>CM055729.1:16997107-17597107 GCA_029465975.1 Dallia pectoralis | reverse complement strand
GCCCATCTGCAGACATTTCCATCATCCGTTTGGGCTATGGTTCATAAGGAGCTGGACACGGACCACACATGCTCGCTCTGTTTCACTCCATCCAACAGATGGCGCGACAATTTGTTAAGTGATTGAATCCGTTTCAGGGTAGAAGATAGAGCCTTCCCTTTGACCACAGTGAATGGAAAATAACGTATATTTATAAAATCACACTGCAGACCTTAATTAGATGTCTGGTTGTTTTACATATGCTTACGTATGCTATGATAGAACATGATCAAATATTACTTGATTACACACTTTGACGCATAGAAACCTAAACATCTGGGATAGGCCATCCATTGATTTTCTCTGAACTGATCTAAACTGAACTATTAAAGGCTTTATAGTATTAGGGTATAGTAGTATATTATGTAATATAGTATTAGGGTATAGTTTTAGAGTATGTACTATAGCATTTGGGTACTGTATTAGATTAGGTAATATAGTGTTAGGGTATAGTATTACGGTATATTGTTAGGGTATAGTATTAGTGTATATTATTAGGGTATATTATCCCAGGAAGTGGATAATTTAAGGCTGGCTCATGTGGCCAATGTGTAAAGGGTCTGAACTCCACAGGGGAATACATATGCCAACTAAACATGATCTATCTTGTCGGACTGTTTGTGTTATGTGTTTTGCTATGTTTGTACTCTTTGTATAGGTTTTAAAATGTGTGTTCTATATGCTGCGGCAAGAGGTTAGAACAAATGCCATGTGTGTGTAAACAGACTTGGCAAATAAACCTGATTCTGAAGTAAACAAACTGAAAATATGCTCTGCATATGTATTCACCCCCTTTAATCAATATTTGCTGGTCTCCCTTGTAAAGACAAATGGTCACATCAAAGGTCATTCAGACACATCTTAGAAAGGGAGTGATTAATTATGTTCAGTTTTATATTTGTAATTAATTTAAAGGGAATACCATTGTTTTCTAACGTTATTTAGCAAGGAAGAACAAACTGTTGTTTAGAAAATGTATTTTCACGTTGACACATTTTTATTTTGTACACATCGCATTTGGGCACTTGCACCGTCTTCTGTACTTCAAAGGGTCCACCGAAACAAGGGCTCTTGAGTTGAGATTAATGGTGTCAAAACATTCAATGGCATAACCATTCTTATGTGTTAAAGTGTTAACATTGACAGCCCTAGTTATAATAATATTACTTTTCCTTCCTCTGCAACCTTTTCAAGTCACCCTGGGTTTCGGCAGGAATTGAATTTAGTGCTTCAGGCTTTCAAATTCTTTTTCAAACGCTCACATATATTCGGGCCATCATCAGTAGCTTTTATTGCAGCGGCAGCTTAGTTTTATCCCTCAAAGTTTAACGATTTAAGTGTTTTAAATAAAGAGTTTCTAAAATGTCAAGTACTGCCATGAGAACGCTGCAGTACTCAAACAGCAAACATAAGACCTTGTCTGTCTCTAAAAAATGTAAAAGCTGTTAGGATACCTAAAGGAATTGATGGCAGACATACCAATACATTTTGCACAACGGATTAAACTAACCGTGTATTATTAATGGAATTGTTAAAAATGGTTGAATTTCATTCAACAAATATTTAACCATGTAGTCACACATAGATTGTTTCAAATAAACACGCCAACTTATCTGACTAAATCTAACTGTAGAAATCCTTGAGCGATTGACTGTCTCTGCGTTATAATAGTGTTTGTAGCATGCGTTGGCTTTCAGGGCAGGTCCTAAATGATTATGCTTCATCGTTGTAACCAATGTCCCCTATTTGTGCCTGTCATCTCTGAGCCATATTGATTCACGGCGCTCAACGTGATCAAATAGACGACGTTTCCTTTGTTTGTTAGCCCGCGCTTCCGTTCAATCATCTGGCATAAGGCTGTATACACACCGCATCTGAAATGGCTTTATGTCTCCTACTTAGTGCAATAATTTGTACTTGTCAAAGGTAATACAGTGTATGGGGAATAGTGTAGCTGCGCACACAGACACCACTCCAATATTCTGATCGACACAGGACAGTGTTGTGATCAAATCACGGTGATACTGCCACACGGCCAAATGTGATCTTGTGCCTCATCCTAGTAGCCTATTGGACAAACCTCAACTCCTGCTGTGTTCGTCCTCTATGGCGATCCTCTGTTCCAGACCATGTATATCACACCGTGACCCGGAGTACAGAGGTCAGTTCAGGGCACATACCGTCTTTCTTGTTCCTCTATTTAAAAGGTTTCTATAGTTCCCCTTTCCAGAGCTATTTAAGAGTATAGTCATTAGCACACATGGTTGTTTTAGTGGCTGAACACTGAACACCTCCATTTATTCAACAAATAATTCATTACTAGAATATAAAAACATTTTTTTCATTATTTTTGATTGTTAGGCAATACCAACTGACTAATATCTGTAATTTTCTTCTGACTCATTGCGTTCAACCTAAACCCTAACCTCAGTACTACAACGCCTAAACTTAACTCTAACCTGAAACCTAACAATGAATGTTTTTTGAAACATATCATCAAAATATGTACGAAGAACTGACTCATCTCATTTACATGTACTCTGTATTCAGTAACTTCGCAATGACACTCCAAATTGAGAACAGATTCTGCATTCTGTGTCTTTTGATAACCCCTGAGATGTCTCTAGAACTTGATTGGTAAAACATGTATTCATTGGACAACATTAAGATTCCATAATACTGCTTGTCTGAGCAAACCCTAAGCCATAAAGTCCATCTCTGTAGACCTTCGAGAATTGTGTTGAGGAATAGAAGATGGAACCACCAAGAATCTTCCAACTGGTAAGCTGAACCTACTAAGGCCCAAATCAAAGTATTAGTCCCAAATGTGAAGTGTTACATGGTCGCTACGTTGCAGTAGGAACTTGGAGACTGGTCAGAACTGAGGACAGGATGAACCGAGCAAAATAAAAAGATAAGAAATGATACAGAGTGCACAGAACCAGACTGGGGGGCAAAGATTCATCTTTTAGCATGACAATGACCTAAAGCATTGAGCCAGGGCAATGCAGGTGTGGCTTTGGGAACAGTCTGGAAAGTCCCACAGTTGCCCAGCCAGAGCCTGGACTTGAATGTGTTTGACTGTCTTCAAGATTGTAGTTCGTTGACACAGCAATGAAGAAAGGGAGAAACTGCCCCAATCCAAATGTGCAATACTGGTAGAGGCAAACCCAAAGACTCAAAGCTGTTATCGGAGCAAAAGGCGTGTTTGCAAAGTTCTGAACAAAGGGTCTGAATACTTGCATACATGAGATATTTGTAAATTGGTAGAAATAGAATAATGTTAGAATAAAATCCAATGTATAAAATGTTGATGGTTTAAATAGAATAACATGTTAAATTTCAAAAGCATTGTTTTTATCTATTACATATTTTAAACGAGATAAAGCCATACAGAAGGTCAGGAATAATTTACAGACACCTGTGATGTATTAGGTTATCTTCATAATGCTGTGTGCTGTCTGAAATGTCTGTTATAGCCCCCCCTGGGTCCTCATCCCCGACACATAAAGCATATTACGAGTTGGCCCTCATGTAAAGTAGGCAGACGTCATGTCTGGGGGCTTTTTGGAGGCAGGGAGGATTAAAGGCAGATCAGTCTGTAAACAGAATTTAAGGACCATTGTAGAATATACAAATTTGACTTGAAAAAAGACACTGCAAAGAATCACAGAAGGGTTTTGAAAAGTTCGATTGTAGTGGCAGATAACCTGACTGTCGTGAACCAGACGGGTGTAGTGCGGAGAAAGCCACTTGCAAGAGCCGGAAACCCGTATGTGGTATTCATTTTCGAAATAAAAACAAACACAGAACACAGAACAGAAAACTTAAACACTCAAAATTTGAAATGAAATGGTGAATTACGCAAATTACTAACATAACAAATCAGAACTCAGAACACTCACCTCTTATACAACGTGACAATGAAATAATACCCAGCAACTAGCAACATTCCCCAGTGACTTAAATATCCCAGCTAATTGCTAACTATGCCCAGCCGTGCACAATCTAAAACCACCAGAAAAGAGCAAGTGCACCCCACTAAATATCCCGAGTGCTAACCTAGTGTTCACCACTCGTGACCTAGTTCAGCGCTCGTGGACTGACGGTATGGTATTCAGCAGGTGTTATATCAAAACATGTAATCCACATATCTGTTTCCATTAAAAAACACAGAGCTTTTTCCAGTGAAAGTAAAAGAAAACCACATTGGCCCCAAATACAATGAAATCCAAAAACACCAGATAAACCGAAACACGAGAGAACACGCTATAACTGAAACAGTTGTTTGGTCTGTGAGATAAATGACTGGCCAACTCTCTTTGCCTCTGAAGTATTTAAAGATCATTAGACTCAAATCATTATTCTCTATGCTCCCTGTTTGTTATAGCACAAAAGGAGAGAAAATATTTGTTACCTTTTTATAAAGTGGACTTGAATAATCCCATGCTTCATTGCGTTCTCGTCGATTCACATTCACCCACCTGCTTCATTGGCACAAATGGATTCAGGGAATTTCCCAGACAACGGGCTTGTTGAAAATGTGATGGATGTCGGCGTTATTAATTATCCAGCTAATTACCAAGTGAGAATAAATCATTTTTTTTTCATCTGAGGACCATCAGGGCCGGTACAATGAGGCCACAGCATGCCTCCTCTATCCTTTTCCTCTCCCGGCATCCTGCGTTCATTAAACAACGTGTCACCTCGTCACTCTGCTGTTCCCCTCTAGCTGGTGCTCCTGACAGTTGATTTCTAATTTAAAATCTGCCTGTTGCCTGACGTGGAACCACCAGCCCATCAACCCAACTCTGTAACACTATTACCTCGGTAATCCCTGGATTAGGCCTGAAATTGAAAGAAAACTAAACAAGACCCTGTATTATGGAATGTCATTTTAGGGCGGAATTAGCAGGGGATTGCTGCTATAATAATCCACTTGTTTATAAAGTCCTCAGTGCAGTGATTAAGTCTGGGCTCCAATTTACTTTCCCATTATTTCCAAAGGAAGGCTAGGACTGGGCTGGGGAAGGCTGGGGCCAGAGCTGGCGTTCTGGGGGTGTCGGCACGTGGCTGGGCTGTGTAGAAAGGCTGGGGGAAAGGGATTGGAGCTAGAAAGCGATGCTGGGACAGGTGGAGGCTTTAGCTGGCTACTGGTGCTTTATTCTGAAAGGGCTTCTTTAGCCTCCTAGCTTCATTCCCATTCCATTGGCAGATACAGAAAATTCACCAATTGAGGCCTTATGACTGGAGTTTTTATAAAACATGGAATTTTGGTCAAACATTAAATATAATAATATGTTGAAATATTACTCTTATAAAATGACTGTTTGAAACCAAGAATGTTTCTAACTTGATGTTCACAATAATTACAGGTGCATTTGAGCAGTGGTTTTGAAACGTCTCACAGGGAACCTCAGACATGTTCATTTTGTTTTAGCTCCGAACCTGATTTACCTATTGAAGGTCTTAATGACAAGTTAAATTATGTGTTTAATAGATTAAATTGAACGAAAAGGGTATCCCTGAGAATACGATTAATATGAGGATGTAAAAGGCATATTTGTTCTGTATAAATATAAATTAAATATACCTCTATGGATGAGAATATTAAAGGCCTAGGTGTTCTGTATCAATATAAATATATATAAAATACATCTCTATGGAAGATCATTTAACCAAAACAATGTAGAGAGACTGGACTTGGGTGGGGTTAATTAAACCCCCTGTTCGTCCCCATCACCATAGTGATCCAGTGACAGAGCCTTGCCTCTGTCTCACCTATTTCACCCCGGGTAAGATCCAGCAACCCATTTATCTGTGCCTTGCATTTATTCTCCATGGGGCGAATGGTAATGTGGGAATCTGTCGATAAGATCACATTCACACCTGGCCAAGTAGGTGGAGGCATCGTATAGACTGGTGTCCTATAGAAGAACCCCAACTAGGCAAAGTGACACAAAACTAATGAAGACGTTGAGACTGCCAAGAAATCTCTGTGGGCCACCGCGATGATAAAGAAACAATCAATTTGCACACACTATTATCTTATTGGAGTAAAAGTTATACTAATCTAAGACTGTATTTATAAAGCAGACAGTTCCTCGCAAGGCGTTATCTTTGGACGATTAAATAATAAAGGAAAACCCCGGTCACTAAATCCAGATGGAGATGCATGATGAGGTAAATATAATAACTGCACAGGACAACAATATAATGGTTTGTATTGACATGCATGGTGGGGTTTCTACTGTAACACCACCTAGAGGCTCATCACCTGTGGTGCTGGAAGAAATACACATGGGTGAAAGGAAAATTGTGGATTATAGTCTTAACCAAAATTAAAGATTCCATTGTATCTTTGTGAGCACAACTGCACTACCTCTCTAGTATAAGTTAATATCTTGACCATGATATGGACAACTGCCATTTGACGCCATTTGCTCACAAGTTAGTTCCGGTTGTTTAGTTAATTTGGGTACCCGTGTTTTCAGTTGGCTAATCACCGGGGCTATTGAAGTTGCTAGTTTGGGGTTGCACTTTGTTTGCACTGATTGCAGTTACGTCCTCTATGTTGAGGAGTGTGGTTAATATTTTCCGCTGTTTGATGTTGTTAGTCGTAAGTCGCTTTGTATGCGCAACTTCATTTTCCATTCAGTGGGTAGTTTTTCTGTTCCTGTTTGTTTTCCTGGTTGGGTAAATAAATACCATGAACGTGATCCTCCGGCTCTGCAGTTGGCTGTTAAATGCACTACACCCTTAACAGTGACACAATGATAAGATTAACAAAACAAAAAAAATGTGCAATGCCCAAAATAATCATCCTTGGAAATCCAGATTCCTGGGTTTGTTATTCATATCAATCAATTGTTAAATAATTAAATAGATGTTCCATACCATAAACCTAACCCACACGAAACCAATGACCCAATCCCAAACATTATGAAAGATCCATATTTACTGGTTGATTTCCCGTAGGGTGTGTGGACTGGAGGATGTGCTGGAGGAATGTTCTGTCTCATGCTGGGCCATTCCGTCTGCCCTGCTTCGTTCCTCTGCCTGCCCCGGCCGGTGTGTAGGGGACAGGGTTGCAAGCCGTGTGATAAATCACACTGTCACTGGACATCAGTGTATATCAATCTGTGGTCCAACGCTCCCCCATTTAGAGAATTGCTGAAGTGTTACTGCAGTGACATTGGGGATGACACTGCAGAATAATGGGCCAATTTTACTCTCATTCGCCTGCTTCACTCTGCACCTCACCAATGCTTTGCCCAAATTCTACACAATGCCACAAAAGAAAAAAAATGATATGCTGTTTCTGTCTGTCAGCCAGAACAGGAGACACTGAGACATCATGTGTGAAAATACATGTTTGTCACCGCCAATATGGCTTTTGTGTGCATCTCTGCTGCATTAACAAAGGGTTTGATCAACTATAAACACATCGCTCTATTCTTTCTGAAATATACAACTTTACTATCAAATATTCAGAGTTATTCTGACCGAAAAGATTCTGTTAGTATAAAGTAACCCCAGTCAAACAAGTCAAGTGACAAAAGGTCTAATTAGTTTGCATATATTATCAGAGTTTAATTTAGTGATATGTTATTCTGCAAGTCCTGGAGGAAATCAGGCATGGGATCTTAGGCTATAAATGCAATTACCTGGAAATGTTGAAATGATACAATGTGTAGAAATCGTTGGCTTTTAGCGTTCAACTATGAGTGATCGAGCAAGGTATAAAAGGAGAGTTGAGATATACAGGTAGATGTGAATTGCCGTATTAAACGTCCAGAGTCTCTCATAGTGGCACCACAGAACATGATTTTACCAGCAGCATGGCTTTCCATCATGGTGATAAATGAGCACCACACAGTGAGGTACTGTGGCTAGATTCTAGTCGGAGAGCTGAAACAATATCTTCTTACGGATATCAGTGTACCTGTCATACCTGCCCGCGAAATCCAACGCCCTCCATCACTCGTTTGGCGCACAGACTCATTGTTTATTGTCCTCACCTATTTCCCCAATCACTATCCTTATTTAAGTTCCTCCTATACTAGTGTGCCTTCTCGGCCTTTGTTTTGCATTATGCCTCATATTTCGTTTGGGTATGTCTTGTTTTGTTTCGTGTTTTTCTGTTATTATTACATTTTGTTTTATAAATGTCCTTCGTTCGCCCTGCGTAGGTGTCCTGGCTCCCATTGGTGACAGTACCAAATGAAGCCCTGTTATGTTATGGACTGGTTTGTGATTCTCAATCTCTATTGTTACTATTACACGCTTTTAAATAGAATTGAAAAAAAACATTTAGTCCATTCAATCATGTCTTCGTTATATAACACTATTTGGGCACAGTACTCATGACATTAAGTGATGTGAAATTGGGTTTTCTGATGGATCCATGGTGTACTTCCTATCACATGTAGTTTCCCTTGAAAATAGTCAAAGTGCTGCATGACGTGGATGATTGGTCTTCTCATAGAGAGATAACTTTTAGTCTTCCTTCTCCTAGAGTGTGTAGGAGTAGTGAGGGGATGTGGAATCACAAGCTGTCAGAGGCAGCTGTGTGTCTGTCTGTACAGCAGGCAGGGACGAGGCTGGGGGCCACTGGCTGTTCTCTGAAGCTCAAAGACGGGAACATAAGAGAGAGCTGGCCCCATGGTGCCTGTTTGGAAGATCTGTGGTTACAATCAGTTGAAGGTAATAACAGTGTCTGGAAACAGTGACAATTGATAGGTAGGTAATCAATACAAAACAAGCACAAGTCCACAACGGAGTTTAAAGGAGAGATGTTTTTGTCTTCAAACGAGGATGACAGAATAGGGTTGTTCTCAGTCACTGTGTAAAATCTGCGGCAACATGAAAAGAGGATTTTAACATGATAAACTTGGGTTGAGTGCCCTAGGGTAGTCCAGAAGTTTAAGCCGTTTGAATGCACATCTTTGCTCGTTCAGCAAAAAACCTCTACTCTATCTTTTCCAAGCGTGTCCAATAAAACATAAAGAGACCTTAAAAAATGAATGGAATACTGTGTCAGGTTGGCAAATAGGTTTAGAAAGTTTAATTCTGTACCAAACCGTCAAGTACACCACCCAAAATAAAGTGAATTAACACAGAATTATAAAACAGATTCTTCTTAACTGAAAGTATATAAGTAATATAGGTATGAGACAGACCACACAACTAAAAGAACAAAAGATGTCAGAGTTCATGGTAATGGCATGGCAGCAATACACACACTCAGAACACCAAGATCAGCCAATGATGCTAAAATGTAACAAGAGGCGAGCGCAGACGATGACAGAGCTCCTTTCATGTTAAGTAATTTAGACTTAAAATCAATGGCAATAGATTGTTTAAAAGCTTGAAGTCAACCTCCGGGTTGCTGGCAACACCAGTTTCACAGTACTGAGGCTACAATTAGGCTGTATCGACTACCCGATTATCCCTGAGTCGAGCACTCTGGATGGTAATGATCTATTTATAGTGATTTCTGTTATAATACTAGTCAATAGTAATAATAAAGTTCTCCCTGTTTTAAATAAAGCAGTCTTCATTTGAACTGGCACCTTAATGAATGGGCCAGTCCTTTGGCTCATGTTGACATGTTGCTCATCATGACAGTGTCATGAAAAAGGACTGACAGACTAGGAAACAGTGAAGGAGTGAAGCAGTGAAGCAGTGGGGCTATCAAACTGAGGCACCACCATGACAAACTTCAGAACATTTTCAGAAAAATAATGTGTACAAGGTGTTTCTAAATCTTATATTGTCTTGTTCCTTCCAAACACAATAGTGTTATGCTATTTAAGATATTGGGCACTTCCAGTTAGCAACACCACATTTAACTTCGTATTTTACACTCGTATCTGTTATTTGTTCACACTCTTGATATTTGCTGTGAGGCATCACAGTTCTTGTAACAATGGTCTTAAGAATGAGTAGATGTGTGTAAACACATTCAAACTTTGTGTCTTCACTCTTACTCTTTTGATCAATCGATCAAATCAAATGCTTTTTTATGAAGCAGTTGTCACAAACTGCATTCACAAGACACTTAATTAATAACTGCATGTGTGTTGTGTCCAGAGTATACTATAAAAAATGATCCAAATCAAAAGCACGACCAGATGGACAATAACAGCTACGAGTCATTCAGGCCTGGTGATCCTAAGATGGGATCCAAGGGCCTCTCAAGTTTAAACAGAGCAGGACCCAAGAACCATTTAGAGGGAGCATTCCTTAGATATACAAAGGATTTACGAAGGAGAAGGAGAGCCTACTCCCACATCACATTAATATAGCAGCTTGAAACCTTAGGGCTGGGACGGGGGGACGGGGGGAGTCTAGTGACACTGTGGCCCTATCCAAGGGTAACCTGAGACAGGCCCACTAGGCAGGAAGTCACTCCACCCACATTGCTCAACCAAAAGGACAACAACCAACCGCGACTATCGTAGAAATGGGCAGTGTATCGCCCACGAAGTTCACTCCCATTACACCTGGACAGCAACAGAGACCAGCAGTAAGCCAGCGGAGATGAGAGCCCACCAGAAAGCCCACGTGTATCCAAGCCTTTCCATTCACCTTCACACCCCTGGGCCAGACTACCGTTAATAATAGACCTTGCTGAAGAGATGAGTCTTCAGCAGACGCTTAAAGGTTTACACTTAAGGTTACACTAGCTTAACGATAAAACCTTAAAATCAGCCTTACCCCTGAACAGGCAGCCAGTGTAGAGAGCTAATCCCGGAGTATTGTGGCCACATTTTTGTCCTCGTTAAGGTTCTAGCAGCCGCGTGCACAGAGTTTAGTTATTGATTTAACAGGGAATTGCATTCATCTACTCTTGAAGTAATAAATGCCTGGATTTGTTTTTCTCAATCATTTTCATATAAAAAGTATTGGATTTTGCAAACATATATTTCACATGTTTATCAAAGGAGAGATCGGGTTCTAGTGTAATGCCGAGGTTACGCACAGGTTTTTGGGGTACAACCGGACAGCCATTGATGATGTTCCTTGTGAGATATGCCTACGAAACCCTTACTGGGTCCAAAAAAACAAACAATTACATTTATTTGAGTTCAAAAGGGATACGTTCTCTGTAATCCACTTTGTTATGTCTGAAACGCATGCTTCCATAGCAGATCATTGTGAGGCGTCTCCATGTTTCATTGCGATACACAATCACTTAGAGGCAACATATTATCTCCTTGAGGAACAACAAAACATACCTTTGATTCGTCAACGTACCGGCCAAATACAAACCGATGTCTTTCTGATAAATATGATCAAAACCAGGCATGAATGTGTCCTCTTATGTGCCACAACCAAAGGCGTAGGTTTAGGGGGGGGACATGTCCCCACCAATATTTTAACATGACAAATTGTCCCCACCAATATTTTAGCGAACTCAGTTATGAGTTTGTGCTGCTATTTGGATCAATTCCGACTGCCAGTGCCAGGAGGACGATACTACAAACGCCGTAATTTGATATACATGTTTGCCCCTTTTTGTGCTTTGTAGGTCAGCTATGCCACCCAAAAAAAGAAAGGGGACATACGGATCTTTTTTTCGAAGCACAGTGTACGTCAGGCCAAATAACTAGCCACACAATCAAACTTGCAGTGGTAGTGACCAGGCTTTCTTTTTAATGCATATTCTACTGTGGAAAATAGTATTAACTGGTTATGGTATGTGTTACTCAGGATATTGTTACAGCTAAACCTATAGCTTCTGTAATCTACAGTATGTGTTACTCAGGATATTGTTACAGCTAAACCTATATCTTCTGTAATCTATAATATGTGTTACTCAGGATATTGTTACAGATAAACCTATAGCTTCTGTCATCTATAGTGTGTGTTACTCAGGATATTATAAAAGTAAAAGTTAACTTGCCTTAGGGTGGTGGGGGGGGATGTCCCAACCAAAGCTGAGACCAAACCTACGCCCTTGGCCACGACTACAAGTTTAGATAAGGATTCTGGAAACTCACAGAGGAATATTGTGTACGGCCCGAGGAGCCTGTAAATAGTAGCTACGAAAAATGATTCATTAGCCTGGTTAGCTTTCCTGAGTAGAAAGACTGGAACTCAGTGATGCGTTTAAGTGTAAATGTATATTTTGTGTCATGAATATTAGCAACACTCCCCTTTGCGTGATGTGCAGGGCATGTGATCACTAGTGTAACCAGGGGGAGGCCTCATTTAGGGTAGTCAATTCATCAGGCTTTAGCCAGGATTCACAAAAGCCAATTATCTCCAGTTAATGGTCAATTCATTGACTGCAATTGTCTTTGAAACGAGGGATCTAACGTTAAGGAGTCCCATTTTGAGACGCAAGGTATTAGAGTGATTTTCGATCCTAATAAGAAAAAAGTCAAACACTTCCTTGTTTTAATTTTGTCAGCCTGGATCAAGTCACAGGCGCAGTAGGGAAAACTATGCTAATTACTCTGACTATGCCATCGACAGACTCCACTATGCTAGCAGACTGGCTAACAGCCTGCTGCCTGACCACCATCCTATCACCATGGTGATGCTATTGGAGAGAGGCTCCTGTCTTTGTTCCTAGATAAATGAAGAGCACCACTCCAGCTAGGATGGAGTCCGTCGCTCTTCGCTAGATCAGATCTGGGAGAGTCCTAAAAGTAGAGCCAATTATCTACAAACTCAACCTCCTATGATGGGCAGAACTCGGTTTTTAGTCAGGGATTGAGCTGTGTGAGTCTGCTGGAGATTTCATCACTGCCCCAAGATAGAAAGGAGCCAGAGACAATTACTGGATGCCAACCGTCTTTCTAGCTAATTTACACGCTGACGCTATGTTCTGCCTCGTGACCTCTGAATGTTTAATCCTAACGTCGTTAGTGCCAACGTGAATAACAATATCTCTGTACTCTCTCTTCTTGCCATTGATTGATGCCTTGATTTTTTTGTGATATACTGCAGGGAATGTCTTAATTTTTTTCAGGTAGAATATGCCTGCCTTTTCAATCCCCAAAGAAGACGGCTTTGGTCTTGATTGCGATTCCAGCTGGAAGAACTGGTAAAAAATCTCTGTCGGCTCTAACAGAAACAAGTTTAGCAGCACTATTGTTTCTTTCTTTCTTTCTTTATTTTTTATTTCACACACACCTCATCATCATTTAAAGGACAAAAATTACAATAGTCATGAGGGTTATTGTGTGAAAAGGGAAAACCCCCGAAGCTAATAAAAGCTTTTTTGAAGGGGGCCCATTTACAACATACAAAACATAACATTAATAAACACAAATGAAATATAAGTACCACAAGACACAAACACTACAAACAGACAGACAAACAGACGATCCCAGCACACATATAACATTTCTCAATGATCATAATGTATATGTTGAAAGCAAATTTTCCTTCAGATTTTTCTTGAAAGCGGACATAGATATCTTTCCTGGTAGCACAGATGCTGTATTTCCCCTTTCTACACTTACATCACCATTTTCTGACATTCGTGTCTGAAGCCGAGCCTCTAACTTAAGCTATCTTAACCTGAATCCAAGATTTTCCGTCATGTTGACATGAAAAAATCTACAATAAGCAGACATAATGACACTTAGCTTCGGGTGTTCAGAGTGGAGGAGCTCCATTTGCTATGTTTTTAATATAAAAATATAAATAACTAATTGGTAAACGCAAATTACATTTTTTAGCATGTTCGTTTATATTAAGTAAAGTCTAAAACATTTGGCAGCTAGCCAGGTAGGTAACAGGAAGCTGCGTACAGCACGTCGACAATCTCTGAGCTGTCTTGGGAACAATACTTGCACAGTTCTTGATCTTGTTGCGGTAAATAAAGTGGAGAAACCCAAATCTATTCTCAGGAGGAAATATCCCTAGGTGATATAATGCAATTAGCTTGACCCGTGAATGAGAGCGTTTTATGTCGATGGATAAATGAGCCTTTTCATGCTTCTAATTTTCCAACTCAGTGACTGAATCAAATTGAAGAGATCCCGCGGTGCTGCTTCCATTGGCAATCACTGGGTATCAGCTCACCTCCCAATCTAACATGTCTCCTGACCTGGATAGTTGTCTCTGATAAGTTTATATTCCAGGCTCATTAGAGCCATTAACACAGGCAATGAAAGATCACATTAGCTATTTCAGTCACAAATCAGACACTTATGCAAAGGGCATCCTTTAAAAGTGTTGCGTTCAGTAGCACAGTGCAAAAAAGGCTTGAGATTGTATAAGACAATGAGGATCAGACTCTGTAAGCAAGCCTACAATGTTAATGTGTCTATGTAACGGTTTACGTCTTGTTTAGTCAAACCTCCTGTTCAGATTACTCAAATCTATCAAAAGGTGTAATACCGGCAGTTCCTGGGGACAAGGCTTAGAGACTTCATAGTGGACCCGATCCAGTGTGTGTGTGTGTGTGTGTGTGAGACAAAGAGACGTGACCCGGTCTGGTATCTGAAAAGTAAAAGAGAGTGACTGGCAATCTCCTCCTCTTGACGCCAGTTGTGTCACGCCTCATCTGGGGAAGACAACCAGCCATCGTGTGTGTGTGTCCTGACAAGGTTTGGGCTCATTCAACACGAAGCCCAAGTCTCCCAGAGCTTTAGACTCCACTGAAACAAATGTGTTTATCGTTCAGTGGCGTCAGATGGCATACGAAGACGAACAGGACATGCTGGTGTCTAGTGTCAGGCAATACATTCCACTCCTTCCCTTTAGCTCATTATCACACGCTCTTCTCTTATCTATCTTCTCCTCCTCCTCTGTCCTTCTCCTCCTCCTCCCTTTCCTCTCATCCAACACTGCAGTATCACCATCTTTTCTCCTGCACAGGAACAAAACCTAGCAGCAGTGCCTAAGGAGCCATGACCAAACGCCCTTTGATGTCAGCATTTCAATCTGCTTTAGCAATAACTCCAAATTGAATGCATCTGGTTCGCTTGCTTGTAATGTCATCCAAGGCTTGTCCACATAGTTATGTCTTACCACTGTATGCGAATGGGTAAATTAATCCTAAAGCATCATCAGTTTTGAAATAAATCAAGTCAGTTTTGAGTATCATCTCATATTCCCATGGCGGCTAAAAAGATACTGTATGTGACCTTAGAAATAGAGTTCGCTCCGATTCCACAAGGACAAGGAATAGTATAATCATCGGTAATGTACTGGTAATGTACTGTTCTAGAGCACTATTCTGTCGTGAAAATAGTTCACTGAAAATACTGCGGTTTTCAATGACAAAAGGTTTACATCCATTTATAGTGATATCCAAATTACCTCAGGACTAACAGGTTAGTGTTCACATTGGTTTTGCCCTGTTTTGCCAATGGTATTCCCTGATGGCAGTAACCTTTTTTCAGCAGGATAATGCAACCTGCCACGCTGCACGCATTCGGGAATGGTTTGAAGAAAATGATGAAGAGTTAAAGGTGTTTCCCTGGCCTCCAAATTCCCTACATGTCAATCCAATTGAGCATCTGTGGAATGGGCTGGACCAAACAAGTCCGATCCACATTTGCTCAAACGCGCAACCAAAGGGACTTGAAGGATCTGCTGCTAATGTCTTGGTGCCAGATAATAATAATATTATAATTATAATTCATTACATTTATATAGCGCTTTTCAGGACCTCACCACCAATGTGCAGCATCCACCAGGATGACGCGACGGCAGCCATATTGCGCCAGAATGCGCACCACACACCAGCTTACTGGTGGAGAGAAGATCCCTTTAGGGATCTTGCTTTGGCAAGTTGGTGCTGTTTGTGCCGCACACAGAAGACCAAAACCATTATTGGGCAGATGGTCACAATGTTTTGGCTCATCAGTGTATAATGTTAGAGCGAAGCCTCATTCATAACAGACAATGTCAAGCCCTCATTATATTTCCTTTTTAAAGTAATACCTAAATACCCCTAACACCGAGATATGCATTTTGTTAGGATTCATTCACCACTTTTGGTTCTGTATGCATGCAGCATAATATGCGATGAGCAATCCCTTCAACATGGAAGTTCAAGAAACATAAAGGAGGAAAATCCCTCTCTCTGTTGCCCATTAAAGCTTGGTAAACCGTGTTTTGGGAACTTGAGAAGTAGTCAATGCAATTAAACGGCTCCTTAATATACTGTAACAATAGACAACCATCCAATTCATCCTCAGAAAGAGCCCAAATAAATGTATCTTCACAGTACTTCGTACCCTTTATGAAAATAGAAAGTAGTCAGTCTGGTGTGTGGAAATAGCAGTGCAAAACCCATGTGAACACCGCCAATTTCATGATGAGTTATGAGGTAATAAAGTAAATAGGTCATGGTGTTTCCACATGGGTAAGAAGGTGTCCTGAGAGGCTGGAGGCAGAACGGACAGGCCTAGCTCAGGTGCGGGAGAGGGAGAGACGATTCAAGATTCATGCACGGACCATCCTCTCTCCCACTGTTGACTTAACCAGATGAGGAAGGTGTAGCAATATTCCGATGAGGCTCGGAGACGCGTGACCGTGGTAACTCACCTCTCGCAGTGACAGCAACGACCGTTAAATTTAGCCTGAACGCAATGTTCTTTCACGAGACGCATTTTATTTTCAAATGCATATTGAAATATTTATGAACATGATGCGGACTGTGGAGAGGGAGATGAAGGAATTATTTGGTCATTGTTGTTTTCAGCAAAGAATCTGAACCGTTGCCAATACTCAGCGAGAGGCATTCTGTAACAATACTGTAGGCTATTCGGTAGCAGATTGGCCCTACGGGGTCCTTCAGGGCATAGTTGTTGCCTCTAACCAAGTCACATGTGACAATGCTGAAAGAAGCGAAACATGTAAAACAATGGTGCATTAATACAAGGCACATGCACACAAACAGCCTCTAAACAGGCGCATGTATTTTAAACATGTTTTCTCAACGTTAAAACCCCAACTCCTCTATTTCACTTTGACCTATTCAAAAAGAAGGTATGAATAATCATGTTTCAGGGCTGAATTTGGACCAAATTTGTGGCTTCTAGAAACCTGAGTGCACAGAGTGCTCTCTGTGTGCTTAAAGGGACAATCCACCCCAAGACACTGATCTACATAATTATGACTGATTGGAGGTGTTTCGTACATAATTATGCACCACAGCTGTATTTTTGACATTTCACATCGGGAGAGTTCAACTAATGACGCTGCCGGTCATGGGTGGCATGTACTCATCTAAAAACGAGTCATGTTTTGTAGCAGTTATTGTGGTTTTGCCGACTGCTTACTCACGCTACAGTGGGTAGATATGGTTGTATTCATTCAATGGAGCCATTGGACTCAACATTGTTTGCCATGACATAATGTTAGTGAGAGGTAAGTGTGAGTGTTATGTGATTTTGTATGTTCCGATGCTTGGAAGGCAGAACATGAACATGATTAGTTTTTAAAGGTTCTCAGGAGCTTGCTTGCTAGCTAGTCTTCTGATGATTGCAAAACTATTGCTGATTGCTTATGATTTATCATTACAAGAAGAGTTGGGCATTGCTAAGAAATCTGGATATTGGAGCTAACATCTAGGAAATACAGATGGAGATTCACAATTTTTATGTAATCTATAGATAGAGTTAACCAGCCAGGGTCTTACCAGATCACAGATAGCTGAGCATCTAACCAGCAGCCCTTGAATATGACATTTAAACCTACTGTACAGCCAATAAATCAGGGTTTGACAACAGGTGCCTCCTGGAAGGTGGTGGTGGAGGGAGTTAATGCCAAATAACGTGTTAGCTGGGGCACATTTGTAAAAACTAAAAATATATCTTTGTGTTAATAATATATAATTAAAATGTATTTCCCGAACCGTCAAATCTGACAAAAATATCCTGAATTGGCTGAATCTAGTTGCCTAACCCTGCTGTAAACCAAGTGGAACCCAGCTCCCACATTAGCCTAATCAGTGAGCTAGCACGCCTAGCGCTTAGCTTAGCAGAAGGCACGTGAGTGAGTGAACAAACAATGGCTCAGCAAACTGACAAGACAAGCTTATTCTTCCTGCCAACTCATGTCTCATTGAAGCAGATGTCTTTCAGCTTTGTAGATTATGTTCGACTGCCTTCCGCCTCTGTTCTGACATTGTAATGCTAGCTTGTTAAATACTGTTGTTTAGTAATGCAGTTTTGGGGCTGTTTAGGGCAATGAAAAGTAGAGTGTGTTTGTGTTCATGCAGTGTGTGTACGTGTGTGGGTTTAATGTGTGTGTTGCAGTTTTCATGGTGGTTTGTGTGTCTGTCACTCAGTTTTGTCTGACACGGGCTAACATCTGTTTTAGTTCTTTTGCTGTTTGTTCGCGGTGGAGTTGTGGATGCGTGCAGATCCATGTACTTCCTTTCGGTTTGTACTGTATCTAGAATCAAAGCAAGTGAGAGACGCCTGGCAAGTATAGTCCTTAGGCTCCGGCGGATTGGCTGTGCTCTGTTTCAGAGGGGGGCTAGGCAGGCAGGGTGAATGAGCTGGGGGGTTGATTTCACACTGCAGTTGGCAGCTGCTCTTCCTGAAGTCGGGACCCAGCACACACCCCAGGGGTCAGACTCACTGGCCTGGAATCCCTGCCTGCCTGCCTGCCTGACAGAGGCAGCGGAGGAGGCACAAGCCCAAAATGTGAATAAATAACTCCATCTCACGTCCCAGTGGATGCTAACGTTTACACTGAGGGCTGATGCATCACAGGCTTACAGTGACACTCCACTATGTTCTGGTGAGACAGCGTGTGTCTCCACAATGCATCCGCTTTACAGATCAGCACCGGCTTTTATCTCTGATCGGCCAAACCTTGACAGGAAAGGAATCAGAATATTCACTAGCGGAGTGCAAAAGCACCTCCTCTATTGGGACGTTCATGGCAGGCGATTTCAGATCATGTCATTTGAAGTCAAATTGTGTTTAGCTTTCAAACACATTAAGGAAAGATGCAATAATAAATCAAAACATGCACATAACAGAATAAAACCTGAATCAGATTGTGCATATCATATAACTGCTTCCACTATGCACTGTACACCAACACACACAATCAAAACCTGAATCAGATTGTGCATATCATATAACTGCTTCCACTCTGCACTGTACACCAACACACACAATCAAAACCTGAATCAGATTGTGCATATCATATAACTGCTTCCACTCTGCACTGTACACCAACACACACAATCAAAACCTGAATCAGATTGTGCATATCATATAACTGCTTCCACTATGCACTGTACACCAACACACACAATCAAAACCTGAATCAGATTGTGCATATAATATAACTGCTTCCACTATGCACTGTACACCAACACACACAATCAAAACCTGAATCAGATTGTGCATATCATATAACTGCTTCCACTACGCACTGTACACCAACACACACAATCAAAACCTGAATCAGATTGTGCATATCATATAACTGCTTCCACTATGCACTGTACACCAACACACACAATCAAGCATAGACACGACACAAGGGCCCACCTGTAACCTTAAGCTCCGTGGTCCTCCTTACCACCCGGCTGCCATACTTGAGCTCACAGGTGTAGTTCCCTCCATCCTCCTCCTGCACATCGGGGAACCAGATGTTGGTGGTGTTGACCATGATGGAGCTCCGCCACGTCCTCCTCTCACACTCCTAGACAAAAAAGGGCACATTGGCAGCATGCCATCACAGATTTATTCCACGCCTGTTTTAACTTGTGCTTTTTTTTACCGTTTCACAGTCACTAACTATCAGATTCATGAGATACATTTATTAATACAAGCATCGAGGCTTATTTTCCCGTGGTCATGCACAGAGATCATACGACGTTTCTGAGCAGTGCTTGGTCACCTTATACCAGGTCATCTGGGGCTGTTTGTAAGGTGCGAGGTAATCTTCGATGTCGGGGCATCTGATCATCTTGCTCTTAGTGATCTCGGCTTTCTCCAGGTGTCGTATTTTACTGTTGAAGCACCGGCCGTCATCGTGCTCTTCCACCGTCAAGGACATGGACACCTTCATGCAGTAGGTGGAGTTCCTGCAGGCGGGGAACACCACACAGGCGGCTTTATGTTTCCCCAAGTTCACCTCTAGCCAACCAGCACCACACACACACACACAAAAGCACACATTGATTTTTACACCGGGTTAAGTAAAACCAACAAGCTCTTGAACTTCCACTCATTCCATCAACGTCTCCTTGTCAGCCTCTGATGATGTGTGTAGTGGGGCCACAATTTTCTATCATTAAGTTAACCACATCCAGAATGAGGGGCTTTTCGACCATGGAGGATATCTGAACGGAAATATTTAGAGACGTTTCAATTAGTAAAAAGATGTGGCTTCCTCGGATGGGGCGGGAGCACAAACTACATCTAATTTCACAAGGCAGGCACCAGCCAGAAGTACATCTCTCCTTCAAGGAAGCCCGTGTAAAAGCACATGACACGAGGCTGGGTACGCGGCCTCCACCATGGCCACCAGACTAGGCTGCACACCACAGAACATAAAGGCTGACGGCTGCATCCTCCCCCCATTGAAAATGCATGAGGGCCTCGAGGCATGGGATTGCACTCCAGTGGCATTGTGTGTCAACCTCTGAAACGCTAAGGGTCCCAGAATCTCCACTAGCGAGTCAGCATGTCTGGATGCCAGGATTTAACATTTTTTAATGAAACATTTAGCTGGTTTTCGACGTGAACATCAGACAGGCTGTGTGTGTTGGTGTGTGTGTGTTGGTGTGTGTGTGTCGGTGTGTGTGTGTCGGTGTGTGTGTGTCAGTGTGTGTGTGTCGGTGTGTATACATTTCCTGGCAGTGTTCCAAGACAATGGACACAGAAAGAACAGCTGTCGTGAGCTCCTATATTTACAATGGAAGAAAAAAACACAACTATGACTAAATTGTGTATCACAGGGGCACTTGTTGTGTCTTGTGACAGCACTCTCATACCGTGACAAATAAAATGCCAAACACAAATGCACAAGCAGGGGGGGGGGGGGCGGACAGATGTGTGAAGTCACTCGGGCGAATATTTCCACTGATCTGTTACCGCTATTAGCCCAGAGTTAATCACGCCGCAGAACTATCGCACGATCCTGATATGACCGCTTCCTCCGCATTAATAATTCATCGTTCTCCTCCTGCAATTACTCTCAAACGAAAAACGCCCGGGCCTTCATGTCGCCAATTGAATTAGACGCTTAATAAAGAGGGATTTCTCCGTGCTCGCAATGTGTGTGTTTACGACTGTTAATGTGAACTTCACATTCATTTTACAATTAATCTAACACTCGACCACCTTCAAGATGCTGCCCAGCCACGCGTGTGTGTGTGTCCCTGTGTGTGTGTTGCATGGGTCAGTATGCTTAGGCTCTTAGAACCATTGAGACATAACCGAATAGGCATGGAGAACATCCATTAGCCTGCATGACTTCCTCCCCAGACGGGTTTCACATGTCATTTCCCCTACACAGGTTTCAGTGTGAGCCGGGGCGAGGAGAGCCAAACTGTGCACATCCACTCGTAGCAGAGGTCAAGCGCGCATCAGGCTCTGTGGATCGCAGTCAATGACCATAACACATTAAGGCTGCAAAGTCATTTCTTATATAGCTCGGGGGACCGCAGCTCAGTCACGGAGGTCAGAGCGGGAGCCGTTCGTCGCCGTGACCTGACCTTGTAGCTCCGTGTGGGGTAAACGTCCTTAGACCGGCACGCAGGGAGAGTGACTGAGACTCTGCAGGTGAGGCTGCAGATGACAGGGGGGTAATGTTGTCCCGTTCTGCGGCATTTCCTGGTTGTCCACGTACCACCTGAGAAAGTACATTGCGGTGACACCCCAGCGTCCAGCCCCAGCAGTAACACCCAGGCGTCCAGCCCCAGCAGTAACACCCAGGCGTCCAGCCCCAGCAGTAACACCCAGGCGTCCAGCCCCAGCAGTAACACCCAGGCGTCCAGCCCCAGCAGTAACACCCAGGCGTCCAGCCCCAGCAGTAACACCCAGGCGTCCAGCCCCAGCAGTAACACCCAGGCGTCCAGCCCCAGCAGTAACACCCATGCATCCAGCCCCAGTGGGGCAGACGTACAGTACACAGAACTGCTCTCCAGGGACACAGGCACTCCCCGCACACAGGCAGTGGACAGAAGGAAGTTGGAAATGAAATCCTATGATTAATTCACTTGTAATGAAGCACATTATCTCCGTTCTCTCCAAACGGCTTTAGATCTCAGAGGATTTACGGTCTCTGTGGACTCTGTGGAGGTTTGCACGCAGATGAAAAGAACATTATGCAAGTGTGTTTTTATGTAATCAAGATGTAAAACCATTGTTATATTCAAATATACGTTTTTTTTTGGGGGGGGGTCAAATTGCAGTGGACACTACTTGGTATGATCACTATAATTAGGTTCTAGCCACAGACTATCCAATATGACCAAAAATGACTTGTGGCTGAATCGAGTTGCCTGTACCGGTCTAGAGGAATCCCAAAGCCATTGATAAACACAGACAAGTTGTTGCTCTATGAACTTTATGGAAACGGCCACAGTCTGCCACTTTAATTTCACCTGTTTTTTTACCTGTTTAGATGGTCGATGCCAAACATAACAGCATCTTGGCACCTTGGTCTAATGCTAATCACTGCATTTTCATTGCGATGAAAACTATTTTTTATGTGACACTCCACTATCTCGT
Source organism: Dallia pectoralis (assembly GCA_029465975.1). Taxonomy (NCBI): domain Eukaryota; kingdom Metazoa; phylum Chordata; class Actinopteri; order Esociformes; family Umbridae; genus Dallia; species Dallia pectoralis. Next base: position 17,574,386 of record CM055729.1, on the reverse strand, counting down.
TGTCATTGAAGAACAGTAAGTTACTCATGCAGGTTTGCTCATTTTAAATGGTTGTTGATAGCATTGGCATGAATAGTGATGCAATGCAAAAGCTCCAGCTTAATAAGCTTAATGGATTTTAGCAGGACCCCAGATGCCATTGCAAGTGCCACAAAAGCCTCTGTTGGGACCCGTTTCTTCTTGCCTCACTTTCTCTGAAGTCTGACAAATGACACATCAAACATATTTGAACTCAATAAAAGGGGTTTAATAAAGATGGGCTTCAGAGAGCAAATTGAACATGGAACCGTTCCAATGCCCCCACTTTTCTTTTTATAGGAACCACTGTAAATGTGAATAAACCATGATGGCAGCTATTTACATTGATGTATATTACATAAAAAAGAAACAGAGACAAAATAACCAAGGAAATAGAAATGTGTTGAGATGCCATGGCAACAGATGCACGTGTCCCAAGGTGATCCAGTGGTCATGCTACTGCCTCCGGTGTACATGAACTGCTGCAGCGCAAATTCGTTTACCGCTCCTTTAGAAAACCCCCAATACTTGTGTTTCTGGTGTCTCGGGGGTCATTGTTTGAGATTTTTCCAAATCACCAATCAGCGATGGGTTGATGTGATGTTCAGGGTTAAATAGGAGCAATGGTTGAAGGGTAAACAGGTATGTGCTTAAGGGGCTGCCAGCAGAGCAACGCAAGAAACACAGAGACAGGTTTTACCTCAGCATCAAACCGCCTTACCGACAGTTGCCGTGTACACACACACACGCACACACACACACACACACGCACACACACACACAGACACACAGACACACACACACACACACACTATAGTGTTCTGACACAGAGGGCCACACTCAATGAGCGTCTTTATGGAGAGCCTCCAGAAACACTGCCTTTCATCAGACGAGCTCGAGGGAGAGTTGGGGCGTCCAGCCGCACATCTCATACGTCAAAACCTTTCTTCAATGTCTTATTCATAAAGAGAAACAGGAACACAAAAGTAATAATAATAAGCCTTGTCGGTATCAGAATGTATACTTCGGGGGTCTGTAACATTTATTCACTAGAGGGTAAGCCATCATTGAAAGATAATGGTTCGCTTGATTGGATTTATTTATTATTCTATTAAAAAAATCGACCTTTTATGTGTATGATCCTATTGTGAAAAAAACACACTGGGAATAGCGGAATTTAAATAGGACGGTGATTAAGAAAACAGGTGAAGGCAATAAAACAAGTGTCCGTCCGCTAAACGAGGGCGTTAGATTTCACAGGCACAGACATCCTGCCGTGCAAAACTACGACAACATCAGAAGAATAGTTTCTTTAGCAGCCAAATGGATCACTCTTCATATTTGCTTCGTGCAACAATAGTCAATTTACAGTTTAACAATTTAAAAATATATAAATAATTTAAGAGAGTTTAAAAGTGGATTAATGTCAAAGCTCCAGCCTAAGTGTTTAATATATAAAAATAACTGGCATGTGTGGTGCCATAGATTCAGTCCGTGCCAACACCAGTCAGCACCTTTCTCTCTGGCTCTCCGTCTAATGGGGTCCTGCATGGCCAAATTAATAGAGAGGTTAAAAAACCTGGATCGCTTCGTCAGAAGAGGTCTGTGACACCCGGGCATTTGTCGAACGGTGAATTATCTTACGCGTTGAGAAAAAAAGACAGGTGGCACAGATTACTGTCCAGACCTCAGGGGGAATGGTCTAGAACTGGCTTGGCATTAGTTTAGCGAGAGCACGGGAAAAATAAAAACCCCAGGCAGACGGCCTGGCCATGCACAAAGGAGTGAATACAAGAGTGTTTAGGAGTCAATAGAGGCATCATACAGACAGTGTGCAATTACAGTGTGATCCAAAACACATCCTTATGGGCTTGTGGGACGACGTGTGAATAGAAAATACAATAGCCGGCACTTATTCTCCACCCCATTCCCACTACTCACAAACAGACAATGTTTTGATCTTTGATTTTCCTGCCCCTTTATTTACACACAGAAGTATATTTGTCACGTGTGAGCATGCTCGCCGGATCGAATCTGTGTCCACTTGTAAATAATAATAATAAATGGTGCAGCGTGTTCAGTGAGTGGGCAGGCTTTATTTCCTACATTTGTACAGTGAAAATGTGTTGTACCCTGTCCAATGTGAACAGTTATTTAGCAAAGCTAAATGCTTTTCCATTGTCGGGGGAAGGCGTGAAATGGCCGCCCCGTCCGTCAGTGCTGTGAGATAGGAGGCTCATTCTAGCCCCGCTGGAGAGACTGACAAATAAAGGGGTGATGAATCTTTCTCCTGCTGCACGTTAGACAGGCAGATTGCATCGACTCATTGACTACAGCTTAACATTTGTCACGCCGGGACTGTGTGTTTTGCCGGCATACAGGCATGATTAGTCACTGTTCGCATGTTCTAATAAAGCGGGGGACAACGTCTGATACCCTGTATAACTACTGTCAAGGCCCCGATAGCAGTGTGTGTGTGCGTTGGTGTGTCTTATTCCATGTGATCGGTGGAGGGAGCCTGGACTAGACACACAGCATTAGCCCTCCTGTGGGTTACTGGACCATCGTAGAAAATAGATTCTTCCATTTCAGAGCCACCCTGTCATTTCAGGCGCCACAGCCTCTGCCAATGTTTTTTTTTTACAGCGATTGTCTCAGAAGAGTGTTGAATTTTTACAGCTTTACAGACTGTATACTGCTCAGTTCTTCTAGTTGACAGAGAATCCCTGTCTGCCTTTCTGTATATTGCATGCACAGCATGTACAGCATATACAGCATGTACAGCATATACAACATGTACAGCATATACAGCATGCACAGCATATACAGCATGCACAGCATATACAGCATATACAACATGTACAGCATGTACAGCATACACAGCATGCACAGCATATACAGCATGAACAGCATATACAGCATGTACAACATGTACAGCATGTACAACATGTACAGCATGTGCAGCATGTGCAGCATATACAGCATGTACAACATATACAGCATGCACAGCATGTACAGTGTACAGCATATACAGCATGTACAGTGTACAGCATATACAGTGTACTGTACAGCATATACAGCATGTACTGCATATGCAACATGTCCAGCATATACAGCATGTACAGCATATACAGCATGTACAGCATATACAGCATGTACAGCATATACAGCATGTACAGCATATACAGCATGTACAGCATATACAATGTACACAGCATATACAGCATGTCCTGTTTACAGCATATACAGTGTACAGTATATACAGTGTACACAGCATATACAGCATGTTCTGTTTACAGCATATACAGTGTACAGTATATACAGTGTACACAGCATATAGAGCATGTTCTGTTTACAGCATATAAAGCATGTACAGTTCACAGCATATACAGCATGTACAGTGTACAGTATATCCATCCAAGAACACATTGAATATAATGCAACGCGCCATTTCAAGTTGAGGTTTTTCTACTTCTGATCTCTCTGTCGTTCTCCAGGTAACAAAAAAGAAAGGTTGAGCTTGATGACTCTCTAGCTGGCCAACACATTGGATGGGATACATTGTGCCTGGCTGTCTGTGCTGAGGCGGACATGTCCAACTGGGTGGGAAACTAAGTATAATAAGTGGCCCAGTGAAAGTGACAGGATCTTGCTCCTAATTAGATTGTCGGCATTGCGTGAGGAGAATGCAGAGATGCCCTTCTTTCCAGAGGGAAAAAAAAACGTATTATTGGCCCAAGGAGAAGCATCAGCTGTGTCAGAAAGGAGCGGGATTATCTTCTGTGGAGAAAGCATCTGTACTGAAGCCTCAGCAAAAATCTCAGAGTGAGCTGCACATCGTTCTTATTCCTCGACCACGTAGGTCTCTGTCTTATTTGACTATAAAGTAGTTAAGAACTGTGAACTTTTCTTCACCTGGATGATATAAAAAAGACCTAAGATTTATTAATGACATGACTTGATGGTTCGGGGTCATAACCTAGGGAGGGAATTCAAACAACACAATTCTGGCCAAGGAGCGATGACACGATTGATTCAACTGGAATCATTATAGCTTAAATCATTTAGGAATGTCTGTTACATGTTTCTTAAAACGAGTCAACCACAGTTCACTGTCCCTCTCAAGTCTAGCAGGAGTGATGGTGATCTGGGCGTGCAAAATATTTAAGGTTTTGCATTATAATAGACAAACTGACATTTCGCAGGACACTTCGGAATGTCGGTGACAGAAAAGTGCCACAGTATGATTCACTCGGAAATACAAGTGACTGAACCCACCTCAGGACACAGGTGTATCAGAAATACAAGTGACCGAACCCACCTCAGGACACAGGTGTATCGGAAATACAAGTGACTGAACCCACCTCAGGACACAGGTGTATCAGAAATACAAGTGACTGAACCCACCTCAGGACACAGGTGTATCGGAAATACAAGTGACTGAACCCACCTCAGGACACAGGTGTATCGGAAATACAAGTGACTGAACCCACCTCAGGACACAGGTGTCGGAAATCGTGACTGAAATCAGGACACAGGTGTATGACTGAACCCACCCACCTCAGGACACAGGTGTATCGGAAATACAAGTGACTGAACCCACCTCAGGACACAGGTGTATCGGAAATACAAGTGACTGAACCCACCTCAGGACACAGGTGTATCGGAAATACAAGTGACTGAACCCACCTCAGGACACAGGTGTATCGGAAATACAAGTGACTGAACCCACCTCAGGACACAGGTGTATCAGAAATACAAGTGACTGAACCCACCTCAGGACACAGGTGTATCGGAAATACAAGTGACTGAACCCACCTCAGGACACAGGTGTATCAGAAATACAAGTGACTGAACCCACCTCAGGACACAGGTGTATCAGAAATACAAGTGACTGAACCCACCTCAGGACACAGGTGTATCAGAAATACAAGTGACTGAACCCACCTCAGGACACAGGTGTATCGGAAATACAAGTGACCGAACCCACCTCAGGACACAGGTGTATCGGAAATACAAGTGACCGAACCCACCTCAGGACACAGGTGTAGAAGCCGTTGTCCTCCAGCTCGGCTGAGCGGAACCAGATGGAGTCCTCCTCCTTGCTGAGCCGATGGCCGGAGAAAATGATGGGCTCTTCTGAGTCCCCTTTGTTTTTGTACCAGATGAGTCTGATCTTTGCGCTCTGGGTCATGGAGTAGTTTGTCCGGATGTAGCTGTAGAACAGGGCACACTTCACTCTCACCGGTTCCCCCGCCAGAACCCGATAACTCTTCAAGTCTACCGACCAATCAACGCACCCATCCACTGTGGAAAAGGGAAATAGGACATGGTCAGGGGAGTGACGGGAACCAAGGGCGTACACAATACTACTACGTACACTAAAACTAGAAATGAACCCAATTTCTATGTGTGCACTGTACCCTTACCGTGACATTTCAACACCCATCTCAGTAGTTTGCATCCAGACAGGCTTTATGCAGGGATTTTACAGGATTTGTAAGTGTGGTTTCCTTGCATGCACTGCCTATAATGAAACTGTGTGATGACATGGTCAAGTATTGTGTGATGCATGTGATAAGGTTAAGACTGCTTGCGCGGCACTTTGCTCCTTAATTACTAAATTAGCCTCAATAAGATTTTAAACAGAAAATAGCACCAGCCATTCTACTCAGCGGGAACCAAATAGCTGTACAGCATTTACAGTGAACGTAAATGAAGGCACCGAAACGGTGTAATTAATGGAAGGACGACAAATGTCGAGTGAATATTAAATATCACAGTAAATTGGAAATAGCATGTGTGTTTATTAGGATAACCGGGGAGAAAAATAGAGAACAGCAAATGTGGTGGTATATAATTTAGGCATTGGGTTCAAAAACACACACACACTTTTATTTATTTGTCCAATTCCTCACGCGCACACCCACACACACTTTTACAAGACCTGCAGTTTGTAAATATGAAATGTACTGTTACCTCATACGTAAGGTGAGCGATAAGGGAGCTAACGTTGCTTAACCGACGACCAAATTGGTCACTAAAAGCAGTGCAAGCGAATCAAACCCAATATACTCTAATGGATCTATGAAAAACTGCAGCTCTTATTGCTTCTATGGTGGACAAATTCAAATTAAGCATAACGTATTCAAATTAGATTATCTCATCTAACATTTTCTGTCCCTTTTAAATAGCTTATATCCATCCCAACATTCAAACTTTCGTTTTAGACTTTGAAGACTAGGTGTTCTAGATGTCCATGTAATTAGCAAACACTCTCTGTACTCATCCCAACTGTAGTTGAGTAATGGAGAAAAAGCCACAGGAACCTGTAATGACGAGTCAATCAAGTCTGCCATGATGCCGGTGAGCTTTTGAACCCGTGAAAGGTGGTAAAACAAAAGCATGGCAGTTAGAGGCAGGGAAGGTTGATGCCACTGTCAAACTAATGCAGGGTTATACCGGGTAAAACGGTTACAGACCAAGGAACAGCTGAAAGGCAAATAATGCCATGAGACTGGGACCTAGCATAAACACAATTCATTTTCAAACAATAACTACCGCACCATGTGGACAAATTCGAACTGTCCTGTTCGCAAATTAAATGACTAGTGAGTTCCTTAACAGAGGCGGATACTGATGTTGCTTCATTGCGTGATTGAAGAACGAGGTCATAATTTCACATTTCAAACCTGTCAGATCAGCCATTTGTCTTACAAACACCAACCATGCGTTAATACGAATATAACATGGTACTTTTATGGTATTACGGGCACTAACATGGCAGGAATATATGTCAGATTGTTATTTTTTTGCATCATATTACATTTTCAAGAATTATTTTCACGTGTTTTATCACAATCATCGTTCCTTTCCAATTAAGTGACGTCCAATTCCTGATTATGACCATGTCACGTTTCAACAACTGTACAGCAGGCGTGGGACGTTTCACAAAAGCACATCGTGCCAAGATGACCCGCTTCTTATCACATTACTTGCTCAAGCAGACAAATGTTTCCAGCGCACACGTGCTGGAGGTGAATGCATTCCTCGACCCAGAACCGCAATTGAGTTTTCAGATGCCTGACCTACCACAGAAAGAGCAAATAAGCAGCAGCAGCGAGACAATTTGTGCTGCCCTCTGCTGGACCCCAGGCACCAGGAGTCAGACATCGGCCCCAGATGATGCAGATGTACTGGGAGGCACAGACTCTTGGGGCCCCGCAAATAAGAATTAATAAAAGGAAGTGACATGGATCATGTGAGGAGGAGGCGGCACCAAACCTCCGTTCGCAGCCAGGAGGGTATCTACGGGACTTGCTTCGTGAGCGTACATGATGAATTGCGAGACAGATGAGATGCACGAGAAGAACCGAGAAGCAAAAAGAGCACACATTAGTTCGGTCTGCTAGGTTAATGTGTTGTCTTTCTGACACAAAAAAGGCACAGCGAACCAACGGCGAGTGCAAAGGTCAGCGATTATATAAACGGGCGCTGGAGAAGCAGCCATATGTTGTATGAGGTCACAGCCGCGGAGCACTTTCTGAATGATTCATTCATTGTTGTCTCGCTGAGCTCGCCACTGTGGTCGGGTCGGAGAGGAGAGTCATTAATTGTGACGGCCAGGCCAGATGTAACGCGGTCAGATACATCACTCCAGTCAGCCGCTGCACTAGATCCCCATTTGCACAGCGCCACCTTTAATATTTGCATATGGACGTGTCCCAAATATTATGGTGAAAACAACAGAGGAATAAAACACGAGCCAGGATGTGAGGAAAGGGCACAGTCGTAAAGATGCTAAACTATATTATCGGTGTGGACAGAGTGGACGTTCGTTACCTAATTACTAAACATTCTGAAACGGTCCATTGACCTTTTCACCTTTTATAAGTAACGCAACATAAAACTGAAATATAGACTGGTGGTGGAGAATAGTAACATGAAATACGGACAAATGGGCACGTGCACACACACGCACACACACACACACACACACGCATTAACACAAGGGGACTGTCATTCAGTATATAAGGTGTTTAGTAGCTGTGCGTCAGTCTTCACAGAAACTAAAGCCCAACAGAGAATCCAAATCCATTGTAAAATCCTGTGTAGGTCTCTGCACCTGCTGCAATAATAACAGCCTGTCCAGAATATTGCACACAGGCGAAGTCTATCATAAGGCTGCATAGCAATTTCAGCCGTGACAGCTGAGAGGGGGGTTCCATGTCAGAGATTTAGCCCAACATATAGTTTGTGCTGATGTGCAATTTCAGTCCCAGACTTGCTTTTGATAGCTTGTTTATTATTTTCCTGACAATTTTGAATTAATGGCGTGCACTGGACGTGTGTTGTTACATAGGTGTACAATGGGGGGCCGGGGGTTGCGGCCGTTTAAATGTGAGTAAATGAGTTACACTCCGGCGAAGACAAAAGCAATCTTATCAGAGGGAAATAAATATGGAGATTTGGGAAAGGTTGTCGCCCCCTTCTAGTGATTCAGCTGGACGGAGCCGTTTATCAACACACAACCTGTAGCCCATTCTATATACATCGACTTGACCTCAGAGACCCAACCAGAACGCAAACGGAATGTATTTGCAATATCAAACGTTCTGTTAGGGTGTTCTGTAATATCGGTCGGCACATTATTATACAGCACATTGCTTACTAACTAATGGAGAGCGACTGGCGAACCAATCAATGCCAATATGTATTACATGAAGGACAGTAACACATATTTTTTTTTACGATATATACTCTCTTCATAAAAAAGGCTTTTGTGATTTTCCATTTTTTTATGATATCGTTAGACTAGGAGGAAATGTTGTCAAAAATTGCAGTCAGAATTTTTAGAGGTTTTCATATCCCTTTCATATTGAAGAATTAAAGTCTGTTCCAAAACAAGTGCCAACATCTCTTGATAGATGACTCTGTTATTGTACACAAGGGGCCAACAGAGGTTCAAGGAAACCTTTATTGTGATTTCCCCACAAAAAACTATTTGAGAACTCTGGCATCCTTAGAAATATAAACTCAAGCTAGTTTTAAGTGGTCACCAACCTGTTTATGAATATAAACTAACCAATAACCAAATTAGCTTTGAGCATGGTATGATAATCAATGCCAGGTCTGCCAGTTCAAGTTTTTCCAGAAACAGCCGCACTCTTGGGCAAACACAGCAGTGTGCAGTCCTGTAAGCTGCTTGAAGAGAGAGGTTAGAAGAGTACTTCAACCTTTTTTCACCTAATAGATCTTTAAACACCAGATCTTCTTTCATAGCTGATCAGCTGGCTAAAGAAAACTCTACACGGATGAGCCAAAACATTATGACAGTGGCGAGTATATACCCACAGTGGTCCAAAGAGGGACCAACCACAAACAGGATGTTGGGAGCCCAAGGCCCATTGATGTGTGAGGGCAACTAAAGCTATCCTTTCTAGCCCGAACAGATAAAAAGACACTTGTTGGACAGAAAATGTAAATGTGGTTGGGTCTGTGTAGCAGCAGAGAGGGTACAGAGTGCCCATGATTACGCGACTGTTGGAACTGGACCTTGTGGCCGTGAAAGCAGGTTGCCTGTTTTACACCATGTAAATGGCTGTGTAGTACATATGCGCTGTTGTCCTGGGAAAGTGATGGCACCAGGATGCACTCTGGTAGGACGACAAGCCGATAGAGGGAATGTGATGCTCTGGGCAATGTTCTGCTGGGAAACCCTCGGTCTGGCCTTCATGTGGACGTCAGTTTGATGTCGGTTTTCTGCAAATGTCTTGGTTCCAGATGGACAGAACATCTCCACAGGTCATGTATAGTCCATACCTTGATGGGTTTGTGGCAAACAGCGGACCAACAGCAAATTAAGCCTACTGCTTGTCATAATTAAGCCTACCGCTTGTCATAATTAAGCATACCGCTTGTCATAATTAAGCCTACCGCTTGTCATAATTAAGCCTACCGCTTGTCATAATTAAGCCTACCGCTTGTCATAATTAAGCCTACCGCTTGTCATAATTAAGCCTACCGCTTGTCATAATTAAGCATACTGCTTGTCATAATTAAGCCTACCGCTTGTCATAATTAAGCATACTGCTTGTCATAATTAAGCCTACCGCTTGTCATAATTAAGCATACCGCTTGTCATAATTAAGCATACCGCTTGTCATAATTAAGCCTACTGCTTGTCATAATTAAGCATACCGCTTGTCATAATTAAGCCTACCGCTTGTCATAATTAAGCATACTGCTTGTCATAATTAAGCATACTGCTTGTCATAATTAAGCATGCCACTTGTCATAATTAAGCCTACCGCTTGTCATAATTAAGCCTACCGCTTGTCATAATTAAGCCTACCGCTTGTCATAATTAAGCCTACCGCTTGTCATAATTAAGCCTACCGCTTGTCATAATTAAGCATACTGCTTGTCATAATTAAGCATACTGCTTGTCATAATTAAGCCTACCGCTTGTCATAATTAAGCATACTGCTTGTCATAATTAAGCCTACCGCTTGTCATAATTAAGCATGCCGCTTGTCATAATTAAGCCTACTGCTTGTCATAATTAAGCCTACTGCTTGTCATAATTAAGCATACTGCTTGTCATAATTAAGCCTACTGCTTGTCATAATGTTTTGGCTCATACGTGTATATATAATACATAATCTTACGTGGGTGGTCTACTGGTGTAGCCAGACAACTACTTTGACTGGTTATATAATTTTGGCTGGTTATATATATATACCACCTGCGACAATGCCAAAAGACAGATGTACGTTGCGGTCGCTTCACACTTGAAAACAGTAACACTACAGGGAGTTAAAATGACATCACAGTTTATTAAAAAACATTTCCATTTGGATTTCAATGTAGAAGACGAGCCTCTTTCTGGCATGAAAATGACTTTCACTTGTGCCCGCTATAAGAGAGGTGTGATGTCTTCTGACGAAGGCTGCAGTTGGTTGGCACGGCTTTCTGCTCTGATTTGGTCCGAAGAATATGAACCAATTCATTTACATCAATAATCAGGGATTCATGGACGGAAATAAAACGAGGATGGAGAGGAAACCAAATATTTACTTCCCCCGTTTGTCATATTTATTTGAGTAAATCCTGCACTCCATTACAGAAGCATCAATACATAACTGTTATGGCGCCAGCAGCCCGGCGACAGAGCGAGAGTGGAGGGAGATAGTGGGACGAGAAAACAACAAGATATTTAAATCACCCCGCAAGACAACTGATGAATGTCTCTGTAACTGGCAGCTTTACGCTGCTTAATTCAAAGTGCTGTAGTAATCAAATGCACACAAAGGACATTAATTGCCTGGAGTTGATTTCTGTTGACGGGAATAGATTTGCATTGTTCGCCCAACATTCTGTTTGTCATTCTGCCTGGCACTGCTGTTCACAGACAGGCACCGAGACAACTAACTCCAGTTTATGTCTTTAGCATCAATCTGCGCTCGCTCGCGAAGCAGGTGGTGCAATAACGGAGTAAGCCTATATAATAACCACATTTTGTTATCATACAACAGAGGGTATGTCGAAATACAAATGCCGTTTTATTTTGTCTTTGTTAAGTTTCCTTAGAAGTTAGGACTTTCTCCCCCTAAGAATTCAGAGGCAAAAAAATAAAATGTTTACATTGCAGAGGCAACCAGATGTCAAAAAATCAGGCAATGGCTTATTAGTTTGTAACATAGTTTTGTCTTAAGGTATCTGGTAATCTCTCCACTCTAAAGCAGGTTTACTGACTTTAGCTAGCTAGGTAGTAACCGGTTCAATTGGCTTGGTGCGAAATTCCAATGATATTATTATGACATCCAAATATCAGCACTTCATCAAAACCTCAAGATGTTGTCTCTTCACATTCGGAATTTATTAATCATGTATATCGCTTTTTCCAATAGCAAACCATTAATGCCATCTAGACCTAATTGAGGACAAATATACAATCACTTGTGGTCACATCAGTCAAAGCGTGGAAGAGGCAATGGTCTGGGGGTGTCTATGTGTGGGTAAAGTGGAAGATTTATACAGAGTAAAAGGGATCGTGAGAATTAAAGGCAATCACTCCATTTTGCCACGCCATGCCCTACCTAATCGAACGTGCTTTACGTGCACCAATTTCCTCCTACAACAGGATAATGACTCAAAGCGCAGCTTCTTACTATGCAATCACTGTTTCGGTAAAAAGCAGTCAGCTGGTATTCTTGTCTATAATGAATTGGCCAGCAGAGTCACCGGATCACTAACTTATTGAACTGTTCTGGGAGCAGTTTAAACGTAAAGGACGCATATGGGCCAATCAAACCAATCCATCTGGTGCTAAGTGCTTCGGGTAGCATGGGGGATGTCAATGATCTGCGTAGCTGGAATTGCTGCCAATAAAATATTATTTGATGAAAACACAGTTAGAGTTTACACAATAATTTTTATTATTGTCAATGACTAGCCCAATTGTCCCATGCTGCAAATCTAACTAGCGACTCTCGCAGCTAGATTCAGAACATAAAGTAAAAAGAATTGTCCTGGACCAGATCTCAAATTAGCCATAGCACACCTATTAGGTAGGTGTTTCCAAATATTCCAGGTGAAAATAGACAAGAAGAGCATAGCTGAAAACATATTTCAGAGGCATCCAAAAAGAGAAAAAGAGAAAAATGAGGGAAGAACTATCTGAAATTAATATTTTTTTCATAAATAATTGAGGTGAAGATCAGGAGTGTTTATAGTCCTGGATGGAACAGCTACCCATAGAAATAACCCCAGGCAACGGCCAGAGGCCATCACACCCAAAAAGACCATCATTCTGCTCAACGAGACCAGCAGTAAGGCTGTTACTCATTCCAATTCGCCTAACCCTCCCCCTGTCAGACTGTCATGCATTTGAACTTAACTATTTTATAAGACTCTCTGCATTTTGTGCGCTCTGTCAGGTTCAGGCTGGGTGTTTGTAAAAGTTTGCGACCACTTTGATTGATTGATTGCATGGATAAGAAAAGTACAACACACAAAAGTCCACGATTCCAGACACAGTCTCAGGATGGCTAATGATGTGAGCATAATCTCTTCTAAAAAAAACTAGGGCTGACAAAGTAAAACTCTAAACATTTTCTCACAAAAACTGGGGGTTCAGAATGCATCAGTATACTTGCTAAAATCAATGCCTGAACTTTGAATGTCCTGATGTCTTTTACTAGGGATCAAAAAACGTGGTAAAGACAAGGCCTTGTTATAAGTCCCAGTCCCAAGCACCTCAGTCCACAAAATTCCCCATATTGCTTTTCTGAAATCCCAGTCCTCTCAGGAACTCAAGCCATCCTTTGTTTTGTGCGTTCAAACCCATTTGTCACAGTGCCACCGGAGCGTGGTGGAGTAACCAGGGCATTTGTCAGTTTTAAGGTGTGTGGCTGCTTTCTGCCATATTCCCTCCGTCCTGAGCCCCCCAGTCCCTCCCATTCCCTGGCTGGTAGCCAGCATAGCTCCTTGTACAGGTTGCTTTACTTTGGTTGCTATTAATAAAGAAAAGTGTCCCTGCACCTGTCCATTGACCGGGCCCCCACAGAGACTGGAGCCTCAGAGAGAATATGAGTTCCGGACACACTGGGCAGCCTAATGAACTAGTTCATACCACATTGTCATGTTGCTGCTGGACAGCCTGCCATTTTCTTCTTGATTACTGATGTTTCCTTCCCACACCATGCATCACCGCTTCTGACAGCCAATCACGTCTGACAGAGGGGCCCGACTGTAGCAAAAAGGAGGATGAACCTAAGATGGGATGACCTCAAATTTTCACCACTATCCTCTGTAGAGCACATTAAGCCTGACAGACACGACTGATCCTTTTGACTACCCGTTTTCACTTGGAAATCCAGGATCCATAACCCCCGGAAGACACGTCCATGCAGTGGACCCACTAGTCAAATCCTCTATGATTTAACATGAACAGCAGGAAAGTAAAGTAAACTCTATAACCACACTTGGAAACTGCTTAACACAAGCAAAACAGCATCCCCCGAATCAATAGCATACATTATGCCCACGTGCACATCTTAATCCATCTCAAATCCCCGTGACATTATGTCAATAAACTAACCATTGATAGATAACAAGGGATTAATATGCTCCCTCTCACCTCCCCATTCTCCTCACCAGGGCTGACATCACCTGGAGACTTCACATGATTGACGCCCAACCGGCTTTCAGGTGTCTCCCTGGTTAATGAGAAGAGCGAGATGTACGTTGTACCCCGAATGACCCCCGTTTCTTATTTAGTGCCCTACGTAGTCACTCTGTATGGATTAGCGTGCAATTTGAGACATACTGTAACTACATAAAACGCCTGTTATCCCATCTATAAAAAATATATATTAAGTGATACCCAGATTAAACCCCTCATTCACCTATATAATTCAGGAATAATGAATCATCTCTGGTTCATGGAAACATCCAGAACCTCCATAAAACGCCTTTGCATTAATCATTATAAAGCTGTAATGTAATATATATATATATATATCAGTGTACAATAAATTCTTCATGAAATATTTCAGACGCTCAAATAAAAGTCTTAGATAGAGAACGCGGAATGTGGCCCACTGTCTTGAAGGCCACTTGAAATCAAATATATCTACTAGGAACTTGGCAAGAACACTCAAGCTAGTCAACCAATGCCTACTAATTTATAGCATATACACATCAAGGTCTTCCAAGCACATAAGTTACACTGCTCAAAACTTCATCTAAATCCAGGAGTGTGTGTGTGTGTGTGTGTTAATGCCAAACCTTTGAAGCGGTTCTCCCAGAGGTGAGTTGACCGAGTAGTAATATCACAAGTTGGCAGTGGAGACTCAGCTAGTTGAGTCACCTTGCTACCTGCTGCTAGCCTGGGCTGCAGTCCTCTCACCCTGACCCAGCTCCCGCTACCAGCCCAGTCAGGTAATGACACAGAATTATGCATCACTTCATTAAAGGGTCTGAAATATCCCTTACAGCTCTAAGAGAAATTAAAATACTTGGCATTGAAATCACATAAAAAAGTGTGAATAAACTGTATAGCCTACCTTATAAAAGCTACCTTATAATGGCTACATCATAAACCTTTCTTAGAAAATCTCATTTATTACCTCATGTTGAATCATAACAGAATGTATTGTTAATGATACACGAACACAAACCAGCCCAAAGAATGATAAATGCATAACTACATAAATAACAATAAACCAGAATGCTGTATTCATTTTGAGATGATGTGTAACAATGTTACATTTTTAGTTTCAGCTGCTAATGTCACATTCGGTTTGTGTGGTTCCAGGCTGCCTTGCTTCAATGTCCTCATTAGCTAGCCGTTTCTCATGAGACGTGTGGTTTTCTGTTGGAGCCAGGGCTGGCATCGGTGCCAGACACAGTCCGATAAAGGCCTTTCATACGCGGCCAGCCCTCCAAATTCAAGGACAATTTAACATTGGCCCCACAGGTACAGCCACAGCACCCACCAACATGTTCTGTAGGAACATTTCAATCTGAAACGTTTCACTGTGAACCAGCTAAACTACACCACCACTCAACAATGAATGAATTGACATCCCGAGATATGGGGCTAGTTACTTCAAGCTACATCAACCATGGATGACAATCAATCACATCCAGGCTCCTTCGAGAGCGGTAGGGAGAAATTAGGGTAATTACATTATGACTTCAAAATGGTGCCTGGATGATTAAATACACTTTAATGTCCAGTAGTTTCCTGATCGAATGCTGGTATTTATGACTCAAGGCTCTCCGATCTAAATAGGATTACCTCTCTGAGTAGCAATAGTAATTTAACCGTATTTATCCATTTAGAGGTGACAAACAATATGTGAGTATATGCACCTGTTTTTTCCCCCTGTTACTGCAGTTAATGAGGAAACAAATTGGCCTAATAACTAAATCCAGAAGATGTCTCCGTGTTTACAGAAATAACACTCTCTGCTCGGTTCCCTCTGTGGGGGATTTAAGAAATCCAACCATGGTTCCACTTCGACCAATGATTGACTACGCAGTTGCTCTCTAACACAGTAGATGTAAATACACCAATAATAAACTGTGCGATGAGAATTTCATTCATATCGAAATTAGTTGTATCTGTGCCGGGCAATTTGAGTTGTCCGCTATGTTGAATTGTTCATTAATTTGACTTGTAAGCAATTGTTCTCTGCGATGCCCGAGCCGAAAAGACGGCCTGTTGCTAAATGGATATGGCAGGTAATATACAGTGTGGCATTACGGAAAATCCGTGTTAGAATGCATTGACTGACATTGCACTGTGGCAATTACCAAAGGTGTTGGGGTGTGCAGGGTTGACGGGTCTCGGCTGTTAGGGAGCGGTGTTTATACCAGGAAGACAGCACGTCATACTGATGACACCCACTATGGTGATGGGGGAGCAGCAAGAATAATAGAGACAGAGAGAGGGGGATGCAGATAAAGAGGGAGCGAGAGAGAGAGAGAGAGAGACAGAGAGAGAGAGAGAGAGAGAGAGGGAGAGAGAGTGATGCTGAAGGAGGATGGGTTGTTAAACAGGGATGGAGAGGAACCAGAAAAGGACAGAGCGCAAAGAAGAGACAGTGTGGAAGGCAAACAGAGATGGATCATGGGAGGAAAGACTTGACAAATGGGGCAGGAAGGAAGAGGGTGAGAGAGAGAGATAGAGACCGTCAGAATGGAAAGAGACCAAGCGATGTTTAAGGGCCGGATGAAAAGGGGAAGCAAAGGGAGGAAGGGAAGAGAGGAGCTAAATCTCAGAGGGCAGCTCTGTGCTGGAACAGATGGACCGGTTCCACCTTCTCATCAGCATTAGGCCTCTGTGGCATCCTAGCACAAACCTCCACACAGCTGACACCTCAGGGCTGCTGTGGATCTGCCTGCACCCACAACACTGCAGCCTGCCGACATGGCTGTCCCACTATGAGGCTACGTACTGTGGTTCTGACAGCTTTGACAGTGAGTGGATGTGTGTGTGTGTGTGTTTTGGGTGGGGGGGGTGGGTTGTCTGCTCAGACGCCAAGTCGGCCTCTGGAACAGATTAACTCTACATTACAGCCCCTATGGCTGCACCGAATATAGCATACACAGCTCTGTCACAATGAGATGCACCTGGAAACCGTATATAAATATATTATATATATACTGCCCCCCTGTCATGACAGCAGGGTCCACTACCGGACAGTCAGTTTGGGTGACACTCATCTGCGTGTGGATACTGTGCTGCAATAGAAAACAATGCATTCGGTTACCACCGGACAATAGGGTTTCACCTGAAAACATCCCAATACGCTGGAACCACAGTGGCACGCACTATTCAGCCAACAGTAGGGCTAAATGTGATTATAGAAAATGAAGAAGCTGTGACTTCTGCAGACAGGGGAGCTTGTGCAATATATAGGCAGGAGAAACGGCCTCTTAATTTCCGATGGGATCTGAGTGACTGGGAGACTTGCATACGATGCAGTTAGGATCAGATAACTTTTCTACTCTCTCAGCTGGAAACCTTCTGTCATCAGGCTTTTGTGGAGGGGAAAAGCACGGGCGACTGAAATGTTTTGTCAGCTATCAGATAAGGCTGCAGGTTGTATCCCGGCCAGTCATTCAGCGTCAATAAAACATTCCGTTTCTCCTGTAGCACCAGCCGTCTCCAGACACAGGGACCACAGGATGTTGCCACAGAAACCCGGCTTAATAAAGGACACAGAACTTCGATGTGGACTGACATTATCTGAGCAGTCATTTATCTTCGTTTCAGTATCAAGTGCCCTGGCTCTTTCTAATAGCCATCTGTGTCATCCTATAAAAGCCCAAAGGCAGGGCTGAGCCAATAGGGGTAGGTACATGTACTGTTTAAAAAAGGAATTTTCCTGACCTTCTAGGATATTGATATACTCTAAATATGCTCTTTGATCTCCAAGTACACAAACCTCCCGCCAAACAAACCTCCCACCAAACAGTTCTAAGGCTTTTTCCTTACTTCCCAATTGTATTCAGAAAGGACAAGTCATTCCAATAATGTTCCTTCCCTATCAGCATTACAAAGTACCGGTAAACACTCTTTCAAATGTCTGAATTCAGGACTGTAGAATTGAATCTTCACATTTCCAAACATCCTCACTCCACTTGACCAGCCAGATTAACTTGAACACCCAGTGGACGTCCTTATGTATCCTAAAACATCACGCAGACACCCAATGTATTTATATAATAGTAATAATAGTTTTCTGCTGTTTTTCTTTGAATACAACATATAAGTCCTTGTGATTTTCCAACTGGGCCGACACTATCTTATTGTTTATTGTACGGACGGCCTTTCACCTGGCACTTTTTTATAGTACATAATAAATCAAATGTAATAAATAAAAACAAAAGGTGTAATTACACAGGGGATTGCAGCAATGACAGAGCCATGGGTATAGGACTCTATAAACGACGTGTTACCACAATATGCTCAAGGCCATAAGGTAAACCAGTTGCATGCAGCGATTAGTCGCTGTAGTTCTCACATACGCAACAACAACAACAAAATCCACAGCAGGCATGAGATGACAACTGGCCTAACCGACCCTCCAATAATTCTGAAACTATGTTTAAATAGCTGCAGTCTTCAGGCGGCCGTTCGGAAAGTTAGCAGATTGTATTGGAGTTAAATGATTACCGCGAACAATTCGGGAAGGTTGAATGGAGCTACTTGGAAATACATTGGTTCGGCGTTCCAGCTCAACTGTGAGCAGGCTGTGTGCTATGAGTGGCTCTCGCCTATATAACCACCAGCGGCTCGTGGTGGGTCTGGCGCGCAGGGTATAGCGCGGGACGCATCAGCCACATGGGAGACCGGCCCGAGAACATCCATCTTGACTGGCACCTGGTCTCAGGGAGAGTGCCCCGCCACACAGGCAGAAGGGCCCGGCCGGTAATGGTCTGTGGGCTGAGCATCGGCAGGAAACGACAGTGGGACCTGGGGAATAGGGACCCTGACACGGGGTGGACACAGCGGCACAGAGATGCTGCACTGTAGCTCCGTTATCCACTATTCTCACACAGTCTGGCGCTGTACAGGCGGATGTGAAACACCACATGTCTGTTTGTTAGTTGCATGTGTCTCGCTCAGCGATTGATTTGACGCCAAACACCATCCTCTGTTCAGCTATGCACTGTTAATGCGTTCTACGTTCAGAATGAGACATCGGCACACTAGTACAGTTAAACTGATACCTTTGCTCATCTGAAATCCATTTATTAGTCTTCATTAAGGTTGTTCGATCCCATGACTTATAGATCTCATGCATCTCAGATTGAACAAGAATAACGTGATACCCACTACTAAATAGCCAGTGTAAAACAATTACAACCGGAGCAGCTTCACTTAAAACGGCTGTCTGATTGAAATATGCACAAAGGCAGAAATTAAATGTCTTATTTGCTTCTGGGAGACAGTTCTTACATCGAAAACAGCTCATCGTCCTAACCTATTTACCGAATCACAACATGGGGAGGTGAGTTCCCCGCGGTTGACAAATAAAAAAGGACAAAAGGCAAAAAACAAATCTGCCCTGTGTTCTCCACCTAGACAAGTAATCTATAGTAACTCCATCAACAACGGTGCGAAGAAACAACAAACCACAACTCAATAGTCTCCTATGTTTTTATAGCCGTGTGTTACTGTAGTGAGAGGAATCCAGCAGAATGTTGATAACCTCTGTGGTCATAGGGGAGCTTTACCGTTCTTATTGATGCAATAGGAATCAAGGACCCCCACTTGACCGCTGTTTTACTAAGTTTCGTTTCTGCCCATTGTATCTCCCCATTGCTCACATCCGTCAAGCGAGACCACTTATTCATATTCCTGACGATGGAGCGTCGTTGGTCAAGACTGATCAATGTTGGTCAAAGCAATCTGTTTCTACTGTATGCTGACAAAGAATGTTTTGAGGATATTGCCCCAACGGTGAGTATAAAAACATATTCAAAAACCTTTGACTAACGGGAGCGCTCACAGAAAACGCTCACTTGCGTTTTCTGTACAATAAAAACAGCTATGAGTTTTGCAAAGCAATGAAATAGGCAAATTACCGAAATAAATGTGACATTAGACAAGAAAGGATTATAAACGGAAACCTACAATGACTACGTCACAGACACAGATGCCTCCCTCCCAGAAAAACTAAACCCCTTGTTGGCATTTTCAGGAAAACAACACAGCCTGCAGAGACATCCCCCTCGCAAGCTGCGCCTGGTTGGCACGCGCTGATCACAACTAGTGCTCGTCTCCACATACTTCAAAACAGTTCCAGTACCCAGACATCACAAAGTGATAGAGCTACATGACTGCTGCCCGGAAGCGTCCACTCTGGTCAACATTTGTAGTTTTTTCAGAGGCTGATTGAGGTATTCAAATAACCCATGTGGGCCCCTTCTAATGCATATGAACAATGCCATTACTATCGAGTTTACGGTGTTGCCCTGGTCTCCAGGTTCCTCAGATCTCTATCTGATTAAGCATCTGTGGGATGTGCTGGACCACGTCCGATCTACCGCGACTTTACCTCACAACTACAGTCAGTTACAGCTCTGTGCATTAGGGTTGTGGTTAAGGAACATGGAAAATACTAGCTAGGAGGTGTCAGTAACAGTGGGAGAAAGAGGTGATACTGAATGAACAGATAGAAGAGCGAAAATCTGTATGCTACAAGCTTGGCACACCTATTTATGGGAAGTTTCTCCCATTCTTCTTTGCAGGACCTCTCAAGCTCCATCAGGTTGGACGGGGAGTGTCGATGCACAGCCATTAACAGATCTCTCCAAAGATGTTCAATCGAGATTAAGTCTGGGCTCTGGCTGGGCCTCTCACAGACATTCACAGAGTTGTCCCAAAGTCAATCCTTTGTTATGTTCGCTGTGTGCTTAGGGTTGTTTTCCAGCTCGTGGTACAGAGCGCTCTGGACTAGGTTTTCTTCAAGAATGTCTCTGTACATCGCTGCATTCATCTTTTCCTCAATCCTGACTAGTCTCCAAGTTCTTGCCGCTGAAAAACATCCCCACAGCATGAAGCTGCAACTACCATGATTCACTGTAGGAATGGAATTGGCTAGCTGATGAGCGTTGCCTGGTTTCTTCCAGACATGACGCTTGGCATTCAGGCCAAAGAGTTCAATCTTTGTTTCATTAGACCAGAGCAACGCTGGAGCTGAACACTGGGTTCTTGGTCACTTCCCTGACTAAGGCCCTTCTCCCCCGATCGCTCAGTTTACAAATGATGGAGGCCACTGGGACCTAAAATTGCTGCAGATTTTGTTCTGTACCCTTTCGCAGGTCTGTGCTTCAATACAGTCCTGTCTTCGAGGTCTACAGACAATTATTTGGACTTCATGGCTTGGTTTGTGCTCTGACATGCACTGTCAACAGTGGGATCTTATATAGACAGGTGTGTGCCTTTGCAAATCATGTCCAATCAACGAAATGTACCACAGGTGGACTCCAGTCTAATATAGTATCCATTGAGACATTTTCTCGTAAGTCTCTTCGTTTGTGTTTTGAATGTCTACTTGTGCATGTGTGTTTCTCTCTCGATATTGTATTCAGCTATTTAACTGGCTGTATCTGCAACACCTGTGACAAAATCTGCTACAAATCTGTGACAGCCCCCCCCCCCGCGCTGGATTCATGTTTGTGAGGCTACAGTCTGGCCACGCTTAGACGCTTATAAGTCTTTTAGTATAGAATGTATGTTCCACACAGCCTCCTTGGAGCATTAGTTTCCACTGGTCAACTGCTATTTCTTCCTTCCAGCACTCCACCATTGAAACTCAGATAATTAGGAGCCAATTAGTGACAAGAGAGGTAAAACTGCTGCTTCCTCACTCTCTCTTTGCCCATATGAATTGAGTACCGTTAACCAACAAGAGCTTTACGCAGGGGGAGCATCTCTGACCTCTGCAAATGTCAGCTCACCTGTGACTTCTTTTCAGAGCCAAATCACCTTGTGGAGATGGAGATGGCACTTCAAAGCCATCTCTCTCCCAAATGCCTACAGCCTAGTTCCCATTTAAAATGCACATATTCTATCAAGGACTTTGCACATTTCTCCTTGAAACGTTCATGTAGCGTTTCATACTAGCATTAGTTTAGCTCCTGTGTGTATTCTTTAAAAGATGTGATATCTGGATAACCATAAACCATAAAATATAGACAAGCAAGTTGAAAAATATTACAGCACTAAAGTATGTCTCTCCTGAACTAAATGCATGTTTCTATTCATCGCCTGGCTTTTAAAAGGGAAGTAAAATATCAAAATAAAAAACATGAATCAATAAATGCACATTTCAATTGAAGAAAAGAGCAACATGAATACAATACCATAATTATGCAGGCAAGTCTAGAGTGCCCAGACACCAACCTTCCTAAATATAGTTCGGTGTTCCGTGTTCAGTAGAGATAATGTTAATTAATTGCACTTTCTTGGCTTTTTAGACAGCTGATGCACACTGATTTCTCAGACATATCAGTAAACAAGTAACCCATTGTTGTGCCATAAGTCCAACTCTCGTATACATTTTAATATAGCAGAGCTTCACATAACTGATTGTCCGTTTCCATTGGTTTCAACCAATCAAAATGCGTGTTTAGACCAACGCGTTGTAGAATACCTCATAAAGGAGTTCTGTTAATCTCCGGCTCTGCTCACCAACCCAGACAAAGACATGGCTAAAAATAATCCTGGGCCTGTTTACGGTGGCTGCCTCTGTGTCAACCTGTGGCATGTGTCTCTATGACATTTGGCAGCCCAGACATCTATTACAGTGTTAGGTCACTAAGGAGCAGTGCGGGGTAAAATAGAGGGGCCGAGGAGTGATAGGCGAATCCCCAAACCTCTAAATCCGTGACAAAAGATAGCACTGTCATTCTGTCATTACAATAAACGACCTGGTACGGTATGATGCAATAACTCCGCAGTGAAAAATGGGTGAAAGTGAAATATTCTTTGACATCTACTGCCAATACAATGACGTTGTCAAATAAATATGACATTTTGCATACGCCATACAGTCAAAATAAGACAGTTGGTTGTGAATTCAAGAAAGACAGCGTAGGAAACAAGACAAAATGGTGTGTCAACGGAATATCCTATTACCGGTACACCAATCATGAATTACATAAGATGAAGGTGAGGACAAAAGTTCTGGTAGAACCATGACCCTAACCTAGCTCAGAGAAGCCTCAGACATTCAGCAGGGTTTTCCAGCAGATCATTGCCCAGCAGATCATTGCCCAGAATGTGTCGTCTTTCCACAGTGTATCCTGGTTCCATCACCGCCCCAGGTAAACAGCACACGTGTACACAGCCGTCACAGTTGACCTTCTATAGGCTTTCGTTGCCTTTGTGGCATCTACAAGCCTTGGGCGAACCACACCCTGTTTGCCTGTTCTCGGACCACTGACTTACCACTCCTGATCAGGGGCTTTCCGTTTTATAGACACAGTCGTTGGGCCATAACAATTTCCTTTAGCCAAAGTGGCTCGAGTCTTTACTTCTGCCCATTTCTCCTACATCCAACACATTGAATATAAGAACTGATTGACTGAGTTGACTGGCATGAGCCATTGTCTGGAGATTACATTTGTGTAACAGTCGCCGCTCAGTATCACATGCACAGATGGAATTACTCGTATGTCACTGTATCATTGATAATCTATAGATTACATCACCCAGACCTTGCTGAGTCCACAGGCACAATCACCCCAGGGTGTCCTGGCAGAGCAGGGCGAGACACAGGAATTGCCAGGCCGGTGTGTACTGTAGTACAGAGTTGGATAAGGAGCCTTGAGGTTTTTGGGATATTTGAACCTGACAGATTGTAACCATGACTACCATAATGCAAATGTGCATTCATGTTATATAATTCTAAATGTGAATAAACTACGCAGCCAGAGATTCACAGGGAACCCGATGTATTACTGTACAGCATCAGCTGGGAAGTGCACTGCTGCAATATGGCAAACATGTGCGAAAAACCCTTCAACAGCTGTTCTCCTGATCCACTGCCCTCCTCAATGACATACATACATACGTAGGAATATTATGGCTGTGGCCTACCTATTGCATGCAGTCTGTTCATTATACTGGAAAAGTATCAAAAGCTTGAACTGCTATTGCAAATACTAGCAGCGCTGCTTCACTGTCATTACACACTGTGGAGTCAAAAACTTTATGACCACTCGAAGGTAAAGCGTAAATCTCCTGACAAGGGCAGACATCAAGAGTCTGGGTGGATTAACAAATAACAGTTTTTGTAGTCAACACGCTGAATGCATGAGAAATTGATAGGAGTGAAGACCTGAGCGACTTTGACCAGGGTCAGGCGACTGGTAAGAGCATAAAGCTCTTGGCATTGTTCTATTGGGAAACCTTGGGTCTGGGCATTCATGTGGACATTCATTTGATCTAAACAGTCAGTGGAATTCCCCAATGACAGTAGCCTCTTTCAGCAGGATAATGAGCCCTGCCACTCTGCACACAATGTTCGGGAATAGTTTGAGGAACATGATGAAGAGTTCAAGGTGTTGCCCTGGCCTTTAAATTTCCCAGATCTCCATCTGACTGAGCATCTGTGGGATGTCTGATCCACAACAGGTCCAACTCAAAACATACAGGACGTGAAGGATCAGCTGCTAATGACTTGATGATAGATACCACAGGGCAATTCTAAGGGGTCTAGAAGAGTCCACGCCTCAGCAGATCAATGCTGACCAACAGTATTTCAGGTAGGTGGTCAAAATGTTTTAGCTTATCAGTGTTGTCTATATACAGTGGGCTCCAAAATTACAGGCACCTTTGACTGGCAATACACATCAAAACAATATAATGATAGAGATGAAATACTCAAATATATAAAATTTACCTATTAACCTTTCAATCAACCAGGTCAATGTCCTCCAAATCGACGTTTCACAACTAATGGCACCGATAAAGATTATTGTAAATAGCATCTACAAAAATGAAACTACGAATTAAATTCCCCATATAAACGGCTATCTCACTCTTAAGAAACTATATACAGCCATTACATCACTTCCTGTTTCACCAGGGTATAAAAATGAGGTAACACACATGCAAGATCCCTCTCTCATCCAACACCATGAAGAAAACAAAAGAACTGGCAGTTCAAAAGAGACAGATGGTCAGAGAGCTTAAAAAATCTGGTAATGGCTACAAGAAAATCCACAAACGATGGAAATAGCAGGGCAATTATTTAAAAATTCAAAAGATATGGAACTGTCGAAAACTTCCCTGGCAGGGAGGAATATAGGGAGAAAAGTGTTGAAATCCTCAAGAATTACACCGTGGTGGCATCTTGGAGTCACGAGGTTTCAAAAGGCGCTGTCAGAAACCTCCACAACCACAGGAATGGTCCAATATCACTACAAATGTGTTCCTTAACCTTATCAAATATCACAGGAAAATACTCCATGCTGTTATCATTGCCAGTGGTGGTGGCACTACGTACTAACTGAGTGCTAATCATTATGAAACTTTAATTGAGGTCAACAATTTTTATTAAATAAGGATTTTGGTTGATTCCATTGAAACATTAATAAGCAATAGTATTTGTCACTTTTGGTATTTTGAGTGTATCTTAATACTATCTGTATCTCTAAACTACATTGTTTATGTAATGAATATATGAAATGAAATACGAATACAATATATATTAGTTTTTAATTAATTAATTTTGCAGTCCACTGTATATACACCTACATATAATTCCATTCCATTACTGTGAAAAGGGAATAAACATCCGGTCAAAAGTAGGGCATCATACTGTATAATTTAAAGGGTGACATTTTCAGATGAACTCCAGAACACCCCAGCATGGCTGTGTACGGCTGGTCAATAAAATGAATGGCTTTAACTAAACACTTGGTTCACGGAGGCAGTATTCTCACCCCAGGCAATTTATGCATCTTCACGCCTCTGATTCTGATAGGACAACAAAGTGTGAAGGCAAATACAAGGCAATAGTGGCAGTGGCCATGTACTGAGGGCACGGATCTATAAATATGTGTGTGAATATAAAAACTGTACACCATTACTATAATTATGACGGGAAATATATATGAACAGCTTTCGAAGAGGCAACAACACATCAAACACTAGCAAAACTTCAACAGTAAACAATATAAATCTACCAAAGCTAGTCTAAAATCTGTGTCCTTCTGTGTGCTTAATTTATTAAAGTGGGCAACAGATTCTGAGTGGAATCTATGCTTACAATACCCTGATAATCCAGCTGCAATCAGGTGATCTCTGTATTGTTTGACCTACAGGATATTACTTTAATTACCACTAAATTACATTTTAATAAAGCACATGGGAGGATAATTAAGGAGGGACAACATTGCAGTTCATCATAGCCCCTCTACGTTGGACACACATGGCTTTGTGAGACTGGCACCTCATTAACAGATCCGTGGGCCGCTGGGCTGAGTCATCTCGGTAACCCGGACGTCACAGGTCTCTCCGGTAGGGGGGTATTGTTTAACTGGCCTTTGCCACACACGCCTCTGTTGATGGATAGATGTCAAGTATGGGTCTCCTCAGCGTTTGTCTGGATATCGTTTAACACCTGTTCATGGTACATTGTCTACGGACCTCACTAGTGCCACATGCATCTGGGCCACGTTTGAAAGTCCATGTGGGAGAGCAGCGTCTCGTCGCCACTCAGAAACAATAAGCCGCATTAACGAAGAGAACAAAGATTATTTTCCTGACTACTAGCCTACTATAACCTAAAAGCCTGTGCTCAACTGCAGTGTAACGTTAATCTGTTATTTAACTAGAGATGGATGCAATAGATGTCCTGCACAAAGGATGTGTATTAACCATGGAGGCTCTTATGGGCGTTAAATTAAACTGAAAATGCCCCTATGTAATGAAGTGGAAATAGCACAGTAACACATAGAAAGTCAAGCTGATTCTATTAGTAAAAATCTGCGAAATGGGCTGTCTGTATACTGCCTAGTCCTTAGTGAATTTAAACAGTTATAAATAAATAGCTTCATGTACAGGTTAAACTAAAATACAACATTTAAATCAGATGTATAGATAGAAAGAACATGAGACTGACAGTGCCAAATCCATCCATGCAGTACACAGGTTTTGTAGCTTTTTAAACATATCTTGTCAGGAATTGTATGCTTTACTGGCCATGAAAGTGGTAAAAGGTAGAAGAGAGACATTTTGCTGAAGGGGTAGTATGTCAGACATGAGAAAACAGCCTAGACCACTGAATTCCTCTTGGCTACCATCACACAGATTTGACCTACAGTAGCTTTGTTGGTCTATTGTATTGATAACAATGTCTAGGCTGGTTTTTCAGGATTCAAACATATACTAAATATATACTGAGGCATAAATACATGCTGTTCTGTCTTGTAGCAGTGTTGTGGTTATTAAAACATACTATTACCTTAATTATACAGTAATAAAATGTCCTTTCTTACCTTTTGGTTTTGAAAAAATTATTAAAGTATGTGCGAGTATTCATTTACCATGGATCTACGATTGTGACCATTTAATATTGTAAAATATGTTTGACTAACCCCCCTTACAGACAAAGTAAATGACAAAACGGTTTGAAATAATTGATTCTAAAACATTTAGTTGTTTCTTTTGGGGGAGTATCCGTCAACTCACTCCACCCTGGCCATTTGTAAGGTCCCTGCAAGTAACAAGGCATTGCTAGATCTCTGGCATTCATATTGGTAAATGGTCAAATGTCAGCGTAGTTACTGTGGCAAGTTTCATCGGCAGACATTTTGATTAAAATGTCAAGAAGACACGAGAATTAGCATATGGGAACTCATTCTTAATGTCGTAAACAGTGTTTATCTGGTACGTTGTTCTCATGCTTGCACCAATCATTTGCACACACTGCTGTGTGGAACGAAGAAACTGTTTACATATAAATTAGGTGTTTAGTGGATGACGGTCAAATATATCCTATAAGCGTTGTTTAAGCTAGCTGGGGTGTTGGCCCAGTCAGAGTGTAAATGTGGCTGCTGCTAGTTTTTGAAGTAGCACGAGCTATGGAGAAACGTTTGCTCTAATAGTTTTGCAAAACCTACTGCAAGAACTATATGGCATCAAATGTTACAATTTGTCCAAAGTTTAGTGTTTGTTTGAAACTGAACGAGCCAACTGTGTTTTGTGGAAAAAATGTTGGGCATTCAAACATAAGCTTGTATCTTTGTTTAAGTTACCTGTGGAAGCCTGGCACTAATGTTACCAAGCTAAGAGCTAATAGTGCTTATTATCTATGCCTGTTCATAAGCTTAGAAAGAATGGCTCATGACGAAAGGTGCTGGTGTCTGCTGTGCACCTCCAGTCAAGTTGACTTGCACATTCTCCATTAAAGAAAAAGCCATGTACATCAAGTTATTACTAATGCATTGATAAAGGGTGTGTAAGTGGCAGGGGTACCAGGGTCACTCACTTCATTAGATCACAACAGCTTCCAGAAGCCACGCCACAAGCCATGTCCGTGTGTTATTTTCCCCTTCCCAACCTCCTTAATAACATGCAACAAAATGTGTCACTTTTGCTGATGTGGGACATGTATTCAGGTAACAGTGTGTGCAGTGTGGCGTGCCTTGCTGTTTTCTACTTGTCAGCAGGTTTTCGGGGGCCTGGCTGAAATCAAAGAGGCTGAATTTATAGACAAGCCAACAACAGGAGCGGGCCAGGCGCCACAGTTAAATAATGTCACTCAGTCTCTGGAGTCCACAGCACAACAGGAAGTTCATATCTCACGTGTCTAAAATACACAGTATGCATATTACCAGTTAGCCCATGCACCATACAAGATTTCAGACATTATTTTGTATGTAATTGTTTTCATTGGCAGATATATTCCTATATATAGCATATATATATTGTTTAAAAAAAATATTAAAAGCCCCCTACATGTTTATACAGTGTCTTCCTAATTCAACTGCTATGCAACATGCAACATTTCAGTCACTCGTTCCAAAAAGGCCAACATAGTAGCTAACTTAGCATTATGCAATTCAGATAAGAAGAACTACATTTGAATTACCATGTGTAGGTAGCGTAGAACTACTACAAATGGGGCATCCCATCCAGGATTTCTTCACAAAAAGTGCATTTTGCCATCTGATTAAATCGAATTTTCCCTCTCCTTGAATATTTCACAAATATTTGTATTGATAACGCAGACAACGTACGTAGATCACGATTAGATAACACATAAATACAATCTTACAAAGTGAGTCTTGAAACATACAACGTCCAGACCCATTCCCGCATCAATGAGACAAAATAGGATTACGCGCACGACTGTAATTATACGTCTCCCAGATAAATGTCACAAACATTGACACGAAAACAAATCATTTAAAGAGGCTGTTTTCTTTGTCTGCAAAAGAGAAGACTTGGTGAAGTGATGACATGTATGAATCAGTGTTGGTGGTTCTCCTTTGATTTCTAGAGAGAACCCTGTGTTCCGGTGCTGGGGAGGCCTTCACAAGAGATGTTCCATACATGTTGATCATGTCACATCCTCCTTGAGGAGGGGAGAAATTAACTCCTTATTCTGGGGGAAGGATTGTGTCTGTACATAATTGAATCATCATTAACATGGTACTCACAGTACTCACGGTATTCACAGTGCTCACAGTATTCACACTACTTATGCTTTGGGGGCTGCTAAGGGGACAGGACAACTTGGGTAAGAACCTGAAAATGGGTCGCGGGTGGGTATTCCAGCATGACAATGACCTAAAACACACGGCCAACGCAAACAAGGAGTGGCTCAAGAAGAAGCACATTAATCCCATAGAAAATCTGTGGAGGAAGCTGAAGGTTCGACCTTACTGCTCACTACTAAGTCATGTTTTGCAAGGGGGTCAAACACTTATTTCATTGAGTAAAATGCAAATAATTGTTTTGCGTCATTCTAGATTTTTGTTGTTGTTATTCTGTCTGTAACTGTTCAAATAAACCTGCATGGGATCAGCAGGGGGTCAAATAATTTCTACATTCACTGTAGATATGCTTTTGCAAAAAACTCTCATTCCTTGGAATGTACAAAGAGTGTTTTAAGACCTACATCTGAACTACCTCAGAAACTAGATGTAGAGAGCAGAACTGTTTATAACTGAGAAACATATTACCATATTACCATACAATATATTTACTAACATATATATGTCTTACCATGTGTTATTGATCCAGATTAATTATTTATTACAACAAAAAAACAAAAACAATATCCATTATCCTTATAGACAGCAACAAGTCTTGGCTGCAGGATAATATACCAGGAGAAAGGCTAACCAAAAGGTGTTCTAAAAGTATGAAGAAGAAAAAATTCAATTGGATTTCAGCACCAAAAAAATGAGCTAAGCCTTGGATTGTACATAGAAAACAGGACTTACAGTTTCCACATGATGGAATTAGGGTTGAGTTAATTTACTTCAGACAAGCGGTAAAAAATGGTGTTTAGCAGAGGAGCCTTGCTGGCAATATTTTGGTGGGTAATTTTACGGTACGTTTTGGAGCAGGGCAGTCTATCATCCAGAGTCAAGGTAAAGCGGCATGTCGGCACTTTTGAGGTCCATAATTTCCTGGTTGAAAGACTGTTTCACAAAGTCCTCAAGGTTGTTGACGAGGTTAAGCGGTTAGATCATCGTCATGGCAGCCAAGCCAATGTTCTTCACTGTTTAAATTGGCTGTGTTAACAGCACAAGACAACACCTCTCTCTTATCTCATCAAATTAGCCTGTAATGACATTGAATAATTGCCTTACGGTAAATAAGTTGAGGAGGGTAAATAGCGAACAGAGGAGGGCTTCAGAACAGCGCAGCATTGCAAACAAATATTCGAAAAATATCAACAGAACTGACATGAGATTGAATAGGACATAGGCATGAAGCCAAATATAGCATAACAAGCTTGTTTGAACACCTTGCTCAACTCTAAATTGGATCGAGGCAAGTGTAATGAACAGTCTATATTTACCTTATGTTCATAATTACTCATCATGCCTGACAGCTCGTGACATGCTTAAGGACAGACATATGTGTAGTAAAAATAGTTGAAAGTCCTTTCTCGACCGGAAGACATTGGTAAATACTTAGTAGCGGCAAAATACACATGCAATTTCCTGCCATTATCCTGGAAAAGCTAAAAAAATGTATATTATATATTTATTTAAAGATCATCCCCCGGATCTGGCTGGTGTGGTTGGGTCACATGACACGACTATGAAGTAAACAAACAGCCCATCTAGTGGTTGGCTTCCCAGATAGACTGAATGGCAGCAGGTCAGTGCCCTTAAGTCAGAGGACTGCTGGCACGATGCCAAGCTATGCCAACGGCAGACTCTAGGAGGGCAGGCTGTGCCCAGAGACGTGAGGTCAGACAGAGAAAGGCTGACTCACTCAACTACAGTGACCTCTCGTTACTGAGAAAGTCTTTTGAAGTCGACAATTCCCACCAGTTAAGGTACAGTCCTGTACACCCACTCACTGCGGTGGAACTTGGATTTATCTGACCATGTTGTACGCTTTCACATGTTTATTCTCACAGGTGAAGATAAGTGTGTACTTCAAACCTTCTATTACTCCCCTGATTTGTTAATGGCTATTCTATCACAATTGACCAATTATTCTTACACAACAGGATTATGGGAAGTTCACATGAAAGTAGTTGGGCATGAGTAGGTCATTGATTGTTATCTGTTTGTATAACAGGAACCAGATATCACAAAAACAGAAGGACACTTCAGAATAAGGAAAATAAATACATCCTCTGTCCTAAGTCCTCTGGGGCAAAACTGTGACTGTATGTCTGAATGGATAAAATATTGCCAAGAAATGTATTTAATGAAGGAACAAACAGTGAGACTAACTCTAAAAGAAAACATTAGTTTATAGTCAGCTGATGTATTTCACTAAATGTCTTACATTCCCTACCAATGGACAGAAAACTACACATGTTCATGTTATTTTGGATGTAAAAGACGTAACAACAAGTGCTGTAATTTAGCCTTGGTAGAGTAGACTCATTGAGATGCAAACACGCTCAACATTTCCAATTAACCATGCTGGCCTCCTGTGAGGTGTTAATCTCTGCATATCCACAGTATATGCACATCTTGTACCTCATCACAACATCACAGATCGTCGCCAAGTTTGGCTAGATGTGAAACGCAAACACAGCAGCAGAGGTCCTCTCATTTCTGACCACTCTTCCTATTCAGACCTGTCCTGAGGTTAGACATGACGATACACTAGGGGCACCTGCTATTGTCAGAGCCTGTGCCAAATGTACGGATGAACAGGAGGCCCTCATAATCCTTAGTGAAGGGAGGGGTGGGGACTCGAAGCCAGATAACCCAACAGCACCTCTCCCCACATTGGCAAGGACGTAATCTCCTATTAACATTGTGTTTTCAGTTTCTCACCTGACGGTTAAGTTCTGAAGTTCATTACTGTATTAAAAACAATTATTCAGCACGGAAGGGTAACATACAGTCATTGCGATGGTAGTTCTTCCAGATATTAAGAGCACAATGTGTCTATTTTGGCTGCGTAGAAAGACGTGCGTTACCACTGTGGGTCCAATTTGTGACCTCACCGTTTTCATCCAGAGTGTGCACTACATTTTTACAAAGACAAACACTAGGAGAACTCTGATGTCTTAATATATCCAGCCTAGACAATGTTCATTATAACCGATTTTACTCAGCGAAGTACAGCCTTCCAGCGAGTACAGCTAGCCTCTTATATTATGATAACCAAGGTTTGCAGAGCGCAAACATATTTTTCAAATATGAGCTTGCATCATTAGCAGAATTAGGTTTGGGAAGCAGTTGCTATCGGACATTGTTAGCAGATCAAATCTACATTTAATGTAATCTCAACAAAATAAACACAGGAAAGGGTTTTCAGAGTGATTAAGCAGAAAACACACTTCTAATTTTAAAGTCCAATGTGTCGAGCCTGGCGCCTAGGACAGCTCTTGACTGTTTCATGCCTTAATTGTTAACATATCCATCCGTATGAATGACAGATGTTTCCTCAAAAACACTGGGAAACTGTAATCATTCCTAAATCTGGCACGTGAATCAGTGCTGCTGATTTTGATTTGGATTAAAACAGAGGCAATAATCAGGCTGAAAACATGGGCTGCAGACATTGACTTGGAGCACAGTAGACGGGTGCACTCAGCTCTGCCTACTCCCGGCATCACCAGATTGTACCGGTCAATATAGATATTGTTGAACTAATTCGGTAAAGGATACCGTTTAGAGGATGTGCTCTATAGGAGGCTTCATTATCAGGCAATTTGCTGCATACCAAGGGGACTGTGTACTGCAGAAATTACAGCAATGATGAAATTATAAACCACATGAGGAGTTGCAATTCAAGGAATGAACTACACAGGTAAGTGCAGGAACAAGCCCCCCCTCCCTCTTCCTTGCTGCCTCTCCACCCATATATGAATCACAGCAGGCGAGTCCTCTTTGGTCAAAAACTGCTGAAGATACCCGATTACAGTCAGATGACGTACAGCTGTGCTTGAGACTCTACCTGGCTTCCTGGTTGACTAGAGGGCAGTGAACTGCCAGGCAACACTCACGCTGAAGTGCTGAACTTCATAAAACTGTCCCTATTTCAGGAAGTCGTCTACAAGCTAACATTTCTGAGGCGCACTGAGTGATGCCATTACAATAGGTTTATAGTGGTGCTACAATATGGCAAATCGAGGGTAACACTGTGTCGAAGCACTCAAAGAGGTTTTTAAAGGAAGACATCCAGTAGAAAGAGACAAGTGGACCAGGCCAAGTCGTGTCTGCTCCGGATTTTGGCTTAGATGCTCTTTCAACTAGAACAGAATTGGGCAGGGAGCCTCACTTGTGTTTCCAGATGGCTGCACTCTCCTCTCCTGAAAGCTGGATGCTTTTTCCATGTCACTATGCTAAAGTCAGCCCGTTCCGCAACTGAACATGATACGGCTAATGTCATGATATTATAATCTATCAGACACACATTATTACACAATCTTAATATAGATTCGTATACAGTGTCAACGTCTTAATGATAATTTTACTGGGAATACATTACGGTGGGGCTTATTAAGCTCGTTATATCTTGAGAATGTCATTGTATTCTACACGTCTACCTCCACCTTTCCAATTTTGGTTCTATGCTCCAAAAGTTTGGTTTTAGGGCAAACCATTACAATGTGTTTTCTCTAACGTAGCTATCAGCAGTTCTTTGTTTCGAGGTTATTTTGCCTGAGGCCTCATCTTCAGCAAATAAAAAGCATGCTTGTACTTTAGTAGACAAGATGTTCCTGTCCTCTTCAGAATTCATTATGCTCCCGCTGTCAGCAGTTACATCATCCTTAAAGACATGATGGCCAGTTCCTGTAGCAGCCATACATTACCAAGACATACTATGCTAAGCGGCGCATCGGTTGCCATCAGTTGCCATTGAGGTAATACATGTTAATCTTCGTTTCATATTTCCACACAGTACATAGTACATTTCCAGAACTCCTCACGCTCTTTTGGGTACAATTCTGGCCTCATGTTATTAAAGCTAACTGGTGGCTAACTAAAGTAATCTGCTGATCATATTGACTGAATTATCAAGGTCTTTCCAGATTAGGATATAGTCCTACATATGTTGAATATAGTTTATTGTTGAGGTCTTTCTGTCCTCCCAGGCTGAGGTCTTTCAAAAGTATTGTTTTTGGAAAACTTAAGATTTGTTTTTTTGAGTTTCAGGACATCGCCTCTGTCCTTATGTTGACACCAAACAACGGCAGACTAAGGGCAAAAGCAAATGTTTTCAAAGTTCTTGAAACACAACTGAAACGCAGCTGACTAACCAATCTTTTCACTGGGGGGAACAGAAAAATATGTAAAAATGTAAAACCAATTTGTACACAAATACCCTTAAGGGGGAAATAAGAAGCGATGCTAAATAAGTGAGTTAATAATATTACAAACATAGAAAATACAAACATTTGGTATATAGAGCCAACAAATATAAAACTTTATCGTATTATACAAAAAGTTTAACACAGGTATTGAAAAATGCATTAATTCTACCAAATATACATAACACACAATAACTCACCATGATTTACAATGCCCAGAATATTAATTGCCGTGTAACATATCATGGGGTTATGTATTTTTGCAATTATACCTACGAAGATTTTCTTTATGTGATAAACTGCCGAATTAACGAGGACTGAAGGGTGAACAGAGGATGCTGTAAGAAGAATCCTTGAAGAAACATCTCATACCTTTGAACTCAATCCACACATTTATACCCTTTTCACACTCTTCTATTTCCACCTACCATGATCATGTCAATGCTTCATATTGTTTTAAAGGGACTGTGTGTGCATGTGTGTATATGTGCGTGTGTGTGTGTATGTGTGTGTGTGAGCCAGTTAGGTTTCAATCTCTTCCCCTCTACTGTCCCTAATTCGCTGAGACATTCCAGAGTGTTTCCAGCTTTGTGCTCAAATCCTGGGGGTGTACCAATCAAATGGTACATTCTGTGTTCCTTCCAACAGCTTGTAATTGTGTTCAATAGATTTGGGCTGCAGGCGGAATTTCGTGCTTACAAGCAAAGGCCCGTGTGACTTCAATTTCCTGCAGAATTATTAATATTCCTAAAAAGTAAGAATTGTTTTCTAACACAAAGTTAGAGACATTTTGGGGATATAACATTTGAGATCCATCAGGTAAAGATCTTCCGTTAAGTGCAGTATTTGTCCCCATTTGAATCATCTGTATCTCAGATTAAGCCTATTTCTGATAAAATACTAAACATTAACATTCTAAACTCATGAAAGCAACCAATAATATATTTCAGCACTGCATATATACTGCATGTTGAATGACCGTTAATGAATATGACATATTTCACAATCACGGTCAATCCGTAAACCTTGATTTGGTAACATTTAATTTTGACTCACAAAAGTAAACACTGTAAACACTGCACAAATCATAAACATGTTGACTAGTAACTAACCGCATCCCAACTTCTATCCTAACCTCAACCGTTACCCAAAACCGTCTTTTAAACTAAAGCGAGCAGTTGCTAAGAAACAGACAGTTTGTTCATTTCTAGGGATGCACCGATTGTGAAATTCTGGGCCGATACCAAAGCCGATGTTTAAATTAACAATACATTATTCTTTATTATTTTGTTGTTTATTTATTCCCCTTCTGTGTCAGGGAAACAAAATAAATATTAATTACTACTTTACTACTACTAATACTACTAGATAGTATGAATATTGAACGTCTATACCCCGGCATAATCCATTGAGCGTGTTTTTGGTTCCCAACTAGGCTTGATTTGTGTCTGGGAAAATTGCCATAAAAGCACAAACTTACTAGAAAGCTCGGCACTCAGTGCTTAATGTCAGTGAGAAAAATACAACTCATTGGCTTCTCAAATACTCTCTAACTGACAGGGCTGACCGTTGGGGGGCAGCAGACAAGTGACATTTAAAAGCCACGTCTGCTATTCCTAGGGAGGACGACTGCGACAGGCCCATATTAGTTAGTCCGTGAACTCTAACAAGACAGAGCATCATTTGACAGAGCATTCAGTGGTGCTCTTTTAAAGAAACCCCGCTCCCACCGTCACTCCTGTAGCAAATTACCTCTGTGAACTGGCAGGCGAAAAAACGGCGAGGATGTCATGTGACGCACCACCCCTCTGCCGGTTTGCACCGTCATTCACTGTCATGTTAAATGTACAGTAATTGAAAGGGAAAAGTATGGCATTAATAAATAAGGCACCCCGCTCTTTCCCTCTCCCATTAGTGTCAACATGTTCATTTAAACACGTCAGTAAGAGGGAGTAGGAGAAAGAACCAGACGCCGGGCGCGCAGTACACACAAGACTAGCGCACCACAAATGGGATGGGGCACCTTTAGAAATGACCATGAGTTGTGGTAACACCCATGAAATAAATATGGGCACCGTTTGACAGGTAGGGTATGGTTTTATAATGTCCATCATACTTTTTCTGCTGACAACATGCTCTTCGCCTTGTACCTGCTCCAAAAATCCTTTCAGAAATACAACCGCAATTCTACACAGCAGCGGATAAGACATTTGGATGTCTGAAGCAATTGAGCTTGAGTTTGATCTGAAGCTAGCCGCTACAAGGCTACTGTGCTGTGTTTCATCTCCATCCCAATGCTGGTCACTGAAGTGGAAAACAGTTGTTCAGGAGATTAACTAGTGTCAAGAATCCAATAGGACTGTGCGTGTCTCTCCATAGAGTTCTGTTCAAAAGTAGTGCACTATACTTAGGTGGCATGGTGCTATTTAGGACTCGTCTTGCATCAAGCTGGGATAACCTCCTCTCCACTCGAGATAATCAGTTTACAACATTGGCAAATCATATTAAATGTTGATGGTGGTTTATCAGTCAGAATTGGACACAGGCCACTTCTACAGTGGTTGACGTGTTAAACTGAAATCAATGAGGGTTTTGAAAAGCCATATGGAGACACACTGTTGAGGGTTGTGACAAGGCCAAGATGTCACCGTAAAGTCTCTTCAGCTTCTACAGGAACTGTGACATTTGAAGTCTTAGCAATTCAACTTTAGCTTGGGCTCTGTGCTTCCGGGTGATGGGTGATCTTCCGTCCCAGCTTCAGCATTCCTGATTTTTTAAACGAAGGACATTTCTGTACATTCCATTCAGTCCATTCGTTGTCTAGCCTATCCTAACCAGTATCCCGGTAACAGTGTCCCATGTGAACATAATTACTCAAACTAGAGCATTTGGACCAGGACCCGTACACAGAGGAGCGAGACTCACATGGAGAGATTCATAACGAGACTCAACTCTTGGTGGTGACTCGACTCTGACTTAATATGACTCTGCCATGGAGAAATGTTAAAGTTTTCATTGGTATTATTAACATGTGTTTCTGTGTTTGATCTAATGGATTGGTGTGCAAAAGGCTTGTCCTTCAATGGTGAGCAAATTAAGACGATGGTGTTGGGTTGATGATTATTCTTACAAATGTGCTCTCGCATCAGACATGTAGCAATTTCAGAATAGCTAATTGGCAGAGATCAGAGGAAACTGGCCAGATTGGTTTGAATAATAAGGCTACTCAATAACTCAAATAACCACTTGTTGCAACCAAGGTATGCAGAAGAGCATCTCTGAACGCATCGCACATTACAGCAGCAGAAAACCACACGGTATGGTTGGTTTGTATATATATGTGGCGGTGTAACGGTGTGCGAGATAATTTTCTTGCCACAATTTGGACCCGTTTGTACCATCTGAGCATTGTTTAAAAGGCACAACCTGTCTGAGAATTGTTGCAGACCATGTATATCCCTTTATGACCAAAGTGTACGCATCAACTAATGGCTACCTACAGAAAGATAACGCACCATGAAACAAAACTCGCATCAACTCAAACTGGTTTCAAAAAGTTCACCGTACTCAGATGCCCTCCACAGTCACCAGACCTTAATGCATTGAAGCACCCTTGGGATGTGGTGGAACAAGAAATCAATGGTGTGCAACTGCTTAATACTGTAATAGTAATTTGGACCTAAATCTCTGAGGAATGTGTCTAGCACCCTGATGTATCTATGCCACGAATTAAGGCAGTTCTGATGGCAAACTATGGTCCAACCCAGTACCAGCAAGGTGTACCGAATGAAGTGGCCGATGAGTGTGCATTGGCACTTACATGTTTGAATTGAGTGCATTTCCTGGCCACTATCCACGATTTAACTTGCAGACACTCGACTTAACTCTAGGGTGTCGCAGATCCATAATGAGACATCCTGTTTGGCTTCCCCCTGTCCATCCCAGACAGACCTGCATGATCCTCAGGCATTGTTGAGATGCATGCACAACTACAAATCCACGCTACACCGGAGCACCTGTCCTGGCAGTGAGTGACTTCAGAGCCTTTTGGGAGAACAATAACTAAATGTTTACATAACTGCAGGAGCAATTAGGGTGAGGTGCCATGTTCAAGAGCACATCACTGTTCACCGTTTAAAGCTGAGGGCACCCTGCCCATTAGGTTATCCGCCACTCTATAGCTTTCGTTTTGTATTGCTGGTTGCAGGGAATACCTCTATTCCCCCTAAAGCTGAAGCGTGGTCTCATTCTGCTGCCTCCGGAGCCTAAGGAGAGGCCACAAGCCATGGGGACAGGCCTCCAGAATCACAGGCAGGATTTTAGCCTGTGGAAATAATTCTGGTCCCCGGTCATTTGTAGCGGGGAATTAGGACGGGAAAAAGAGAGGAAAGAATGCCATGTTGCACAGCCAGAGGGAGTTGGGGGCCTGAGTTCAGTGGCGTGTGCCGTGCACGTGTGCAGTGCACGTGTGCAGGGAGACAAGAGCATGCTGCATGGTGGATGATGCCGAGGAAAACAGGGAAGCCTTTCAGAGTTTATGCCACAGGCAACAGAGATACCCATGGGCTCATATGTTAATGTGTTGAAATTGTAGACAAAACAAAGCAATCGAAAATAAAACACCCTGTCTTATGAACGATGTTTGGTTATGCTTTATAGTATTTACTATCAAAGGGGAAAAGTGCATCGCTATTTAAATTCTGGCACATTTGATCATCTATGCCTTCTCTAACTATTTGTGAGATTTGTAATTTAACGTATTTTCCAGAAGCTCATGTCAACGCGTACAAGCATCGCCACGTCAAAGTGTATGGAAAAGAATCTGGAAATGTAGATGAGAGCATCGGTAGCCGTGGTAATACTCCAGGCCAGCTGAAAGCTGCAACTGCATCTGTGTGTGGCAGCAGGGAAGAACAAAGCTACGACACTGATGTATGACCACGCTAGCACTTCCTGTAACTATCCTAACAAGTGACAGACTGAGGGAGGTGTCGGGGCCGGCCCCTCTCTTGGCAGTAACTGGCCTGAGCATTGATCATGTCATTGTTGGCCACTGAGCTCCGCCTCTCTCGACAATAGCCCAATTCTTCGTCCCACGATTGCTCACGGACTCAGATCAGAAACACTGAGGACGGTGTAATGGAAAAACAGACTGCTTTCCCGATCAAGTGTGACTCTGACCTGCATCGGGGGAAGAGGGAGGAACAGTAATTCATTCCCTGCTCCCTAATTAATTATCACAGATTGCTTATTGATTTCTCTTATTCACTCTGATGGCTTATGAAACACATGCTATTCGCCCAACATGCTGATGGGAGTGAAAACATGGTAGAAAGCAGAAAAGAGACTAAATCCAGCAGGTAAATGGGTTTGCTTTTCAGTCTGTTGCGGCTGGCGGCAAATCAGGTTGGCCGATTATTTTGTGCTGAATTGTAGCAGGGGTGTGGCCTTTCTGATGGTTTCATACACAACATAACCGAATTATACAGTACAATAAAATAATACTTATGCTAATTGTTAATCGTAGCCCAAGCACCTCTCTTCTCAGTGGTTTGGTTAAAGGAGGAATATTGTGTTTGGACCTTTTGTGCAATTGTCAAAAACCTTGTTATAACCCATTGAAAAGTAAATATAACAAAAAAATAGGTTTTGTGATGTTACCTAGCTAGCACTGAAAAAATGACTACTGACTAAATGCTAAAATGAATTCACTGAACAGTAAACGGTGGCCTGTTTATAAGGTACAACCATCCCTATCAGGGCATGGGTCCCTCAAAGAAACCTTCCCCAGGGAAAGTGTGCGCTTTTAAAAGCCCACCCAATCGTATCCCTAAGATGCATGTTTGGGTTGAGGTCTGGATACTGTACAAGACACTCAGGAATATTGACTCAGGAATTGTCACACTGTGATATTTTGACCCCTGAATTGTCAAGTGTTTGATCAGATAACCAGAGAGCTTCTTCTTGTTTTTATCTGATGAGAATAAGACTCTGTGTGGTCGTGTGCTATATTAGTCCTTCAGTGTTGAGGACAGAAGAACAACGCATTATTAGATGCTGTTCTATATATGTATCTCCTGTGCGGTTATCATTTGTCTTCATTCAAACTTTGTTTCTGAAATTTTTACATTTTACCAAATATAATGAAAAGTATTGAAGTATTATAGCAGGCGATATAATCCAAATAAAAAATGTTTAACCCTTTACAGACTGTAGTGGTCCACATATGTGTATTGTATAAGTTTGTGTGTAGCAGCCCTCACTCACATGGTGTTTATAACAATGTTGACAGGAATAAATAGGATGCCATTTGCTTGATGTGGGTCAGTGCTAATCGGAGAAAGCAAACAAAAGATTAGTGATACTTCTTCTCGCCAAAGTACATTTCTGATCAATAAGTGTGAAGATAACCAGTCTCTATATTGAATGTTCAGACACTGTAAAGATGGAAACCTCACTAGTGTGGGGATAACATTATTGTTATCTGCTGTTAGGCCATTAATCGAAAGCCATTTAAATGAGCATGTATTGAGATGTTAAATCAGCCTTCTATGGTTCTGATTCTACCAACAACACAAAAATAAAGGTTTTGTAAAATACATAGCTGTGTATCGTGAATCCACATGTTAACTGATGAAAGCCACTGCCTTCCAGTCAATCGATGAAAAGATGGCATCTCGCAAGAAATTATTTTGGTTCTGCCTGATTTTAGATTGTGCAGAGGCATGGCAATTGGAAAATTGTTTCTTCTGTAACCCCCGGGGAAAAACCCTAACAAACACAGCAATAACAAAGCAAAATCGCAGAACCAAGAATCTACCTAGAATATCATTTTCTACATTGTTGAACTGAATACCTGCACATTTACTTATCTATGTCAATTGCACATCCTCACATTGTACTCCATATCTATTTGCATCTTATCTAATAACACACAGTACCGGATGTTACTGCACTTGTACCGTCCAATGACAATAAAGTTGCATCTAATCTTATATAATACCACACAGGTAGTACTTGATGTTACTGCACTTGTACTGTCCAATGACAATGAAGTTGCATCTAATCTTATCTAATAACACACAGGTGGTATCTGATGTAGCTGAAAAACAAACTTTTCCAACAGAATAATTATTCCGAGTTGTTTTTGTGAAAATCTAGATTTTACATCATAAAGTCATAAAAAAGCGAACCCAACATTTAGAACGTTCCATAATTGTCTCATTATTTCTGTTAAATAGTGCTCAGGTAGCGGACTGTAACTGTGTTGCGTGCATGGTATTCAGGTCTCCATTATATAATTCCGATGCTCCAGACTAGCGTTGCACCACACAGAATTTACACATCTTCCGTCATACACGTTATGACATGTTTTTCACAACTATATTTTGCAAATAATTTGTGTCTCACACGTGTTGGGTTATTTGCTGTTAACATGTCCCTCAAACGCTCTCAACCTAAACTGATATTTTCATTAACACCATAGAGTAATGTTTAAAATCAATCCCGCTATTATTTCTGAACAAGGTCCTAGCAATGCAAAACAAATGTATGTCCTTAGATTGTCCTCTGGTTTCTTGGGATGTGCACATCACTGTATTATCAGCGGTAACTTTTGGTCTGATCATTTACTTGGTCTTGATACTATATTAATGTTTCTTATTATTACAGGTACCTTAACATTTGCAGGTGAAATGCATTCATTTTCAGTTAATTCAAAAAGTGAACCAAAATCGTATTAATTGAAAAGGCAACCCTGGAAAAGTGTTAAGAATATGAATAAATACACTCAAAATAGAAAAATTCTCTTACATTTGACTAGGGTAAAAATAATATAATATTATTAATAATATACATTAGATCATCAATTTGGAAGAGAAAGAAAATGTCTGACTCACTGTGATTATCTGGTGTATAATCACATTTACGTTCAAATGAATGAGACATTAAATTGTTATGTGAAATAAATCGTATGTGATCCAATGTTCATCAGTATACATCATCTTAACAGTGGAGCGGAAAAGACAAATGCTTCATCACTTTCCGTCTACTGCATTACACTAAGGGATTAATGGAAGTCTCTAATTGTTTTGAAAAAAATATGTTTTCTTAATATTTGCAACACGAGAATCAGTGGAGGTTGGTCCATAGAGACAGGGGAGGTTGCTCCTCCTCTATTTTCTAAAGGCAAGAGGGTGAACTGTTAGAGTGGGAACCTTTTGTTATCACTCCGGGTCTTTTAGTGGGGTGCACATGGCTAGTTCCGGTTGGGTGGTTTGTTTGTTATGAATTGAGCACAGGCGGTGTTAGTTAGCTAATCAGTTGGGCTATTTAGTTCCCTGGGGATTTTGTCACTTAGCTTTGCATTGTTCTATGTTTCGTATGAAACAGACTAGGCTGTGTTTATAAGGACAAGTTTCATTGGCTCTTTTTGGCTGCGCTACAACGCACCTTTTGTTATTTTCATAATCGTGTACTGCCGAGTGCCTTTTGGTTTGCTCCCAGTTTTGCGACATTTATTAAATACTCTTTGTTCGAGCATCACTCCTGCGCCTGGCTCCTCTCTCCCTCCTTACTCAGCCTGTAACAAAATCAAAATATTAGTAATTGGTTTAAATGAATCATTACCAAATCTTGGTATAATTTTGACAATAATTTCTCTTTGGAAAAAATCCATTATTGAAATTCAGATTTTTTACTGAAATTCTGAACAGCAACACCTGCATGCAGAAGTCAATAAATTATAAGTGCAAAGTGCGAACCACTTTTAAATTTTTCTGATTTACTTTTCCGTTTTTGATTGAGAAGTAGCTAGCTAGTTTTCGCTTGTTGTGCCCTAAAAAAGTGTTATGCCGACGGCTAGAATGGTTGCTAACGATGCAATTAGTGTCAGCCTGAGGGTGGAGGACACAGAGGCGTGGGCACAGAGTGGGATGGGGAAGAAGAACCACTTGTGGATTATTTGTTGTGACAGCCATTCCACAGTTTAGATTAAGCAGCAAAAGAAAGGATCAAGAGTGCTGGACGACCAACACCACCGCTCACAACACTCCAGATGACAACAGCTACTCTGCCATGTAACCTTATGTAGG
Organism: Dallia pectoralis; assembly: GCA_029465975.1. Taxonomy (NCBI): domain Eukaryota; kingdom Metazoa; phylum Chordata; class Actinopteri; order Esociformes; family Umbridae; genus Dallia; species Dallia pectoralis. The sequence goes on along the minus strand of CM055729.1, from coordinate 17,530,267 downwards.
GTGTGCAACAATGGGACATTGGGAGCTTGATTTGTATTTCAGTATCTGTTAGTATGCGGACGAGGTGATTGACAGCTTATGTAGTAGTTGCCTGTTAGAGTCCTATATTAAGGGACTGGCAGACGTTTACCTCAATTTTAGGGGCATGCAAATTGTTTTTAAACGTTCTAGGAAATGAGAATTCTGAAATGTCAACAATCTGTGATAGCACTTTGTTCACTTTCAAATAAAAAATGACCCTACTTGTCTCCTCCTCTTTCCTTACTGACTTTGTCTCTGCTCATGTGTCTATTGGCCATAATAACGTGTATCAACATTGAGCACAGGCGGACGATGTGTACCCATCAGACCAGATTTGGGGTGACCACTAGAATCTTTTCTGGCGGTACTAAGCTGAGGGGCTGCAGTACACCAGCACCACTTCTTTCCCCCAGGCTATGTTTTGAGATATATATTATTTCAATTCACAGATGACTATTGCAAGCAACTACATTAACAAAATGTCAAGGACAGGGTGCACGCGGTACCAAAACCAAGGGTGCCATTAATCTTGAAGCTATTTAAGACATGTAATTTTGGTTAAATCCCGTGATCCCATTAATAAAGTACAGTATATACTGCGTGTCACAAAACATCGCTTAACCATACGGCCTTCTAATCTTTATCAACTGGGACAGTACAATTGAAAGTGACTGCCTGTGGAAAGTTAATGGTCAAGCTTGGAAAGGTCAACCAACACAGAAGCTAATAACCCCTTTTTTGCTTCATGTGTTTTTTTCTACGGACTTGTGTGATTTAACAAGGTATGGCGTGATCAATATTGAACAAACTCAAAAGCATTTCTTCGTCCTGTGTTATGCATTAAATATTTATAAAACCTAGAAAACAGTTTCATGGGCAGTTCATTGGTAAGCTCAGACCCACTCACTTTCTCCACATTTGGCCGTGCTATGAAAGTCATTTATAATAAATAAAAATCCTTATTGTTTGGCCATCAATCAACAAACAATACTTAAAAATGAAAATTGAAAACTCAATACATAGGTATTCAGTCTTTGCCGTGCCACCCCTCGTAGGGGTGTCTTGGAACTTGATTGAGGTCTAACTTTGGCAAATGTAATTGATTTAACATAATTTCAATTGATACCTGTCTTGGTGCCACATATTTTGCCGAGCATTTCAGAGCAATCATCAACCCATGTCCAATAAACGCAAACTAAATACAAATGCAACACTTAATCAGGGAGGTGACTAAGAACCTAATGACGACTCTAACATAGCTTCAGAGATGGGAGAACCTGGTACAAGGACAACCATCTGAGCAGCACTCCAACAATCAGGCTTTTATGGTAATGTGGATAGTTGAAAAGCATTCCTGAGTAAAAGCATTGAACATGCCTTCTTGATTTTGACTGACAGCACTTAAAATTACTTTAAGAGCTTGATTTGGTGTAATGCTTTTAGGCCTATGATACAGATACAAAGCTTGCAAAGGGGCAACCCCAAAAAGACTCAAAGCTAGTAGAGTCATAACCAAGAAGACCTAAAGCTAGTAGAGGCATACCCAAGAAGACCTAAAGCTAGTAGAGGCATACCCAAGAAGACCTACAGCTTGTAGAGGCATACTCAATAAGACTCAAAGCTAGTAGAGGCATACCCAAGAAGACCTAAAGCTAGTAGAGGCATACCCAATAAGACTTAAAGCTAGTAGAGACATACCCAATAAGACTTAAAGCTAGTAGAGGCATACTCAATAAGACTCAAAGCTAGTAGAGGCATACCCAAGAAGACTTAAAGCTAGTAGAGGCATACCCCAGAAGACCTAAAGCTAGTAGAGGCATACCCAAGAAGACCTAAAGCTAGTAGAGGCATACCCAAAAAGACTTAAAGCTAGTAGAGGCATACCCAAGAAGACTTAAAGCTAGTAGAGGCATACCCAAAAAGACTTAAAGCTAGTAGAGGCATACCCAAGAAGACCTAAAGCTAGTAGAGGCATACCCAAGAAGACCTAAAGCTAGTAGAGGCATACCCAAAAAGACTTAAAGCTAGTAGAGGCATACCCAATAAGACTTAAAGCTAGTAGAGGCATACCCAATAAGACTTAAAGCTAGTAGAGGCATACCCAAGAAGACTTAAAGCTAGTAGAGGCATACCCAAAAAGACTTAAAGCTAGTAGAGGCATACACAATAAGACTCAAAGCTAGTAGTTACACACCATATGGAAGTATGCTGTTTAAAAATTAACAAACCATTTGAAATTAGCAGTGTCACGCTAATTTAATATCATAGCCAAGTGCACAACATTATTTTATTGATTTTCAAATTTTGGATTTCTGCCATTTCCATACCGAATGCATGATTTTAACATGTTCTTTTTCTAATCAAGTCCAAAGTATGATACATAAATAATGTATGAACAACACATGTGGACTTTGATATAACAGTGCTTCAGGATCCAATTTTTACTACTGCCAAAAACTATAGGGGGTACCATCAAAAAAGGAGAAAATGCAGAAGTCAGTTATCCACAAAAGTCATAGAGTGATTAAAAGTGACACTATTTTTAACAAATATATAATTTATATATTAATATATCAATCATTTTTTACCTCCCCTTAAGTAATTGTAAGACAATTACTGTGTATATTTTCATACAGTCGGAATCTAGGTACATTTTATCTTTAGCTATTTAAAAATACAAGGAATAACCCTTCTAAAGCAATTAGAGTCCAAAGTCCAACCAGAGCAATTAAAACATGCAAGGAGGAACAGTTAAACACCATCGCATATTTCTTCCAATTTTATTGGAAACACCACTGAACCAGTGAACTGCTTGAGTTATAACCGGAGGGCAGGCTGTGTGCAGGAAAGTTCAGAGGGAGCAGAACAGAGCTCTCAACATAGGAAAGAGGCATCACTGTTTACCAGTCAGAGTCAGTGAGTCACTGTACATTTCATAAGATGGGATGTGGAGGGGTCAGGATAAAAATTACAGATGTTTCTAGGCAGTGACCCAGAGGGACAGAGTGCATAATTGATTATCACACAGAGAGGAGAAAGGGAAAACACAAGGACTTCTGAACAAACTCCACGAGGGGGGCTGAAGGATTATCATGTTCAGCAAAACATGTTGTTCCAAAAGCAGATCATTTTAGAGTATTTTGGTCCGACATCTTAAAGCACGTAGGCTGTGAAGAGTCACATTACGTAAAACATATTTTTGGTGCAGCACACAATGTCAGGAACAATCCCCGACTGGGGTTCTGGAGCTGTGATAACGCAGCGCCGTACACAGCCAAGCGTGGCTTTCAGAAAATACACATGACTAATGAATTAAATGAGTCATCCTCCCTGTTTTGCATTACCGTTACCAATTGGACGATGATCGGTGCTATAATAAATGCACAGCAAGAAGCAGCAAAGTCACCAAAGTCGCAATTAGCAGCTTTGGACTAGCAACCCGAAACCGTATGCCATGTTAACCGGGGGAGAACATACCGTTTGAAGGACAACATCGATGCCAGGACGCTGCTAAAATATTTCAGAAAACTCGATGATGCGTTTTCTCTAAAACACTTTCCATATTAAGCCCTTACGTACAGTCAAAATCTTTGTATCGTTCACTATGTTTGTGTCATATTATACAGGCTTGCGCTTGTCCATGAAAGCTAATATAGGCATCAGAGAATTATACTATTACTTCTAATACCACAAATAATATAAACAAATTATTGTCTCCTGTTATAAGCAGAACATATATTTAGGTGTCCTTACAACGAAAGTTAGGAATCTAATCAAAGCTAAAAACTTTAAAAAAAGTTAGAAATACTATCAAAAAATTTATTAGCTTGATTTTCAGACCTATAAAAAGCATGTGTGAGATGGGAAAAGGTTATCTAAGGAACCATTAAACGAAGTTAATTGAGATGTATGTTTACATTTTCCCCACAAAGTTTCAATAAACAAGCCTGAACGTATTCTTCAGGACCCGTTTTCTTTTAGAGTTTAGTGGCTGCTGCTTTTCACCTATTAATAGCTGTTGAATTAAGACCAGCACAACCAGGTGAGGGAAGCACAAGTGAAAGCCCACAGAGACTCTGTCCTCCGTGGAATGAGTTTGACACGTGTACCTTGTGAACTGTGTCTTATAAGCACTTAGTCCCATTTTCTATCCGACACATCCAACTCCCTGCTGCTACAGAGATATTACAGATGCCCATTGGACGAATTACGTTTAACCAAAGAGCAACAGAGTGAAGAACTTCCTTCTTGCTTTGAAGAAAGGAAATGGAATTGTCAAAACTGTTTCCAAGGAAAACATTTTTGGATTTCTAAAATATTTAGTCTGCATTCACCCAGGTAGCATTATTAATAATGTTGAAAGAGAAAAACATGTTGTATAACATGTGGATGTTACTCTGTGAAACAACTGCGACTAAAATATGACTTCCTCAGACCTACCCTATCTGTGTCATCATTACATAAATCGGTTGAAAACGTATTGAAGATAAAACTAAATAGAGAAACGCTTGTTTTAAGGAACTAAAAGCACTGATCACTTATGGCAATATGAAAATGTGTGCACTTATCAACCTGCAACCTTGTCAATGTTCAGCTAAGAACCTGTAACTGGTTCCATCTAGGAACGCACGATATACGATTTTGGCCGATATTCGATATGCCGATAATTTTTAACTTGTTTTGGCTGATGCCGATAACGATATATATATACATATATACACTTTCATTTTACTGAAGAGAAATCCAAGTCTCACTCCTGTACTACCTTTACCTTATTAGACTCATGTAGACAGACATTCAACCCTGAAAAATAGGTTACCGTAATTATTTCACCTGTAGAAGAATAAATGATATGCCAGTGCCACATTTTATTTTTAAGTTCAGACTTCCAACATCAGTCCTTAGGAGTAAAATAAATAAAAATACATTTTCAAATAATTTACGTAATTCACGTTGCACTACATGCACTTGTTCTCTTTCTATTTTCCATTTCCTAAACATATTATCAAATGCAGATTCAATTGCACTCTTGTTGTCACACAGCAGCTGACAGCTTTTTTAAACGTTAAGTCTTCGTCTATATCCAATGGGCAGTGAGGCTCAAGAAGCTAACAGGACTCACGCTTGATGCCCGTGGTAAAGCTAATGTGACTAGCTAATGTGACTAGCTAATGTGACTAGCTAATGTGACTAGCTAATGTGACTAGCTCCGGCGAGGAGCTTTTCAATGTGACTGGCAACAACACTCTGGCGTTCAGGTAAAGCCACATCATTAGTGACGGCTAGGGTTAGCATAACGCGGCCATAGCATACCGCGGCTCTAGGTACGTCATTAGCCTGCTGAAGCCAACATGTTCCACCACGCTGAACGGCTGGTTAACAATACACAAGCAATACATTCAATGATTTAGTCGTTAAACTCTATTACCTTTGGATTTTCGCTGCTGTATATTCTAGCTTTGTCACTGAAGTAGAGGCTGCTGATGGGTTTTTGCTGGCATTTTCAGGATGACGCCTCTTAAGATGCGTAATCATATTTGTATGTGTGTTGTTATACCTCCACACAGCCGACATGAAGGAAGTTTAAGTTGCTGGCGTTCATGGTACGTGCACGGTCGTCACGTGCACATAGTAAACACGCCACACTATCGGCAAGGCTCATCGGCATAAATATTAACATCTGCCCATATAGATCATTTTAAGCTTTTATCGGCCGATACCGATGTCGTGACGATATCATCGTGCATCCCTAATTCCATCCATAATACAGTTACACAAGTGTCTGTATACCTTAAGTTGTATACATTGTTGTAGACCGCTCTAGCCCATGCGCAGCCAATGGGCATCATATGAGCAGCCATTGCTGCAGATTATCAACATTATTCGCTTTACATGGTAATAATAATTTGGCTCATGCATGTATAAACATAAAACTATATATTGCTTGTAACAAACTGTCTGTGTCACATATCCTTAGGGGTGGAGTGTAGCAGAAAGCCAGGAAGAGCATCATGTTCATTTGGCGTTTAATTACACAAATTAAAAACAACCACATAGCACAAACGGAAAACGTTAACTTTATAAATGAAAATGCGCGATTGCAACTTATAAGAAAACATACAGTGCACCACGACATACAAAACACTCACCACAACGACAGGTAACATATCACAGTCTGTGCACCTAACCAGGGAACGTAAATAGCCCACTGATTAACTAACCTATATGCCCGGTGCTTAGCTAAACCCAAAATAGCTGTGCTCCTAATCAACATCATACACAGAAGTGCTCTCCCCTACACACCCTGTGACAACACAGCTCACACAATATGTGCAGTCTGTGATATAAATATCTTACTTGAAATTTCTAGTGGTTGTAAGTGGTAGCGTTAATCTATTGGTACTCTATGTTCAAAAGGTGTTTCATCCACCAAGACTGTGATCCACTCGGGCGTTTAAGTAAACATGACACTCATCATGTAGTAAAAGATGTCATCTCTCAACGAGTAACGCTCAGGACTGGAGATGCCTTACGTAAAAAATTATCTAAACAAAAAAACTGAACTACAAATGTTCCTTTTTGCATAATCCACATCGAGCAGAATAAACTCCCACTCAAAGGTCTAACACTGGACTGATCAAACAAATTATATAAGCAATAATTTGAGGATGTCCGGCAATGAAAAGCATTTGAAGTGAAAGACCAAAACACTTTAGATGCTCTACATGACCTTAAGAGAGACAACGTTTTTATGATATGTAGACTATTGCTATGGTGTCATTATGATAGAAGTTACAAAAGCGTTAAGGATATGTGTATTTTCCAGATCCTTGCATCAGACGAAATAGGCGACAATGAATGGTGTGATGCAAAAGATTTTCATTCATTTTCACAACTATTGACCAAAAATATACAAAACTCCACAGCCAATCGAAATATATGTTTACTAATGTCACGCTTCTGTGTCAAACCCTTCACGACCACCGCACCTCCAAACCAGGAGGCATGGAGATACAGTCATCGGGGACCCCTCCCATCTATGGCAAGCGAAGTGATTCTGATTAACTATAATTATCTTAAATTATCATGACAAATCATCATTCCTTGCACCACAGAGGTAAATGAACCAGATGTCAGAATACTGAAGGAATGAAGCTTCAGTGATGATCTACTTGGCCTGCTGATATATTACCCATATGGGTGGTGTCATTCAGCAGAAAGCCCTGGTTACATTATCCTTGCAGCTATACAACTCTCAGTGTTCGGTTTTAAGGCTTTTATTGCAGCTTGTTTTCTGCATTCGTGGAGTTTAGCCCCAGGCACTGTAGGCCGCACTGGAGATCTGTTTACTATAAGTAGACGGCATCTGTCTTGTTCCCGTGGATTCACTCTCAGCATCAATAAATAGCGTCAAAACATTTCTCAGATGCACCATCTATGGTTTTATTGAGCAACACATAATCATTTAATTGGAAGTTTAAAGATAAATATGAAACAATAATGCAGAATTGACATACAAATATCGACAGGTGCTATCCATGATGACTTAATGACATGAAGAGCTCTAAGGAAATCCCTTTTATCCAGCCACACACACAGGCGCGCACACACACACACGCACACACTCTCTCTGTGACCATCTTTAACTCTTACTGTGAGGGTGGAAACACAGTATGACTGTACCGGAAGGAGAAGGAATCTCTTCTCTCCCTGTGTGGAGGATGAATCCAGAAAGAACATTGCACTATGAAATCTTTCTAGGGGCCAAGAAGCCACTCTAAGAGCCTAAATGAGATTGCCCGCAGGGGCCTCCGACTCACGCAATTTCCAGGACACTGGCACAAGACAAAGAACACAGGGGCTCAAATATTTTTAGCAGTGCACAAAGACATGCCTAAATCGGTCCTTAGTAAAATTCTGTGTGTTTCCAGGCTGCTAAGCTTAGAGCTAATCGACTCAGAAAAGCTCACTGGACATTTTGTTATACATTTTGTTACTGCAAAATTTCATGTTGTTGCTGAAATTTCTTAATGACTTACAGCGGATGTAAGAAATAACATTTTCCATGAGTATTCATGCAGAATTATGTTTATAGTCCTATTACAAATCACAGACAATCTGGCTTTAAACAGAGTTAACACCCGACAGCCGTTAGCATAACGTCAGGAAATGCATTTGTTTGATTTAAGTTTGCACACATCCATCCTCCAGACTGGCTACAGTTTATATGTGTCTTCTGTTTTACCGGCACACTACAGAACTATTCTATTGCATGTGGCAGGTTGCATGAGGCAGGTTGTTCACAGCATACTATCTCAGCAGGGAGCCCCACTGCGTTCCTGCACAAGTCTCAAGCAGTTTCTAAACCTCAATTTCAAAGCCGACGCTCCAACAGAAACAGATTCAAAAACATTGATTGGCGACAAGCAGACAAATCTGTGTGTTGTGGCTGTGAAGTCCCCAGTTACTCCCATCCACACATACAGTACACTCCTTCAGGGATGAGTCCCCAGTTACAGCCATCCACACATACAGTACACTGCTCCTTCAGGGATGAGTCCCCAGTTACTCCCATCCACACATATAGTACACTGCTCCTTCAGGGATGAGTCCCCAGTTACAGCCATCCACACATTCAGTACACTGCTCCTTCAGGGATGAGTCCCCAGTTACTCCCATCCACACATACAGTACACTGCTCCTTCAGGGATGAGTCCCCAGTTACTCCCATCCACACATATAGTACACTGCTCCTTCAGGGATGAGTCCCCAGTTACAGCCATCCACACATTCAGTACACTGCTCCTTCAGGGATGAGTCCCCAGTTACTCCCATCCACACATACAGTACACTGCTCCTTCAGGGATGAGTCCCCAGTTACTCCCATCCACACATATAGTACACTGCTCCTTCAGGGATGAGTCCCCAGTTACAGCCATCCACACATTCAGTACACTGCTCCTTCAGGGATGAGTCCCCAGTTACTCCCATCCACACATATAGTACACTGCTCCTTCAGGGATGAGTCCCCAGTTACAGCCATCCACACATTCAGTACACTGCTCCTTCAGGGATGAGTCCCCAGTTACTCCCATCCACACATTCAGTACACTGCTCCTTCAGGGATGAGTCCCCAGTTACTCCCATCCACACATTCAGTACACTGCTCCTTCAGGGATGAGTCCTGAGTCATTCCCATCCACACTTTCAGTACACTGCTCCTTCAGGGATGAGTCCCCAGTTACAGCCATCCACACATAAAGTACAATGTTTTTTCAGGGACGAGTCCCCAGTTAAACAAATCCAAGCAGGCCTCACATTCTTCTGCTACTGAGAGCTTTTTTCCCTTCAGGTCCTCAGTCACAATGAATGTACCTCTGCAATCTGGGGACCATGCTTTTTCCCAGGAGGCAGCGACACAACTCAGGTCAGCTGATGTGATGCGAGAACATTTTTTGATGCTTTATATCAGTAATATCCCAGCTTATTCATCCCTTAAAAATAAGATGGGTTTTGATTATATAGGAGGGTCTTGCCTTTAGAGATACCACTGCTCTTCGAGATGAGAACAGATTTGGTATAGAAAGACTGACTCAAAAAAAAATCTGCCTCAAATACACAGTGTCACAATTATTTGTACCAAGCTTCCCCAGACCGACACAATTCCAGCAAAAACAAATGCGTTATTGGCTGAACTCTTACCGGGCTGTTGGACATGTTATCCAATTACCACACGCCGGACACATAGGGTTACACAAGGAGCCAATAAAATCAAGCGATTCATCACAGAGTGTTAACGCCTCAGCATTAGGAGAACCTGAAAAAAAAGTGCTGTTATATTTGGAAAAAACGGCAGACAACAACGCCGGCAGGCCATGACGAGAGTCACTGATGATGTCACAGCGTCTGGCTAACCTTGGCTGAAGCTGGTGGCGTAGGGATGTGCCGCCTCAGCACAGTGCTGACAGACATCAATTCCCTGCACCCTGATGAGAGCAGAGACCTGAACTCCAGTGAGCTTGAGCACCATAGACTCACTGTGACACAAATTCTCTCCGTCAGGCACTCAGGCCCCATGCCGCACATGGGTGTCTTCCGGCGTCCAGAAGATCTGGGAATGTTTACCGAAAACTCCCAGGAATAGGGATGCTTACTCAACAGATAAGATAATGGAGGTCTTTAAAGATTATGGAAGACTTTGAACTCGAACGCTCAAAACGTTGTCAAGACAGACACGGAATGCTTCACCCTCCCGCTAACCTGCATTAATAAAAGCCACTGTGATCACATCTCAGTTTCGTTTTTTCAGATTTTAAACAAACACAGTCACATAGTAGCATTTGCCAAAAATAATTAACATCAATCTTTATATTTAAATCATGTAGCAGATGCTCTTATCCAGAGTGACATAAAGTGAGTGTCATCTTAAGATTGCTAGGTGGGACAACGACACAACCAAGCAAACAGTAAGTACATTTCATAAAATCATTGAGCTATCCGCACAGTCAGTGCTTGAAAGAAGAATACAAGTGAAAGTGTGACCATGCTGTCAGGAGAAGGGGAGTGGGACCACCAGGATGCCAGAGGGGGACCAGGGGTGTCAAAATGAAGGGCTCAGTTACTGATAAAGGATTGGAGCTCAGCTTGATGTTAGAGAGGGGCACATCCTGCTGCTGCTGTGAAGGTGAGCACCGTGGTCTTGTACTGGAGGCAAGCTACAATCAGAAGCCAGTGGTGTGTGTGGAGACATGGGGGGACCAAGCTGTGCCTTACAGATGTCATGGGGCCGCCACCATGAAGGACGATGGTCTGCGTTTCCTGATTATTAAAGGGCTGTATTAACCTTGGCGTTCCTCGCAAGTCCTTATCCCAGATGACTCATAATCAGAACCCAGATTCTTGTTTGAAAGGTCCCGTGTAAAATACCTACAGTAGGTAAGCACGGCTACAGTGGCACCAGACGGAAACACGTTAGCGTTGCTACTAGTAAGAAGGCTCGTGTAATGGTCTCTAAAACCTACCACCTGGGAGTGTCAGTAGGGAGTGTCAAGAGGAAGGTCTGGGAGAGGTCATTGTGGGGCTAGGTCGATCTCCATGTTCATACAATAATATACAACATAAACGTCAGCGTTTATCGACTACCGGGCTTCTTCTGCCACACAGCAAGAGGTGGTCAGCTAACCATTTGGACACCGCAATTGTTTTTATTTCATATTTATGGAAATGGAGGGAACCAACTAAAACCAGGGTGTCATTTCCAATGGCACCAAGGTAACAAAAAATATATTAAACAAAAATATATTAAAACATTGATACATTTTATTTTAGAACCCATTAATTCAAACTAGTGCAACATTGAATTTATTTCAAAAAGACAGACAGTATCAGTGAACTACACAATGCTGTTTTGCCTGCTTTGATGTTTCATCTGAGAACAATTACCTTTATTAATATTATACATTTGCTCCAGGAACAGACGGAAACACTTCTAAATATCACAAGAAGATGAAGCAGAAGAAATAAATGTCGACGAGCTCTTAAGAGAATACGAATCAAAGTGGGTTTGATATGTTACAATATTATGTAAACAGTTCTCTTGGCAGATTCCGTGTTCCGTTCTGGTGCTTTTGAATGTGATGGTGGTGAGTCACTATCCCAGGTAGTGTAGTAAATAGGCCTCGAAAAGAGAGATTCAATTGGCTTTTCCCACTCCGTTTTCCCCCACAGCATATCGAAGCTATGGAATTTCAAAGCGTAGATGACAGAGAATTCATATCTCAATAAGTATTGCCTGGAGGGAGTTTTTCTGTTCCGTTCAGACATTTCAATGGAAAGGTTTCCAGATACACAGGAGGATGTGTGTGAATCCCTTTACTTCCATGCACAGGCAACCAAAAAGCAAAAAGCCCATTGCATCTCTGCAGAAGACACTGCAGATTACTATTCCTCGCATTTCAAAGGATCTTTGTACCGGAATGCCCAAATTTGAAAGGAATTAGAAACCAGAAAACTTAAATGCAATGTTTTGTTAACCCCAGATCTCCACAGACAACTGTTACATGAGTTCATGTACTCACAATTAGGCAAGCGGATCAGAGCACAATGTTTCTAGATAAGTGGTTTATGAAAGCCGAAACACTGGTCCAAAGACATGAACCACGTGGTGACATGACATGGGAGGACTGGTCTCTTGCAGGAGGAGATCGGGGTGACTCCCAGGGAGCAAGAAGAATATGAATATGCCCTTTCTCCAGTCCAATTAAAGTCCAATGAGCTAAGGTCAGCTGACCTGTCTGACTGCAACATTTGCCTTGGCGTCCGTGATAACAATCAGACTCCTGGGGCCACTTTTGCTCAGCTGACATGCAGGCAGAATAGTCTCAGTAGCTGCCTGCCGAGAAGGGCTCAACATGTACATGCAGGGCTCAACATGTACATGCAGGGCTCAACATGTACATGCAGGGCTCAACACGTACATGCAGGGCTCAACACGTACATGCAGGGCTCAACATGTACATGCAGGGTTCAACACGTACATGCAGGGCTCAACATGTACATGCAGGGTTCAACACGTACATGCAGGGCTCAACACGTACATGCAGGGTTCAACACATATATGCAGGGCTCAACACATATATGCAGGGCTCAACACATATATGCAGGGCTCAACACATATATGCAGGGCTCAACACATATATGCAGGGCTCAACACATATATGCAGGGCTCAACACATATATGCAGGGCTCAACACATATATGCAGGGCTCATACATACATGCAAACATCCATTGTGACCCAGAATAGTGTCCTGGTTGTAGCCAGAGGGAGTTTAAGAGAACAATTTTGCACAGTAGTGACTCCTTGTGGCAAGTTGGGTGCCTGTAGGCTCAATTGTGATAGTTAGCTTGTAGTACTCACTGGGTAGTGCTTTTTGAAGTGAGTTTTTATTTTGTTTAGATTTTTAAATAGTGACTTTTCAATAATATTTTTTTGTTCAAATGTTTTACAAAATAATTAAATGAGGTTGTATGATGTGCAAATTGTGATCTGGTGGGATTCTGAGTTGATGTTTCTGAATAATGGCTATTGTAGTTAAAAACCAAGTATTCGGCATTGAACTAGACAGATTATTTTCTGTTCTGAATGGTAAAATGCATCCACCTGTCCCAGACCTGCTGTATTTCAGATTCGGTAGTCCAGTGTCCCAGTTTATGTGTTTCTCAGGTTCTATCTGTGCTTGTTATATCCTTCTCTAGAGAAGCGTTACATTTAGCAAAAACAAAAACAAGTCCAATGTAATCCTACAAAAAAAAAACGATTTTAGCTCAATTTGTTACTGAGTAAATGGAAAGTACTCACATTACACTGTTAGCTGGAGATATTTACTGCTAAAAGCATTTTGCATTGCTTAGATTATGACAAGTATACTCATAGATTGGGACATGTGACATCCAGCAACTATTTGCCATAGTTGTCCTTGTTTTCACTAGTGTTTGAGATGCACTCTGGGTAATATTTATATAAGAAAACGAACAATGGCAGATGGCCACATAAAGCAAAATCGCTAGCTAATTGTTTGATTCTACACTAAAAACAAGCACTGAATAGTCTGGGACAACGTTGTGCCATCTAAATTGCTTATTTATTCATTTTAAACGCTGTTCTCTACAGCTATTGCAAGCTGGTTCACCAAAGTGAAATTAAAGCTAAACACAATGTGCTGAATGGATACCCTCCATTCCATCTACTGGGATTCCCATCTTCATATTCACAAATATATTTATTACATTGTTTGAAGACAATCATCTCTACAGTTAAGATGGAAACTTTACCCTCTGGTTGTTTGACCGCTATTGGTGCTGTGGAATTCGGCACTAAAACAGGGACCAGAACACAATGCATTATCTATTGAAGGTCTAAATGAGACTGTCATGCTTATTAATATCCATATGACACATTTGTATGTAAAAAGGTTTAATCCACTTGACAGTATGGGAGCCATAAAACACTTCATGTAATATTAAACCACAATTTTACTCAATCATGCATGTTGCACATACCATCCAAACTCAAATGGTCCACTCGCTCTGTTTTGGTTTTACACTGCTCTGTTTTGGTTTGACACTCCTCTGTTTTTTTTACACTGCTCTGTTTTGGTTTTAGACTGCTCTGGTTTGATTTTACACTGCTCTGTCTTTTATACTCCTCTGTTTTGGTTTTACACTGCTCTGTTTTTACACTGCTCTATTTTGATTTTACACTGCTCTGTTTTGGTTTTACACCACTATGTTTTGGTTTAACACTGCAAAATTTGGGAGTATATATATTTCGAAAAACAATTACTTGATGATTTCCCAGTTTGATTTCTTATTATACCAAAGAAACAAAAAAAGTTACCTTAGTGTGTTTCTCAAGTTTCATTAATATACAGTGTTGCGAACATCACCAATAGAACAACGGAAAACTGATATAAACTATTAAAATATTCGTTTTTTAGAAAATATTATTAAAAAACAAATATATTTCCATAATATGAATAATACACATGGATTTGGCCCACAGAGTATAGTACTTCAACCCACAATAATATCTGACCAAACTAAAATCGGACAGGAAAAAATATATTTTTTCAAATTGCTGATATATTTTTCAATGTATGTAGACATTTAATTTTTTTTTCATTCTACTTGAATGAAAGATGGATAAACCTTGCATGAACCATGTGTACTAAAAGACACAAGCATTTACCTCAGGCAAAAGGCTTGCTCACTGGACTGATTCAACAATATAATATCCGCTATCACACTTGCAGCTTAACTATGCGTTCTATGAATATGTTTATTGTATATTTACTGTATGTTTTAACAGAAACTTAACCAATAGATACAGGTCTTTCTGTATGGATGAACACTGGTTTCTGCTTGACTGAATTTCACAAGAGCTAGTCCATGCATTACAAATAAGATGTCATAGTGCGTTATGTCGCATAAAATTTGTCTACTTATAACTTCATCTGTGGTATGTTGGAGTCCCTGAAATATATATAGAAAATCCCCAAAAAATTTGAGTCTAAGTTATGTTAGAACATTTTCACTTCGGCTTAAACTCAGATCTCTATAACAGCATTTTCTTTTCAATGACATTCAGTCGCACATGATAAAGCACAAATCAATGAAAGATGTTTCTTCAACTCAATTTCTTTCAATAAAAGAGGACTAGAGGAAGTACCAGAGGTCCGATCACGTTAAAATGCCCAGCCAGTTCCAATGCATTGCTATGTAACCACTAACTGTGTTCTCCAGTGAACGACTGGACTCCCGCAGCTTAATGCCAAGCTAACTAACTCATACAATACCACTTTCAAGATGGGTCCCAAATGGCATACCTATAAAAAAATAAACGCCACAAGCAATTGACTGATCTAAAATGTGTACGCACCGGTCAACCGTAGTGCAATATAAGATTTCCAGACTTTATGTAGGGAACATAGGCTGCCATTTAAGACACAAACTCTGATCAAAAGGAGCCCATGCTGACTCGTCTATGAGGGAAAGGTAATTTACACTCTATGGACTGGCGGCCATTATTATCTCTCACAGTCAGAAGCCATGAGTCACTACATCACACCAGCAGCGCCGTGTCAGGTCTAGAGGAGAGGCGAAGGTTTTCAATACCCCCGGTAATGACCACACGGCCACACAGTAATCTAGTGTCGCATAACATTTAATGATCAAAGTTAACTTAGTACGGCGCAGTTACGCTATACAATATGATACAAGCTGAACTAGGAATACACTGGGCCAATGTTTCCACTGCACAAGCACACAACGCCACGAGTACTTTGGCTTATTCGGCCCGTTAAGAGACAGTTAAAAAAGGCTGAGCATTATATTGGAGTCTAGACTCAGGTGGTGAGGTGTATCTGACGGAGGTGTCTGTCACACAGACTCTTAGACCAGCTGAAATACGCCGTCAACATCAGCTGACACCTGGGCCCTGTGATAAAGAAGAACTTCCTAATCTACGTCGTAGGCCTCAATGGAATATCCCTAAAAGCCAATCTATTTGTCTTCCACTCATTTACATTATGATACCTGGTTAGCGTCGATGCAATATGCCTCTTGGATGCATTTCCTTTTACAACCGATGATGTTATTGCAAGAGACAGGGACAAAGCTTCTCTGCATATTCCGTCTGGGATATCATCTCGTAAGTCATTCTTACAAATTAGGCCGTGTCTCTCCCCTGGTATGTTTGCTGAGAGACACGGCCTCCCCTGGTATGTTTGCTGAGAGGCCGTGTCTCTCAGCAAACATACCAGGGGAGGGAAAGGCTCTGTTACTCCAACAGGTTCAATTGATCTTGCTCACTTATCAATAGTCACAATATACTTTCGCATGTTTACCAAGGCAACGCTTGTAGCCCCCATTTACCTAAACCGTCCCTCAGGATAAAAAAGTATAATAGTAGATTTCTCGCTTGTTCCACTTTCATCTGATGGCTGTACCATTAATTGTGAACGGTATACTTCATTATATCCAATTATTTGTCGCTTGCCGTATCGCTTTGTGAAATTGCGTTTGCGTCTGTGCCGTCTATTGACGTATCCATCCAGATGTATCCATTCCACTTTCAATGTCAAGTGATAAACCCGTTTCTTTTATCAATTATTCATAACGTCTCGTGTGAAATGCGTATTCATTTACTGATGATCATAATCCGCCAAAGGTTTTTCAGCGCAGTCAAGCTTTTTTCATCAATGAATACATCGTATGGTTTTTATAGATGCTACAGCGTTATTCACCACTTTGCATTCATAGCGTTTCATCCGGCAGAGTAGTATGGAATCTAAACATGTAAACTAATGGTCCCTCTGTACTGAATACACTGAGAGAGCCTAGGGCTAAGAGAGAGGCTTGACGAAAGGGCCGGACGTTAAACTGCAGGCAGAACCTCTACAGTGCTGCACCGTTAACATATCTGTCATCATGGCTATCAAGCGGAACCACAGACCAAACTGCTCATTGCGTAACTAGAGCAGTTTATTATCAATGGCAATTTCACTGTATTACTATGTAACATTGGTTTGCAGTGGAAGGCTAGCGTAGTTATCCGTAAGAAGTGTGCACATTGCATTTTGGACATCACTTTGGCGGTTGAGCCCCAATACACCATTACCTGGAGTCGATCGCATGCTAATAGAAAGCCAATATCTGGCACAACGAGATTTGTCTCAATTATCCACCAGACGATTGGATCTATCGTCACGAGGAAAATATGCGTTGCCCCCCACTTAAAGTTAAAGATTTTACAGCCAAAGGTGCCATTAAGACTGCAAACAGTGGTTTGTATCACGCTGCCATATTCCTTGCCGGTCATGATTTCTTCGTCCGCCGCTTGTAACAATTCACTTCCCGAACAGAGCAAAACGGAGCGGTATAAGTGAAAGGCAAGCGAGCAGAGACTTAAATAAGCTGTCCGGCGCACATGTCAAATCCCTAAACCCCAGTAGAGCCTGCGATGTTCCTCGGGTGCCCCAGCATCTCACCTGTACTGTCCTCTGGAGGTCCACAGGGACCCTTAGTGGATACCGACAGGGACAATTGGGGTCCCGGCACGGGCGGAGCAAGCTGAGAGAAATGTTTCAGAAAAACAAAGATAAGCCAGCGGCATCGACCTGCTGGGAATACATTCACTGTTGGCTGCTCCATATAATGCCAGCCATTTCCAGGCAGTTTGGAGTAAATAGGCCGGGCCATAATAGTCTGCATGTAAAATCCATTCTAGGTGTGGGGCTCAGTTGTTCCAGATGACTGACTTCCAATTGGAATATGATTACATAGCTCCCGCCGCCGGGCCCCCCACCACACCCCCTCATCCTCCTCTCACCACGTATGCTACTTCTCTTTCCTGATACCTCCAAGCTCGCTCCTGTCCAAGATGGAAAAGGTGACTTAGTACCAGTGGCGCTGTCATGGCGTTCCTCGCAGACAGCGGGAGGACGAGATGAAATGGACCTAGTTTGATTGGTTTCTGCCGCTTTCTGCCCAACTTCATATCTGAAGAGGGGGCTCTGTCGCAACCGCCAGGCGCATTTGCAGGTGATTTCACCACAATGATGGCTTGTAGCTGCCTCTATCCCACTCTGTCTATTAGTGGCTTCATATTGAAGCTGAGCACCAGATCAGCTGATAATATGGAAATAAGGTGAAGGCGAGAGAACTTCATAGCGTTATCTCTCTTTATATTGCTCCTTGGGAAAAGTACTCTCTCCATATGCAGTTTATGAACGAATAAACAAAAGCTCATGCGATATAGAGTATTGTGCAATATTTCACGAACAGGTCTCTTTGAAATGAAGATGCTAATTTGCTGGAGTGACAGTATAAAGCCATAGCTGTAATTTCAGTAAACAGAGTTAGTTTATTTCCTTTCTCGTTGATTTTGTGACCTTTAAACGAGGGAAAAAGAAGGCTAGATTTAATGAGGTAGACTGGATGACAATTTGGGATTGGAAAGTGAGGAGTGCCAGATAGTGTCATTTCAACACTAATATGTGCCCTCTGCCAGGGTGTAATTAAACATATTTCCTTTGACATTTCAATTTATTTTCTTTGACATACAGAGTAACTCCATGCCCAGATCACAGTTTCACTGGTACATGATGCAGGCTGAAGTGAACGGGTTACAGCGGCTCCTCCATTTTTCTCATATTTTCCTCATATCCAAATTTGATCATAGCCGCACAGGATTTCGTGTTTCTCAATGCGTGTGAGGGCACACTTACTCACCTTATTACCTCAATTAGCTAAACTGGCAGCCAAGCAACCTGAGGGAGTCGCTATAGCGTGATAATACCTGGAAAATGCCATGCTGGTCAACTTCTACTGTAGG
This sequence comes from Dallia pectoralis, assembly GCA_029465975.1. Classification (NCBI taxonomy): domain Eukaryota; kingdom Metazoa; phylum Chordata; class Actinopteri; order Esociformes; family Umbridae; genus Dallia; species Dallia pectoralis. The sequence goes on along the minus strand of CM055729.1, from coordinate 17,511,352 downwards.
TAGACAGTGTAAAGGGTCAAACCTGTAGTGGTCAGCACGCTACCGCTAACATAGAACGCCTTAAACCACTTCCCAATCTGGAAGGCAGAATAATGGCTACTCTAGGTACTGTAGGATGGCTGTATCCGCTCCTTAGCCTTGCTGCTCAGCTCCTCGCTCTGAAGCTTTGGAAATATGGTGCCTCTTGAATTTTTAACATCATTTTTTGGTCCTGTGACATTAAGTTAAGACTTGTTAAATATTTTACGAGTCTTTAGTTCTGCATACATTGATGTAAGCTGCTGTACGTTGCATTTCATTTAAACATTTACCCGTGGTCTCAGAAGGGTATTTTTATTTAGCAGGACAGGCTTTTCCGTGAACCAAGGAAACAATGAGACAAATTGACCAGCCGTGGCAGATAGACCGATGGTCTCTTCAAAAAACAGCCAACTACTGAGAGTGTTTGTAGTCACTGAGCCAGAAAATCTTGCCATATTGACAGCCTGGAAAAATAATGACCATGGCGATATTTTACCTCAGGAGAATAAAATGAGGCCAGTGCTCCATTCGTGATAACGAGGGATAAAAAAGAAATGTTTTAATTAGCAATCGCCATTGATCTTGGATAGAAAGAGGAGAAGTGTGATGTGTGTGTGTGTGGCCAGAGAGAACGTTGACCCAATAAGGTCACGTTGCTCCGGGAGAGGTGGGCGCCCCCACTACTAGGGGGGTTCGATTCTCTGCTGAAATCCACAGAGCTGGGTGTAATTATCAAACTGGAGGAACAGGCTGGCAGACAGTCAGTTAATTGGCACACCTGTCTTATACCTCAGGGAGTGTTAGCTCAATCCCACTCAACTGAATTAGTCTTGCTAACTATGAGCAAGTTGTAGGGGATCTCCTTCCTCGTTCTGTCACCGCTAAAGCTGGGGGAATGTAAATATACTTATTGCAGTTGGGCCTGCAAAAATGAACCCGGAGTTTCCCCGCGTAGCATCGCTACAAGTTCATATGAAGTAAAATGGGAAAGAAGGTTTTTGTCCACTGCTGTTGTTTACTTTCAGTTGAGTCTGCTTGGTTTATGGAAGAATCCTTGTGAATTGAACTGACTGTCAAGTATATAAATCGAGACTGACATCAGAGACACTGTTGGATTGAGGATTCTAAATCAAAGATGGTGTTGTAAGATAGAGGTCAAACTTAAATGGAAAACACTGAGGGATAGATGCATTACTCCTGGCAGAGGCACAAAACGCACCTATGCAGAAATGACAAGCTTTATTAAAATTGTATTTTATGTACTTATGTCGGTGTGTATGCTTACAGAATAAATAATAATCATCCTTGTTGCTGTACTCCCACACTAGTCAAGTAGTTAATTATCACGGTATTCTCACTATTCTCACAATAATAATTCCAGCTGAAAGCGATCATTGCTGCAGCCAAATTACGACATTCAGAAAAAAACATATCTAGAAGGAATAAGAACATTTGCATGACTTTAACCGTTGGTTGCACTTAGATATGAATTGTGATAATGAATGTGTCAATGAATCACACTGCGGCCCTGTGCTGACGCATTAGGCAAAGAGGGTTAACAACATGCCTCCTCCCCTGAGACTGTGCTTCAGTACATTTCTCCCCAGTTCGAAGAACAAATAGTGCTAAGCCCCTTCAAGTTCAGCCATAAACACAGTCAGATACACTGCTGGTAAGTGGAATAAAGTAAAAACTGTGCAGACATGACCTCCAGTAGAAACCACAACCACACTGTGGTTAGTAGAATGTGTTGTTCAAAAGATAACGATAATGTAGGTCTGGCTGTATAATTCGCTATTTACATGACTCATCTACATGTCAGAAACATGAACTGTTTTACATGGCTTTATATCGCATGGGACATTTCAGACCTCTACTGTAAATCCTCATGAGCATGTACACGTTAAACGATCAAGGGAACCATTTTCCACTTGAATCGCTCTCTCAAAAAGTTTTGCCTTCAGTCATGGGTCAGTCTTGTCTTTCTGACAGGATAGGGTGGTTGCTGGAATTAAAGTAAATCTCAGAATGACTTATTTCATTTTGTCTATTTTTTAAACCTAGAAAGGTCATAGTGATTTTCATCTTATATCCAAGGACATCCCGGTAATTACATGGTGGATGTTGTAATTTAAAACGAGCAGCTAATACCTTATCTGCTTCTAAATGAAGTCTGAGAGCTGTTTCATTTTCAATTTGCACCATTTTCTCGGGTGGCCGGGGCTTCAAATGTATGGATTCACATTATCTGCAATTATGAGTTACGGCCTTGAAATCCAATCCCATAGCTTCTGAGAACTAAAGATGTGGTTGTCAACTGGAGGGTGTTAGATCTTAAGACTTTCACAGGGTTATCTAAGAGCTTATTTACATTACGAGAGAGGGAATGAAAAACTAGATAGTCTTATCTTAGTTTGCATAATCATTTACATTGCATTTCAATTTACACCAGCATGATGTCAATAGGGGGGAAAAACAATACAGTTCCAAAACAATTGCCTTCACACTTGCCAAACTCTGAATGGGGCTCATTTGGAAATGTGGGAGACGCTACCAGAAGGTGGTAAGTCTACCAGATTGTTAAGTCTACTTGATGGTGGGGTCGCAAACTCAATATCTGCAGGTGTCCACAACAAAATAAATAAGTGTCTTTTTCGACACTTCTCTGTAAATGTAGTGTTATGTTAAACCAGCCCTAAGGCATCTTTCCCAACCAGGACCAATGTCCTGTCCGTAACCCAGGCAACCAGACTACCTTTGTCCCTGTCCCTGTCCCTTAGTCTGCTCCATCACCATGCTGAGAGTCATATGTCCTGTCTGTAACCCAGGCAACCAGTCTACCTTTGTCCCTGTCCCATAATCTGCTCCATCACCATGCTGAGAGTCATATGTCCTGTCCGTAACCCAGGCAACTAGTCTACATTTGTCCCTATCCCTTAGTCTGCTCCATCACCATGCTGAGAGTCATATGTCCTGTCCGTAACCCAGGCAACTAGTCTACATTTGTCCCTATCCCTTAGTCTGCTCCATCACCATGCTGAGAGTCATATGTCCTGTCCGTAACCCAGGCAACTAGTCTACATTTGTCCCTATCCCTTAGTCTGCTCCATCACCATGCTGAGAGTCATATGTCTTGTCCGTAACCCAGGCAACTAGTCTACATTTGTCCCTATCCCTTAGTCTGCTCCATCACCATGCTGAGAGTCATATGTCCTGTCCGTAACCCAGGCAACTAGTCTACATTTGTCCCTATCCCTTAGTCTGCTCCATCACCATGCTGAGAGTCATATGTCCTGTCCGTAACCCAGGCAACCAGTCTACATTTGTCCCTATCCCTTAGTCTGCTCCATCACCATGCTGAGAGTCATATGTCCTGTCCGTAACCCAGGCAACCAGTCTACATTTGTCCCTATCCCTTAGTCTGCTCCATCACCATGCTGAGAGTCATATGTCCTGTCCGTAACCCAGGCAACTAGTCTACATTTGTCCCTATCCCTTAGTCTGCTCCATCACCATGCTGAGAGTCATATGTCCTGTCCGTAACCCAGGCAACTAGTCTACATTTGTCCCTATCCCTTAGTCTGCTCCATCACCATGCTGACAGTCATATGTCTTGTCCGTAACCCAGGCAACTAGTCTACATTTGTCCCTATCCCTTAGTCTGCTCCATCACCATGCTGAGAGTCATATGTCCTGTCCGTAACCCAGGCAACTAGTCTACATTTGTCCCTATCCCTTAGTCTGCTCCATCACCATGCTGAGAGTCATATGTCCTGTCCGTAACCCAGGCAACCAGTCTACATTTGTCCCTATCCCTTAGTCTGCTCCATCACCATGCTGAGAGTCATATGTCCTGTCCGTAACCCAGGCAACCAGTCTACCTTTGTCCCTGTCCCATAATCTGCTCCATCACCATGCTGAGAGTCATATGTCCTTTCCTTTTGCTCAAATGTAGTTGAAGTAATGCAAATGGGCAAGTGTGAAAGTGCACACTTCTACTAGGGAGCTGGATGCTCGACACAAACACTTCCATCACCGTGAGTTAAAGTGCTACTATTTTTAACCAGCTGCCACATGTGGCCTTCACATTCCCCTCCAGCCTACTGATCAAACGTCAGATACACGACCACACTACGGATGGCTCATTTGCTTTTCAGCAGAACTCTGGGCTCACTTCAGACAAACTAGGGAGGTATATAAAAACAGTAAAGTATTACGGGAGGGTTGCAATGCTCTGGTGTCTTTCATCTTAGTCTACATTGTTACACATTTGTATGATTTCATAGACATTTTGTGTGGTTGAGTGTACTGCATAGTGCAACTTTAACCCATTATCTACTTTAACAGAGTTGAAGAGTGTGTTAGTGACTTTCGTTCAACAATGGGAAGAGGCAGCTCTCTGAGCCTGATTGATTTGGAGGGTTGTACTTCAAATATCTGATGATACACTAGCAATCAAAAGTTTGGGGTGCATAAAACCATACATGCAATAAGTTTGAATTGTAAATATAGCAAAACGGATAGGAGGTATGGTCATGACATGGGTGATATTCAATAGAAAATCTGCCGTTTTCGGCTACAATTGTCTTTTACAACAGTAACAATGTATATGCTGTTTTTCCGATCAATTTGATGTCCTTTTAATGGCAAAGAGAACTAAAACATTTCCATGTGACCGCAACATGTTCACCTGTAGTTTATTTCAGCTGTACAATTTTGAGAAGTGTTTTTGAATCTATCAAAGAGTTTTGAAACTAAGACCTACTACACGTATGTCTTTAACGACTGAATCTTTAATTGATCTCATTATCCTGTATCACAGAAGCACTGCCAATGCTGCCAACTCCCTCTACTCTGTTCTCATTCTACATACGGTAGAAAGAACATTTGCCCCCTTTCTGATGGAAGGTATTAATGCTTTTTTTGTCTGCTAATGTAATCAGATATTCAACCAAAACCTCTTAAATAAAAGCAAGCTGAGTAAAGCAACATCACAACTTTTGATGTGCCACGTTATATGAAACAAATAGTAGTGCCTCTTTTAGATTTAGGGTCTGGCAACACAATGATAATCCAAAACACAAGTCTACATCAGCCAAGCAACACGTCAAAAGCAACACATTTAGTTTTGAATGGCCTGGATAATATCTAAATGTGAACCTAGAGTAATTAAGATATTTTGGCAGTGCATAAAACATACCGTACTCCATCTGCATTATCCTACAAATGCTTCCGAGTTGAAGGTGTTCTGCTTGGAAGAGTAGGCCAAAATGTAACAGCGTTGGAATAGTGGGCCAAAATGTAACAGGGTTGGAAGAGACATATGAAATATAAAGTCTAGAGATGAGCCCTGGGTGTTTCATATCTTTGTTTATTGAGCATAAAAAGGTGTACAAATTGCTAGGCTATTTGTTCAGTCAAGTCATGTTTTTGTGTAAGTTTAAGATCTAAAAAACTATTTATTCTTTTTCAGGTTTGTGCATACACCAACCTTAAATATCAGCTTCTTCTATCCACCCTGTCGGCGTTGGGGTTCTGGGGCTCTGGACACACCTGGAATTGTTGCAGCCTGACTGTTTGCTCCAACCAGATGGCGTGGATTGGACCTGTGTCTGCACTAAATGCTTGTACTACTGATGTCCCACAGGGCTTGGTTATATGCTCTGCCCTTTTTTTACTCTACACCAAATTGCTTGGATCCTCAGATGATCTCCCCTATCACTGCTATGACACTCAACTACTTTTCTCTTTCTGCCCGTCTCCTCCAGTTCAAACTTGCGTAGATATAGTTGCAATTTCTACTAAAGGAAGGACTGCCCACTCCAAGTCCTCGTCATTGCTGTTGACAAAGCCGTAGTGACTCCATCCAGAAAGACAAAACACCTTGATGGTGACCTTGGCCTACAACTTGTCGTTCCCTGAAAAAATCAAGGTGGTGACTCCATCCTGCAGGTTTATGCCCTACAATATTTGGCCATTCCTTACAAGGCCATTCCTTACAAGGCCATCCCTTACAAGGTCATTCCTTACAAGGTCATTCCTTAAAAGGTCATTCCTTACAAGGTCATTCCTTACAAGGTCATTCCTTACAAGGTCATTCCTTACAAGGTCATTCCTTACTTACTCTTGCCTCTACATGCACTGCCTTTGCCACTAATGTCTTCAATGAGCAGCACATGTATTTGCTATGACTGGGATTCATGATTGTATGAACTAGCCATCATAAAAAGGCCAGTGAAGTTGAATACATTTAGACACATTTTATAATATACTTACAATAGACCAATGTAAGTACATGTAAGTAAGGAAGCCTATCAGATGTGTCTATGTATAGATCTATGTATGAAAAACAGATATGTGATTTAGCGTTATATGATGTAGCGTTACGATGTAATAATACAATTACTAAGACTGACCTCTGCCTTTTAGACAAATGCACGTGACTAACTGTAAGCCACAGTGGATTACAAAGTCCACTAAATGGCTCAAATCTGAATGTTAATCTCCATTCTAAACCCATTTCCCATAGACTACATTCTTAAGCTGTGCCAATGATATTTAGCTTACATGTACATTGTATGCAAAGGCGATGTTTCAGATAAATGAATGGGAAAATTTATTGGAGAACAATTCCCTCATCATATCGCTAGGATACCTAGTGGGTGGTTGTTTTCTGGTACTGATATTACATTCATGATATGTCCAAACACTAAAATAAAACACATACAAAAGGCATAGATTTCTTAAGCCTGAATATGCCCCCAGATGGTTATCAAATTCATCAGGGTTCTTTGATGGGGTCTTCAAACTTAAGATAATAAGACGAATGCTTGTTTCATTGCATTTCCAAACATCTTCATCTCCTCTGCGCACAGGGAACCGCTACAGGAAGTGGCGTGGGTGGTTAGTGTGAAGGAGATGGAAGAGAGGGGGAGGGATCTGACCTTAATACTTTCATCTGTATCGCTTTCTCCTACCCTTGGAATTACACAGCAACACAACACAGAGCTAAAGCTAAACACACACAACCGCTATCTTCACCTTCACCTCAGGTTTCCAGAACACCATTGTGCCTCGGCGCATTGATATGCCCGGGCGCAGGAGAGGATAGGAACAGTAACAACCTAAGGCCATAGTTGCCTTGCAAAAGAAAATATTTCCTTACTCAATCATCAACCTGCTTTTATCCAATGCAGCTCTCAGAAGCCGACACAAGGAGCATGCAGAGTAACATTTACTTCAAAAAGCCCTTGAAGCAGGCAGCCTTCCACGGCTGGATTTAAGTGAAATATCTGCACGTAGTTGTTTTTGGACCGTGTTTCATCAATCAGCGTGTGCGTACACACGCAGAAACAAGATTCATATGGAAATCGGCTTCTCGTACCTCTGAAACTGTCAAATTGTTCCCGTAGTTTTGGTAGTTTGTAACGTCGCCTCATATTACGTTTTGACACTTAATTTGAGGAAAATATAAGAACATATCCGTTGGCTTCTCGTCGGTAGCTCTCACAGATTGTGGGCCTGTGGATTTAACGGACACTGGGGAAAAGAGAGAGAATGTTCCCCAAATTAGCCAACACTGATTAACCTTTTCTTCTTTTTACGAAATAACAAGGAATGACAGACTATTTTTTTCTTTAGCAATCACCAAGGATTTCAATTAAATCATTCTTTTCAGAATATCAATTCCCTTCTGGGAATCTCGGAGAACACAATGAGGAAAAAATTTGAGAAATAAGCATTTAACCTTATTCTATATTAAGTATGAAAAATTGGTTGGTTTTTAAATGTACTCCTATGCTGGTAATTAACATGAGACTGGTAGTAAGTACGACTGCTTTTTGTGAATATAGTAATGACTGCTATAGAGACTACGATCAGAGAGACTTGGTTTAGGACTTATCTTTGATCGAGAAAATATGTATGCATGTTAGGGGTGTGCGATATGACGATATTTAATCGTGGACTATTAAAATGTCTCCACGATTCACTTTTTCTGAAATATCGTAGAATCGCGCTCCAGTGCACGTTCAATTAGATGCAGATCTATGGCGTTTTTTCAGCTACGTATCAACATGCAATGCGCGGTGCGCTAGATGTCAGCTTGTTAACATTAGAAGCGCCAACAGCCCCCGGGCGTTGCAGTTAGTAATTAAAATAAATATATAATGTTGAAAAGCTACAGCCTCGTTCTTCCATGACTTTTCCTAAATACGTGCATTTTACCTTGTCCCGTTTTCAGAAACTGGACGCGTTTTGGTCTGATCTCGTTTTGGTCCGATCTATATTGGACACCGTTTTGGTCTGGTCTTTATGAAACTGGATCCGTTTTGGTCTGGTCTATATAAAACTGGATGCGTTTTGGTCTGGTCTACATGAAACTTGACGCGTTTTGGTCCGATCTATATGAAACTGGATATATGTAACGGATTAATTTGCTGCTGTCTCATGTGCACTCATAACATCACTAATGAACACTGTGCGCAGTGCAACCGGTTAGTATGCGTGTCCTTCTCAGGCAGACAAAAGCTGCGAGATATACATAGATAATAGATTGATTGGCTTGGTTGAATTTGAATGAACTAGAAAAAAGAGGTAGGCCTACGTTTATAAAGAAATATATGTTTTACTAAATAAACAGAACGAAAATATAAAACGAAATTGATTAATGTATCTACCGGGTAACAGCAGAATATACCCGACGGTGACCAATATACAAACTGTGTTGTAAAATACGTGTTTCATTGTCTATAGTGCCTTAGTTACTGGGCTGTAATTACTATAATACATTTTACAAATGTAAATGATCGAATTATACACTGTAGCCTAATGTTTTTATTTCAACAGTCTGTGTTGCAATATATACGGCCAATCATGCGCAAATCATTTGATTGCGCGTCGCTTGTGATCTAAAATGTTTTAGCATTTATTACATCAAAATAGGACATACAGTTTGATGGATTTTCATTTATTCGATCTTTAGAAATTTAAATATCATAGCCTGTGCATTTTAAAATCATGGTTTTAATTTTGTATTGTATGGTTACATAAGACAATAAATAGGCTACATACTATTTTAGTAAAATGTTTTACTTGATAATTCATAATTCATCCTAATTCATTTAATTCAGGATGATAACACAGTAGATCATCTGATGCTGTAGATGGATGGCAGGTTACACAGTGAATGGATGGTGAAGCTGCGGATGAGAATGGGTGCTTCTTTGCACAATTGCACTTCCATTAAATATACACGTGATTAAAATATGCTACTTTAACATTTTTTTCCCTTTTATGTTTTGTTACCTTGTATCGCTATATTTTTTAAATGGAGATATAATTTGCTTGTAGTGCAGCTCAGTAATTTGCAAAATAGTCTTAAAAAGCAACATGAAAAAGAATCGTGATAAAATCGTGAATCGTGATTTTTCCTGAAAAAATCGTGATATGATATTTTTCCCATATCGCCCACCCCTAATGCATGTTGTTAGAGAGAAAATCAAGTGCCAGTCACCATAACATGATTCATAATAAAAATAAGAAAGCAGGCATTAATGAAAGTGATTTAATCAGGGTCATCATTGACTGTATTTTATAAGCAATTCTCCAAGTGCACAGACTTGTTAAATATCCATTCATGCCAGTGGGATGTCCTTTTGACTCAAACAATATATAAAAGATTTGCTTTTGGAAAATGTCTTATATTAATTTGTTTATGAACTTCCAGATGAGGCCAAAGGCAGGCCTGTTTAGTCAAGATCCACCCACCCCCACTCCGTGCACACATTGCAATGCTACAAGAACATCCTTGTTTCTGAGAATATATGATACAATGCCATGAACGTGCTAATTTTTGACAATACTGTCATTCTGCAGGACACTTTTGTACAGGAAAAAGTCACCAAAGGCAAGCATTCTCTATTTTACTGGCTAACCCTCTTCAGTAGTCCGTCTAGCTACCATGTTTAGGGAGACACACATCATCACCAGGCACCTCCCTGACTTGAGTTTCTTCTGTTTGGGCTTCAGACGTTAGGAAAAATCTTTGGGCCCTTTTTCTTTAAGCTTATTCAAAATTGTTGCCATGCCCTGGCATGACAGGCCTGCCAGCGAAGTCCAATGCCTGGTCACCCTCCTTTGGGAGAAGGTCAGATGTGTTCCTTATCATAGTTCCAATTTAAGTAATGTTTTGAGTCATTAGATGGTTCTCATACCATTGTTGCCAAATTAAATAAGTGTGCTCAAACATTGTTAATTGTTAGTTTTGTTCTTAAACTTCCTCTATTCCTCATGCACCTTTGTCCTTCCTCAAACCAGTAGCATTACTGCAGACACACAGTCACTGGACATTGAACATGCCATGTTCATTTTCATTATCACTTGGTCACGTGGTCTTTGAAGAACTTTAAATCATTAGAATGCGACTCCATGAGCACTTATAGTTTTCCAGTAATGGATGGTAAACCAGATTCTTGGAAGAAGTTTGGAAGAATCCCAGGAGTTAGAAGAATGAATCCCACTCAGGAATGTAAGAGATGGAGACATCCATGGTAAGAGACAACGTTGCATGTTGAGTTAGGAGTCAACGACAGATTGTATTAGGTTGGTATTGAACTGCTTTTTATCTTGCTGTAAGCGATATTGAACCAACGTCCACCACTTTACCAACCTCTTTTCTGGAAACCTAAGTGACCAAGTGTTCAGCGGACTCTCTTGTCCTGAAAGTCCCATGGCCCTCCTCTTTTGGGTTTCTTATAGCTTTTCTATCTTTGTTTTTGGGAAACCAAGGATGTTTACTAGAAGATAGAATACATAAACATTTCTTCGGCAACGGTTCTGTCCTTTTTCTTTCAACGTTTTTCCGTTCGTGAATTGCCAATTTTGTTACACATTACTTGGATTCTCACTGGGGTACAGGGATGAGAACACCTCAGAAAGTCGGGTTGGAACCCATCTGAGCTTTGTCACACAATGGCTGCTCTTCCAGCAATTTCACCTCATAAAAATGTGGCTTTCTTCCATTTAAACAGACAAGGAGATCTGCTCCCAACTGGCTCTAAATTCCACATTAAATGTGTCTTAAGTGAATGACAAACACCATTTTCTAAATATAGCATGATTTTGTCCAAATGTGCTTTTACTTTAGCCAGACTGCTTGCAGTTTTGCAGTGTTTTCAGGTACCTCTAGAATACTGACCCTTTACTCAGAGCCAGCTTGGCCTTAAAATAAAATAACTTAAATCACAATAATCATAAATCACAGGACAGATCCAAACAATGTTACACCTGGTTGGGACCAAACAAGGACAGACAAGAAGCACTGGGTAAGGACGACAGTGATCAGAGACACAGATCACAGATAAGGGTAAAGACACAGGTGTCCATGATCCAAATGAGGGAAGGTATTGGATCTCACTGGCACAGGAAGCCTGTCAGGACGTGACAACCAACCTCTCTACCAACTCTTCATTAAATTCAAAATCATTAATGAGGCTCATTGCCGCATTCTGCTAATGCATTCTTGCTGCCAGTTACTTTTCCAGACATGCCTGCACATCTTTCTAATGAGTCAATGTTCATCTCCATTGCTTCTCAATTACCTGAGCACACTGTATTGAATTGTGCACTTTCTGATCTGTCTGCTTGTTCTGAGAACATGACCTGAAGATGCTGTTCACTCACATCTCAATTTCTCTCATCCGAACTTCCATTTTCAGCCTGAGCTGTACATTTTTTCATAGGGGTTCTAAACCTCTGGAAAATGTCTCCATCTCCCATTTATCTGTGAGCAGAAGCACCCGTAGAGTATTAGGCATTGTGGTTAAATCCTCTGCCTAGAGCATATTTCAAAATGCCTCAGAGGCCTCTCGGCGCCTCTTCGGCAGCAGCACCACAGCGTCGTTATTCTCCGTCTTAGCTTTTCCCCTGTGAGCTGGAGGTTACTTTCCATGAGGGTTTTAGCTAACTCATTGGCAATTTAAACTGCCTCGTTAGTAATTGTTTTTTCTTCAGTTTACATTGCTTCATGGTTCCTTTTTACATGTTCAAACTGCTTTTTGAAAGCTACATTGGCCAAGTTAGCATTTTTCAGCTGGGCTTCGTGCCCAGCAACTAGATGTCTGATAACAGACACACCATCATGTTCTGCCTTTGCCTTTTCCCTTGCAGTATTTTGTTCCAAAAAGTGCACTTCTCTTTTATGGTTAAAGGTGGCACAACTCCTATACTGATGCACAGTTCAGTCTTCCAGCAACATTTTGCTAGAAGAACATTTTGGGTGATACAAAGAGCCCCTGAAGGAAGGAGTTATTTACGCCGGTGAAGACCTTATGATTTCCTTTAGAGCACTTATGTGCAGCCTTTAGAGGTACTAATTATCTTCTGTTCTCAGCCACACAGCAATACTTAAACAGGCATGATGTATCATTTTTGCATTGTAATATAATAAATATCCATATGTTTGCGGTAATAGCATCAATGAACATTTGGAGCGTACAAAAGTGCAATCCTTAAATGCCTTATTTTCTATTGGTCAAATAGAAAAACCTAAATCGCACTCCCCCTCACTAAATCATCTGTCCTTAAATAAGTATGGCAAATTGAGGGAAAAACTAAATCCCTCCCTAAAGCACTCAATTATGAACTTCCTGACATAAAATGCACAGTTCACTTCATTTATGTGCAAGAAATAATATTGTAGAGAATCGCTGCGGCATCAAATTTGCTTAAAAAAACAAATACCCCAAAATGTTTAAACAAAACTGAAAGTAAAGCAAGTGGAGGAGAGGTGATTTGAATGCCCTGTTAGGGTTTAAGTAATTTGTCTGAAGTCCACAATGTGTGAGCAAATTCCGTATATCCCCTTGACAGAAAGGGATGAGACATATATGTATTAACATATTGGGGTTCTGACTGGTTCCACCTTTACAACCACATCTGCATGTTCTCCTCACAGTGCCCTTTCTCCTTTGTATGCATGTGTTAATATACTGTCAGTTTGTATCGTAGTGTCACAGCACATATTTGGTTGTCTCCATACCGCCCACTCACATTTGTATAATGGCGGGAAAAAATTATTCACATACTAAAATAACATTTGGTTTTAGGCTATATACGTTTTCTGTAACAAATGCATCATTCTACATGTGCAAATATAATTTAAGATCTTGTCCAGATTTGTCCCAATATTGTAAAACAGACTAATTTAAGTAATGAATATTCATCCCCCCCCCCAATATATTGTGTGGCTCAAGCTTACCCAGACAGAGATCAGTGATATGTGAGGTGTCTGGAGTTACCTGTGATGACGGCTGCCAGACAATTCATTGGTTAATGTGATGTGTGTGTATTGGATATCGTAAAATGATATTTTTGATGACCACCTCAATTGTCAGGTTACATAAGTATGCCATCTTCTGTCATCCTCTGCTCAGATTTACTGATGATTAACTGATGTTAAAACATCTGGATAACACATTTAATTACCAGCTATCCACAGCATATGTCATATCGTATCTGTCAGTTGGTGACACATTCAGTAACATGGCATGCAAGCCTTAGTTGTCGCATGCAATGTCATAAGAAAGAGCATTTTAGGACACATCCCTAGTATACATACAATACCGTTCAAACGTTTAAGGTCACCATGAAAACGAGGACAATAGTACTATATACATGTACAACAGATGTTTCCATGTTCGCTTTTTTGTGTAGGATGTTTTCATTCTTGAAATGAAATTATAGCAGGTGGAAAAAATTAGATGGAAGTAACTCAGGTCGGCAGGCACCCAAATGCGACATCAGTGTAGTAGTCACAATAAAAACACACACATTAATCGTACGCAGCACTGAAATCAATGCAATTTACAGGAATAGTGTGAGTAATTGCATGGCCCATTCATTAGTGTTGTGTCACTGCATTAGATATTGTGTATACATTTATTTTCCATTGTAGCATGCTTCTCACATTAAGATAACTCCAGGAGCACAGAGTTTTCTGAGGACCCAGAGGACTCCTAATATGAAAAAAGAGTCATTACATAAGTCTATTATTTTGCACTGCCATGTATTTTAAGCAGCATAACCTTTGAGCAGGCGGTAATTGTGGACACGTTCCTTCCAGATAAAATATCAGTGATTGCATTAAGCAAACTTATATCCTATTCATTGTCCCACTTCACTCTAAGGAGTTGAATTCGCTTAACTCGACCGACAGGAAGTTGTTCAAAATACAGTTTGTGTATTCGTTTGGTCACATGATCTGTGTTTGTCTACCGTCATGTGGACAGCCACAGGGGGAATGTGCAGACTCACCCATGACAAATTCCTCTCCAGCTGCTCTCATTTCACCCACACTTAGACTTAGGTATCAGCCTCAGTCTCCTGCAGAACGGGATTTAGTGAGTGAGATTAAATAACCCCCTATCCCTTTTGAGATTCACGATCTATTTTAAGTTATTTAATGAACGGATTAATGCCTTTTTATGTACTGTACACTTCACAACAGAGGATGAGATACGTGTGTGTGTGTGTGTGTGTGTGTGTGTGTGTGTGTGTGTGTGTGTGTGTGTGTGTGTGTGTGTGTGTGTGTGTGGGAAGGGATTTTTTTATATAAATGAATAATAATAGTCACGCTGAAATAGAGTGTATTTAAATTGAGCCTGAGACTGTTAAGATGACCTCCAGTATGATGAGGAGGAGCTAAGCTAGGCTTGTTAAAGAGCTTATAGTATACGCATGGGTGAGCACTGCTCTAATGTAAACACTGTCTGTGTACTGAAACCAGACACGGGCACCAAATACAATTACAATGACTAAATACACTCAAATGTATCAACACAAATTTCAAGCATATTGCATTTCATTAAAACTTTCATTTTGTGACCTTTGCAAGGAACCAATCTGAAGTAGTTAGGAAAGTTACACGTATTAAATCACAGTATCAGTAACAGACCTCGTGTCTTTCTCTGTAACATGCATAGTGTATTATAGTCCTTTTTGTATGAAAGTGAGTTGATATTAAACTGAAAACTATAGACTATATGATTTTTCCTGTAGATATTGAGTTAAAATATCTTATAAATAGCATAGAAGCAGTGTAGTTCCTGTCTGTGGCAGAACTTCTCCTCTGTTGAATTGATCGATCTGATCTCTAGTAAATGAGCGAGGCAGTTAAATGTGTTTTTCATCATCCTGAGTTATGAGGGCGGAAAATATGCGACTAAATGTTCCATGAGGAACTGGGCTTTTGATAGCAGGTGACATTACTTCCTCCTGAAATATTGCCTCCTGTGAAACTGCCAAAGATTAAAAATGACTTTGATTCAATAAACGATAATATCCAGATATGCAAATGAATTTCCCTAGATAATGGCTCTATGCTTTGGATCATAAAAAAGGGATGCAGGTAGATGTTAGGTTAAAAGCAATAGGGTAGCAAATGTCTTCCTTTATTATGGCTTCCTTACTTTTTACGTTACAAAATTAACACACGTGTAAAACCTAACTCTCTCTTAGTGCTGAATATAGAGTCTGGAATCACGAAAGCAACAGAAAAGATTCAACCACATCAACCACAAGAAAACTGGAGACAGTAAACTGGTCAGACTATGATGGAGACTCATTTAACTATACCCTGTGTTTGGAAAGGGCCAACACTGTGAGCTCTGTAAGATATCATTATAGTCAGGCCACGCGTATATCTATTGTTGGACGCCTCATGTTTAATGAAGTGAACATTTTTAAATCAACTTGATTGCAGAAACATAAATCTCAACTTTTGTCCAAAACCACTTAATGGATTCATGGAAAAACATTTTTAATAAAACATTTCATTTGTCTCCATCTAGCAGAACATCAAAAATAATGTTTTAAGTGATAAATATGGATTAGTCTAAAGCAGAAACATCATCGAAATTTGCGTTGGTACCAAAAGACCCTCACAATGTTTTCCAATGCACAGCTTTACCAACTACACAAGCTATGTTGAACTGTGTTGGCAAGTTGCTTAAGATTCACACCCACCTATTCTTCAGAACTCTTCAGAGGGACATGCAATGTCCTGATATTAAAACTGTGTTTAATACAAGACAATACATAACTACTCAAATAAAGGAGTAAAGGAAAAATCTTCAATTTATAGCAAAAGAGTGGGAATTACATTGTGATTCCAAATTTTGCTTAATCTGCTGTTCATCTGTGGATCCAGTCTATGTATGCAGTACACACACACACATTGTGGAAAATTGACAACATCTCCCTGTTTTTTGAAAGCTCTTGCACCTGAGCGATGAAAATGAATAATACAATGTGTAAATAGCATAGTGTAAATGCAGCAGTGGTGTTGCCATCTGTGGCTTAAGAGAAAAGTCAGGCCAAATGTCAGAATGTTGGTTTTATTTTCATTAATCTGGTTCCTCAAGTCCAGAGCCTACCAATATATTACCAATACAATCAGACTATAATAATGCTGACCATTAAATATTACATAAAACATGTATTTCTCAATGTTAAGTAGTGTTAAAAAAGTTTCATCAAAAGCAGCCAGGTGGGCCAAGATATCATATGAGGACAAACAGCTGTTTCGAACATGCCTGATGATGTTTTAAGTACAAAAGCAAGACGGGAGTTCATGTGCTATGAAAGCTTGAAGAGACACTGACATGTGTGGATGTTTTAATGTAGGGGGATGTAAAGAATGCAATATGTTGCCTTGTATGTGGTACAAATCACAATTCTTTTAAGAGCACCTCCTTTAAGAGTTTAAATTAGGGTGTTTAGGAGGGTTTGAAATCAATGCAACCTGCCTACACATTGTTAAAAGCACAACAGAACAACATACTGTAATAGATTAAAGCTGGTGGCTAGGAAGAACAAAGAAGCAGAATAATAAAGCAGAATAATGAAGCAGAATAATAAAGCAGAATATTGAAGCCCAATCGATTGTGATGTAGAGAATGTAATTGTCTCTGTCAATCCAGGAAGAAACTAACTAACCTAATCGCACCTCCTCTTTTACCATTAATTTGCTTTTCCCTGATAACACAAGCAGCAGGAAATGCTGATTTGTTTAGTGCAACAAAACTGTGGTTAAGGTCTGGGAAAACATTTGGATTAGGATTAAAATCTCATTCAAAGTTATTGTTGAAACTTGCAGGGTTTGCAATATTGTATGAGGCTAACCTGTTTTACAAAATTGATTCTTACTGAGCTTGGTTCCGACCCGCTATTTCGAAAAACTTAATTTTGAGCTTCAATTTTCCAAGCACAGCAATACCTAGTGTCTTTGGGAGAGCCAAAAATGAGGACGTGTTCTCCGATACATATCTCACCAAGCCACTTCCATTGTAATCACACTGGACACCAGGGAATATTTGCCTGGCAACTAAACGATTGATGGAGAGCAAGATCTACAACCAACAATGACAACAGAGCTTGCAGGAGTCATGCCCGCCACAACAACACAACAAGACAACCTGACGACATCCTAACAATCCACTAAACCAATTTGCACTACCCACTGGAGAACAGTATTCATATGTTTGAATACATTTGTCAGACAATAACTTTAAAGGGGACTGCTGTTGGCTACCCATGCACGTTTCGTTGACACGCCACATAATAAGTGCATTTTGACAATGAACTGTGCACCCAGAAAATAATGATTGGAAAGAAAGTATAGAATGTGATTTGCACTGTAAAGCGCTTTCTGACTTGATGCTTCTTTTGCTGTATTCACACGTCTTGGCCACACAGACCCCCCCGTCCCCCGTCCCAGAAACACCAGCAAAAACCGTTTCAAGAGCATATACTGTCGCATTTCATGTCAATCCATTCATTTTTGTGCAGCCGACATGCATTGATGTGAAACACTGGTGTAATTGTTTGGTGTACTGGAAAGTACCATCACCCCTGCTTCGTATGGTGAGGTCGCCATTGCAAATGAGAATTTGTTCTCAATCGCCCTACGTGGTTAAATAAAGGTTAAATAAAAATATATATATGATATAAACAGAAACTACAAAGTTATTAAAAAAATACAGAAAAGCACCAGCTGTTGCATATCCCAAGTTTGTGACTACAGGCCTATAAACCTTCCATAAGTAGGAACTATATGTAACAAAATAATAATTACAAATCCCAAATAATCTGTTCTGAGGAAAACAATTACTATAACATTTCTCACAATGTTGGACGCAACATGTCTTTAAAACCAACATAGCATGACAACATG
Organism: Dallia pectoralis; assembly: GCA_029465975.1. NCBI lineage: Eukaryota > Metazoa > Chordata > Actinopteri > Esociformes > Umbridae > Dallia > Dallia pectoralis. Next base: position 17,493,099 of record CM055729.1, on the reverse strand, counting down.
GAGATGCTGCATAGCATGACAACATGGAGATGCTGCATAGCATGACAACATGGAGATGCTGCATAGCATGACAACATGGAGATGTTGCATAGCATGACAACATGGAGATGCTGCATAGCATGACAACATGGAGATGTTGCATAGCATGACAACATGGAGATGCTGCATAGCATGACAACATGGAGATGCTGCATAGCATGACAACATGGAGATGCTGCATAGCATGACAACATGGAGATGCTGCATAGCATGACAACATGGAGATGCTGCATAGCATGACAACATGGAGATGTTGCATAGCATGACAACATGGAGATGTTGCATAGCATGACAACATGGAGATGTTGCATAGCATGACAACATGGAGATGTTGCATAGCATGACAACATGGAGATGTTGCATAGCATGACAACATGGAGATGTTGCATAGCATGACAACATGGAGATGTTGCATAGCATGACAACATGGAGATGTTGCATAGCATGACAACATGGAGATGTTGCATAGCATGACAACATGGAGATGTTGCATAGCATGACAACATGGAGATGTTGCATAGCATGACAACATGGAGATGTTGCATAGCATGACAACATGGAGATGTTGCATAGCATGACAACATGGAGATGTTGCATAGCATGACAACATGTCTCGCCTTTGCTGTTGGTTTTGCCTAATGCCCGTGTGTGTGTGTGTGTCTGTCTGTACATTTGTTCATTTCCTCAATGCTTTTTGACGGAGTGACCTTTTTGCTTTATCTCAGCTCTATCTTTCTGTCGGCAGCAGCCTCTGGCCAGGTCACTGTTGATAAACTGTGTGAGAGATTTACATTTTGATTCAATATACAGCACGTGCAGTATGAATCTTCAAGACATGGTGAAATAACATGAAACGAGGTGGGGGAACAAAGTGCTATATCATTTTAATTGCAAATTTCAAAACCATTTTCTACGTAGTGCTCGAGAGGAATGTCTGTGGTGACTGTGCTTAAAAAGTATTTCTCTTGAATGCAGAGGACCGTTGAAAGATATTGGGGGCACACAGCCTTCATCTGAAAGAGAAGCACTACTATGCCTTTACAAAGCCCAAAAGCCTGACAAGCCTGACTGTCAGCACACTTCAAGGGAGTTCTGTTACCTTTCATTTCGCAGGAAGTTGACAGCATACTGGACGGGCGCTTAGAGACAATTAACGAAAAGTGAGGAGATTTTAATGAGCCAAAGCTCCATTCTGTTGCTAATTCCCCAAGTGTGACTTCATATTAGCAGCAAATTTTAATTAGGCACAACCCAATAGCCCCTTTTTGCCTTGACCTCTAAATATGTCACTCCTCTACTGAGGAAACATACCTTATGAAGTCAGCAAATATAGCTGACTTGAGCGTACAGTGGAACAGGCCGCTGTGACCAGTGGGTTTTGCAAAGTGCCCTGGGTCTAATTGAGTTTTCAAGGAGCACTTATCCTCTAAGACTATAGTCCTGGAGTACATATCAAATTATTGCCCCCTTCGAGTCCACATCAACGCCCGGGCATACAAGTGGGGTTACCCAAGCAAGCCGCGGATACAGCCTGGAAAACATCTAGCCAATGGCAGAGTTGAAGGCCTCTCGAGACAGAAATATGCAATTCATTAAGATGAACATAATAACATATAAAACCTGTCTTAATGCAATGTCCATTATACCAGTACCAAACAGGACCAAGACTATCTGGAACATCTAACACACAGCCATGTAAAGACCCCCATTCGTACCTGGTCCCGTCCTCTCACCAACAATACTCTATACAGTAGCTGATGACTTAATCTCAATACACTTTCAATAAAAGAGCATGATTATTTAATACGGTCTATTCCTCAGAGCTACTACACTTGATGATTTATTATACTTGAACTTGGCTGTCAGTCGGCATTCATTCCATCAGTCCGCCTCCATTGCAGTTGATCGTATGGATTTGCTCTCTGCTCACAGCATCCAGAAAATGGGAGTGAGTGGACAGGCACACTGAGGTAAAGCAAATCATCTAGTAATTACCATCACATGGTGAATGCGCACACTGGAGGAAAATGTGATTTTTTGTGAGGTGATGGTGAGGTCAGGAAGGCGCATTGTACACACACCTGAACGCGGAGTCACGGGTGAATGGTACACACATGACATGGATATCTAAGTATGTCACGCGGACGTTTTAGCAGATGTTATAGCAGTGCAGTGGAATGTCACAATGATCATTCGATAATTGAAACATCAAGAGCGTTGCAAGACCAAAATGAGATTAGAGCACCCCAGCTAACGTTGTGTCCCACTATACTACTATACTGGGCTATACTACACGATTAGCATCACAGAGAAGGCTTGAACCTAGACTGAGGTGGTCGGCTTGTTTCTAGAAAAAACACAAGCCCATGGAGCCCAAATGTATGTCATGATGCATTGGAAATATATCAATTTCTATTTGATATATTTCCAATTGATAGATAATAAAAAACACAAACATCCCCGATTCTGGTATGACAGCTAATTTACAGTGCCTCTAAAGTATTGGGACAGTAGGCATTTTCTTCTTCTTTTGTCTCTCTTGAAATCAAATAATTACTATGAGGTTCACAAATTGGTTTCAGCATTGAGTAAAGAGAACATCGTTGATAGTGCCACCAGCCAAATCATTGGGGCAATCGACATCCTTATCTGAGTGCATTCCAAAACGATTTATTTGTCTAGTCCCATCATTGCTTGCTGAAGAGACGACAATTAGAATAATTCAAGTGTATTTAGCATTGGGGAATAGACTGTGTTTGTGATATTCAGCAATTACCAACAGGCCTGACATCCTCAACATCGCCCTCATGTAGCCTAAGTACAAATGCTTCTATTCCACAATCTGCAGAACGAACGAGGAGTTCACCTGTCCAATGAACGAGTCATGGGTTCCACCTGTTGCCATGGCACCACAATCAGCATCATCTTTTATATTTCCTGCAAATTAAGTTAGCCGAGACTGTTCTGTGCACATACCAGTCTCGGGATGGTGCTTTTATGTTGATCTGGGTTCCATATAGCCCTCTGCATTTTAGGAATCCATAAATGTCAAAAGTAAACTCTTGACTCCGACCTGTCGAGCAATGATGTATGGAACGTGCATGGAATTAGCTAACCATTCTGGATGAGATGGCAGACAGAAAATATCTATTTGAAAGGTGCCTGTTACACTAACCTGAGTAGGGAGCGGTACTTGGATGTGTAAAGGGAGCGAGATGCAGAGCCAGAGAACCACGTGCAGTTGTTTTTATTACACAAATTAAAATAACACAAAGTAGCGACGAACTGAAAAAAATAAACATGAAATTAAACTGTGCGATTACGACTTCTACCTAGAACCAGTCAACACAGCTTCCACATATACATTAACACTCACATGCATGACGACACCTTACACTGAATTAATAACAAGCACTCTTGGACCAAACCAGGGACCTTAAACCCACAGGCCCACTGATTAACTAACCTATGCCCGGTGCATAGCTAAACCCATAACAGCTGTGCTCCTAATCAACATATTACACAGGAGTGCTCTCCTCTACACAACCTGTGACAGCACAGCTCACCCATACGTGACATGAAATGTCACTAATTATCTTTTTTTGCTTCATTCAAATACATTTTAATTTCCGCTAAAAGGTCCCACGTGTCTCTAAAAATGTGCTCCCTGAAATGCAGTTTGCTAAATCTACCATCACAGGATCAGCCTTGCATTTGATTTCTCATCATGGCCATCTGTTATTATGGTTTATTTTCATTACATATTTTCATTAGTGTTGTAGTCAAATTACGTGAAATAGAGGAAGCCTGTTGAGAAATGTTGCATGAAAGTTGCAATTGAAAAACAATAAAATCAAAAGATTATTAAATTATTTTCCTGAAAATGTAATTCGCACATTTAAAAAACATTATTCTACCACTTGGCACATTACATACGCGCAGTCGTGTTTCGAAGATCTACGAACATTCATTCATCAACGTTCATGTCATAAAATCCCACGCTGCATAGAAATGACTGCACGCCTGGTTTGCGTTCATATTTCTGCATGAGCCCTCTTGATGAATGAGGCCTCAAGAGAGCATTCTTGTATCATCTTCTGCAGAGGTCTTCCTTGCCCTACCGTCTCTAAATCACTAAATGACGGCCTTAACTTTGTATTTTACGTTTCTGGTTTTCATTCACAACTTTCATTTTGTTCTCGATAAATCTGTAGTTTTGGAGAAACTACAGAAGGATACAAACCAAGAATGAACACTATTTTAATGGTGTCTATTAATTCCCACTCTCAAGCCCATATGATGACTTTAGAATAAGGCACTGCAGGCTCTTGTGATGTGACGCTCGTTTTAATGGCTAATTGTTTGCTTTGATATGTAACTTGCAGTCTAGAACTCAGAACAGGTTAATTACCAAAAGAAGGGATACAATGACTTCCCTTCACATTAAAACTACAATTATTGCAATTATTGTACTGCAATTAGAATAAAATATGAATAACGCTGAAGTGCTCAATGTGTTACATCTTTTGTATAATACAATTCAGCTTAGATCCATCCAAGTCAAAATGTGTCAATAAACGTCACAACTCTATGACAGCCTTCAGACAACAATTCACAGTAAAACTTTAGAAGTTGACATAAAATATATATATATATATATATATGAATGCTATTACTTTCTTTGTAGTAATTATTATTAATTATTTTAAACATTATATAATTACCCTAAACGACTTGGTACTTGTGTGTCATTGTCTACTAACTTTCCTTTGTAATCATTTGATAGTTAACACCTGTGTTTTCCCTCACTTGTGTATAGTTTCCCCTCGTTAGTTCTTGTATTTAGTTTGGTCCTTTTATGTCAGTCCTGGTGGTTTGTTGTTGATCTCAGTCCTTGTTTGTGGTGAGTGTCATGTCGGTGAGTCCTTACAGTTTGTTGTTTTTGTATATTTCTCTAGTGCTCAGTTTAGTATTAAACCGATTTCACGATCCTGAACCTCTGCGCATGTGTCCTGCTTACCTGTTAACCGCTAACCTGACAAACGTAACTCCTAAGAGGTATGGTTGCCTTGAAAGACAGAACTACTGTTGACATTCGCCTGCTAGGCTTGACACTCTAAAAGCAATGTTTAGGTAAAAAGGTCAGTTGGCAATCAAACACAGAATCCCAGTCCTCTGGATTGATGGCTGTGTGTCTGGGCATTAGGTAACTTAAGGGACAGCCAGGCTGAAAAACAAACACTCCGTCTTGACATCCAGCCAGACAGCAAGCCAGCCGGCCGGCCCTCTGTATGTATTTGAACTGGGTCCCAGATGGTTCGGGGCAACAACGTCCTGGACAATAGAGATCCATATGCACACACCATAACCCATTGATGCTATGTGCTTAACAAGACACGGGGCGATAAAATCCTTCAGTGATGGCTGGTTTGTATTTTACAATCGTAAAATGCTGACAGTGTATAAACAAACCCATAAATGCTATTAAATATGAGATAGTAAAAGCACATACATATTATATATAATATCATAATAATACGTATTCCACAAAGCACCTTAAAAACCTATTTACAAGAACAACATATTCCAGTCAGAGGTGTAAAAGTACTTCCCCAATGTTTACCAGAATTTGGTTGTGTTTACCAGATGGGAGAAGTTCCTAATTGAGACCAATATAAAATCCATTTACTTTGTAATTTCGGACTAATTGAAGAAGTTCCCTATACTTGTGAACACAGCAAGTTCTGGTCCTGACAAAACAGTTATGTTTGAATGGGTACTAACCAAGCTGCAAAAAGACATTGCCACTTGACAAAGTGTATTCATTAGTCATGTAAGGAATTATTTCAACAATGGTAAATCATAGGAAATTATCTTTACAATTATTAACGGTACCATTTCAGTAATTTGAATGTATTCTTCTGTTCACTCATACAACAGAAATGACTTGACCATGCGCAATATAGGGTAAAAGAAACTAAACGAATGTGAAATGAGCTTGCATCTGGTCTGATACATCGTAGTAAACAACTCAGTTTCATTATCAATTAAATATTTACACGGCAAGACAATTTTAAATGGATTGAAAAAACAAAAACAAATCGGACCCTGTCATGCTGCAGAAATATCATGCAGCAAATTGCATTGAGCAGTGCTCAAAATTTATCCCACACATAATGGCGTGTTGAATGGTGGCTGAGAATGAATACATTGTATTTCAATAATGTGTTAAATTATTGCTGGGAATAAATATGTTACATGTCAATGGTGGCAGAGAATGAATACATTATATTTCAATAATGTGTTAAAATTATTGCTGGGAAAAAATATGTTACATGTCAATGGTGTGTTGAATGGTGGCTGAGAATGAATACATTATATTTCAATAATGTGTTAAATTATTGCTGAGAATAAATGTGTTACATGTCAATGGCGTGTTTAATGTTTAAATGTTTAAATACATTATTTTACACTGGTGTGTTGAATTAACGCAGTGGTGCGTTGAATCGTTGCGTTGCATATACAGTAGAGATGACTACTCGAAACATAATATAGGAAAATTGTTTTTGAGGAGAAAAACTCGGTACACCTGCCATAGCATGAGACAAATTGTAATTTGATTTCCCAGTGTTTCTTCATCTCTCTGACTCTCTCACATATTCTCATGCCGCATCTTTGTCTCTTCCTCTCTTCCTCTCCGTTCTTACATTATTTCCCCTGTCCATCTCTAAACTCAACCTGCCTAGTTGACTCCGTCAATGTTCCCAAATTGCTGCAGAGCTTGCAGCAGTCGAGAGTATTCCTTCCTAGGGACTTCCTAATTAAAGCTGTCAACCTCCTAAGTGGGTGGCCCGGCTACAGTGGCAGCGGTGTTAAGACCAGAAACACCTTCAGGCATTCATTCAATCAACATGCTCAGTGCTATTCCAACCACCAACAGTACAGTTCATGCAAGGTTACCTTTCTACAATCTTACAGGTTTAGAGATCATCACGGACCACAGAGATCATCACGGACCGCAGATATCATCACGGACCTCAGAGATCATCACGGACCACAGAGATCATCACGGACCACAGAGATCATCACGGTCCGCAGAGATCATCACATACATCAGCCGCCCGAACTGGGCTGTTCCCGCTCATCCCATCTAGTAGAAAAAGATGGTTCAGGAACATCGCTAACGAGACAGAAAGACTAAAGTAAAACAGCTTCTACCTCGAGGCTCTCAGACTGTTAAACTAACTGCATATCTTCCCTGCACCCTGATCTACACTTTAGAGCCCGTTTGCACATTTACACTCATACACCAACTCGTATACACACACTCATACACCAACTCATCTACACACACTCATACACCAACTCGTATACACACACTCATACACCAACTCGTCTACACACACTCATACACCAACTCGTATACACACACTCATACACCAACTCATCTACAAACACTCATACACCAACTCGTATACACACACTCATACACCAACTCGTATACACCAACTCGTATACACACACTCATACACTAACTCATCTACACACACTCATACACCAACTCGTATACACACACTCATACACCAAATCATCTACACACACTCATACACCAACTCGTATACACACACTCATACACCAACTCATCTACACACACTCATACACAAACTCACACTACTTTACACAGCAATGGTATTCCCTTATTGCAGTGGCCTATTTCAGCGGGATGCACACATTTTTCAGGACTACTTTTAGGAACATTCCAATTCCAGAGTTTCCCCGGCCTCCAAATAGCCCAGATTTCAAACCAAATGAGCATCTTTGGGATGTGCTGGACTAACCTGTCTGATCCACGGCTGCTCAACCTCAGATTACAAGATTTGAAGAATCTGCTGCTAATTGGTGCCAAATACCACAGGACATCTTTAAGGGTCTTGTAGATCCTTGCCTCAGTGGGACAGTGTTTTGGTAGCATATTAACAGCATATTAGGTCATAATGATTTGGCTTATCAGTGCATGTTATTTTATACTATATATTTACAAATGAATCCAAGGCAAGATAATATAGTGCATGATTGTCTGTTTATAATTTATACTGCTGTAGTAGAAGAAGGTATGGCTTCTGTGGTTCAGGAGTAATTGTAATCTTGTAAGATAATCTTGGCTCTAAGTCCTGCTACCCTCGGTAGCCTCTGTGAAGACTTATCATGTTATCTTCTACCAATACATGTTTTGTAACCCTGGCCCAAGGGCCTGCAGATGTTCAAAGACAAGTAAATAAATGATTATCCAAACACCAGCATTTCAAGGCTGTTATTTTTGTGTAACTCAAACAAATTTTTCTTCCTGAACATTGAATAAATACCCTGTTATCACAAAGCAGGAGTAAAAATCTAGTCTTGAAAGAGTGTGGAGTGAATTGGAGCTATGCTAGACACATTTACATGATTCCATTTCCGAATTTCAATATTTACCCTGGCTTTCTGTCAGATCACTGATTTGAATACCTCTGCCTCAACACTTCCTGTTAAGTTGTACAAGATGACTGAATAGGCATTGATACACAGAATTGATGCGCTGATTTTATTCTATAAAAAGGCCAAAGCATTATTATGCTATACATGCATGAGCAGATGACATTTCATAACTGCCATGTAACATCAGGCATTCTTTGTTTGAGACTTCATTTACATACACTTACAAACCATGTCACAAATTGTTAAATGCACTTATCATGATTCCATTTCTCACACATTGTAGCCATATAATGACAGGATTTGAAATTATTTCAAGATAAATGATAAAAGTTACAATGGCATCAGACAAACAGAACACTAGTTCTCACATCAAAATGAGACGGTACGCACCAGGATCCATTTATCCATCAGAACTCAAAATGTGTCATCTTTGTTCAACACCCTAACACCTAATCAAGGGTTCCCCAACATGTTTGTTTCATCATATCTCAACTTATTTCCACAACCATTGCTAATGATTTACTTTATAATTCCAATGAGCTATTACCAGAAGCAGTAACAGAAGACATGGATCAATATGCAGGAGGAGGACCAGCGCTCTGAGCATTTGACCGGAAACAAAAAGGTTGCTAGATGGAATTGCCAATGCTGGCTGTGTAAAAATATCTATTGATCTTTCTCTGAGAAAGAACATGATTAAAACCGCAACAAAAACAGATTTTAACAAATTATTATTGTTCACCATCCCCAGTTTGAGTCAAAACCTGACAGCCATTCAGGATTTTGAGAGAGAAACCACAAATGTTCCAGACAACCAAAACCAACCTTTTTAAAACAACCTTGTGATATATGGTCTCCAAATGTCGTTTCCATAACCCCTGTTCCCAGTACAAAGATATCTGCTTTTTAGATTTGCTCACAAGACTGTCAATTTTTAAACTACAGTTAAAGTTCAACAACTATACTCAACAGGCTATTTGGAAAGATCCATTTCCAAAATACAATTTAACGTTTTTTATTGTTTGTTTTTTTACAATCGCAAATACACAAGAAAACTGTTGTCATGAACATTATAAATGAAATATTCACCCCAAATTGTAAGCAAGTATACACACATTTGTATAATTACACATATTTCCAAAACTCTATACAACTTTTTAAAAAACAATTTTCACCACGTTGTCATGCAGAAAACCCTGCCATTCAATTACAAAACTCAAATTATCGCAATTATAACACTGTCAACAAACTGTTGTCAAAGTTGATATTCTAGCCAGCATAAGTATTCAACTATGAATCAATTTGCCGGCATGATTATCTTTTTTGTAACAATTGGTTGATACTGTCAGAGAATGAGGAAGGAAAGGAAGAACAGAATATGAAGGAGAGGAAGTAAAGAAAAACAATCTCTAATGAGATGTGACAGTGTACTTGAAAATTCACTGTTGCATCAAATGTCCAGATTTCAGAAATCTGATTCTGTAGCCATTAGCATACACAGGACGGTAGAAGGAAATTACATAAGCGTGTGACTGGTATTCATATTGTATCAAGTACTTGTTTTCTAATTTACTCTCATAGCCAGTTCCGACAGAAAACCTGAGTGGTCATTGGTCAGCGACGTATCAGCTGAGTCATCATGGGATCGCCCCAATCACAATATCAGATTTTATACTTACTAATTGTTTGTCAGGTTAGTGACTCATTCCTACCTGTTGTGTGGGAGGCTTGTTCCAAATTATGGTTAAACTACAACATGTTTTTTTGTCTGAACTGTAGAATTGCAAGACACCATTTTATGGTGGCAAAATATGCAATTCAGATGACCAAGTACTTTGGTTGCTTGACGACAGCCTGTAACTTTTAAAGAAATCTAGTCAAGAATCATTATTCAACACAAAACAAATAACCTATTTGAAGGCATACAGGCCATCGGGAAAGGGACAAAAATGACCAGAACACCGTACATGTCTATTTTTTTGGGCTGAATATCAAGTGTTGATTAATTGCAGTGCAAAAACCCCAACTTAATTAACAATTATAGTATTTGTGAATTTTCTGTAGGTTTTTACGAAAGTGCCAAGTTACACGTTTTAGCTTTGAGTTCTCACCAGTGTGTTATGGATACTCAGGTAATTGACTCTAATTGTCACGAACAAAAGGTGTAGTACAAGGAAAAAGCCAGGTCCAGAGCGTGATCACTTTCGAGGGTTTTTAATTATCAAACAAAGAATTAGTGAACAGAAAAATATATAAACTTTACTTGAAAATTCATGTGCATACCGCGACTGAAAAACAAATACAAACAGCTATACTGCATACATGAACGTGATAGAGAAAAACAATATCTAACCCTGTGTAACAAGACCCAGTGACTTCAATAATAAACCTATTCACCGAATCCAAACCTGCTGTGCCCAATCTGACCACCGAATCCAAACCTGCTGTGCCCAATCTAACCACCGAATCCAAACCTGCTGTGCCTAATCCAACCACCGAATCCAAACCTGTTGTGCCCAATCTAACCACCGAATACAAACCTGGTGTGCCCAATCAAATCACCGAATCCAAACCTGGTGTGCCCAATCAAATCACCGAATCCAAACATGGTGTGCCCAATCGAATCACTGAAGCTAATCTCATGGTGTGGTAATGAAAATGAAAAAGCCACCCAAACGGAACTAGCCGTGTGCACCCCACAAACAGCCCTGTGTGGAACAAAAACTCACCACTCATGACACTAATGCTTGTGTGTACAAGTGAGGGATAAGTTTACAACAATATATTTATGTGATACAATAGACCAGAACTACTTCCAGGCATAGATTTCCAATGCAAAAAATGTCTCCAAACCATTTAGGTGATCAAATAGTCCTTGTTGATTCGATCGCGTGAGGCTTTAAAAGTACTGCTAGGAGGACAACTTCATGTCCTTACAGCCTAATGCTATAATCACTGCACCAAGTTGCCTGCTTTGGCTCAGCCCATACTCTCCACTGGGCATTGAGTAGATGAATCACATAACCCAGGGTACTGTGTCTATGACAGAATACACAGACATGGCATATATCCTGCAAACGCCTGGCAGAACTCAGAACTCTATTTTAAATAGTGTAGAAATAAGCTCCATGCCTTCAGAGAGACAGAAAAAGGGAGGAAAGACAGAGAAAAGGAGGAGGGAAAATAGTATAAGAGAAAGATAGAGAGGCGTTTTATTTTTCTGGATGTTGAATGCTCTCCACTTTTAGTTCAGCCTCGGACCACCTCTACCATGAGAAATATAGAAAGGGAGAAAGACAGTAAGGAAGTCCAAGAGTGCAGGAAGAAAACAGATGCACAAAGCCAATGTTGCTGTCGAATTCACACAAAACCCAAACACACAAGGCTGAATGGACTGCATCTGATTAACTACCTATCAGCAATTCCTAAATGTGCCATGCATTTGGAAAATGTTTGGCGATTTGAATTATTTTACATGTTGTATGATTGCTAGTTAACCCATGGCTAATCGTGTTTCCAGACACATTCCAGCGCGACGCGCAAAAGGTCTGGCTGAACAATCCATCAAACAGCGCCTTCATTAGCCAATAAGAAAGATGTGAGAAATTCCAGCTGCAATAGGCATTGGCTTAATCGGCTTAGTCCACCAATAAATCAGCTACCACAAAACCTTTCACCACGTGTCCTGTGCACTCGGGCACCAACATGGTAACGTTGTCGTGGCACGACAGAGTGTGCAGCACAGCTGCTGGCTTGTAACTGCACTGACTTGGGGCAGAACAAGGCAGTTACTGCTTCATTAAAACCCCAATCGTTGCGATAAAATAATGTTAACTCACAGCTAATTGAAGGAACACTGCATTGAGCGTCGCAGGCAACCAGCTGATTTGTTTCACTTTATAATATGAATTGGCTAACTATATTGATCTACGGTATCAGTAACAGTACTGAAAACCATAGCGCATGAGAACTAACGAATTAAACTAAGTACTGAAACAACGTAACTTAGCAGGGAAGTGACATGCCGCATAAGCAGATCAGGACAGAAATAGCAGCATGGTAAAACTTTTGGAAACCAAATAGTAAACCAGGGATAAACCCCCTACCCTCACACACGCTATATTTAATATAGTTCCCGATATCCGAGGGGACAGTTGCTGACGTCGCTAACTCATTTAGCTGTTAGAGGTGCACACAAACAAAGTGCTGAGATCCGCCGAACACACGTGGGTTTGGCTCCGTCTGAACGGCGGGCACTAGCGTTTAACAATCCACCACAGCGAATGCTCCTCGCCACCATATGCATCTCCAGCAGGGCTGTGGCAGCCACGCCTGTGTCACCGGGCCCGCTAATTGATCTGTTGTGTGAGGCGGGCGAGCGCCACGGCTGACTGATGTGGTAACATAGAGTTTGTGGGTGAGCGGAAGAGCAGCTGCTGCACTCAGGTACATTAAAATGCAATTAAACGGGCATCATTAGCGGCGTGTCTTGTGGGTGTTCAACCCCGAACCCCACGTTTCTGGATTCACATCTCTCTTCAAGAGCCCAGCGTGTCACTCTGACAAGACACTGCGATTTGTCACGTCCTACGTAAATAGAAAAGAAACGTACGACAGGGACAGAAGTAAACTTAATAGAATTGGACTGTAGTGGTATCGGGAAGAGTTTAACAAATAAAACACCTATGACAACAGGAAGTACACCTGTCGCAAATAACTGCTAATCCTGGTATCAGCTTATAGTAAATGCTGTCTTAATTTAGATAATATCCTAAGTTGTCTAATGCACAAATTCTAAAGGCTTCCAAAACACATCCATATTTCACTAGATCATTGACAGTGTAAGTGTACTGGAATAACGGTGTATTCTCTCTTTGTATAGCATGACACAAAAGTCTACAATAATCTAAATGAAAGACATAAACATCCAAAATGGTCTCCAACTGTCCCACTCTCAGCTCACTCACTCCTCTCTCCTTTCTCCGGTTCTTCCACGTTGTCCTCTGTACCGGGGCTCTAATGAACTTATGAATTTATAATGAAACGTGCAAAAAGTTTATTAACAAACTCGTAAAGAGGAACAGGTACGTGTGCGGTCATAAAGTGTTCATTTGGCATAGCACTAACACAAATAGTTTTAACATGGATCTGTATGCTGCTGAGAAAAATCTGTCTCTGCCGGATGGATTGGTTCCAATTACATTTGTTCGTCTATAAAGTATGGTAAGAAATCATATCGTCAACTGGTTCGTACTCAAAACACAGTGTATCATCATCTTCTTCTACCCGTGTAATAGCCACCATACCGTGTGACATTAACCCGGGCAGAAAACCCCAGAGCTTTTCTGTGAGAATGCAGTTTCTCATCACATCTGGTATTGGTCCCCGTGTTCAAATCCCTTAAGCTATTCCACATCCAATATCCAATGTGCTCTGAGAAGAAAGCCACAATAAACAGTGACTATCTCTGTCTTATGGCTCGGTCCTACCAGAACCTGAAACAGGCCCCTGCACGGCTTCAAACCTGGTTATTGAAAAGCACTGAAACAGAAAACATTCAAGACTCTACATTTGTATTACATTATGTTCTTGTTTCACACAATCAGTGTCTAGCATATGGTTATGACCTGTGGGGAACCTGTCTTGCGGACAGGAAATGCATTCTGCCAGTAGCTGCCTGACAGAGCTGATGTTTCCTGCCTTGCAAATATCTGCTTCGCTGAAAAGAGATGGCAGGGCAAGAGCCCCCCATAGACAGACCGCCTGACTCTGTGAATGGCCTCCAAGGCACCTGAAGGATTAATTAGCAATTAGACGTGAGGTATTGAGCCTGCTTTGGCTGGGTTTAATATGGCACATGTGATATCCTGCTGTGTCTGGCAGTAACACAATGTCATGGCTATTCAATACACTGTATTCTTATAACATTTTGTTAATAATTTCTCCATGCTTCCATGACTGGACCCACATACCCTGAGTGTGTTCTATTGGATTTCCTCTGCCTGTTAATACATACTAGTGTTGATTAGATTGATTAGATTGAATCATACAACTGGTAGGGGAGTCCTTGATTATACCTGAGTCCTAACTGAACTTGGTCTGTTAATGCTTTCAACAAGAAAGTACTGTATATTCTGATGTCCAATCCCCTTTTTGAAGAGTAGTGAGCTTGTCTTGCATATGATATCTTACCCCATTAAATTCCACTGAGAAATAGATGGGAAAAAATTGCAAAACAAAACCTGAATTATCTTTGGGTGAGTTCAGATGGAAGACATATTATTTCCTTCTGGTGAACCCTTTCTGAAGAAAATCAGCCGAAAGCACATCTGCCTGTAATGCTTCCATAACTAACCACTGACGGTTGTTAGAATTCCTGCTATTTTTAGAAATATATTTGATCCGTAATGCTGCATTCAATGTAATACTTAAAACAATATTTTTATATTGGCAAAATAACACTCAATTGGCGATCTCATACAAAGTGTTCTTTCAAAACCATTATGGTTCTTCCTTTTTCATGTCTGAACCCCTGCCTGGGGCAAATGACTCACTGAAACAATGCAATCAGTTGTTACAGGCACCATGTAGTTTCTATGGGAACGATAAAGACAAGCAAATTGTATCCAGTCCATCTTATTTGTTAAAAACACTAGGGGAGGGGCTATAGTGCTTTAGGTGTTAATTACATAGTACATGAAAAACAAGAGCCATAAGCGTCATGGAATGGGTAGTGATATAAGCAATTTACCAAATGCATTTTTAAAGACTACGGCACGGGGAAGACTTTCCGGCTCTGATGCAAAGGTGAGCACAAATGCATGATGTGTGATTGATGAAGGCTGCGAGTGTATAAGAGCAATCAACTGGACATTGCTGTTCATTGGCTCAAATGAAGTAAATTACACATTTCTGGCTGGAAACCACAGGGACTGTGCTCATTAAGTGTCATAAATATGAATAAATACATAATTTAAATAAATGTGCATACTGTGCAAGATGCATATTGGCGACGCATGCATGCTTAAAACAAATACAAAAAGTTATCTTTGATGTTATCGTTCAGGTGATCCGCAGGACATTCAAAAAGTTTTGTAAACGTACATATATATATTTTAGCCACGCAGCTGTTAAAAGTATTCACCCCCTCAACATAATTTAGGGTGACAACATGAAATCAAACTGGATTTGATTAGAACTTGTTTTACCTTTTATCAAAATACAGAAAATAAAATAAATGAATAAATGTAATGCAGAGGAACTCATCCACTTTGTCACACGTTGTTGAGCCGTTGTGAAAC
Organism: Dallia pectoralis; assembly: GCA_029465975.1. Classification (NCBI taxonomy): domain Eukaryota; kingdom Metazoa; phylum Chordata; class Actinopteri; order Esociformes; family Umbridae; genus Dallia; species Dallia pectoralis. Next base: position 17,477,284 of record CM055729.1, on the reverse strand, counting down.
CAATTAGTTAACTAGAGTCCATTTGTGTGAAATAAAAGTGTTTCACATGATTTCTGGTTCAATACACCTGTCTCTGTGAGGTGCTGCAGTTGGTTAGTTAATTCCTAACTAAAACTGTGTCATGTCATGAAGATGAAGGAACATTCAAAGCAAATCAGGAATACAATTCTTTAAAAGCCCCAGTTAGAGGTAGGATGTAAAAACATATTCAGAGCAGTGAAATTTCCCATGCATGTTTAAAATCCATTATTGAGAATTGTATTGAAAATGGCACAACCCATCCTAAAAAAACAAGGATTTGGGCAAGAAGGGAACTAGTTGTGGAGGCCACTGAGAGGCCAATGGCAACTCTAAATGAGTAACAGTCTTCCATGGCTAAGCTGAATGAGACTGGTCACACTGCAACAAAAACCTGGGTGCTTCACAAAAGGCCTTCAGGAGAGAACGGGGAAAATTGCATAGGCCTGTGGGAGACACAGCGGATGAACATGGTCAGATTAGACGAAAATAAATTGTCTTTAACCCCAAGCTCTATATTTGACACCATGTCCAAACTAAGGCATGGTAGTGGCAGCATCATGCTATAGGCATGCTTCTCTACAAGGCCTGGGAAGGTAAAAGGGATGCAGCAAAGTACAGATAGATTTTGGAAGAATACATGCTGAAGTCTAAAAACAGGCACTTGGTTGAAGATCCATCACCAGCAAGACGATGACACCACATAGTAAGTAATTTTTAAGAAATCCTTAATGATGATACATGAATGGAAAATACTCTTTTATTCAACTGAAAATCACAAAATGCAAAATAATTTAGGTGCATTTTGAAATCAACTTGTAATGAATATTATTTTAATGAATTCTATGCAGTAAAGGACATGCAAACACTATATTTTGCTATAAACTACTGACTGGCTTCTCCCCTGTATTTCACATGAGAAATCTAACTCCTTTCCACAAATCGAACATAAAAATATAAAACTGTATAAATAAAACAAATATATAAATAACAGAAATAACACATTAAATGCAAACAGTAAGTGTATCCATAACCAAAGTATTGCTCTCTCAAAACTACAAGTGCAAACAGAAACAAATGTTTTGAAATGTCAAGAAAAAGTTTCTATCAGCTTCTCAAAATACGCATGCGCTGTAGCCTTAAAAATGAAAATGAATGGTGCCAAAGTCCGACAAGTGTCCGAGAAAGACATGACAATTACGAGCGTCCTAGAAAGACCGACCAATTACGAGCGTCCAAAATTAAAGACGTAAACGAATAGTGTAAAAATGACATTACACTAGAAGTAAGCGAGTGCAAAAAACATGTAGATACACTTGAACAGATTAAGCGAAAATACATCATTACACTCGTTTTGAACGTCTTATTAGACAACGTGCGTTGTAGAACAGGTGTTTTGAACGTTTTATTAGACAACGTGCGTTGTAGAACAGGTGTTTTGAACGTTTTATTAGACAACGTGCGTTGTAGAACAGGTGTGTTGAACGTCTTGTTAGACAACGTGCGTTGTAGAACAGGTGTTGTGATCGCGTGAAATGCACTTTTGACACTCGCTTTGGACGCATGAGGAGAACGCACGTCTAATAACAGAGGGTGTCAGCGCTTGTATTTCACAAATTTACACTAGATTTGAACGTTTTCAGCCACAAGAAACGCTTGAAGTGTGTCACGCTTTCAGCCATTGGCGTTCCATACACGCTGACATCACAACTCACGAGACAACTTTTCACCTCGACGAGAAATCTTGTCGCGTTTAATCTCGCGAGATCTCGTAACAAGATCTCGTCACACCCCTACCATATAGGCAAAGCGAGACTTGAGTGCCTTAAAAACCAAAAGGTCCTGAAGTGCCCTAGACCTCAATCCCATTGAGAATATATGAAAAGAGATGAAAATTGCAATTCACCAATGGCCCCCATCCAATTTCACAGAGTTTAAGCCGTTTCGACATTTGGACATCTTCTGTTTTTTCCAGTGGCAAAAAACGAGACAAAAACGAAATTTATCTAATTTGATTTGATGTTGTTACACAATAAAATGTGGAAAATTCCAAAGACATTAATACTTTTGAGAGCCATTGAACTTGTAGGATATTTTCCTTGTAATTATCCTCACAATAGAATGTCACATTGCATTAAAGTGCTTTTCAATTAATCAATTGACCAAGCTAAGTGATATTGGATGTTCTTCTGCTGCTGATTTAAGATATTTTCTCCTTGTGTTCATTTTCTTGTTTTTCACAAATCCAATGCTTCTCAATAAAGCAAACATGAAATAGGAACTCCATAAAGACTTTCTAAGCTTGTCTTTCAGATTTTTTTAGCACAGATGCACAGCTAGACTACAATCTTAGAAGATTATGGGGTTATACTTCGGTATAAACGGCATCTGCTGTTTCAGACCATCCCTGCCGGTGTAGGTGTGTGCTTGTGCACCAGTGAGTGATGAATTGAACATGTCTTTTCCCATAATGTCATCTGCATTCAGTTCATGCTCCAAGCTTCACTTCAGATGAATACCCAAACACAGCCACGGTCAGGAAGCAAACAGTTGCTCTGTCATGTGGGGTTAAAATGTCTTAACAGATAAAGGGGAAGGCCGTCTCAGCGCTCAGGCTGTTTGCAGTAGAGAGGCAGCCGTCAAGATTTCCAAACGCCTGGCTTTGACAGAGATGCATGAAACCGAGACTGCTGTCGGTGTCTGCCAAGGCCTGAGTCTTTAAATCAAGAGTTGCCATCACTGATCTGTTTCAATAGCTCCCTGTCATAAAACAAACGTTATTTGTTTTTTGGGATGTCATGTCCAATTGCGAGAGACACAGAGAAGAGAATGGGTATTTGTGAGTGGTTGCTCCTTTGGGAGGCACACAAAAACAGTTCATGAGAACAACTACAAGCAAGAAAATGTTGTTGAAAAATGCCCAACATGAATCCGATGCACAACATGAATCTGATGCCCTACATGAATCTGATGCTCTATATGAATCTGATGCCCTACATGAATCTGATGCCCTACATGAATCTGATGCCCTACATGAATCGGATGCCCTACATGAATCTGATGCTCTATATGAATCTGATGCCCTACATGAATCTGATGCCCTACATGAATCTGATGCCCTACATGAATGTGATGCCCTACATGAATCGGATGCCCTACATGAATCTGATGCTCTATATGAATCGGATGCCCAACATGTATCTGATGCCCAACATGAATCTGATGCCCAACATGATTCTGATGCCCAACATGAATCTGATGCCCAACATGAATCTGATGCCCAACATGAATCTGATGAATTCGTATTCTCATCGCAGCAACAATCTATTGAAATATTAGCTATGTAATTGAATTAGTTGAAATTGTTTAAATGGAAAAAAAATAAGTAGAAAAGCAAGACCCCAGCACAATGCAAAAATGCTAAAACCTGGACGAAATACCAATATAACTACATGTAAAATAATTTGCCATTCTGTGCTTCAGTACATCATTGAATAGGGATGAATACAATTGGAAAAACGGCACAAAAAATGAAGAGTGTTTCAGATTCGATGCCTCCCAGTAGGCACAAACTGGTTGAATCCACACAGTTTGTCAATGTATTGTGACAGTGAATCTATTTGTTAAACACATTTGGATTAGCCGCTCTTTTCCAAACAGTGCTGTATTATCAAAAACATGTTATTAAAAATAACACTTCGATCTAAATAAAAATCCAGCAGGACAAAAACTAGTTGATTAGACATTGTTTTTAAAACAACTGTCAACAGATCGGGATATGTAATGGAAAATATAGTGGATATATTGGATAGATTGGTGTATACAAATCATTAAGTCAGTTTTTTTTAGGGGGAAATGTGAATATCACTACCTTTCAACAGTTTGGGGTCAAATACATTTTTGGGTTTTGCACAACAGAAAATATAGCAAATCAAATAGGAAATATTGTTATTGACAATGTTTTTAATAATGAATTTTAAATGGAATAATAGTTGTGTCCTTTCTTGTGTCAAAGACACATTATGTAGATGAGAAGTCGATGCCTTCCCGCTGTTTTGTTTGTATAATTAAAAAATACATTCAACTATCTGTAGCCACTAGAGCCACTCGCATTCAGATTCGACATTTTGCAGCTATTAGCAATTCTACTCATAGATAATGCATTTACAAACAAGATATTACACATCCCACTCAAAATGGGAGCGCCTAAATAATATTTTGTTAATCACAAAAGTCAATGACCTCATCCATAATAAAGCTTTTCTGATCAAAACAAATATTAAAGCAGTGTGACGAGGCAAAGCCTTTATATGCTAAATCATTTTAAGTTTCAGTTTGTTTTTCAATTGAATTGTTCACGCTATAGGTCACATTAAAAGTGAAAAAAGTTCTGACATGATTTATCTTTGTCAACTTTTTTCGCACCACAAAAACCTGATGTGGAGACTTTTATATCTACTGTATAAATATATTATATAGATTATTAAAAAATGCGCTTTGTGATCCGTCTTTAATCTTCATGGCCGTATTTGCTGACATAGATTAGCGTTAGTACTGGACTGAAAAATCAAGGTCAATAGAGATTCACTGAGCTTGATTTTGTTAGTCCAGGATAAGTCTTGACCGTTCCGTGAAACAGGCCCTAAATATGTGCGATGCATTTAGATTACCACTGTTAATTGGCTGTAAATTAGATTTATTCTGACAGCTCTTGATTTATTTAATTGATTTCCCATTTCACAATTTATTGTCAACTGTAATTTCTCACAGGATGTTGCTAAACACACAAAAAAGCTACTGAGAAGAATCTATTAAATTTATTGGAACAAATAAAAACACTACATTTGATGTAAAGACATCTGTTGGCCACAGATGATAAACCTCACCAAAGAAGTATTCCTCTTGGTTTGAGGACTGCGTCAGGAGAACGGACACGCTACATTATGTAAACCGTGTTCAAGATAAAAAGAAAATACACAGCATTTAACTTTCTGAAATATGCACATTATACGGCAATGTCATCTGACACCAAAGGACAAACTCCCATCCTGAGAATAGAATTATAGGGCATGAATTGCAGAAACTTTTTACCACTGCATTTTCTCAGATATATATTACCTTTTAAACAACACAATAATTCTAGGTACTGTTTATTGTATCATAATTTAGATGTAAATGTTCTAAACAATTTTTTCACTGTATCTATAATTCCATATGAATCCATCTGTTTTTCATACCAATTTGTCTGTTAAAGTTTGATAATGTTTCTTTAATGTCTGAACAAAAAATAATATTTCAAGATCTAACTAAAACAAATCAAATGTTACAAGCACTTGAAATACTCCTACAGCTTAATACCCAGGCAGAATATATGCAGGAAGAGCTCTGCTGTGTTAAAATAAACAGGGCCTCTGTTTGATTAGCAATGAATAATTTGTTTCATTTATTTATTCCAAATAAATTGTTTTTGCCCTTCTTAAATAGTTTTTTGACATCCCAAATTTCATCAAATATATTGAAAGCACCGTCTCACAGTCTCACGGTCTCATCGACTCACGGTCTCATCGACTCACCGTCTCACCGTTTCATCGACGCATCGACTCATCGTTTCACCGTCTCACCGTCTCACCATCTCAGCGCATTTGGGACTGTTAAAGATCGCAGACCGCAGCAAGCTTTTCGCATAGACATTAATGCAATGCTCAATACAATACGACCTCTGTTAACTTTGTAGATGCCTGAACTGTCTGAGGGAGTTGCTAGAGCGCAATAAGGTCAGGAAATCCCGGCTGAAGATGTCGCATGGCAAAACTAGACAATTTGCATCATTTATAAGGCTTCTCAGCCATGGCGAAAGATGTTGACATATTTCGGGCAGGCTATAGTGCAAAATCTTGAATCTGAATTGTAACCCAAATATTATTCAGCATTGCATTTGTAATTGAGTATCTGCAGTTACATATGCAGTCATTGGACTTTTTGGGAGAAAAATACTTCCATTTCAAACTGAACCCAATATTTATATATTTATTTATGAAATATGTATATGAGCATACATTTATGTAATAAGACTTTTATACCTCAGTTAAAATTCCAGGTATTAGAAACTTCTTTCACTCGGCATGATAAATGTACATTATTGATTTCATCCAACAGTGAATAACTGGTTTGGAGAACAAATAAACATCTATGATGACCTGAGTCACAAATCGGCTTAAACATAACATTGCACAAGCTTTTTGGAGACCTTTTTTGGCCCATGAAGATGAGAAACAAGTGCATAACATTGTTAACTTAACTTTAACTGATCTGAGGGATCTAGTTTTGGAACAGCTCATGTCATCACCTAGTGTTTCTTCAGGTCAACTCTTAAGCTAAAATTCATCTTCAGCCAATCATATGAAAATGTCCTCACGTCCAGTGTTCAGCCAGACAGTTGAACACTGAACATAATCTTACTAGCTAAACAGAGCTGGCTAGATAATTTGCTTCACAAATATAGAGTGTGATCTAGAAAAAACTAGACTATCCTGCAGATTTTCATCAAGTCACAAAGTCAGCCCTGGGGGCTCCCAAGTGGAACAGCAGGGGTAAGGCACTGCATCTGTGCGGTTGTGTCACCGCAACCCAGGTTAAATCCCTGCGGCACACCGACTAGTCTGGGGCTTTTACTGAAACGTGTAAAATTGTCTATTGATGCGTTGCCATGCTGCACTGTGGTGCACTTTAGCCAATTGTGGTCATTAGCTGACAGAGAGCTCACCTCCAAATGTGTTAGTTCTGGGTGACACACTGGTTGAATGAGCAGTGTGATAGGAAGCATGTAGGAATATGTGTCTCAGAGGATGAATGTTCTGATTTTCCACTGTACCAAGCCCACAGCAGGTTAATGAGATCAGACAAGGCTGTAATCACAAAAAGGAAACCAAAAAATGTGAGCAAAAATGTGCACCCTCTTTCTGGTGCATGGACTGGGTATAAAAATATAACACCATTTTAGAACAACCTGGGACTTTATTTAGAAGTTCCATAGAGACATTGTGAAGAGAAACTTTTGTGGTGGAAACTGTCTCTATTACACCTTATAACTTGTGAGACTATTTATGATGAAATATTCTAAACCAAGCTCCTTTTATCTCATGTGATCTGGCCGAAAGTATCTGACCAGGGCTTCACAAACTGGTTTAACACTGGTTTATTCAAACTTAAAATGAGTGCACAAATCAATTGCTGGGAGAAATTTAGCAATTTAAGTTATCTTATCTAAAAAACTAAGTTTATGTTGCAGCCTGCTTATGTTTTTGAGAGACCTTGCAGGTAAAATATGGACATTACTCTGGACACATTCTACTAGTTCAGTTAGCTCAAAACTAGCTAGCTACAGTTTGCTTATTAGAAAGACATCCCCACCTTTTCAATACTAGTCTGAAGTCATAAGTGTGAGTCGATTACTCCTTTATGCTCTTCTCTCAAACTCCCTCTGGAACAGCCTGCCACAAATCACTTATCACCCTCCCCCCTCCAGAGGTCAAGTGATCTGTAGCAGGTTCAAAAGTGTCAACCCCCTCTATTTTCGGCAGAGAGCTTTATTTTTTTTATTATTCACAATGTTCGCCCTTCCACTGGAGCTGAAATCAACCCACCGGATTATACGCTCTTCTTTAAATTAGCCGCTCTGTCTCTCTGTGTTCAAATCCTGCACTTGCAGAGAATAAAAGTACATGGTTATTTACCTGAGACTGTGGGTAGATCTAATAAATGAGCCCATTTAGTATTTCCTCCAGTTTTGCATAGAGGCACTTAACCTTGAAGTATCACAAACGGTTCTACACGGACCTGTGTTGTCACCCATTAAGGTCATGTACAGTACCATGCAACCTCAGCAGTAGTCACAGTGAATAAATGATAACCACCCTTGACGCCTCGTCGCCTTGTATACCGGACGAGTCGAAATTATGCCTGATGTCTCAATCCATTTCCCCTGCCACTTTAAAAACCACCGGCCTGTGAGTTTATATTTATTCATAGGCACTGTTCTCAAGTGCCCCTGTTTGACAGGAAAGCCTTTTCCAGTGTAACGTGTGGGAGGTGGAAACTGGGTGCTGATCACAATGATATCCAAAGGTCTGACTGCATTACAGGAAGATCCCAGATTACAAACGCGTTAATTCCACAGCTCCTACGCCGCCGGAGAAATGTTTCATACGAGCAGCGTTTACTACTGTACAGAAGCGGCGTTCATTTGTTTCCCGAGGTTATTTACAAACTGCTGTTGCTGTAATCTATTAGTCCCGTCCCCACAAGAATATAAATCACATGCTGAGGTAGACCCACATAGACAGGTGTTTTTACAATTAATTCCTATGTAATATATAGCTCTGTCAGGCCAACGTGGCGGAGTAAAAATAAAATAATTTATATACAGCAGGCAGTGCATGTCCAGAGAAATAATTGACCGTGGGAGTGACAGAGTTGGAGAGAAGGAGTGGGCTGAGGGTGGCAGGGCGGCAGGGTGGCAGGGCGTTATGACTCAAAGTTGGGTTGGCACGTCGCCATGGGGATGGCTGTGCACTGAAAAGGTGTTTTCTAAGTAGAGTGACTCATAATCTTAACTGTCTGGCTTTGACAGAGATAGAAACACTTGGTCCCAGTGGAATAAGTGGATTTACAGCAGCTCTTGATGGGCTACATTTGTGACAGGTGGGAGAGGATGAGGATGAAGGAAATCACTTTCTGAGGAGAAATGCAACCGACACGCCGAAAAGTCAAGCAGGGCTGATTCGTCAATATTGCAGAGTGATTAACTTTAAATGTGATAACTGCCGTAACATAATGGTGGGTGGGGATATATGTTAGGATGTCTAATCTTTATTTTGTACCCGATTCAATGAATGAAGCGGATGGCCGTGGTTCTCATTGAACCAACTGTCACACAGAGACACAGAGCCGGGCTCTTGAAGATGAATATTAAAACCGTTATGAATCGACTTCCAGTAACATCCTCAGAGCATTTCACTCAATCACATTGCAGTCACGTTGTATTTCTATTATGTTCACACACTCACAGTTTATTCATATACAGTAGGAATGTCAATAAAGTGAGCAGCCATAACTAGGGAGTGTCTAATGTTAAAGCTCAATACACTGTCAAGCGTGCAGACAAGCCACAAAATCAACTGTCTAAGATACACGTTATGTTCACATTCAGCTAATCTGTATAACGAGAATTACGTTCAGCATCAATACTACGTATTACGCACCTTAAAATGTCTAGCTACACCAATATTATAGTTCAAGCTAGATCAGTGGAAGACCAGGGTTCAAATCCAACTCTTGGAATTGCGAAGGGGCCCCACAGTGGGCTGTGCCAATCACCAGCACCATAAGGAATCGAAGGGCTAGAAATCAAAATGACTTGCTCTGACTTGTGGGACTCTAGCCAGAGTGCACTTTTTCAGGTGCGTAAGGATTCCAATATAAACCTCCTGGTTGAGCGAGCAACGTGATAATAATCAAAATGGCACTGGATGTTTTACAAAACAGGCATCTCAACATTGACATCCTTAAACACAATGCAATGCAAATTTGACTAAACAGGGGAAAAATGTAAGCATACAAAATAGATATTGATATATTTTAATTCGGAAACAAAAAGCAGATGCAAACTCAGAAAATATCACAGTTGTGGAGGAGAGCTTTCTGACTGTTTTGGGGTGTTTTCCTGGGAGAATCCTGTGTGGCAGATTGTGTTCAGATAAGTTTGTGACAGTCTAAAGTACCTTGCTAAGCATTTTTTTCTTCCTTGCTGACTCATTGAATAGCTTGCAGCCTATTAAATACTGCCATTCTCTGGAGCAACAATTGATTTCCTCAGATTTCATCTATAAATATAATGCTTTCTATGTATGACTTGAGTTCCCACTGGTATTTCCTTGTCGGAATTCCCTTTATTTTTAACACAAACTTACAAATAGCATTTCTAAATGCAAGAAATGAAGGTTAATTTACTTGGAAGACCACAAAGAAAACCTTTGGGCATTTTTGTTTTGTATCAATTTCGACTTTAAATTATTAAATACACTAAATAAATTAATCACATATTCATGCCAAATTGCATATGAATAATTCTTGAATCAGTACATTATAAATATATGACCTGAATATAAAGGATTATGGTTTGATTTACTGTGTTCCACCACAAAGCAGTTGTAACATCTATCATTGACAAGCATTGAGATAAACATCCCTTTAGACTTAAAAGTTAAATATCTAATATTTGTCAAATTTCTTAAATCTTAAAGTAATATATGGATTCATATGTAGGGGTGACATATATAATCATCCATCAGACCTGTTGTTCTGCCTGGTTGTAGGGGTGACATATATAATCATCCATCAGACCTGTTGTTCTGCCTGGTTGTAGGGGTGACATATATAATCATCCATCAGACCTGTTGTTCTGCCTGGTTGTAGGGGTGACATATATAATCATCCATCAGACCTGTTGTTCTGCCTGGTTGTAGGGGTGACATATATAATCATCCAGCAGACCTGTTGTTCTGCCTGGTTGTAGGGGTGACATATAGATTCATCCATCAGACCTGTTGTTCTGCCTGGTTGTAGGGGTGACATATATAATCATCCATCAGACCTGTTGTTCTGCCTGGTTGTAGGGGTGACATATAGATTCATCCAGCAGACCTGTTGTTCTGCCTGGTTGTAGGGGTGACATATATAATCATCCAGCAGCCCTGTTGTTCTGCCTGGTTGTAGGGGTGACATATTAGATTCATCCAGCAGACCTGTTCTGCCTGGTTGTCGGGGTGACATATTAGATTCACCCAGCAGACCTGTTCTGCCTGGTTGTAGGGGTGACATATTAGATTCATCCAGCAGACCTGTTCTGCCTGGTTGTACGAGTGACATATAGTTTCTCTCCACTACAGGGAGGAATGAAAGTGAAAGGCCAGCAAGAGAAAAAAGCACTCTGACAAAGTCAGCAGCAGAAAAAGCCTTTGAAGATCTTTTTAATTTCATTTCTGTCTTTTATCTGACTGGCATACTGGCTGGCACAAGCAGCCGGTAACAGTCTGAGACGGATTACTAAAGACTATTCCCAGTTTTTAAAAGCCAATGGGAACTTTGTTGTCCGTTTCATAAGATTGTGACAGCTTTCAAAAAACAGTACCTGCTGTATTGAGGTGGACAGATGAAACATTTGCAGAAATGAGTGACACACGGTGGAGCAGTAGCCTTTCATATGCTAACTTATAGCGCAACGGTGGTGAAAGTAACAATCACACTGCTATTGTATCTATTATCTCTCTGGGCAGAGTGAGTTGAAAGTTGAAAATAATATGAATGAGAAGACGGGTCATTTGCCACTGACAATGCCATCAGACAGAAGAATCTAGCTATAGGAGACTCAAGCTATAGGAGACTCAAGCTATAAGAGACTCAATTTATAAGAGACTCAAGCTATAGGAGACTCAAGTTATAATAGACTCAAGCTATAGGAGACTCAAGCTATAGGAGACTCAAGCTATAGGAGACTCAAGCTATAGGAGACTCAAGCTATAGGAGACTCAAGCTATAGGAGACTCAAGCTATAGGAGACTCAAGCTATAGGAGACTCAAGCTATAGGAGACTCAAGCTATAAGAGACTCAAGTTATAAGAGACTCAAGCTATAGGAGACTCAAGCTATAGGAGACTCAAGCTATAGGAGACTCAAGCTATAGGAGACTCAAGCTATAGGAGACTCAAGCTATAGGAGACTCAAGCTATAGGAGACTCAAGCTATAGGAGACTCAAGCTATAGGAGACTCAAGCTATAGGAGACTCAAGCTATATGAGACTCAGGTTATAGGAGACTCAAGCTATAGGAGACCCAAGCTATAGGAGACTCAAGCTATAGGAGACTCAAGTTATAAGAGACTCAAGCTATAGGAGACACAATTTAGAAGAGACTCAATTTATAAGAGACTCAATTTATAAGAGACTCAATTTATAAGAGACTCAATTTATAAGAGACTCAAGCTACAGGAGACTCAAGCTACAGGAGATTCAAGCAATAGAAGACTCAAGCTACAGGAGAAGCAGCACTTGGGGCAATACGCTTCATTGAACAAAGTCCATGTATTCTTCCTAGAAATGACAGACAGACTGACCCGATAAACATCTATTATCTATTGTCAATTCCCCCAGGGAGCGTGGAGTACTACATCGTCTCATTCTTTCTCTTTAATCATCATTTTATTTTGACCTGGTATGCAAGGTGCATGCACCTAACTACCAAGAAAGAGTGAAAAAAATCCTAGAGCTTGGGGTTGAGATTCCCTGCCTTGTACACTGCACCATGTTTTACCAGAGCCAAGCAGGATCAAACACAGTGCACCATAAAAGAAACTGGGTGCCATTTTGAAATATTCAGACATTGGTAGCGTCTCAAATGTCTTTGGAATATGTCAATAAGGCGTATGCCGCACATTAATTCGTTAATGGTGATTCAGACACATCCTCAAGGATGTGTTTTAATATGCGTTTTTATGACAATGGAGATAATGGACTACAGTTTATGGGTGTGCTTAAATGTGTGTAGATTAAACAGTAAAACGTGACATATTGTACTGTAATTGTTATAGTTTTACTAACCAAACGTAAGCGTAACTTTCAAAGGGTCTTTAATTCTTTCCCTGACATATTATCACCAGGGTGTTAACAAATTCCATTTACTTGACTCGAAGTCTACGAAGCTTGCTCTGACGCCACTACACCTTTTGTTTGCACCCGAGAAGATACCTGCTGTGAATATTTCACTCTCAATTACAGACAACGGTTTAATGGAAAGACGATTCTTCAAAATCACCGTGGCGGGCTACATCTGCCTCCTGATGAAACACATGACAGGTCCCGGCAATATTGTCTCAGAGAATGCGAGAGAAACAAATCGTCCCAGGATTCTACTAAAGCCACAGAGTTTCCTTCACAAAACATGCCATGTTTTGTTCATTTTTTCTCCCCTTCTTTCTTCAGAAATTCACACAAGACGCTGCAGGCAAAGAGCATTCCGTTACACATTAAAGCATTAACCAAGGGCCTCAAGTGTCCTGGCGTTTCAAGATCAGAAAGATACTGCATCGTTCACTGCATGCTTACCACTAACCTTCCCTCAATGGAAAAGCAGAGCCTAAAGGTGAACGAACAAGCATTATCAGAAGCACACATTTTCCCTGGACACAGCTTCCTGGGGTGATGGTGAGATCTTAACAGGAATGGCCAGACAAAATAATTAGATTATTCCCGCGCACATTTTCGATAAGGCCGACTCTATCTGGATTCCAGTTGATCAGATAATATGTGATAAGCCCCGGCTTGCGTTTTCTTTTCCAGAGTGGAACAGTGTGTCGCCAGAGGGGGGTTCCATATTTAAAGTATTTCCGAATACTTTGTTTGGTGTCTTTAGTTTATTTCTGAAGATAAACCGACTTTTTTCATAGCTGTTTTATGACACGGATCAAATGGCAAGAGTTATGGACAAATGATAAGCTGCATGTTGTTGATCTGTAGCTGGATAATATCATATCAAGTTACAAACACACTGAGTTTTATTTCTAGTAACTGTAAGGAATGTCAACTTTCCCTAAATGTAAATCAAAAAGTATGTTGAGCTTTTCTGTAGCTGCAGCTCTTTGGTTTCAGCCACAACACAACCCCAATAAAAACATTTTTTATCAGTCCTTACACAATTAAAAAATGAAGCCAATCTGCCCTATATTTTTCATTGTCCGCGTCTCATTTGGAAATACAGTATTGTAATGTTTTTTTGCTGATTTGACGATGACTATAGCAACACAATGATCCTTTGGATCATACCACAAAATTCATTATTCTGCTAACAAAATGTAAATTCACAATTACAATTTTATCCAGAAGCCATATTAGCTTTAGCGCTTTTGAGGACAAAATGCCTTCAAGTTCAAGCATGTTCAAAAGAAAAGAAAAACAATGATTGAATCAAAGATGTCTCTGTCTGCAGACAATTAACACTGTTGGTGCAATTCCTTTCACACAAGGAGGTGTTACATAAAACATTAGCGGGGAAACAAAATAACATGCAGTGCCCGTCTCTGATCATCTGGTACTGCAAAGAGAGAAAATGCCATACACTTACATCTCGTACTGGGTGAAAAATGACAGACAAGATTGCTTCTATGTTTTTGCCGCCCACATAAAAGCCAGTTTGGCACTGATAACATAATTGCTCACCAAACACCCTCACCCACATGCAAACAGACACACAATGCAGAGGAAAAAACACATTGACGAGTCTCCAAATCAGGGACTGAACTGGGCAAGTTGGTTTTCTATGGAAACGAGTGTGCTTTTATTTTCACCCAGCTCCATTAGCACACTAAACCAGCAAATATCGAATGAGATAGGTAAGTATTCAAACTGGATATTTGTTTGCCACAAACACATTGGAATCATATCCACTATACTGCGGCAAAGTGAGTAGACAGCATGTGGAAAAACACCCCGGCACAAACTATTCAACTCATCACTCACAAATCAAGACCTCGACATTGTTTTGTGAAAAGATAAGTTTGCAAGAGCGCTTACATATGGTGAAATATCAAAGGAAAGTGAAACTAATCAAACATTTGGGCTCTTATGGATTCGAGTTAAAACGGAGACTTGCGGACTTACCCGAGTTTCTCTTGGAAATGTATTTCAGATTGATGCAGGCGGCCGAGCTGATGAGGAGGAACATGAAGGCTGACGGCTTCATCTTTCACACTTCTGGTGGCAGCTGGAACACAAAGAACAATGGACACTCGATGACAGGTCTTATGGCAGTGGTAATATCTGCTCAATCCTCCATTCCTTAACCCAAACATGTTATTGCAGTGGTAAGATCTGCTCAACCCTCCATTACTCAACCCAAACATGTTATGGCAGTGGTAAGATCTGCTCAACCCTCCATTCCTCAACCCAAACATGTTATGGCAGTGGTAAGATCTGCTCAACCCTCCATTCCACAACCCAAACATGTTATGGCAGTGGTAATATCTGCTCAATCCTCCATTCCTTAACCCAAACATGTTATTGCAGTGGTAAGATCTGCTCAACCCTCCATTACTCAACCCAAACATGTTATGGCAGTGGTAAGACCTGCTCAACCCTCCATTCCTCAACCCAAACATGTTATGGCAGTGGTAAGATCTGCTCAACCCTCCATTCCTCAACCGAAAAATGTTATGGAAGTGGTAAGATCTGCTCAACCCTCCATTGCTCAACCCAAACACCTTGGTGGATGCTAAGCAGCACTTGCCATGTCTGTCCATTGCCAAGACAGAGCAATCTGTTCCACCAGTTAGCATTTAGACAGAACCTCTGTTAACTACAAGAGAGAGAAACCGTCGATCCTTTCTGTACGCCACATTTTATAAAGTTCACAGACTGAAAACACAGCCGAAATATATCTGTCGGAATTTGATTTGTGTCGTCAAACCGTAAAGGAAGCGCAGCTCGGATTGCAAAATGGGTACATCTGAAGGTGGTTAGAGTGTCTTTGCTACGCTCAACATCACTTTTACTGAACGTTTTACCAAGCTTAACCTCGATCCTACACACAACTACCTCAGTGAGCGTCAAGTGAGATTTGTTTTGTGTCATGCACAGTTCACACTGATCTGCTTGGTGGCCGGAGAAACAACATTATCAGCGTGAAAGAACTCCGGGTTTGAGGTCCCCACGGTCTAGAGTCTAGACTATCCTTACTGGCCGTCCAGTTAGGTGATCTCAGGACTTCAGAGCACAAATTGGTCTCTCAGATGCTCCGGCTGGATTGCTTATATTGACACTGATATAAATGTTAACAACCTCTCGTCTAGACAACACACAGCAACAGTGCACGGTCACCATTTAGATCGTGGACTCAAGCTAAGGTTGTCAATTTCCTGCCGATTTGAAGAGGATAAATGAAGATATCTGTCAAACATGTTATTGGTCGTGATGTACAAAAGTTGATTCATTGTCAATGATGTTAGCGGTAACTGCTGAAGCGCGCATATCTGATGTTTCCTGATATTTTTCTATGAGACATACTTATCTAGTCAGACCGGTGAATTAAGTATTCCTCCGAAAAGTACATGTAATTCCACGTTTTCTCCTATTACACGGTGTGACAGCGTTGCCCACAGCTGGAAAGAGGGGCAGAGACACATTTCATCTGTTTCCACAAATAATAGGGGAATCGAAAAAATCTGTATTTCTGGGCTGTCACAAACACGAACATATATCTCTCCAGAAACATTCTCTAGCTGCAGAACTGTCTTGCTCTTATGCTTATTTCTTTTCTGCTACCGAAGGCAATTCTTTGTTTAAAGATTACCACTGACTGCATTTTTCTCAAAACACACTCCATTTGTCTCTCTCCAAATAATCCATTTAATCTCAGACTTTGAGCCGTGTTGAAAAACAAGCCTTTTTTTACTGTTTCACTGAAAAGTTGGCAGAAAACTAAAATATAGTTTTGAAAGTGCAAAAGCTAGAACCTCCCAACCAATCACATACACCCACAGGGTTTTAACTGTGCGAAGTGCGTTGCTATTTTCCCTTCCAGTGTAAAAAGTTTCCATTGGGTGTTGGTATCATTCCCCCACAATTACTGTTTTAAAAACTGTCTTGTTTTATCCTCTACCGGCTAGTTGCACAGGTGTCATTATGACCACCCCTCACCCCCGGTATACGTAGTACCTGAGTATCTGCCCCGTGAATAGTGTGTGTGTGTAGCTGGTGTCTTATGTTTCCAGTTGGCCCTGCACAGAGGATGGCTGTGCATCGTATTCAAACATGCATGGTTTCAGGGATGTGGTCACCGGTCTCTAGCTAAGTTGCTACCTGAAAGGTCTTTCCACGTCCCTGACAGAGGAACGAATACGCACGCACGCACGCACACACACACACACACACACACACACACACACACACACACAAACACAAACACAAACACAAACACGATGGTGACATAATTTCCCACACTACAGTGTCAATTATCTAAATTCATATCTGTATCCGCGTTACCATGGAATAGATAATGTGCACAGATGGCTAATATTATCAGGATTACTGCTGACTCCTACAGTTTAAACTAGTGCCATCAAGCTCAAATGCAAACCTGGAAGCCAGCTCTAATTAGGGACACATTCCAACCTGGGACACCAGGTGGGTGCAATTAATTATCAGATAGAAAAAAACCTACAACGGCAGCCAACTAGTGTGCTGAGGCCAAGGCATTCCCCCTGTGTTCCAGTCCTATTGTGTTAAGTCCTGTGAGTCTCTCTCCTCACTATCAGCAGAGCATCTGGAATGAGAAACATTACTGCTCTGGGAGAAGACATATAGCCGTTACATTAAACCCGAGATGGTGAGGAACAACAAGCCTTAGCCCACATGTAGCACTTTCTCATCAAGTCTTTTACAGAGAAAGGCGTGAGATGGGCATGATTTGATCGGTGAACCTGTGAAGGCTGTGCTCGCCTCACTCTGACTTTAAATTCATATGTACAGATTTTTCGAGGGGAAGTTGCTCTCTCATGCGGCGGAGATGATGATCTCAACATGCTAAATTTCACAGACCAGTGCCCTGCTCCAGCTGCAGGACATGTACCTTTTGTCTCGCTGACTCCCCTTTCTGTTTTACTCACTTCTGTCTCACGAGACTCCCGAGTTTATTCATTTTGAAAGGGACTAGATCCTGCCTAACTGGTTAAAATGGTCTTATAGCCTTAGAGACCAATCCGGTTTACAATGTGTAGAACGATTAACAAGAAAATTATTTCAGAAGTATGACCGAGTGAAACGACGGATTGTCAATTTGAAGCGTATAAGGAACGTCACGCTTTCCTCCCGAAGAGTTGCATCAGTCAAATTCACAGTGACCTCTGGGCCCCGGGTACTGACCGTCTGATTTCCCCAGATGTGTTACCGGGCAGAACCACCATGTGAACCAGACTCGGGCATAAGACCGAAATACATCAGAGGGACCAGGCGGCAGGTTTGGTGCCTTGCTTTGCTACGCGGGATATGGGTTTACATGAAAGCAAATAAGGAACAGCAAACCCTGCTGTAAAGAGTGCCAGGTTTCGCCTCCCTGAATGCGTACAGGATCCCCAGAGGGAAGTGGAGCATTCAGGTGCCACTAATGAGAGGACAAGGCCAGACCCGCGATATTACATGGCTCTTCCTGTTAACAGCCTTTCCACAGCTGAAAACGGAACAGGAGCCCTTTAAACACCACACAGATTATCTACTCACAGAACCATGCAAGCAAATACAACAACAAGATGCTATTTCTATCCCAAATGGTACAGATGGTCTACAGACTGAGGCCATTAGGCCCTCTACAGGTATCTGACCATCAAATATTTAGGGATACCCACTTTCTAAAACAGTCCCACAGAGCCCAGGCACATTCCTTGGTGAAGTCTAATTGGACTGATCTCACTGTAACCGTCTAATCCGAAACTGCACTTTTGTTCATTTAACCTTTCTCGTGAACCATTTTGTAAAACCTCTAACGCGAACATATCTATATGTAAACCTAAGCCAGCGTGCTTAATGTAGTCCACAATGATCATCCTTTTATAGTTAGCGCAAGAAAGATAGTTTTCTCGTCGGTGTATTGAAGTGTGAGCAAGAGCTCCTAGCCCCGAAGCATTTCCATGACCGTGTGTCTTGTTAAGTTTCTCAAAGTGAATTATCCGCTGGTTGGAGGGTCCTCTTTAAAAAGGATAGCAACTCCTGAAGTGGCATTTACTGCAGAAGCCGCAGTTCGAAATCCCCCGTGAATCCAGGAGTAAGTGAATTCTAAATGTGGGTTTAATGTGCAGATTGACTCCATTCTAGGGCATTAGACCGGTCAGACTCAAGTCCATTCTCTGCGGACAACAGATAATTCAACCAGCCATGTCTACTAAGCATATAGTGTAACTTAGCATCCCCTAGCCTAGCGGCCCGGCAGGAGAAACGCACCGGCGGTCAGACTGTATCCCCATCTGGTTCTGCCGCGCTACGTTGCTACTACAAGGAGCTGCTATGTGTTTCAGGTGGCTCTAATGATGAAGAGCCACACAGCTACAGCAAACAGCTGGAGAGGAGCCCACGACAGAACTCAACCACACCAAAGCCCTTCCACTGACTGGGCCGGTTGGGGCTCAATGAGAAGGCAAATAAATCAGTTGATTTCAGAGACAAATCCCACCACTTATAGTAGATGTGTGACTTTCAGTCTAAAACAGACGCGATTTCTGCCCCCAATGAAAACAGGTTGCTAAGAGCAATTAAGCAGTTCAGAACTTAGTCTAACCTGGTGTGTCAGTGCTCATGTGATGTCCATCATCATCGTCCACACCTGGTGTGTCAGTGCTCATGTGATGTCCATCATCATCGTCCACACCTGGTGTGTCAGTGCTCATGTGATGTCCATCATCATCGTCCACACCTGGTGTGTCAGTGCTCATGTGATGTCCATCATCATCGTCCACACCTGGTGTGTCAGTGCTCATGTGATGTCCATCATCATCGTCCACACCTGGTGTGTCAGTGCTCATATAATGTCTATCATCATCGTCCATACTGATCTAATGAGGCATTCACTTGTATTCCTTCTTGTAAAACGAAACCCAGGTGGTAAGTAAAAATGTCTTGATTTCAAAAACGATGCCTAGCCACACCTCCGTTGCGTCACATTACTTCACTGTATAAAATAATACATCATGTATACTTATTTATTATAATTAAAAGAGGAGATAAACAAGGTTGTCCACAGACTGCATGCATTCTTGTCACAGACATGGAGATACAATTTTACATTTTGGACAACAGAAACACATTCATCATGGCCATCTACGTGAGTGGCAAACGGCAAAATTGAGCTTCTGTGATTACAGTGGGAATGGTCAACAGCCTATGAGCAAAACCAATAAAAAACATGAATGTTTCTAATTAAGGTTTCTTGAGCTGTTCTGGATTTATATCAATTCAAAAAAGAGACTGAGATGACTGCATGATTGATTGAAGCTGAGAGTGTAAGAGGGAACCAAATCTCAGTCAGCCCACGTAATAGAAAGACGTCATTGGCCGATGAGGGGATTGTATTATGCTCTGCAAAGCCTATATGTGATATGATTGGTCAAGAGAGATCAAAAGGAGCGCCATGTCAAATTACCGTCTATTCATTTGTCAGAGATGTTATGTTGCTTTATTTTCTAAAAATAAAATCATGCATTTTCCAGGTCTTCTTGTTTCATCAATTGTTCTCATCTGTACAAGCAAACATGTCGGCAAATATTGACTAACAAAACTGAGATAAGTTTATAATCTGATCTGTAATGGATTCCATATCCCCTGGAGTCTTTTCCAGAAAGCTAGATCAGTCATTTTTGTGATCTGTTAAACCTTTTTTCGAGGGAACTCTGAATTTCCAATGGATGCAGCAAAAAGGTGATTTGAATACAGTATAATGTGTGAAAACTTCCAGACGCGATTGGCAGAGTCTAAATCTCTGATCTACTGAAGTGAATGTTATTCAAAATCTTAATGATATGTTAATATAGCACGTCCACAAAACTATTTAAAATTGATTTTATGCACATTAAAATAATAACCTGGACAATCTGATTCTGCTGGGGTTCAATGAGGAGATTCAAAGACATTCCCACAAAAAAACTTTCCCCAACGAGTTGCCTTGAAATTTCCATTATTTTGGTAGAGTTCCATTTACGTCTTTACCAAAAAGAGAGCTCTATTTTTATTAAAAAATTATGCGAAGCAACTCTTCAACCTACTAGATGAAGTTGATTTTAACCCATCCAGGTGAATAAAAACTTTTCAGTAGGTTTAGAATCTAGGAACAAAATATAGGCAGAACAGGACTCAAAGAGTGGCCAGTCCTCCTCTGCAGAAGATTATAAGAGTACATGACCTTTTAAGGCCACATCAATATATTTGTATGTTCAGATGACAGGCCAGGTCAATAAACACGGCTGTGGCCAGAATACGTAACGCACAATCCAGTTCAGCAGCTCAACCAGACGGACTTGCTATTTTTGCGGTACACTAAAGGCAACTTGAAAAAATAATTAGAATAAGTAATAGGTACTGAATGTCACGTTTAATTTCAGTATGTTGTCACCAAATATCAATTGCAGCACTGTCAGACTAACTGCCTGTTAGCCATTAAAACGTTTTGCTCATAAGTGAATGTTCTTCCCTCTCCAGGCTGCTCTCTAAACCAGCAGATTATATGGTTTACCTCCTGGGCCCTAGAGGATGACCTCTTCACCCCAAGCATCTACTGAGATGGAGTAGTTGTGAGAGATGACACCGCAAACCATTATAAGCTACCTAAATAAAATACAGTATTTTTGTTTGCAAATGTATTTTTGCCCTGATACTAAATAAAGAAGGAATTATTTAAACATGCAATCATGGTCATTTTGTTATTTATATTTGACGTAATGAAGGACCTACCCATCACTGTAATTTGAACAACTTACCTATAGCTTTGAAACTAATGATCAATAATATTGCATTAAAAGTGCTTAATAGATAATAATACGAATCTCGTGTTAGTAAGCTAGGCCTGTTAAATATTGATGTTGTGCCATTTAAGTGAAACAATTTTCTGCCAACCTCCCTACAGATTTATTCAATATTGTACTTTAAAACAGCTGTTCTCTAAACAAAGAATCACTCATCTTAGTTGAGAGAATGGTTAAGAACCCAATATTTCTTGAACCATCTTTTCTGGAATGGCCCTTTGTGCAATTATACTAAATACATTTTCTAGTACCAGGCCAAATTTGGCTTTCCCCCGTATGCTAGACTTATTCCCATCTGAATCGACACAATAGAGATATGAGACACAGTATCAGAGCCCATTCAACACTAAAATCGACAGATGCAATAAATATTTTCTTCTTTTTTTTCTTAAGCAGATAGAAAGTGTAAAAAACAATAAATATGAACATTTGGTGCATAATTTGTCCGTAAAGGTATGTACTATTTTTGAACTATTGAGCGAAGCTGACTAACAAAGAGTTTTAAAGTCCGTAAACACATACAATGTTGGTTGAGTGAACAGTTCTGGAAGTGAATTAGAACAATAGCATGGCTTAGGCATGTACAATACCAACCCAATATACAGTACCAACCCAATGTACAGTACCAACCCAATATACAGTACCAACCCAATGTACAGTACCAACCCGATATACAGTACCAACCCAATATACAGTACCAACCCAATGTTCAGTACCAACCCAATGTTCAGTACCAACCCAATATACAGTACCAACCTAATATACAGTACCAACCTAATGTACAGAACCAACCCAATGTACAGAACCAACCCAATGTACAGTACCAACCTAATATACAGAACCAACCCAATGTACAGAACCAACCCAATGTACAGAACCAACCCAATGTACAGAACCAACCCAATGTACAGTACCAACCTAATGTACAGTACCAACCCAATGTACAGTACCAACCCAATGTACAGTACCAACCCAATGTACAGTACCAACCCAATATACAGTACCAACCCAATATACAGTACCAACCCAATGTACAGTACCAACCCAATGTACAGTACCAACCCAATATACAGTACCAACCTAATATACAGTACCAACCTAATGTACAGAACCAACCCAATGTACAAAACCAACCCAATGTACAGTACCAACCTAATATACAGAACCAACCCAATGTACAGTACCAACCCAATATACAGTACAAACCCAATGTACAGTACCAACCCAATGTTCAGTACCAACCCAATATACAGTACCAACCTAATATACAGTACCAACCCAATGTACAGTACCAACCCAATGTTCAGTACCAACCCAATATACAGTGCCAACCTAATATACAGTACCAACCTAATGTACAGAACCAACCCAATGTACAGAACCAACCCAATGTACAGAACCAACCCAATGTACAGAACCAACCCAATGTACAGTACCAACCCAATGTACAGTACCAACCTAATATACAGTACCAACCCAATGTACAGTACCAACCCAATGTACAGTACCAACCCAATATACAGTACCAACCTAATGTACAGTACCAACCCAATATACAGTACGAACCTAATGTACAGTACCAAACCAATATACAGTACCAACCTAATGTACAGAACCAACCCAATGTACAGTACCAACCCAATATACAGTACCAACCTAATATACAGTACCAACCTAATGTACAGTACCAAACCAATATACAGTACCAACCTAATGTACAGAACCATCCCAATGTACTACCAACCCAATTCTAATGAACCAGAACCATGTCAGAGCGCAGTAACAGAACTATCACAGTAATGCGGTTTTAGGCAGCATTCCATCCGCAGTCCTCCTACACATGACAAAAGCTTTCTAGCCATTCCTGCTGCCGCCATGACAGTATATGTGATGGTGAAACACACAGAGAGACCTTTTTCTTTCTCCTCTCTGGCAGGCCCTGTCACTGCGGCTTCCCATCCGATTCCTTATTAAAACCGTGCTATGCAATGTGAACAGGTTCAGCGGGATATGACCATTCAAACAATGGAATAGCCTCAGGGTGAACAATCCCCACCCTAAACAAACATTAATAAATTAATCACAATATAGTTTAAAAATGGTATAAAGGAAGCCAGTCTTATTTGAACTAAAACACATTAAACAAAATAAACTGCAGTCAAACGCAAATTTTTAAAAATATCAATATTTCACTACAACTAACAATAATTATTGAACCCCTGAAAAGGACAAAACCTGCTGAGGTGTGACATAAAATAATATGTTAAAATGACATTAAACACATGCAGAGACACCTACGCAATGCTGTTCCTGTCATGACAGTGACATCTAGAAGTCTTCCAACAGAAATGCTGGCAGACTTTTACTTCACCTGTAAGAAACTGGTAAAAAACATTGTAGCTAAGCCTACACATTACAACTTTAACAACTAAAATGTCCCTGGCCTAATTCCATTCCTTCATATGAGTATTCAAGTGGGCTGCTCCAAAACAACGTGAGGTTCAAAGGTTTAAAACACACTCCAACTTCTGCTGATGCAGTTCATCAAATATTTATTTACAGCTTTCGTAAATGCGCAGATATATATATTTTTTTGAATTAACACTGAACATGTCAAATCCTTTTTGAGAAGCTCAGCTGAATAAGTTCAGCTCAAGAATAGAGGTAAACAAGTTCAAAAGGAATATCTCTCAATACCAAAGAAATGGAATATTCTCACATTGGAACACTGTTAAGTATATAGTCAATACAATATCCAATTTACCAATTCTGACTCTAAAATGGATCTAGAGATCTTATTTCCATTCCCACAGGGGACAACAACCTTTATTCCAGGAAGTAACAAACTGATAATTATGTTCTATCTTTCTAATAGGCACAGTCGTGTGTTCTTCACTCCCCCGTTCTCCTCTATCCAGGTTCTCCTCTATCCAGGTTCTCCTCTATCCAGGTTCTCCTCTATCCAGGTTCTCCTCTATCCAGGTTCTCCTCTATCCAGGTTCTCCTCTATCCAGGTTCTCCTCTATCCCGCTCTCCTCTATCCCGCTCTCCTCTATCCCGCTCTCCTCTATCCCGCTCTCCTCTATCCCGCTCTCCTCTATCCCGCTCTCCTCTATCCCGCTCTCCTCTATCCAGCTCTCCTCTATCCAGCTCTCCTCTATCCCGCTCTCCTCTATCCAGCTCTCCTCTATCCAGCTCTCCTCTATCCAGCTCTCCTCTATCCAGCTCTCCTCTATCCTGCTCTCCTCTATCCTGCTCTCCTCTATCCTGCTCTCCTCTATCCTGTTCTCCTCTATCCTGTTCTCCTCTATCCTGTTCTCCTCTATCCTGTTCTCCTCTATCCTGTTCTCCTCTATCCTGTTCTCCTCTATCCTGTTCTCCTCTAACCTGTTCTCCTCTATCCAGGTTCTCCTCTATCCAGGTTCTCCTCTATCCAGGTTCTCCTCTATCCAGGTTCTCCTCTATCCAGGTTCTCCTCTATCCAGGTTCTCCTCTATCCAGGTTCTCCTCTATCCAGGTTCTCCTCTATCCAGGTTCCTGCTCTCCTCTATCCTGCTCTCCTCTATCCTGTTCTCCTCTATCCTGCTCTCCTCTATCCAGGTTCTCCTCTATCCAGGTTCTCCTCTATCCAGGTTCTCCTCTATCCAGGTTCTCCTCTATCCAGGTTCCAGGTTCTCCTCTATCCAGGTTCTCCTCTATCCAGGTTCTCCTCTATCCAGGTTCTCCTCTATCCAGGTTCTCCTCTATCCAGGTTCTCCTCTATCCAGGTTCTCCTCTATCCAGGTTCTCCTCTATCCAGGTTCTCCTCTATCCAGGTTCTCCTCTATCCAGGTTCTCCTCTATCCGGTTCTCCTCTATCCAGGTTCTCCTCTATCCCGTTCTCCTCTATCCCGCTCTCCTCTCCTCTATCCCGCTCTCCTCTATCCCGCTCTCCTCTATCCCGCTCTCCTCTATCCCCTCTATCCCGCTCTCTATCCCGCTCTCCTCTATCCCGCTCTCCTCTATCCCGCTCTCCTCTATCCCAGCTCTCCTCTATCCAGCTCTCCTCTATCCAGCTCTCCTCTATCCAGTTCTCCTCTATCCAGTTCTCCTGCTCTCCTCCTGCTCTCCTCTATCCTGCTCTCCTCTATCCTGCTCTCCTCTATCCTCTCCTCTATCCTGCTCTCCTCTATCCTGCTCTCCTCTATCCTGCTCTCCTCTATCCTGCTCTCCTCTATCCTCCTCTATCCTGCTCTCTCCTCTATCCTGCTCTCCTCTATCCTGCTCTCCTCTATCCTGCTCTCCTCTATCCTGCTCTCCTCTATCCTGCTCTCCTCTATCCTGCTCTCCTCTATCCTGCTCTCCTCTATCCTGCTCTCCTCTATCCTGCTCTCCTCTATCCTGCTCTCCTCTATCCTGCTCTCCTCTATCCTGCTCTCCTCTATCCTGCTCTCCTCTATCCTGCTCTCCTCTATCCTGCTCTCCTCTATCCTGCTCTCCTCTATCCTGCTCTCCTCTATCCTGCCACTCCTCCCTAGGTTCTTCGAGGACATTGTACAACCCAATGTTTCCTGTAAGTACATGTTAAAATGTTTTAAAAATAAGGTTTAATCTGAGAAACAACAAATGAGTGTGTTTGTTCTGAAACAAGTGTTTTGTTCTCTGTGTATCTCAATGGTTTAGTCACAATGGAAGACCATTCTATAAGGTCTGGACGAAGACTTGACAATTTAGAATCTTTGTGTAATTCCCTTTCTTTCCACATCTGGCACTTTAATTGTGTATCTAGCGAAATAAAAGTACTTTCCAGTCTGGTAATCCGCCTTTACTGCTACTAATTTCACTGCCAAATATGGATCACTAATTATTACCTGTAATAAGTGGGTACATTCTTATTGTAGGTTGCAGTGAAAATAAATGAAAGCTCTTATTTTTCGAAATGTGAGTATAATTTTATGTCAATTAAAATGGTTGGTAAACTGCCAAATAGTAACTGGATAATGTGTAGTAGGTTCCCTACAATTAGAATATATTGGTTTAGCAGAGATTGTTTTGTGCATTTGATTAGACGTCAAAATATTTAACTTTTCTCGCAAGATCATAATGACGTTTTAACACTGAAAAACAGGATATAGAAAGAAATACATAAAAAAGAAAACCTACTTAAGCGAACTATAAGATACTAGTGGCTTGCAATCAACTATTGAGAGACATATACTCTATAATGCGCAATAACATTTGTTTTACCTATTTAATTCAGGTCACAAACTTGCTTAAGTTCGCTTGATTGTCTGTGTTACCAAACCCTGACCTCAGTTAAGATAATGTATTCAGAATCAATTCAGCCTTTAGCCATTGCATGGTGCCTAAAATTGACTGGTATGCAATTGAGTAAAAAAAGAGCTGCCTGGTTGATAAACCTTAGCTAGACTAAAGACAAAACTGTCTCAAACTACATCCTGTCTTTTGATCTCAATTTCAAAACACCATAAATACGTTTGGCCAGTTCGTTTTCAATATTCACCTCATTATTTATTTATCATTGGATGATTACCTCCTCTATAAATGCATTCTAAAGCAGACAGGGCTATTGGTGTGCAAGTTAGTGACTGCTATTGTGTGTTATTCATTTGTTAGTGTGTTTGTGATATTGATAATGACACCGTGACATTTTAATCTACTTTGCAAGCATGACATCGGAGATTTGTCCCTACTACTTTCTGCAGTGTGGAGCTGTCCAACTCTGGGGTGCTGAAGGCTGCATATGTCAAGCAAAGTCTTTTCAAATAACCAAAGAGCCCAAACGTGTTGCATTTACCATTTCATGACAATCCATTTGTGTGCGTGATTGAATTGTGCGACACACTTGCATGCAGAAACACACAGTCCGTTACAGTGTGGCAAATACAGAAATAATGGCTGAGGGGAGTTATTCGTTTACACAGAAATTGGAACAATCTAGCAACCACCCACTCACACCCACCCACACACACACACACACACACATAGCCTGATGTGTATATACATGCATGTCAAGATCTGAAGTGACTAGCTGCAGGTGATACGTGACATTTGGACGAAAATTAATTTGGCTCTATGAAAGGGAATGCAGACATTGATCTACTGGAGCATCTCAAGAGACTGTCGAGAAACCGTAAGGAGAAATAATAAGGTCCATTTCCCGCTGTTATCTTCCAGTCCGTCTTCACTGTGAGTTGTGTTCAGTCATGAGAGCCAGTGGAGGCACATAAGAACCCACTGTGCGTGATGTTCTGCATTCATCCATTTCAAAGCAAATCCAAAGGAATTCGTAAGAACATCTCTAACATGTACAGTGGGCCAAGAAGTAACATCTGCTCAGCAGGGGATGTGTTTATGAAGGGATGAGGGGCCATATGTGAACGCACACACACACCGAATCCCCTACCCCTTATGTTAATCCCAGCCAGGGAAGGTTAAGCACTCGCCTTAACAAGATGACTAATAATTTGTGTCAGATCATTTCCCTGATATAGCCAGAGGACCGAGGAACATATGCTCTAAACCCATGTCTCATTGCCAGGACATTTCGTTCCTGCGCGTCTCTATCACGGCAGCTAGCTAGGTAACGGCATTCCTCCACAGCCTTTACACAAAGCGCTAATTTTGCGGGAGCTCGGGAGAAGCGCGAGGACAGGAAGTGTAACACGACGATCCATACCAGGCACTGACATTATCCATAGGCTGTGGGGATACTGGTGAGAGGTGCCATACAGAGATCAGTCACGTCAATAAGCTGCTGCTGAACAGCTCTGAACCAACGCAACTATTAGCATTAATATAGAGCATTATCAAACACTCACATACAGCCGTCATGCCTGGCCCGAGCTTAAACACTTCACACAAAGCCTACTGAATATGGAATAAAGAGGCACACGCAACGATGTTCATGAGCAAACAAGCTCCATGTTCTAGTAACTCCATAGCGTAAGCCATACAATGTGGTCTGTACACCATCATTAATAAATGACTTAAAGATAGCATTCTGTGTGTGCTAAGCTCAAATGTACCCCAATACTACTCTATTGTTGGCTTTTACATTTGTTGGATTACAATTAAATAGAGCTCTTTACAATGTGCACCTGCGGTGGATTCGGTGCCAAAAGGAGAAGCCAGAAGCAGAACCGGACCACACACTTACTGGTGGATCTTTGCTTGATAAAGTCAACAGCATAATGAAGTTTCCCCAGTGCCAGAAACTAAAGCCCAAACCCCGGTGGCCTATGCCAGAAACTTAACAGACAGTAACCCAAAACACACCAATATCCATAAATGAACGGTTAATTGGACACAAAAATAAATCTAAGATCTCTCCCAAAGTGTTTTTGACTCATACCACATTACGGAATACGGCTTAGTGCAAATATTCTTGAAGGCTTTGGTAGTAAAAGGTTTTGAAAACAGCAATGTCTATAATTCTGACCCCTACATTTTCTGAAAAAAACATAACTTATTAAACAAAAACACTTTCTTTGAGCAACTGAATTATTCATTTTATTCAGTAAATTTGGCTCCACATTGTGAAAACGTTCTCACCCCAATTTAAATGTGTTCGCATAATGTATTCCAAACGCATTCCATCCCGTGGAACATAGAGTTAAATTACAATGAGCTTTTTGCAATAATCGGGCTGAGGAGGAATTGATTTCTCTCTAAAGCAGTTGCCTGAGGTTGCTGTGAGGAAACAGTGAACTCAGTCCAAGCCATGGTTGCTCACACACACACACACACACACACACACACAGGCACACACACAAACACACACATAAAGAAAAAGAAATGCCTACTATGAATCAGTCCACAGCACATCAATCTCTTGATTAGTAGCCAGCAATGATTATATGGCTTTGGTTGCAATTATCTCACCGATGGCACGGCTAAATGCGGCCTGCCTCCCTGTCAGTCAAACAGTAAACATACAGTATTTGGCCCTAATTTTGGTACTGATTTTACATGGATAATAATTCCTGCATCTTTCCCGTTGTTATGTGAAGCCCTATTATTGACTTTTTAATAAACTACGCATTAGCAGAAAGACATGAATAGTGCGATTATTTCACATTCATTTGACATTTACTTGTACTCCCACGAGTTCATTAGTAAGGATCTTGTTAACGGCTGATTTGGATTTTTGTGTTTTCTTATTTTTGGTGTACAGCTTCTGTATCTGAGATCAATCAGCTATACTTGATAAGCAAAGCTTCAGAACAATAATGGTTTCAGCCTGAGATTTACGCCGAGACGTCCTTGTGATCCTGTCCTTTGAGTATCCCTCTATCCACTGTACAGTTATTCTAGTGCAGTGCTTGGACACGCGTATCCAGGTGACATACTGTACGGTTGCGGGGGAAGGAATCATGACACCATTAAGCCACTTCTAATGAAATCACAGACAACAGACTAGCTCTTTATTAAGTGGCCTCAGAGCACCAAGTAGGGGAAGTGCGGGCGCTCCACAAAATGTCGGCGGCCGCAAAAGTGCACATTAGCAATATTGAACATGAACAATAGACAACCTAGCAATTGTGTCGGATCAGTGTCGGATAAAAGCGGAACAATGTAGCATGTAGGTTGCTGCTGGATATGAGACCTCAGTAATGTACAACAAACTCCCTTAAATAATGTCTCTTTTATTCACTTAAGTCACACTCTTGACTTATTGCCGATTATTTGTCTGACAACTGACCACATAGCTTTTCCAGGTAATGAGAGGGCAAGACATTACACATTGGATATAGTTCCACTTTAAATGATCCAGATATATACAGTATATCAAATATATATATTTGGATATTTATTTTGGATATGTATTTATATATATATATAATATAACTGTTTCCACAATTCTCAACGGTTTGGTTAATTACATGATATTTTGTGTCAGAACATTTTGGATAAAAATGGAAAGGGGGGGTGGAGAGAGAGGGGGAGAGAGAGGGAAATCGGAGAGTGAGAGAGATATAAAGGGGGTGAGAGAGGGAGGGGGAGAGAGAGATATAAAGGGGGTGAGAGAGAGAGGTGTTTGAGAATTATTCATGGAGAACATTCCGGCTGTAAACTGTCTCCCTATATGGGGTTGGGCAACTGGAGTGAAGCTGCACAGATTGTTCCCTCGTTCCTCAGCGACCCTGGAGTCAGCCAAGAAGGATAAGTAACAGCCAAAGACACAGCAGATGGAGAGGTTTGCGAAGGATGCGTAAAAACACGTCAAAATCGCAAATCAAAAAAAGGAGTACGGGTGAAAGAGAGAAAGGTGGAAAGTTTACAACCTAGCATTGCTATGCTGTCTGTGATTGGCTCTTGCTTTATCCTATTCATAGACGAATGACTGAAATGAAGCTACGAATGCAAAGATGGTTATAACCAATTTGGTTCTCTATTATATTGACGTGCTGTACCCTGAAACCCTGTTGTTTAATCTTCAGGGAGGACACAAACATTGCCAAAGGTTCTGCCGAGCTACCGACATATATTATGCTTGTTCCAAGAATCTTCAAATCCCTGATTTCCCATATGGAAGCAGCATGTCTCAATGATATCATACGAATTCATAATGAATATGTCCGCATCAGATCAGCGACAATGAAATCTGGAGCAATTCATTGGCTCAACAGCAAATGGGCCATTCATAATAATATCCTGTTAACAGATACTCATACACTATCTGTAAAATAAACGTGATACAAACAAATCAGAACACTGTAGACGATGGTGTGAAACTGTGGGTCCGGAAGACAGCCGGCGTGGGTGTCCAACTGCCGATGCCCTTTCTCCGGAACGAAATGCTTGCAGAAGGATTTTTCCTAAGACGGCACACCTTTAATTGACAGTCTTTCTGTAGACCTCCTGTGGCACCTCGAGCCACCCTATTTATAGGCTATAATGACTGACTTCCATTTGCCCCGGATCCTTGTTGCAAAGCCTGAGCTATTAACTTTGTGGCCTGCGACTTTAGGCGTCGTGCTGTGCCATATCTCTCATCAGATGGAGCCCTAGATGGCCCCGGCTGCTGACGTCAGATGCGCCGCGGTCCGGCCGACTGACGGTCAAACTGGAACCCAGAACCCGGAAACCCGGCCCTCCTCCGTCTCGGTGTCAGATTCAAAAGGTTGCAAACCGTCATCACGCTGAGTTTTTGATGAATCGTGGAGTAATCCATTATTGATGTCTCGCTTTGCTCTATTCCATAATGACAGTGTTGTGGCGCGATGAACATTATGAATACATAGGAGATACAAGTCTAAAGGTCCCGCGTCTGCCCGAGTATCAACGTAATTCAGAATGGCATAACGACGGAAAGGTTCGTGTAATCGAATAGTAATTACATCGTGATATTTCACAAATGAACGAGCTCATTATCGGACCACTGCAATCACTTGGTAGGATACGTCTGAAATGGGATCAGCCATTTCCTAGTTGAGCGTTCCACTGCCACATTAATCAAAATGTCGTCCCCGAGGTCCAGATTCAGCTAATTCAATTGACACATTGTCCTGTGGGCATAATAAAAGTGCTGCACGTTAAATAATACAGTTATGTTGCACTCTTTATGTTTATCTTCCACACACTTGCTGGGGCCTCGCCTGGATGCCACCACAGCACAGGCCATTTAAATGCTAAGTAACCTCTCCCCTTTTGGCTTTTAGATTATTCTGTGTCACAGTTTTACAAAGCAAGCTTCAAAACTGGATTTGCACATGTAAACCGTAATTATAAATGCCTGCTTGGAATATTCATGTGAAACTATAGAGGCGCTGGTTAAAGCTATTACCGTGTTCCGGGAGGTGGCTGTACACAGAGGAGTCATCTCTCAGCAGTTTGGTAGGTGATTTATGTTTACATAAACAATTTCCTCCCAATCTTGTCGTAGTTTGAAGTCTCGTACTGCTTAAAGTCTCATTCCTAATGACAACTTTATTTAAATGATTATGCACATGGCCACGTCAGCAGAGCATCAGGCACTGGGCAGGTAGCAGTGTGTGTGCTGTGTGCTCTGGGCTCTGTGCTCTGTGTGCTCTGTGTGCTGTGTGCTCTGTGTGCTGTGCTCTGTGTGCTGTGCTCTGTGTGCTATCTGCTCTGTGTGCTATCTGCTCTGTGTGCTATCTGCTCTGTGTGCTATCTGCTCTGTGTGCTATCTGCTCTGTTCTCTGTGCTAGTACAGTACCGGGGCCCGCTGTCACTTCACAAGCCATAAAAAGCATCTGGTGGAAACTAATTTCAACCTGGGTTCAGATGGCGACAATAAAACCCAAAGAGCTCCATTCAATATAATAAATTAGAATTTTAGCCGTGATCTTGCCCGGTCCTGGATGCTCCCCAACCATTAAAAAGTAAAGTCTTTATGACAAACAGTTTGACGGTGATAAATGGTCACAGCCAAGGCAAGCCTGCTACAGCATGGGAATTTGCACCTCCATCTGTTTTCATTTAGCACCCGTTTTGCCTGATATTGTAGGTGGGACTGTGAGACACTATCGCTGTACAGGGTATTGGAATGCTCTCCTAATGACACTGTGGTTAACTTCTGCACACGCTCCCAATGTCTCAATTTCTCATTCGCATTCAGGCTTCCTCATTCCTTATGCCCTTGTCCTTTTTCTACTCTCGGTTTAATCTTACCGGCGCATGCACATGGATGCCGTGGCCCATGTCATGTCGTGAGGTCAGCACAACTGACCAACAACCATTTGTTTTATGCAGGCAGAGAAAAAAAGATATCGCGGCATGCAGAATTAGTGGAATGCATACATTTTTGAAACAAACTATAGGACGCGTGGTGCAGGAATAAGGGCAACACATTGATTACTGAATGTATGTTTTGAATGGTACTGTTATGGTAGTTTTATGAAACTAAAAACAAACACAGAGGCACTGTACGACAAACTCAATAGAGTGATTTGTTCAATTTAATTGTTTGTTAGAATGTCTGGCAGCCGCAAATCCCTTCCCGGATTCATCAGAGTCCCCGGCTCAGTGCTCCGACCAACCACGTTTCGTTTCATGTACCCGTTAGAGAATTGATAAAGCTGCAGTCAGCATTAGAAAAGAAAAATACATGCATAGAATGGATGATTGGGCACAAGCTGCAAAAATAAATGCTACACAATTATTATTCAATGTTTCGGAGGCCCAGCTTTGTAAAAAAAAAACATCACAAACGCAGATATTCTGTCCAATTATCTTGTGAATGAATCGTTTGTGGAGCTGCAGCAGTTCCCGAACGACATGTGCTCATCACCATCACAGCAGTCAAGCAAAAGCTGTTCACAATCATATCCTATTACGGCTGCAACCAGACTTAGTTTGAAATGTGTCAGGCTATACTTGTTATTTGTATGTCTGGCAAACACAAATGCACATTATTTCTCAGTCACAAATGACAGCAAGAAGCCCCGAACGCCGAAAGAGATGTGACCGAGAGGCTTAAAGACGTATGACTTGAGTTTTTAGTTCACTGCCAGGAGGTCCTGCAGTCTTCAGGCGTTGCCGGCTCAAACAAACAGAATGAGTCAAACGAGTCATTCAGTCGCGTCAATAACTCAAAAAGATCTGAGTCAGTAAAGAGTCTAACTTCCATCGTTACCATCAAGCCACAGTAATTGGATGAGATGAGCTAGAAGTCGTGATAAATCCCGTTGTACTTGAACTTAATCAAATGTGCACAGCTAAAAGGTCTTTAAATGTCCTTTGACAAAGAAGGGCAAAAAAGTTAAGCAGAGATGTGAACAGCTCATGTTAGCTATGCTTGTTTTGCCTACATTATAACTGTCCCTACTTAATTGGAAGTACACTGACCAAACACCCCAGGAGCAGAAACAGGGGGAATTATTACATATTGTCAGATAACCTTTTTGGAATCCAGAATGGAACTTACTCATTATTGCCCTGAGGAAGTGTTCAAGTTGGCCTCGCCACATTTGTGTCATGTGAGTTTATCCCTGATGATACATTTCCCTGACGATACAAGTGAAAGAACATTGTGGTAGTAATGTTGTAGTTATCACACAGAAGCAAAAATATGTGTGTGTTTGCATGAGTTTGTTAATGCACACAATGTAATAAAATAATCTAATTCATTCATACACGTATCCTCACAATGTATGAAATGTAGAAATAAAATAAATTTTGCTGTGTAGTAAAAATAAATAGTTATTAATTATCTGGAAATTTGGGGATATTTTGTAGTATTTTTCATGGTACATTTAATGTATTAAAAATATGGGTTAGTTAGTCAATACTTGTATTTCTTTTTCAGCAGCAGATCATCTAAATTCTTACTTCAGACACAACTTGTTTGGATTTGTTAAGATTTGTTACATTTGATATTCTGCAAAGATGACCTGCTCTGTCAATTTCTTGTCATGACATTTCAGACTTAAGCTTAACTTAAAGCAACTAATATATATGATTTGGTATACATGAAAAATCATATATATATATTTTATATTACTATTGTCCTGCAATCACCAGCATCCACATTTAGCTAACACGCCTACACCTGATACTGGCTCAATCATAGATTGGCATGCACTAAAAAGAAAGAAAATGTGCCATACATGAAGGACTCAGGAACTGATAAAGTTGTGCAAGTGCAGTAAGGAGAAATTAAACATCTCCCCCCACATTGTGAGATCCAAGGCATATTCATTTATAGGCATATACATTAATTAGGCTACACATTTCCGCAAATGCATGCACACAAATCGGCAACAATATGACAGAGGTGACAATCCTGTCGCCATATGCATGCAGCCGGTTAACAGATTGTAAAACATGTACATCAAAGTTGTCCAACATCCATACAACTGTTCATACAATATTTAGAAGAAAGACATTACGCAACCGCACCGTAGGAGTAGGGCGCATCTGTTTGTTTGTGGTCATCTATTTGCAGTTGATCCGTTTCCTCCACTCTCCCTTCCCACCTCCCAGCAGAGTTAAATGGATGGACAGCGGCGCTTAAAGTGACAGTTAAAGTCTGCCCGCAGTCGAGCTCCAGTCCGGAACCTGATCTATGGACTTACTTTATTGTATAAATCAATGTGTCCCGACAGACCGCTTCAGCGAGCCCGTATCTCTGGGTGACACGATTGATGTGCGCCCTGTCGTTATAAACGAGCACAATAATTAAACACACCAACTCATGCAGCATGCATTCACATTACAGCGGCCATACAGACATAAACCCATTTGGGTCACGTTACTAATAAATATTACATTAAGCAGGACATGCACCTTTTGTTTTCTGATTCTTATCCATAACTTGTAAAGCATTCGCGCGCAATATCCCAAACTGATTTACATGTAATAGTATCGAGTTCAGGTAATCGTGCACTCACCTTTTGATATTCCTTGGAACCGACGCTGAATAAAAATCAAGCTGTTTTCAATAAAGTAGTTCCGCTCGTTTGAGTATGTTTGAGTTTGTTTTCAAAACGTGCCTCGATCGGCACGATTATAAATGCACAATTGTCACACGAAAGGAGGGCCCGGGATTGATTATGTCGTTACTTCAGTCAAAAAAAACGAAATCACCTCAGACTATATCAACGGTATTCTACGACAACATTAGTCGACAGACGGCAAACAATTAACGCGTCTGAGTTACTTTGGCGGTTCCTCCCCCCACTTGTCCGATAAAAGAAATCTCAACATTCGCTCTCTACTTTGGATGGCCCCAAAAAAACTTCCATTTTCCGGAATCCTGGACTGTCAGAAGCGAGAAATCGCAAACGGCTCTCGGTCCTTCCCGTCGTACTTTTGCTGTGTCTCACCCCTCATGAGCCGAGTCACTCATATTGCACTGGGAACAGCTCCACATCTGTGTTGTGTTGGAATGCCCATGCAGACTCCAGCAACCGACCGGAGCTCTCGCGGCACGAGTTCCGTTCCAGACCCCTTGCACGAGTCGCTCGCGCGCGCTCCCTCATTAACCGTCCATCCGGGCACAGTGGGCTGTCTCGTGCTGAGGACGCTTCTCTTCAGCACTGCGCGCCTGCTTGGCAACGGATTACCAGGAAAGTGTTGTTAACTGACAAACGGCAACGTTTGTCATATATAGGATGTACGTGTCTACGGAAACAGTAGGGAATAGTAACATATATATAAATATATATATATAAATGCTTCGGAGCACTGGTTTTGGGAAAATATATCCCCTATCGCCTCCTTGTGGTGGCAAGGGATCAAATACGGGCAAGTAAGGGCAAGCCTAAAACACCGGAGGGAGATTTTGTTGAACTTCAAAAAGCGTAGCCAATACCGCCCGAGTACGAAAGCAAATATCCAATAACAGACACAGTAAAAGTGAACTTGAACACGACCAGAACATAACGGAAACAGAATTATGTGTTGATTTAACTCTTAATTAAATATCACTCAGCAGAAGGGCATAACGTAAGCCAGAATGATAGCACCATGTAGGCTTTGATGTTCTCTGGTAAGTTGTGAATACACGTCAAATTATTAGATATTCATCTTTTTCATGGTATACATGTAGCTAATGGCATTTTCCCGGGGCATTAAAAATGTCACAAAACTGTGGCCCGGCCAGACTTCCACTTAAGAATACATGGAGATGGTTAAAAGGTGTTGAAACTCACATCCACAGACCCCGTTTGCATCTTAAGGAGTAAGTTCTGGGTAGTTCTAGTGACTGACCGTGGGTTAGAAGCGCTGAACCAGTTTGGCGCCTGTAGGGGAAACCAATATATTTGACTAGTCAAATAGTCCTAAGCACGCCATATGTATGGTATTATAAGTCATATTCCAAACCTGAATTTGGATCAAAGCTGAATCTCTCACTCAATACTCCAGTAGGCCTGATTTGTTTGTATTTTACCAAGAGTCTATTTAGTATGTATTAAGGAGAGATAATGAACATGAACAGGAAAAAAAAACATCACAGTGATATTGCTATGTGCAAAATATGATTAAGCATTTGAGTAATTACTTGTAAAATAAATAAATTGAGCATATAACCTAGAATAATTACACGTGACCGGTGAGAAAGATGACAAATGGTTTAGCGGGACTCACATTACCATTGAATTGGATTTGTGGTCTGCCATCCAATGAAGTGGGATGGAAGAAATTCGCCACATTAGCTTCCGCTAGCGATGTGATTGGTGCCTGATGAAGCCAGTCTGTTGCTTAGTCTACTCTAAAGCAACAATTAGTGGAATACGCCCCAATACAACACTGTTAAACATCAGCTTGTCTGTCAGTTGGTCAGACGACTGTCACCAATACTATCATGCTGATCGAGACATTTCCACAGAAATTCACAGATTCAACACACACAATAGTGATTTTCAATACAGGCATACTGGCTTTAAATTTACAGACAGTTGAAAAATGATTAGGAAAAACCAACATTAAGTTTCTCAGTAAGGTTTTGGACCACCGCACACCTCCTGGACAGCTTCAATGTGTCTGGCATAGATTCCAGAAGTCTCTGGAACTACTTGAG
Source organism: Dallia pectoralis (assembly GCA_029465975.1). NCBI lineage: Eukaryota > Metazoa > Chordata > Actinopteri > Esociformes > Umbridae > Dallia > Dallia pectoralis. Next base: position 17,439,170 of record CM055729.1, on the reverse strand, counting down.
CGATGAAACCCCAATCTCCCAAGATATTCCCCCAGACTTCACCCTCACTGGCGCTGTATGCTCTATTGTAAAAGTAGGTGAATGGAAAACGGGCCCTAGTGGAATTTGTGCAAAGTCTCTAGGAACACTTTGACGCTGTCACTCAACGATAAGCATTGGCTAAATCATTAGACTATTGACAAATCATCTCCCTCAACACCCCTGATATGTTTTGTGCACTTAAGCGCCAATTATTGATGTTCTCTGTGACAGTGCCGCGGGACAGCTGTGTGAGCATACTCAGCTGTTGAGCTATCTCGCTAACACTGATTTGTGGCATTATTATTTAAACTTTTAGAAATCGATTATGATATGAAATAAATGGTGGTAGACCATTTATTGAAGTGGCTGGGTTAGGATGAACTGATCCAATAAAAGTGTTTGTTTACATCAAACTTCAAACATGAGAAGTGCGCTTTTTGATGCTACACTTATCAGTATTTCCATTTGCTATATTTAAAGTGGATAAATATCTTACACACCAATACAATGATGATGCCTCTCTAAAGACCAACTTCGTATGGCAGGTGTTTTAGGCTCACAGAGCAATAGCTTTGCAGTTCTATCCATGGCCCATTGAAGTAAACAAACAAGTTACAGCCAGAGCAAATCTCCTATTGCTGTTTAGTCACCATATCAACCTCCTGTTGGCACAGACACTCCAGACAAACATGAGACAGTCGATATCAATATGTGTCACCTGAATGCTGTTCTGGTCCTCATCACGGTCAGCCAGGATATCTCCATAGATGAGGCAAGGTTATCAAATCCCCCAGACTAATGTTCACCATTGTCTGGGGTTACCTTACTGTCCTCTGCAGGACCCCTGAGGTAATCTGCAAACAAGATTTGAACCATGGTCTTGCATCAATCCAGCTAACTGTGAAAAAATGACTTAACCACTAAATCATTCAGGAGCCGCCTTTACAAAACTCGGATTTTGACTGTGTTTAGCTTCTCCTACTCCCAACAAACACCACTACACAATGTTTATACAGCACTGTGCAAACGTCTTAGGCCTCGCTAAAAATGTGGCCTAATACATTTATTACAGAACAGTGTAGGTAGCAGCTAACAACTAAACATGATTATTTTACATGCAGTTTTACATGGAAATGACAATCCATAATGATTATTCAGTCTGAACAACTGTAGTCCACTAGCAACAACAGTCTAGCACACTACAGTGAACTCTGCAGTTCCTATATTGCCAGTTGTACTCAGGCCAGTTGCACTCAGGGCAGTTGCACTCAGGGCAGTTGTACTCAGGCCAGTTGCACTCAGGGCAGTTGCACACAGGGCAGTTGCACACAGGGCAGTTGCACTCAGGCCAGTTGTACTCAGGCCAGTTGCACTCAGGCCAGTTGCACTCAGGGCAGTTGTACTCATGCCAGTTGCACTCAGGGCAGTTGCACTCAGGGCAGTTGCACTCAGGCCAGTTGCACTCAGGGCAGTTGCACTCAGGGCAGTTGTACTCAGGCCAGTTGCACTCAGGGCAGTTGCACTCAGGGCAGTTGCACTCAGGCCAGTTGCACTCAGGGCAGTTGCACACAGGGCATGTACATGTGAATTGTTTGGAAACCCTCTCACCTTCTCTCATGCAGATGTTTTACCATTCATTCTCAAAGACTTTCAATTGAACTATCTGTTACAGAGAGCAGTGATCACATTGACTAAATGAGTAGCTCTCTTCACTAAAAACGACTTATATTCAGAGGGACATTTATGAATAATTCATTGAGTTTGGATGTGTATGGTGTGGTCTGACTTTCATTCCTAAAATCATACATTTACTCAGTCTACACCTTTGAAGAAATACAGTCACACAGTCCACAGTATATTAGCTTTGAGGTTACAGTTTCTGGTTGGTCTCTGATTACATATAACATCTCCGGCTATTCAACCCTGGAGCAAGGCCAAATTCAAAGGCTCTCCATCCACCGGGGCTGAACAACCTGTGTGTTTACCTGAGGCAGTTGCGAAAGGCAGCAGACACTTTTCCTTTCAAACCAATTAATCAATTAAACAGTAAGAGGCAATGGGGCGTGGTATACAGGGAATTTACCACGACTAAGTGCTGTTGGTACGTACAAAACCACATCTAAGCCATTAATAGCACCATAGCTCCAACCCTGAGGGTGTCTGATTGCTATTATAAACATGTTAAAAACCAAATTTCCATATACAACATGTTAGCATTCAGGTTTTGAAAACATCTGGTTTATAATTACAAACAGTATATTCTCATTACATCCAAAATGGACCAATACAGTTTTTATGGCAAATTTTGTCAAACCAAAAGTACTAATTTCAGAAGAAAAGCATTGGTCTGTAAGGAGCAATGAAACAATGAACAACGAAATAACAATTAATCATTGTTTCATTTTAAAGGCAGTGCTGCAAAATACCGGTAATAAAACTGGAAATTCCTGGAATACCCTGTCGTGGGAACTATATGATCACCATGCAATTACCTGTGAAAGCACTTTGATCGCTGAAATATTCAGACAGGATGAGATACAAAGTTCCCAAATGTCAGAGTAAACATGCACATAACTAATATCTTTCATGAAACGGAAAGCCAGAAACAACCATGGAGACACAGACACAGCTGGCTAAGGACCAAGCTACGCTGAAGGCTAAACATATCAGATCTGAGTCTGTTTCTAAATGAAGTGATTGAGTCAGATTTGCGTGTTGCTGTGTAAAGAGATTCTTTGAGTTTGGGGGCAGTGGTGCTTAACCCTTGTCCCCTAAGGTACAGGGTTTGTTTCAGTCAGAGAAGAGGATACTCTGAGACACGGGGGGGGGTGTATGGAGAAGGTCGGGGAGATAAGAGGGGTGAGGCCCGGGGGGCCATTGTAGGTGAGGAGCAGTTGGTTAAGGAGAAGCTTGACAGGGAACCAGAGAAGGAGGTGCAGCGGTGGAGTGTGTGAGGACCGTGGCAGAAATATAAACGTGCACTACAGTGAGTGGAGTGTGTGAGGACCATGGCAGAAATATAAACGTGCACTACAGTGAGTGGAGTGTGTGAGGACCATGGCAGAAATATAAACGTGCACTACAGTGAGTGTATGTGTGAGGACCATGGCAGAAATATAAACGTGCACTACAGTGAGTGGTGTGCGTGAGGACCATGGCAGAAATATAAACGTGCACTACAGTGAGTGTATGTGTGAGGACCATGGCCGAAATATAAACATGCACTACAGTGTGTGTATGTGTGAGGACCATGGCAGAAATATAAACGTGCACTACAGTGAGTGTATGTGTGAGGACCTGGCAGAAATATAAACGTGCACTACACTGAGTGTGTGTGTGAGGACCATGGCAGAAATATAAACGTGCACTAGAGTGAGTGGTGTGTGTGAGGACCATGGCAGTAATATAAACGTGCACTACAGTGAGTGGAGTGTGTGAGGACCATGGCAGAAATATAAACGTCCACTACAGTGAGTGGAGTGTGTGAGGACCATGGCAGAAATATAAACGTGCACTACAGTGAGTGTATGTGTGAGGACCATGGCAGAAATATAAACGTCCACTACAGTGAGTGGAGTGTGTGAGGACCATGGCAGAAATATAAACGTGCACTACAGTGAGTGGTGTGTGTGAGGACCATGGCAGAAATATAAACGTGCACTACAGTGAGTGTATGTGTGAGGACCATGGCAGAAATATAAACGTGCACTACAGTGAGTGGAGTGTGTGAGGACCATGGCAGAAATATAAACGTGCACTACAGTGAGTGTATGTGTGAGGACCATGGCAGAAATATAAACGTGCACTAGAGTGAGTGGTGTGTGTGAGGACCATGGCAGAAATATAAACGTGCACTACAGTGAGTGTGTGTGTGAGGACCATGGCAGTAATATAAACGTGCACTACAGTGAGTGGAGTGTGTGAGGACCATGGCAGAAATATAAACGTCCACTACAGTGAGTGGAGTGTGTGAGGACCATGGCAGAAATATAAACGTCCACTACAGTGAGTGGAGTGTGTGAGGACCATGGCAGAAATATAAACGTCCACTACAGTGAGTGGAGTGTGTGAGGACCATGGCAGAAATATAAACGTGCACTACACTGAGTGTGTGTGTGTGAGGACCATGGCAACGTGCACTACAGTGAGTGGAGTGTGTGAGGACCATGGCAGAAATATAAACGTGCACTAGAGTGAGTGGTGTGTGTGAGGACCATGGCAGAAATATAAACGTGCACTACAGTGAGTGTATGTGTGAGGACCATGGCAGAAATATAAACGTCCACTACAGTGAGTGGAGTGTGTGAGGACCATGGCAGAAATATAAACGTGCACTACACTGAGTGTGTGTGTGAGGACCATGGCAGAAATATAAACGTGCACTACAGTGAGTGTGTGTGCGTGAGCTCCCTCTCGTCTCTGCACGCGACTCACTGCCCAGCTGACAGGCTGCGTGGCCCTGTGGTGAGGTGGCCTGGTAGTGGCCCCTGTTGTCCCACGGCACCGGCCCGTCCGGCGTGAGCAGGTCTTCCCTTCCGGTACACACGGCTATTCAATGAATCATTTAACTGGGACTCCCATTAAGCTGGTGGCTCGCACGAATGTAGTTACAGACAGACACACACAAACACACTATACATACGCCCGCGTACACACCAAACGCGATGTGATTTTACAGGGCCTGCGTGTGCGTGTGATTGGGTTTGTCTGCGCGTCTGATAGGAGGTGACAGCTATGCGGCAGAAAGTCCGGGTTCGGGGGGACGTTTTTTAAAGGGAGTTGCAGCCTGTAGTCACAATCACAATATTGATGACACTTATTTCACTGTTAGTGGTGTGTACAGTCCAGTCAGGAGTGCGGGTGTGAGCTGGACACGCTATGGTCATGGGGGACATGCTGGGCACAGGCTAGTTGAACCAGCAGCCATGTGAGGCCACTGCTGTTAAGAGATAGAGGAGCTTGTTTCTCTTGGTTATAATAGAGTTGAATAATTCATGCGGTGGATTGTTCTCTGGGGAGCTTTTATTTTCTGTTGTATGTCTGCTATTACCACAGGTTATTACACGAATAAGATCTGTGGAACTGACAGTTCTATTCCAGCTCTCTTTCTCTCTGCACTCTTGGCACAGGTTCCAGACCAGTAGGCTGTACTGAGTCGCTCTCCTCCTGCCGACCACTGACACGGTCCCCAACACACAACGTAAACACCAAGTGAAACCCCCCGGGTGTTAAAAGCCCAAACAGGATCTGCCCTGGTTGGCGGAGCCTTTGAGATTGTGAACATTAACCCTGAACTGTTCGCTCAAAAGCTGTTATGACAAGTGCCGTTCTCTGTTGACAAAAGCACCTGTTTCCGTTTGCCGGTTATAACATCTTGCACGTTTTAAGCTCATTCCCTGTAACTCGACACGTGTTGCCAGGTCTCATGTGTATTCATGTGATGTTTGAATAACTCCAACACTACAACGAAATGTACGTGCAAACGACAATTGCAAGAAAAACAGCTTGTTCATCAGGACATTACCGACAATAGCTCTCTGAGGTCTTAAATAACCGTGTTGACAATAGGAAAATACCTCAATTTCCTATTTCCTATTCAATTTGCAGATTGCACCCTGAGCATCTCACAATTACCACGTACAGGAGTAAATTAAATGCTGGCTTAGCAACGTAGTATTGTACACGGACATGACAAGATGAGCCTATGTAGTTGATACTCTTAGAAGGGCAATGTCCCCAAACCCTTGAGTGTTAATCTTTAGACCAGAGGGAAGAGCGCCTACTACTGGCACTAAAACGCATGTTCCAGCTGCATCCAGGGACCAACCGTGCTTTGCTTCAAAGGCCTGCCAGCATTAGTATGCAACGTGGTTCTTTCTAAGTTACAAGGTGGCACCACAGAGTGTTGTGACAAAATTATGTGTTATTTGTTGATTTATCTGTTGTAAAAAGTGTTTTTATGGGATGTGCGGGGAACAGAGATTCTTGTATTCAAGTTACATTGTTTAAACAAAACAAAAACATTCTGTTAAACCTCCAGGCATTGGGCCGAATGAACACCCTGTCTTAGTGGAATACAATTATTACTGGTGTAGCCCAGATCCTTTGGTGTTATCATTTAGAGCCAAGGCAGACAGCCTAAATGGGGAAATTCAATTACATAGAAAAGTCCAATACAATTCCACAAATAGTAATGGGATGCACACATTGATTGCAACAACAAATCAATACGACATTAAGCATTTTCAATTAATTGTTTTCTTTTTTTTATTTTCATTTTCAATATCTTGGTTGTCCAAACCAAGGAAGATGATGCATGATTAGTTAAATGTGTTGATTATGTTTGATTATTGTAACATTTATAAATTATTCAAAGACAATTGTATTACTTAACATGAATTTCAGAAACTTGATTGTCTACCAGACAAGATATTAACTGTTAGGCCAAAAGGAGAGTGTATATGGATAAAGCATCATGTTCCCTATGAAATGTTAAAAATGAAAAAATACCCAGGAGCAATAGTCATAAATAAACAAGATTAAGTCAAAGTTTACATTAGCATTTTAGCTTTTCCCATCCTTTAACCTGCAACAAATAGTCAAGCAAATCACATCAGCCATTTACAATTGTACACTTAGGTGGACATGATTGAACATTGTCTCGTGAAAACGTCCTTGACAGAAGTATATAAGCCTTTATTTCATGTATTTATGGCTGTTATTTATCATGCTGAATAATTAATGTCATACAGTGCTAAGATGCTTCAATTTGAACTTTGTAAGCACAATTAATGTGGTTTTGACTTCCCCGAGCTGTCCACTACTTGTCCTTCATGATTAAATAATGAAATATGTGATACACCCAGACGAAATGTACATTTTTATATGTTGTTATATGTGAAAAGATGAATAATGAGTTTTGTGAGGTAACGGCATCCACGGAAGTGGATGACCCAGCAGGAATCCTGCCTGAGAGGAGATCATTTGATGCATGTTTTAGCTAACAACTGTCATGTCTGTAACCCTTTTAAGCAACCTCTGGCTGGGGGCTTATTCTTTTTGAAGCAGCTACGCAGGGAGAACAGAAGACATGCTGCCCGGATATCAATAAAACTAAACTGTTTGAGGGGTTGCCTAGTCCTCAGTAATCCTGAACTTTAGAATAGACATACTCTATTCTCTGCATAAGCATTTTTATGTTAATTTAACACTTTTTATCATTTATCCAAAACCTGGCATTTGGTACCAGTGCCTCAAGTCAGTAACAAATAGGACCATGCACAGTGTCTTCTCCTAAGCCATAAGACTGTTAAACAAGACTGGCAAATGATTATCAAATGACCAGGCGGCTATCTGCATTTGGCCAACAGACTCATCCAGTCAGACTCGCTCCCAGTAAATCAACTGTAATTGTTATTCAAATCATTTTCTATTTTATTTTTCTATGGGGAGGTTTTATTTTGTGTTGTATGTATGCTATATGTTATTGTTATTTTAATTATTTTAATGTTATTGTTATTTTAATGCACAATAAAAATCAACTTTTTTCCTCTATTTTGGACAAGGTCCTGTAAGTAGCTTTTTTCCAAAATAAAATATTATGGTATTTGAAAATATCAATAGTGGCCTAGGGTGCTCTGTAAGCTGCTGCCTCTGGTTCACACAGAGCTCTCTGTCACCACATTACTGTCAAATATAGCATAAAATGGCTGAAAAATAAAATAAAATATAATGTCAATAAGTATCAAATATGAAATGTTCAGGCAATATCGCACTCTTAACATTTGTGTGTCCATCTAGTGGTGAAGTTTACTTATTTATGAGAAATGCCAATGGACTGTGGAGAAATAGTTAAAGACCTTTGATGGGCTGATGCAAACTTTGGTATGTGGGTGAATATGAGCTACCTGCTATGGTTAGCATGCTAACAGTGTTTATATAATTACAACCGCTAAATGTTTTGCCTTTGATCACTTGCAACTACAGTATAATCTATGTTAAATGGCTGATAGAAAAACGTAGCTTTGAACTTAGACATGTCTTAATTTTTGCACACAATGCCCCTCGTTGTGTATCGAGTGAACGACTTCCGAATGAAAATCATTTTCACCGTGCCAAAGTGGGACTACTCTTAACTACGAGTCCTTAGATCACTATGACTCATGTCTAATGCAACATTGATGTGTTTTTAGAAAATGTTCGTATCAATTGGATCAAAAATACATTTGGGCCAGATGCTCGTGACACCAGAGGGGGGTGCATCATCTTAAATCAAATCTTTCGTAAAATATTGGCTCAGCGGTGTTCACTCGCGTGATCAAAAGGGCACCTGCCAAAAGTCTCAGTCTACTTTATGGAGCGCTGAAAGACGTGCCACTTCAATACTCTAATTTTCACCTCTTTATGACAGGGACATTGTCGAGGGGCTTTGGAGTGCAGTGATTTAAAATGTCTTTCATGTGAACCAAATGGGTTTCGGTCGGTCAGATCTTTTTTCACCACAGCAGCCTTCACACTTTGTATTAGCCACAACTCCAGCTGCTTTTATTATACAGCGCTACTGTGAAAATATGACACAATCAATAAGAATTCACTACTCTGAGTGCTGTCATAAATCCACCAGCAAATTATAAAGTCCAGACTTAACCAGCGGGCCATACTTAAATGTCCCAGTTTGTGTGTGCAGATTTATTATTAGACCTTAAAACGTAACTCACACTAATCTACACCCGAGGACATCCTACCCTATGTTTTCTTACAAGTGCACGAGTGACTTCTTATAGCAAAGTTCATAACCTGCAGAAAGCCTACACCGCTTGAAACTTTTTTAAATTGTTTTGTCTATACACCAAACACGCAACTTTAAAGTAGACTGTTTTATAATTTTGCAATTGAAATATATTAAAATATCAGTCTGAATTAACATAATTACGTATTTCTTCATCCCCCTGTGCCTCCTCCTGTGCCAGCACTCATAATTTAACCCAAATGTAACCAATCAGACAGAAACTCACACACCGAGCTAATGGCATCCACTTATGTTCATTTGTACGGGTTTTAGTAGGAACTCTGCAGTTTCTGGTGGAAAAAATCCTCTTTTGGTAGTAAATTGCAAACCAAACACACAAACGAGTACAAAGAAGCTTTCAAAAGACATAAAGGACAATGTTCAAGGTCAGACCACGGTGTAAACCTGTGGTTTGAATTGAGTCGCTAAGCATAGAGCGAAGAATTTCTGGAGAACTGGGAAAATCCTACAACATCACTGTGTACTACTCTCTGTTATAGGTATGCTTGTCAATGACAAAAAGTCAAGAGTTTCTCAGGATAAAAGGAGGTAGGTAGGGACCGATACAATCCTAGAGGAGAGCTGGTTCAGTCTGACAGCGAGAGACTAATTCACCTTTCAACAGAACAATAACACAAGACCAGATCTATACTAGACTTGCTTACAAAGACAACCCTGAAATGTTCCTCAGTGGACTAGTTACACTTTTGACTTAAATGCTGCACCAGAGAAGGCAAACCATTGTGCTCTCGTTAAAAAACGGGTTATTTTCTTTTATCTACCAATACTCTTATTATCAATCAAATGCTACTATATTATTTCATAGGTAATACGTAAACCCACCACCTACTTTATTAAGTAGATCCATCAGGAATTGGGTAGGACCTTGTTTTGCCTGGTTGTGCCTAGAGACGCTGGACTGAGTTGCTATTGTCCCAGTTATGATATAATACTACTTAACAGTGTGTATTAAAGATTGCTACAACGGTTGGTTCACGCTGGACGCTATTGGCTGTTAAGAGTGTGAGTGGATTTCCATTCTGTGTGTGTGTGTGTGTGTGTGTGTGTGTGTGTATAGGAGGGCGTTTATTTGATTGCACCCGAATTGTTGACAGATGAAATGGGTTTCATGGTCAGGGGAAATTGGTCCTTGTTGAGGAAAACAGTGACATGCGGGGCCGTCACAGGAGATCAAATGTTAGGCTGGGCACATGGATCCTCCAAGATAAAAGTGAAATGCGTCAAGATTGCAGCTGCGTCCACCAAGACCTTCCTTTCTCAAGTACTAAGCTCATCACGGGCCAGGAAATATAATCTGCATTGAGTGAGGCAAGCAGATTGGTGGTTTTTGGTGAAGAGTTTGGAAGACACACTATTATACAATCATCTAGCTTGTCACATTACCGGACGCTTGGGCGCCTGCAAAGCTAACTGAGATTGTCAGTTGAGTGAGTGTGCCGTCTCACGTTTGTCAGTTGAGTGAGAGTGCCGTCTCACGTTTGTCAGTTGAGTGAGAGTGCCGTCTCACGTTTGTCAGTTGAGTGAGTGTGAGGTCTCACGTTTGTCAGTTGAGTGAGAGTGCCGTCTCACGTTTGTCAGTTGAGTGAGAGTGCCGTCTCACGTTTGTCAGTTGAGTGAGTGTGCCGTCTCACGTTTGTCAGTTGAGTGAGAGTGCCGTCTCACGTTTGTCAGTTGAGTGAGTGTGCCGTCTCACGTTTGTCAGTTGAGTGAGAGTGCCGTCTCACGTTTGTCAGTTGAGTGAGAGTGCCGTCTCACGTTTTGTGAGAGTGCCGTCTCACGTTTGTCAGTGAGTGTGAGGTCTCACGTTTGTCAGTTGAGTGAGTGTGAGGTCTCACGTTTGTCAGTTGAGTGAGAGTGCCGTCTCACGTTTGTCAGTTGAGTGAGTGTGCCGTCTCACGTTTGTCAGTTGAGTGAGAGTGCCGTCTCACGTTTGTCAGTTGAGTGAGTGTGCCGTCTCACGTTTGTCAGTTAAGTGAGTGTGAGGTCTCACGTTTGTCAGTTGAGTGAGTGTGAGGTCTCACGTTTGTCAGTTGAGTGAGAGTGCCGTCTCACGTTTGTCAGTTGAGTGAGTGTGCCGTCTCACGTTTGTCAGTTGAGTGAGTGTGCCGTCTCACGTTTGTCAGTTGAGTGAGAGTGCCGTCTCACGTTTGTCAGTTGAGTGAGAGTGCCGTCTCACGTTTGTCAGTTAAGTGAGTGTGAGGTCTCACGTTTGTCAGTTGAGTGAGTGTGAGGTCTCACGTTTGTCAGTTGAGTGAGAGTGCCGTCTCACGTTTGTCAGTTGAGTGAGTGTGAGTGCCGTCTCACGTTTGTCAGTTAAGTGAGTGTGAGGTCTCACGTTTGTCAGTTGAGTGAGTGTGCCGTCTCACGTTTGTCAGTTGAGTGAGTGTGCGGTCTCACGTTTGTCAGTTGAGTGAGAGTGCCGTCTCACGTTTGTCAGTTGAGTGAGTGTGAGGTCTCACGTTTGTCAGTTGAGTGAGTGTGCCGTCTCACATTTGTCAGTTGAGTGAGTGTGAGGTCTCATGTTTGTCAGTTGAGTGAGTGTGAGGTCTCACGTTTGTCAGTTGAGTGAGTGTGAGGTCTCACATTTGTCAGTTGAGTGAGAGTGCCGTCTCACGTTGTCAGTTGAGTGAGTGTGCCATCTCATGTTTTCACCTCTATTACTTCCTGCTTGGAAGAGCAGAATAAAAAAAAACTTAACATTCTCCTTTAGAACTTAGATCTTTCTTACAAAAATACAAAATGCATGAACTTCCAAATTGAGCACCAAACATAATGAGTCGCAACTGGTCAGGTGAGTGAGTAAAACTAGGAGGGACACTGACCATTAAATGTTGATATGTAGTGAAATTCTAGTAAACTATTCAGGAGAAAGTGGCCTTAGGTAAGAGCGTCATTATCTTTGATTTCTACCATAGATCCAACTGTCAAATAACCCCAAAAAACGATGATATAACTTAGTGTCGCCACCGTTATTTGAATAAATTAACTGAGCTAAAGTATTCATCAATATTGTCTTTGAAATGAAAAACAGCATATCATTCTTTACGGCTGCTCACCCTAGCAAAAGTATATCCAGTCAGTCTGACCACAACTGATGTGATGTGCTCCATTCTGTGGCACAATGGCATTTCACTGGCTGAGCCTAACTCAATTCCGTTATCACAGAGAAGAAATCAACAGCCATGTTCCCAGTCCGCTGGCTCCATTTAAAACGCACTGATGCTGACCTAAACCCATTAAAAGCAATGAACACAAAAATACCTAACCTAGATGATCGGATTAAATGTAGGACCATACAGTCAGTGTCCTTGGTATCCCTTCTGGAGGAGCCCCTCTCAGAAATGTCAGGTAACAGATTTTGATCAGATCCAATTTAATTGAGTGTAGCCGTTCCTCTCAAACCTTTAATCTACTTTATAGGAGAACTGACGCCAGACAGGCGACATACTGTGGCCTAGTGTATGTTCTGATTTATGATATAGTTGCATCTTGAAATTCCTGTAGCGTGTGTGGCTTTTGGCCATGCTCATGTCTGCTTGTAGATGATTGAAAGAAAACAATGACTGACGTTACTATAATCATGAAATATCTTGAACGCTGCTTACACACCTGTCCTGATGAATATCAACAGAACATGCAGTATGTAAAGATATCAAATGGCCAAAGAATAAGAGCAAGTGAGCTGGACACTCTCCAAGTGAATGAGCACATAGACGTCTTGTTTCATACTAGCAGGCTACCTGAAATAATTGATTGTGTGTAATCACGAGTGGGGTTACAGAGGGCAAAAAATACATATATTCACAATGCCCTTGCGATTGCCTAGAGCTAATCTGTAGACGAGTGAGGCTCCCAGATGTCATAGTAGCAATATACCGCTTGCCCTGCCAAACGTCAGTAAATGTATTCAATGCAACAGGCTGGTTTAATAAACCTGCATGTATAATAAAATGCTATGGGACAGAGGCCGGCCTGAGGGAATGAATGGTCACCAAATGATAGTTGAACTCCATGAAATGCAACCATATGGGACACCTGTCTCTCCCCAAATAAAGAGGAAGACATTGGAACACCAGTGGTCCCCAAACACGGGTTCTCAGACCCCCCGCGGTTACGTGGCCTATCCACAAGAATACTTGAGAAGTCCAATGAGAACACCAACCGACTGGTAATGGATTCCTTTAGAGGTTCTCCAGGCAAATAGACACTTATCCGTTATTTTATTTATTTTGTTAATTAGTGCAGCGTTAATGGAAAAGCTGGTGTACTGCTAGTATATACATGGTGGTGTCATCCCCACTAACAAACATAAGTCGTTAGGCTGTCTCGAAGACGTAGAATATGCTTCCTAATGTGATTTCTATTAGTCGGTTACTTTGGCACGACAAAGAATGGGGTACATACTGAAACTGCCTGGAACACCTGCCCAAACCATTAAGTGATGCCTTTCGCGTCCAAAGAGGGTCCCAACTAATTCCCCACTCCTCATCTGAGCTGAACATAAGCTGTCATTCTATTTTAATAAGAACAAAAGCAGGCTAATTTTGAGAATAGCTAGATACAAAGCTCCAAGGGATAATGGGCTAATCACAGCCCCTCATGGAACAGCTGTGAGGTAAATATGTCTCCTCAGCCCACTCCCTCAAACCATTACCATGGAACAAGTATGTGCTTTGGAAGACTTGTATGTGTCGTTTCAACGGCAGTGGTGCATCTCCCGTTCTGTTTTTAGGATTTTTCCTGGACAGATTTTCTTTTGATCCCCGGAAAGTTTTCTTTTGGTCGATTCCGCGTGGTGCTTGTACACGTATAGAAACTGAACCCGAACGCTATCACGCCTGAAGGACAAACGGGTCCTAACCCAGCTGGGGGCCTCGCTTCCTAGGAAACAAGAACCCAGCTGACACTTGCTTCTACAGATTAACTGCTCTTTAATCACAGACATTGTCTAAAGGCCACTGTCACACATTCTTCCTTATCTTAACAAAGAAAATCTCTCTTTCTTCTCTTTTCAACCAATCCGGACTACCTGCTACAGCAGCAGTCTAACTGCCTACCGCGGGTTACATCACCTCAGGGGCTTGTCACTATTAGTTGTCGCTGACAGTTTGGTGTTTTTTTCTTCTTTGTTCCCAATAGGACGCCACGATCAGTGTCTCTGTCCGGCGACAGGCGAGACACTTTGTGACCAAAATGAAACTTTGTGATGTGTATTTAACCATCGTTCCCTGAGGGAGGGCAGGACATGTATCACGTTTATGGACCTACGTCATTCGAGACGCTCAACGGGTCTGAATCAGTTGAATTAGCTGTGAGCCGAGTCTGAATCTGTTGAATCAGCTGTGAGCCGGGTCTGAATCAGTTGAATCAGCTGTGAGTCGGGTCTGAATCAGTTGAATCAGCTGTGAGCCGGGTCTGAATCAGTTGAATCAGCTGTGAGCCATCAGCTTTGAGCCGGGTCTGAATCAGTTGAATCAGCTGTGATCCGGGTCTGAATCAGTTGAATCAGCTGTGAGCCGAGTCGGAATCAGTTGAATCAGCTGTGAGCCGGGTCTGGATCAGTTGAATCAGCTGTGAGCCGAGTCTGAATCAGTTGAATCAGCTGTGAGCCGGGTCTGGATCAGTTGAATCAGCTGTGAGCCGGGTCTGGATCAGTTGAATCAGCTGTGAGCAGAGTCTGTAATCCTGTAAGGCTGAATTCTTGAATGGCTCAGCATCTATTTGCACTTTAAAAAGCTTTTAACTAATTTCTTTGACATACGTGACAGTCCTTCACATTAATTATTCAATTTTGTGTATTTATTCATACAGAAATTATTATTCAACATGTCTTTACCTGGAAGTTTTACTAAAACCCCATGGTTTATGTCATTCCAATTTTTCTGCTAAACTTAAGGTTAGATGCATTATTTAGGAGTACCAATAACATAGCACACTTCAAATTGTTCACATGCTTTTTAGTCAGTAATCTTAATGTTGCGTTGTGCTGTAGGTTATTGTCAATGGCCTTGGGTGCCCAACACCCTGTCAGTTGTGGTTTGCCCTCCTCAGACCAGTGTCAGTAGCATAATAAGCAATGACCAAACCAGACGTAAAGAGGTATTTAATGACTTTCAACAATCTGCAATTTGCCTCTATTTTTGTAGATGACTCTGTTCTGGTTTTGTAACTTACATTAAAAGATAAACAATTTGAACTGTTCCTAAATGATCATTCGGTCATTAGGCTGTGATAAAAGCAACGGTATCAAATAGAGCAACGAGAAGAGTGTTCGACGTGTGAAAGCAATATGGACGTGAAGCATTGTGGTTAAATGTTCAAAGATGTCTCTCAGATTACCTAATGTACAGAGAACTCTTCTGACTGTATGAACATTAGTCATGTGTTTGTAGTCAGGTTTACGCTGCATAGGTTTACACGCAGAGGATCACACACACACATGCATGGCCTAAGGGCACCTGAGGCATTCCGAAAGAATTTACATCAGTAAATGCAAGCCACGACTGACACGATTTCTTCTGAGCAGAAAGATGGCTCGGAGGAGATAGTATTGACCAGTCTCCTTCTGCGTCGGTCGAGGCCAGCGCCTTTAAGTGCTTGTTAAGAGGAGGAAAACACTGAACTGCTGGGAGAGAGCAATTAATCCACTGATAACAGCCACAGCACTGACCAGCCTTTCCTTGGCGTGCTCTCGCTTTTTCTCTCAAGCTGGCTAGTTTTTACAACTTCACATTTTGTATTTTTCACTAATTGGTTGTTTGAAAGATACGGATACATATACATATTTCAGTCACTCAGCGGACGCATCTCGTCACAGATCGTGGACCAGATAAGCCCGGGCTTATTCTGAGTTAACAAATGGACATGTGTGCAGTGATCAGTCTGTAATAATGTACACTACTCTGTCTAAGTGTTGCCTGAGGTAAGACAGCCCATTTGATCTGCCCATTGCACATCCATCTCCTCAGCTATGCACGTGCCATCTTACATGTGGGACCTGCATTGCATTGAAGTGTATTCCCTGGAAATGAACGGCAGTTCAGTGAAGGGTCACTCGTCCCATTGCTTACATTATATCCTCTCTTGCCGGCAGTAAACATAAGTAGCCTGTGGCACCATGGTAAATATAACGATAGTCTCTCTCTGGCCTAAAGAGTAGCAGAGACAGCGGTCACAGAGCGCTCTGGTGGAGAGATGCCCTATTGACTTACCTTACACATTTCCTTAAACGCCGCACAACTCGGCCGCCAAATCACCAAAAGTCAGCTGGGTTTTGATTGCGTTTGAGACCCGACCATTTAGATGAATTCCTCCCACGCAGATACACAGGCACCAGGGATACTTTATCACTTTGATGAATTAAATCCCACCAATCACGGCTAGGAAATAAGTAGGAGAGCACCCGCCCTCACAAAGGTACATTTGCATATACGAGCTGTCCGCAAGACACTGACCCGGGGATTTCATCAATATCTTCAGGTCTTCGCCACGCTCCCCTTTGCCCCGTGCAGAGTCCAGAACACGTGTGTGCCGTAGACACGGAGGCCAGTGACTCAGTGGTGTTGAATCACAAAGGCCAGGCCTTAGGGACCCCAGGGGCCCCACAGTGACATGCATTCTGTCTTTAGCCCGATGTAAGCGTGGCCCAGAGAGATCTGTCCTGACTGTGAACAGCATCCCCCTACACGATGCAGCAGTCAGGGCACAGTGTGCGCGGGGAGGCTAATTGACAGGACAATGAAAAACAACCTCAATTAGGCACAACATAATCAGAACCATTAACATGCAAGATCATCAGGCATTAAAGGGTAGCCAGCGTCTATAAAGGATTATTGAGCGAGGAACAGGATTAGGGTATTACACGATTTAAACCCAAATCGTTAAACTGGAGAAAAAATATTTTATTACACTCTAGACTAAAGTGTCTGAATGCTTATGTGTATGAGATATTTTAGTTTTGAATTTTCAATCATTTGCACATATTTCTAAAAACCAGTAACTTCCCGCCTATTTCAAAGCTGAGTAAATGCTTCTTCTTTACTAAGAAGGTTATTTTGTTCGGAATCAGCAGAAAGTATCTACGGTTTGTTTCCGTATAAAGACGTGCACACAACCAGTATACAGGGATTACCTTCCACTTACATATGGATAGAATCAGATAAAAATCTGTTAAGTACGTGAAAATACTTTCTGTTTACAATTCTTACTTGTAATGGGACTTTACTTTAGAGATTTTTAGTCTTTGTCTCTAAGATTCCGGACAGTGATTCACTGCTAGAGTGTTACTGATACACTGTTATTGTTACTGATACACTGTTATAGTGTTACTGATACACTGCTATAGTGTTACTGACACACTGCTATAGTGTTACTGATTCACTGCTATAGTGTTACTGATTCACTGCTATAGTGTTACTGATACACTGCTATAGTGTTACTGATTCACTGCTATAGTGTTACTGATACACTGCTATAGTGTTACTGATTCACTGCTATAGTGTTACTGATACACTGCTATAGTGTTACTGATACACTGCTATAGTTTTACTGATACACTGCTATAGTGTTACTGATACACTGTTATAGGCTATAGTGTTACTGATACTGCCTAAAAAGTATGACCCGGTTTGTAATATGCTATTGGATCTCTGTGTGTCGCTAAAACAGCACCGGACTCTACTGGAGCTTGGCTAGCCCCCTGAAGGTCCCTTGTTTTCTTGCAAATGAGCTATGAATTCACCTTACAACTTTACTTCTGCCCAGGCACACACACACACTTCAATATAACTGAAAATAGTTGGTTAAGAAGACACATAGTGCCTGCCGCACCACTCCAATGTAAAAGACAGATAAATTGCGCCAAGTTGAGACATTATGAGACAAATCGTTCTGAAAAACAACACTCTGCCAGAGAGGGAAGAAGTGAAGTGAGAGGCCCAACTGAGCAAAAAATCTGTCTTCTCTAGCAGGTGGCAACAGCGTTTATTGCCAAGCTTATTAGGAAAGGATGTTTTTATGAAGGGCAATGAGGGACTGTTGAATTTGACCAACACTTTACAGTATTTGCTACGTGAGACAAGTTTGTTCTAATAGAAGTTGTATATTACTTTAGTATTTTGTTGTACTGTTTGTGTCCTGATATACACTACTGTTCGTGTCACAAAGCAGGTCTAGTGCAAGATTAAAAGTGCAGAGCGTGATATTCCGTTTAAAAACAGGTTTCTTTTAAATAAAAATAAAAAACGGTAAACCAGCAATAACGAATATACTGTAGAAATGAAAATGTGCTACATGCGACTTATAAAATACATTCAAACGGGCAACAATCATCTTACATCACTCACCAAATAATCAACAAAGTGCACCAAAACCCAGTGACTTTTGTAACAAATAATCACACAATCCAAACCAGCTGGGCCGATTCTAATCACCCACTTCTGATACAGGTGCGAACCTTAAAGTTATATAAGTACCCAAATACCCTCCTAGCCCACTGAATGTCCTCAGTGTACTAGGAATTGTGACAGCTGAAAGGTTTGTGGTCATTTAGAAATGTTGTTGCTTTTGAAAGAAAAGCAAGTGTTTTTCCTTAAAATAACATCAAATAGATCAGAAATGCAGTGTAAATGACTTGTAGCTGAAAACTGCAGATTTTTTATGGAATATCTACATAGATGTACATAGGCCCATTATCAGCAATCCTACTTCCCTTATTTCAATGGCACATTGTGATGGCTAATCCAAATGTATTCATTTAAACAGCTATGTGATCATTAGAAAACCCTTTAACGAATATGTTGAAAACCAATGTGCTGATTATAGAAACAATGAAAATGTCCTTATTTGGACTAGAATTGTGGGTTTGATTTAAAAAGAGAGACAAAATAACTTTCCATTAAACTTGTCGGTCTTTTCATGTTCTAAGAAATAAAGGCTATTCCATGCGCGATATCTCCAAGAAACAGAAGATCCTGTACTATGATTTGTACTACTTCCTTCAGCGCAAACTGTCTCGAATCAGAATAGAACGAGGAGTGGGAGGCCTTGACGCAAAATTGAGCAAGAGGACAAATATATTAGAAGTGGCTAGTTTGAAAAACAGAGGTCTTACAGGTCCTCAGGTGGCAGCTTCATTAAATAGTACCTGCAAAACATCAGTTTCAACATCAAGATTGAACAGGCAATTCAGGGGTGAGGGCCTTCCATAAGTTGCGAAGACAAAGCCATATCTCAGACTCGCCAATAAAAAGAAACAATTAAAAAAGATAAAAGCACACAGACAGTGGACAGAGGAAGAGCTCGACCTAAAAGGCCAGCATCTAGGAGTTGTTGACGGTGAGACTGGAGTCAAAAGATCTCTTGCCAAAGAATGAGGTTCTATACGGGTTATCACATTTCAAGTTTAGAAGAAGAAAGGATAATAATTGCAATCGTTTATAACACCACACTCACAACAGAGAAATCCTAACTGGTGACAACAACAGATGCACTACAAGGGTACCATCCAGCATCACCAAACCCCAAACTGTCTTCATTATGTAGGACAATAACCTTGGCAGAGTTCCTGTTGTCAGCACATTATCACAGTTGCCTGATGCGATACTATCATCAGTGAAAAATAGGCTACATCTCAAGACTGTAATTATGTAACACCCTTGAAGAATTCACCGTGAGATTCAGTGAATCGCATGAAGTCCTTCAGATAAAAATAATCCCTGAGGTGGAAGGTTTGCCCTATCTGTAGTACAGTATGTGCTGCTCACCAAGACGCTTGACAGTGTTTCTAGTGAGACTTAAGCACCTATCCTAATAAATGATTTGTACGTGAATATTTTAGTATAACACATAAACAATATTTTCTATAAAAGCTATGAGATGAGACAGCATTTAAATTGAGTTTTTGAGTAATACCAAGAGGCGGCTGGACTGGTCACGTGTGGTTTCTCTAGAACCAAATCCCACGTTTTAATTAGTGTCACTATTTAACAAGTTGATTTTAGATGGTTCCTCATCCTGTATATACAGTATGTCTATGAGCCAAAAGAAAATACAACCCGTGGTTCTGTTTTCTTTAAACAGCAGTTTTGCTCCACTTCAGATAACATTACCCAATGAGTAAGTGGATGAGGGTTAACATGTTGTTTTCTGGGGCCATATCAGATTTGGGACTAGATGTGATTTAAAGATTTATTTTAAACCTGTTCACACCCTAGCCTCTTTTAAAATATCATGAATTATTGTATTCACTATGCTGCAATCCAGAGTTGTATGTTTATTACACATGCACAAACAGATAACAATGCATCTAACATCCAGCGTTTTCCACCAAACACAGGTGAATCCCAAATATTTTAGCCCAGGACCACTCTAAGGCATTGTAGGTAAATAGATCCCATTTAGGATCCAACAATGGCTTTTTTTTTATCCAACCAGAGCTCACTTAGATGCCCAACGATGGGGTTTGTGTTAATAAAAGTCTCTCAGTGGTGGTGTCCTCTGTGACCTTGAGATGGGAACCTCTCCAATGTACACAGGATAATGAGATGTACCTGGGTAGATCTGCAGGGCATCCATCACTGACAGTCTGGCCAACCAGCGCCTAAATGCTCCTACAGCAGGTAAACTGGAAACGCATGTACTCTTCTCAATTGCACAGTACTGGTAAAGGTACATGGCACAAAAATTAATATTTCCACGCCTCCAAAAACATTTTATCACACATATTCAAATTTGCCTGTTCATATGAAAAACTGACACAAAGTAACAAAAGCAAATGCTCAATATCAATATTATATGTCTAAAACTAATATATTAACGATACTGCAACCCTGTGTATCTGATAAAATCAAAGCGTATCCGATACCATCTTTACCCCCGTTTTAACCAACGAAGCTGTTAATATTACCTTTGCTTAACCAAACCATCTAATCTCACGTTCTAGCTAGCTATGTTCACCTGACACAATGCAGTAACATCATAGCCTAATGGATCGTATCAGATTTTTATAATATTTTGGGCAATATCCGATCCAGCGTTTTGGCCAGTGTCGGATGGATTCAGATACAAACATTGGATCCGACCATCCCTAATACATGAGTTCAAACGTTTGCGGTAGTTTAGAAGTTTCCCTTGTTTTGCCATGGGTTCTATTACAGGCTCAAAATGGACAGAAACTCAAGGCCTTATACAACTTTGTGTACCACTTCATTTACAGAACAGCACAAACATGCTCTAACCAGAATAAAAAATAGGAGTGGGAGGCCCCGGTGCACAGAGCTTGAGGACGAATCCATAAGCGTTGTCAGGGTTCGGCTCTCAAGCCGACAGAGGACACAAGCGCAGAGAACTTGTTTCTTACAATGGGTTTTATTCATCCAGGACAGGCACAAGAACTGGGAACTTGAATTAACAAAACACAAAATCAGACAGAGGAAACTCATACACAAGGAACATAAACCAGAACGTGCAAATAACCCGGTATACATAAAACCCAACCCAACAACAACAACAAAACTGAATGTTCACATTACCAACTCTAACTTGGTCTAAACAACATGCAAACACTCCTGCATTAAATCATAACAGCACAACTAAAATCCTAAACACCACATACCTTGAATTAATGTCCCGACACTAAACAACTGACAAGCACAGAACTATATAGGGACACTAATGAAAACCTGAACCCAGGTGTGGGAAAAACTCAGGTGTCTAGAATGTCTGTGATTACTCCCTCTCTCTGCTGGTCGGGGGAGTGCCAACTCCCGCATAGAGAGGGACAGAGGGAGGGAACCATGACAAGCGTACCCGTTTTGAGAAACAGACTCCTCACGGGTCCTCAACTAATTTCTTGTATGTTTTCATGGAAAACAAGCACATTCCTAAGTAAACCCAAACTTCTGAACGGCAGTGTGCATGCTTGCTCGTCTTCACCCATGCACACACTCCTGATTTGCTACAGAGAGACGGAAAAGCAAGATATTCTTTCTGACAATGGAGCTATCCCATGGATTTCTGTCCTCCAGCATGAAAGTTTGAGTCCATCGCGAGTGAGTTGTGATGCCGGAGTGACGGCCTACGTAACTCATCCGGACATGCTGTTTCAAGTAATGAAGGGACAGGCGGAGAGGTAGGGGCAGGACGAACTGACAGGTGCCACAACCAGCCATCCACAACTGATCCGCTGGCTAGATTCCCCGCACATATTAAGTCACCTCATGTAGCACTCTACTCAGCTGTCAGTGTTGACCTGTGACGGACCCGCTGATCCTGGGTCCAGTTCCTGACTGATGCTGTCACAGTAGCCTGCCACAGTTCCACGCCTCTTCAGTCCTGTGTGGAGGAGCATCCAGCGTACACGCTTCACCAACGCCAGGGCCCTCCAGAACGTCTCCGTTCGCCACACTGTCAATGGTCATACACGACACAATTAACTGACATCTAGCGTCAAAACCTCAGCCACCTCTCATTTCAGCTGCTAACCATTTTTTTTTAACTCAACAACAAGCAGAAATACAACAATGGTGTCATAAGACAACCTATTATTTATCTGTATCTTTAAGCTAAAACCCCAAGATGGCAATATCTACCTACTGATAAATTAGATCTTCTAGACATACTAAGTGACATATTATTTGCGTTATTGGTAAAACACAGTTAATAAATATGTTCTGCCATCCTGTCGAATTGAAGAAGCTGCCAGCCTCCCCTCAGGATTCATTCAGTTTTTCTGTTAGGTCTAGTTAATATGTGTATTTTTACACTATAGGTACAGTTTAAGGGAATTAAGTATCCTACTTACCTGACAGTTGGAAGCACAGAAAAGCAAAAACTTGACTTGAGTAGTAATTCAGGGTAGCACAAAGAACAAATTGCCTTACTCTCACAGAAACTCCATGTGGAAGAGATGGTCAACATAGAACATTTGCTTCGTAGATAATTGGGAAGATATATGTGAGAAGAACAGCTTTATCTAAAACTTTCTGAAATGATTGGCAAGACATCATGCTTATGAGACAAGCATCAGTTTACTGTAAAATTGTACCTTTTCTAATTAACATTTGGAACAATTGTTGTTGATTTGATTTTGCTAAACATTGGGAGGAATCCCAAAAAAAGAAATGTGATTTGTTCTGCTAGCTAGGATCTTTGCCGCAAAAAGGCAAGAAAATACAGAACATGAGAATATCATTCTGCATACAGGCTTACATTAAGCACGCTAAAACAGTCAATACACTGCCCTATTGAAAGTCCACAACCTCTTGAGCTGATGAATTGTTGAGCATCGACTACAAGTTCTCTAACTGCACTCGCAACTGAAATGAGGCTCAAGAGGAGCCATTATAGATTCCACTAAGGAAACGTTTCTTTCGCCATCACTCTTTTTGTCTATAAAAAGTCTACATACCTTTGGACTTTATTACATTTTGTGGTGCTTGTTTGCCTGTGTTCTATCTAAACATAACACTACCACACTTTAAAGAGCATTTCTATTGTTTTAAAAAAATTATATAGATTGCCAAGCCATTTGTTATTTAGTTTGCTGATAATGCTATCTTGCATTGTAAAATACATTATTTCTGCTATTCCCCTTGTAGACACTAAAAGGCAGAATTTACAAATTTTTCCACAAATGTTGATTAAACACTCTCCGACGTCTGATGCCTTTCTTTCACTCTCACTTAACCAGAATTTGTGCTCAGCGCAAACTCTAACCCGCTACTTATTTTGTCATTTATGGTCTTGATGACACCCAACTGAACACTTCAAAATACTTTTACTTTGTACTTTGTACTTGTACCATGTAACTTTTACACATTTATCCTTGATTCTTCTAGGGCGTCACAGCTGTGAAACGAAAGGCCTTGTTGCCCTGCTCATCCATCTGTGGCATAGTCCCTGGCCCCCGCAGATGTCATCACATCAACACAACCTTTACCCGTTCAGAGGAAGCACTGGCACATGCAAAATGTTAACGGCCACTTCTGACGTTGTAACTTCTCATTCATTGTTTGGCTGACTTTGTTGAATCGGTTTTACTTTTTAGCAGAAGTGACAGTGCCAGGGCTTATTCACACACAGTCCTTATACCTCAATGCACTTGCTCTCCATGATGTATCGTTCTCAATTTGTGGCACGTGACTAATGCCCCTTTTACACTGTGTAGTAAAACTACAGCGCGTTCACATTTTAGGATTTGGGACAAAGCGAAGGTATGAAACTAAAATGTTCATGGTAATTACCTTTCACCTTAGTATTACACAAACATTTTCAAATTAAATGTTAGTTTTGGTGCTTAGTCCTACGCAAACAAAGACACATCCGCTGTTCCCACCCTCAGCGGGGAAGTATCTCCACTCTTTGTTCAAAAGATGAGGAACAGGCTAATTAATGTGCTAGAAGGAGAGTGTTTGTGAAGCATACTGACAGAGTCACCCCACACTCTCTATTTATCTGTTTCTTAGCTGTTGATTTGGAGAGAAAAAAATGCCATCTGGACAAAATGCATTGAAGAACTTTTTATAAGTACAGTGGACATTCACATTAATTAGACTACACATACCCTAATATTTTTGGCAAGGACATTTTTCATTAACACAGCCAATAATAGGGAAGCCAACCACTCACATCTAATACATCCAATATCTCTTTTCTCCCACATAAACCAAAGGAGGAAATTAGATAGACTGACCCATTTGTTTCTCCACCTGAACTAGATGTGATCTAATAGAACACGTTTGAACCTCAAACGTGACAGGAGAACCAGGGAAGCGGAGGAGCTTCAGCTTACTGTCACGGCTCAGGACGGAATTTCATTTGGGAGAGATTCACATACAGGATTCCATAATTATATAAGGTTTAAGAGTGAGAAAAAATACATGGTTTCATTCTTCATTACGAAATTTGAGCGAGTGAGAGAGGTCTGTGCCTGCCAGTATCTACCTGGTATATGAAAGGACTGAGTTTTGCCCCAACCACAAGAAGAAACCCTTAATGATGTGTACCTCCGGAAAAAGACAATGGTAGAAGGAAAACAACAGCCAGAACAACATCCAAACAAGACCCATAAACGTCAGATCAAAAAAGCCCATCTCTGGGCCTTCACATTTATACATTAGACAGGAATTTCAGTCCAGCCTCAACTGACATTCCTAGAGATAACAGATACACAAAAACAACAACTGTAGATCATAGAAAACTAAATAAATGGCGAAAACACACCCATCTTCATTGGGTACAGCTGACTGGTACCTGGTTGGACCCCCTGTTGCCTTCAGACCTTCATTCGTCACGGCATCAATTCAACATGGTGCCAGAAACATTCCTCAGAGATTTGGGTCCATATTGACATTATAGTATCACACAGTTGCTGCAGATTTGTCGGCTGCACATCCATGATGTGAACTCCCGTTCCACCATATTCCAAAGGTGCTCTAATGTATTGAGATCTGGTGATTGTGGCCATTTGAGTACAGTGAACTCATTGTTATGTTCAAGAAACCAGTTTAAGATAACGTGAGCTTTGTGACATGGCACATAATCCTGCTGGAAGTATCCATTAGTTGATGGGTTCACTGTGGTCATAAAGGGATGGACATGGTCTGCAATAATACACAGATGGGCTGTGGTGTTTAAACTGTGCTGATTTGGTACTAAGATGCTGAATTGGTACTAAGATGCTGAATTGGTACTAAGATGTACAATAAAATATCCCCCACACCATTAAACCATTACACCTCCAGCCTGAACCATTGGGACAAGCCAGGATGAATCCAAGTTCTCATGTTGTTTACGCCAATGTCTGAACCTAACATCTGAATGTAGAAGCAGTAATGAAGGCAGCGTTTCGCAATCATCTATATATGTTTATTATGTTGCAGCCTCAGTTTTTTCAGGAGATCCTCTTCTTCACACCTTAGTTGTAACAAGTGCCGTCTGCCATCAAGTGTCGTTTGCCTGGAAAACTGTCAGTCGCAGTACGTTTTCTCCTTTTTGGACCCTTGTCTGTGAACCCTAGAGATGGTTGTGCGGGTACATCCCAGTAGATCAGAACTTTCTGGAATGCTCAAACCAGCCCGTCTGGCACCGGTAACCATGCCACGTACAAAGTCACTTAAATCATTATTCTTCCACAATCAGATGCTTGGTTTGAACAAGTGCACATGCCAAAATGCATTGAGTTGCGTGGGTGGCTCATTAGATATTGGCATTAACGAGCAGTTATAAAGGTGTGCCTAATGAAGTGGCCGGTGAGTGTATATTCAGTAGGACAGCTGCTTGAATTCCATTACATAGGGAACCCAATATAGTACGCAATATAGTAGAATAAGGATTTGTTGGATTGATAAAACGGCATGTGTATTTACATCCTCGATATGAATGGACAATACCATACATTCCCTTATGACTATTGACTACATGCATAAATAATGAGACGTATTATTGTAGTTAATCATTTCGGACAGCACTATAAAACAACACAACCACAGATAATGTCAAATGACGTACACTACTGTACTACACAGTCCTTGATGGTCATCCATAGAGCCTTTCTGCTTAGCTTTCTCTCAACGGATCAACAATCCACCGTGTCATCACTCCTGTCAGGGTGAATTTTGTCTGATGAGACCAACTCTGACCAGTGTTGATTGACACAACCAATTATCACACTGGACTCTAGTTTTGATTAACCTTTAGTGGGTGTTCAATGTTTAAACCAGCCAGTGACAGCTAGAGAAAAGTAATCACTTTAAATCAAATTCTGAATTTCCCCAAACTGCAATTATAGTGACTGGGAATATTGATTTCAATAATTACTGAAAACTCTCATTGCCTTAAAGTCAATACCACTGAACAACAGTAGCAAAATGCACACACTCTGCAATGGTTCAGGAGATCTATTTAGATAGGATTTATAAACAAGACACACGGGCTCATTCAATAGCATTTCTTTATTTTTACATTTTAAACATTGTAGAATAATAATAAAGACTACGATGCTATGGGATAGCACATTCAGAATCATGTAGTAACGAAAAATGTTAAACAAATGCAAATATTTTTACATTTATTATATTTCTTCAAAGTAACCACACCTTTATTTTCACAAATGAATACATTAGTGTGGATATACAGAATACAATCTCCATGCCTGTGACAGCTCTGTGACAAACCACAGTTTGTGACTACTTTAATACATGAAGGTCAGTCAATTCGGACAATGTCAAGTACTTTAAAAGTTAAGTGCGTTCGCAAATACCATTAATCGCCAAGATGAAACTGGCTCTAATGAGGACCGCCAAAGAAAAGGAAGACCCAGAGTTATCTCTGCTGAGGATAAATTCAGTCACCGGCCTCAGAATTCGACAATTAACTGCGCCTCAGATTGCAGCCCAAATCAATGCTTCACAGAGTGACAGACACATCCTGATATCAACTGTTCAGAGGAGAGCAAGGGAATCAGGCATTTACGGTCAATTTGCTGCAAAGAAACCACCACTGCAAGAAACCAATGATTTGATGACATTTGGCCAAGAAACACAAGAAATTGATATTAGACCGTTGGAAATCTATGATGCATTTACGAGGGGGAGTGATGCTGTAGAGATACTTTGCTGGCGACACTGGGATTTATTCAGAACTGAAATCACACTCGACCAGCATGTCTACCACAGCATTTTGCAGCCATCGGCATCTGCGCATCTGACCACAATGACCCAGGCTGAGTAAGGGCTATATATCGCCTTCTTCACACTTCGACCAATATAATCACGTAATACAGCAAAAGACAAATGTTTGAAGGAGCCCTCCTATTGCCCACTCTTTATTCCTCAGACTAATAAGACTCACTGGCTAATTAAGAGGAGCCTCCATGCCTTCACATTAAATTACATTAACCCTTCTGGGCAGAGAGCCGAGATGGGGCGGTCCACTCCGCCCTTACTGGCAGCACCATCTACATGACGGATCTATTAGGTGTGACAGGGTCTGTGCTGTGGTCAGGAACCCGCCTCACTGTGCGAGGGGTAATATACTGTATGTTTTATTTTGTTTGGGTTTGAGGGAGGGTAA
Source organism: Dallia pectoralis (assembly GCA_029465975.1). Taxonomy (NCBI): domain Eukaryota; kingdom Metazoa; phylum Chordata; class Actinopteri; order Esociformes; family Umbridae; genus Dallia; species Dallia pectoralis. The sequence continues at coordinate 17,411,269 of CM055729.1, read as the reverse complement.
CTGTGTGTGTGTGTGTGTGTGTGTGTGTGTGTGTGTGTGTGTGTGTGTGTGTGTGTGTGTGTGTGTGTGTGTGTGTGTGTGTGTGTGTGTGTGTGTGTGTGTGTGTGTGTGTGTGTGTGTGTGTGTGTGTGTGTGTGTGTGTGTGTGTGCATTGGTGGACGTATGTGAGAACACGGGCAGGTGAGTGGGCTGTCATTAGGGTGTCACTAATGTCTCTATTGAGGTGCTAATGGTGGTGACACCCTGCACACTCGCGCCACAGGCTTGTATCACTGGATCTTTTACACCTTAAACCAACATCAATCGCGCATGACGCTCAAGAGGTTTGTTGATTGTTACTCTCATGTCTTCTCATTTCACAAGTGCCCGGCATGTATGTGTCGTAATGGCACCAAGTGGCATTAAGCTGTACGTATTAGATAATATACAGGCTCTAGTGCCGCTATCGACAGCTAATGTTTTTTTTTTACAACAGCGTACCAGTTACTATATTGGCACTTGAATTGAGCTGTCCAGAGCACTTCACTGGAACTTTTTGCAATATAAAGCAACAGAGAGCAGGTATTCGTATCGTGAATTGAGTTTATTTAACCACTTGTTGATAAATCCTGCCTAACAAGTTGTCGGATATTTCTTCTCGCGTCCCCCATCCCGATCTCGCTCCAAAAACCTAACAAATAAAACATCAGTAGTGACTTCCCATCCTCTTCTCCAATGTCATGGAAACTCTCTGTGTGCGCAATTCATTCAGGGTTGCCAGATCAGATGGAGAGTATCAAAAATGTCTACTTTTACTTTTAAACCAAATTAAAGCAACATTTTAATCAGCTCACCCAGGCACATTTCTTCCACACACAATGTCAGAAAAAATTGCCCAAAAGATGCCAGTTGATGTGGTAATTTCTGAGAACATTTTACATTGTACATTTACGAGCATTTGCATTTTCTATTTTAATGGACATGTAGCCCCAGTGATAATTTAATTTTAAGTCAAATAGCATCCATATTTGAAAATAATACAAAACGCATCTTCAACACAAACAAACTTTTTATTTAGGGCCAGATTTCAGAAGATTCTCAAATGAATATACACTGTGCTGTGCAATGTGAACTATTGTAAACAGAACTATTGAAGATTATTTGCGCTGCACTGATTGTGATACATAGCATTTGATTTCAGTGATTCACAGGAAATAGCCAGGGAAAGAAAACCACCAATCGCTGTGACAAACAAATGAAATGGTGTAGTTCTGTTGTACCTCTGTGAGGCCAGAAGATGCACAGACCTGTTGCAACAAGAGACTGTAGTGTTTGATAGTTGTAATTAGAGTCCAATTATCTGAAACACAGAGAGAGCCGTCTGTCTCATATGGTCTGAAACGCAACCAAAACACTGGTCCCTAAATAGCATTTAGCCACATGTACAGAGAGGCAGTGCAGCACATATATTAAATGAAACAATTGTATTTTCCCTCAACAGACAATGTTTTTCAGCCACCTTAGTGCTATAGCTGGGAACGTTTTTTCTAATCAAAATGTGGCCAAGCTTGTCATGAACTTTATTAAGTCCAAAGATTGGGAGAGAAACCCAGACTATTGTGGGTGTCTCTCTCCTGAATTGCATTTCACTTAGATAAAAGAAGACAGTAGAAATATGGTTGTTTAACCTGGTGAGCCACAGCTGGCCTTAGAGATCACAGATTACTGTCTAGATTAAGACACAATTTTTGGCCTCAGACTAAATCATGTTTCTGAAATGAATTTATTATCCATTTACTGTTGCTGTATAATACATTCTGAACCATGCATACATTTTGTGTATGATTGACTACTGAAACAAAAACATTAATGAAAGAACATTTTTGCATTCTGTTGAGAAATTTGACTATTAGTTCGATGCATTAGAAGTATTCGTTTGTAAAATCACATCCAAACACTGTAAATAATTATCAAGAAGCGGACATATAATTATGCGTTGGAGACAATGTCTGCAGATCAGCTGTGATCATCTAACTGGAATGCTTTCCTCAAACCATTTTTGTCCTCTGATACCTGACAGTTCCTGCTGCCTTTCTGCTAACCCATAATCTCCCCCAACTGTCCCTGTCCAACCGGTCATGTTCCTGACTGGGATTATGTTTCAAAGACTCTGGTCAAAACACACATGCATTTAATCATTAATTATACATTTAAATGACCAAGCACAACCAGAAGAGGACTGGCCACCCCTCGGATCCTGGTTCCTCTCTGGATTTCTTCCTCAATTCAATCATTCACTGAGGTGTTTCCTAGCCACTGTGTGTCAACCTGTTGATGCATGCTCAGGGGGGTTTCAGGCTGGGTGTTTGTAAAAGCACTTTGTGCCAACTGTTGCTGTAAAAGGGGCTTTATAAAATACATTTGGTTGATTATTTGAATGTACTCCGTTCTCCCTGCGTACGCGTCCTGCCTCCTTAACGTTACAGGTGGCATACTTTGGATCATGGGTGGTTACTTTTTCTCTTCATACTTTCGTCTTTCTAACATTCTGTGACATTTTCAAATGACTGTGACCTGGTCATTGTGGTATTTAACGTTTTTAAAGGAATCTACGGTTATATAACGTTTTTACGCCGACTTGGGGTTTGCTTCTTGTTATGTACTCGCTGTATTATGGCTTCTTAACTTTTCAGCATGTGGTACTCTGTGACTTTGGTTTTAGCTGACATTACACTGCAGAGCGGGAGTTCAAAACACTGTGCTAATTTAGTATTAGTGCTGTCTAAGGATTAAAACAATGGCAACCAAATTAATAGTGATTTTGCATCCATCTGTCAATCTGTTCTGATTTTGGGGTATGTGTAACTATACAGTAACTCCGATTCTTTCCTAAAATGAACAAATAACTAAACTTAAAAAAATTATTAGTTAGCTACCATACAAAATGCATAATATTCGCTCCTCTTTCTGAATAGCTGCTAGGTGTGCAGGGATTTGTTCCAACCCTGAATCCCACAGAAGCTTTTCAAAGTATTGTCCAGTAACTGATGTTTAGGCTAAAATATGGTTAGAATGGAACCCAGGCTCTTTCATGTATGATTGGCCACTTTCGATAGATACCTTACAACCAATCACATGTCTGTGATGTCAAACACTGGGTTAAGCCCAAAACATAGTGCCCATGAACGCAGCTCCACCATCAGGTCATCATCACAGAGAACGAAACACCTGTGTGGTTCCCCATTACCTATTTAGCTCAGGTCTGGGGATCTAGTCAGACGTGAGGTATTGTGCGTTGTGTGTGCTTTATGACCAAGCTGCGTTTTTGTTTTCCTGGGTTTCTAGAAAAGTTTAGTGCCCAGTAACCTGATTCTCTACCCGTCCGTTTTCGACCTCAGAGAACCCTTTGTTCTACAGAGTCACAGTTCGGCCTTATCTAGTTTTTATCTTCTACCTGTATATCATTTGTCAGCTGCCTGCTGCCTGTTATTGTGGAAACTCCTTTAAAGTTGAAAATTAAAGTTGAAATTAAAGTTTCACCTGCGCTCTGCGCTTCGGTCCAACTGCCTACTGTCTCGGTGTGCACTCATTACAATGTCTTTATAAAAACATTTTATTCCCTGACGCCACTCTTGTCTGAAAAATGTCAAACTGTGAAAGAACTATCACTACACAATTTTGTTATACAATATGTCCTGACTTGCAAAAGCTACTGGTCTGGAATCTTTGGGGAGATTGTGGAGGTTGTGGAGGTTATTGAGGTTGTGGAAGTTGTGGAGGTTGTGGAGGTAGTGGAGGTTGTGGAGGTAGTGGAGGTTGTGGAGGTTGTGGAGGTTATGGAGGTTGTGAAGGTTATGGAGGTTGTGAAGGTTGTGGAGGTTATGGGGGTAGTGGAGGTTGTGGAGGTTGTAAAGGTTGTGGAGGTTGTGGAGGTTGTGGAGGTTATGGAGGTTGTAAAGGTTGTGGAGGTTGTGGAGGTAGTGGAGGTTGTGGAGGTTGTGGAGGTTATGGAGGTTGTGAAGGTTGTGGAGGTAGTGGAGGTTGTGGAGGTTATGGAGGTTGTGGAGGTTGTGGAGGTTGTGGAGGTTATAGAGATGAAAAGACTAACAACTTGTCATGTGAAGAAAATATATGGTGGAGAGAGGTAAGTAAAACGTGGTAAATGAAGAGATGATATACCATTTTTACCTTTCGTTGTATATTCTGTAACTAATATACTGCTATTCAAAATTGTTAGCTAAAAAGTAAAAAGTAATTTTGAGTTAAAAAGTCTAAAGTAATTTTGAGCTAAAAAGTCAAAAGTACTCTAATCTGGCATTGATGGCAATTGAGCGACAAAATGATTCAAATAATTGAATTACTAATGTGATTCCGTTTTCACAGTTGGCAAATGTCCAAAGCAAATGAACAGAACATTTGGTTTACTGCTATGATTTGTACTGCCATGACTTGTAGTCAAATATCAGTTGATTATACACTGATGAGCAAAAACATGATGACTAATATTCTGTTGGTCCTCTCCACATCTCCTCCAATACAGTAAGGATCCACATGACATGGACTCTACTAGACCCCAGAAGGTGTCCTGTGGTGTCTGGCAACGAGACATTAGCAGCAGATCCTTCAAGTCCTGCATGTTGTGAGGTGGAGCCGCAGTGGATGTTAGTCCAGCACATCCCACGGATGGTCAATTGGACCCTGAGACCGGTTTGCAGTTTGTCCCTCAGCGCTGACCTGTTGAGGCATGAAATCTACAAGACCTCTGAAGGTGTCCTGTGGTATCTGACACCAAGACATTAACAGCAAATCCCTCGAGTCCTGTCAGTTACGAGGTGGAGCCTCAAAACCATTCCCAAACAATGAGCGGTAGAGCCCAACGCCCTGTGGCCGTCTGTGGTTTGTTCCTCATCGGACCACTGTTTGGGAAAATATTCACCACTGCTGACCGGGAACACCAACCAGATCCTGTGGCTTCAGAGAGAAGCTCGGACCCAGTCGTCGGCCCGTAACAATTTGACCCTAGTCAAAGTCTCTCAGGTCTTCACTCTTGCCCATTTCTCCTACATCCAACATGTAAAAGACATTGTACTTAGCTTTTGCCCACAAAATCACCCCAATGGAAAATGTGCACTGTTAAAGAAATTGTCATCTAGTACCGCAACATTGACTCTGACGTGTATAATTGCAAGAAAACAACCTTTAAAAAAAATTGAAACTCACGTTTGTGTTGTTACTTAGAGGGATGAATTTGTTATATCAAAAGGTGTGTCTGGAAGCAAATGTGTGAGGACTCCAGATATATAGCTAAGCGTTGTCTAAAGCTTTAATGCATTCATCTTAACCCACACAGTAGGTAAAGTACAGTGGACAGGACCCTTCATTCGGTCTTACTTCTACCTTGAGATCATTTCTGATCTCAGTAAACCATTATTGTATATTAAAGGTTAGTATTGCACCATGAGGTTTACAGCCCAGTAATTTCCCAGCTGCACAGTAAATTAACCCTTTGCAGCCTATAACGAGCCAATAATTGCTACTAAACTAGTGTTAGAAAAACTGTAAAACACATGGCTGACTTCCTCTATCAGACATTCAATGGAGAGAAACTGTGTTCCCATGACTTAGTTCTATATTTCTAAATCAAACTGAACCAATCAAACCAGGAAAAGAACAATTCTACCAACCAATTAAAACAGTTTAGATGAACATTGTGTGTATAGTCAAATGTCGGATGTAATTGAACCAATAGTGCCTCTGGGCTAATCTATGGAAGACCAATAATTGACAGCAGGTTTTTGAGGTAATTATTAAAGCAAACACTATATGAGAGAGAGCGTGTTGTAATATGCCTAGGAAAAGAAGCCAGCCTGGGATTAACACCTGGGCCTCATTCATATGCATGACAACCTGTTCCAATGATAAACAATGTGATTCTTGTAAACCATTTAATATAAAAAGCTGTCATGCAAAGACATAAAACTATCTAGTTCATACCGAGTTTTTAATTTGAATTCTGACAGCAAATTGGCGAGCGAGCAAGATGACGTGGCAATATTTTCTTCTCTCTCTTAAGCTTTATTTTGGTATCACTCACTCTGTCCTCCTGCCTGAAGTGAATCAACCTGACCGCTTGTGATGGAGAGAAAGATGATGGGAGATGGAGAGATAGAGGGATGGAGGGATGGAGAGGTGGAGGGATGGAGAGATGGAGAGGTGGAGGGATGGAGAGATGGAGAGGTGGAGAGATAGAGGGATGGAGGGATGGAGAGGTGGAGAGATAGAGGGATGGAGAGATGGAGAGGTGGAGGGATGGAGAGATGGAGAGATGGAGGGATTGGAGAGATAGAGAGATAGATGACGGGAGATGGAGAGATGGAGGGATGGAGAGATGGAGAGATAGATGGATGGAGGGAAAGATGGATGGAGGGATAGAGGGATGGAGATGGAGGGATGGAGATGGAGGGAGATGGAGATGGAGGGAGATGGAGGGATAGAGGGATGGAGAGATGGAGGGAAGGAGGGATGGAAGGAGGGATAGAGGGATGGAGAGAGTGGGAGATGGAGAGATAAGGGGATGACAAGGAGGGCCCACAGTGTGTTGAAGGATGACAGGAAAGGATGAGGAGACACTTCAGGTCAGTCGTTGTGATGTTGCCACCGGGCAATATGCAGATCTGGATACACACAAGCAGATAAAAAAGAAGGAAAAAATGTACAAACGATTATCATCAAATGGTTCTTTGATGGCACACATACTTAACCAAGATTGAATTTTAAGAGATAATGCACTCGGCATTACAAAGGACATTACGGGGAAGAGAAGATTGAATGGCGATAGGGGACAGTAGATTGGATGGGACAAAAGATATCAAAATCATTTGAAAGGTTTTGTAACAGAAAAGGACCTCTAGGAGCAAATTGTAAGAATTATTTTCTGTCAGTAGCTATAGATCTCACTCAGTCCCCTATCGCCAGGAAATCGCCATCAACACTGTTCTCTTCCAACTAGAACCCAAAATGTTACCCACTATTTTCCAATTCTCCTGACACACACGTACACTTTTCCGCTTAGTTTTTAGGGGAAAGTGAAATTTCCTTGGCTGAGCCTACCTTGTCACTGTTTGTCACAAAGACACATATCCCAGAGTTATTTCTCTGACTGCCACTCGGGCTAAATTGTGCAGAGCCCAGATGTGGTGAACAATACTCCACGACTTTATTCAATCCCGTTGAAGCATATTCTTCTTTGACAATGTGACTAGAATATACTGTCACCAAAACGCACAGCATCAGAGAAATATGATGCTGCCAACACTGATGAGCCTGGTCAGTATGGAAATATTAATGCATTTATTGTGTACATGAGTTACATCTTAAACATACGGGCCATCCGTGTGAATGAACCGTTATGTTATTAACCATACAAGATAGATTAAGAATAATTTGATATTATACGACATGGCATACTACTGCCACCCTGTGGTACAAAAGAGAACTGCAACCACCGAGATGCCATTCGCTCACCCTGATAGGAACAATCGCACAAATGAATGACATAATGGGATAAATTATAGATTTTTAACTTCTTGACATGAAAATTAAAGATGCAATCAAAATCAAACATTTGATGCATGTCCGACGCATACGCATGCACCCACGCATGGACACGCACGCACACGCGCGCGCGCGCACACACACACACACACACACACACACACACACACACACACACACAAACCGATTTCACATTATCCTAACTGATTTACATCCATTTAAATGTTAATTCGAAAATATGATTTGCATAAGTGAAGCCACGCTGGTACATGACCACTTTTCACATTTCAAGTATTCCCAGCATTTCCCCACTGAATAGAATCTTGTGTATCATCAAAAAGAATGCTTGGCCAATTAGCCAATCGGTGTGCTGCTATTCCACAGCATGAAGGCCGCGCAGCAGGGAGGAGGCTAATTGGAGGACAGTCTGGCTGCAATTCCAAATGGACGCGCGTGGCCATATTGACACCCCGTGTCACCGTGACAAATTGAGACTGGGGATTTCAAATCCGAACCCTTCCTGCTGCTTCGCTACAAATAGTCCTTGTCATAAATCACGATGCGGCAGAGATCTGCTGTACATTCATCAGTGTGTCCGGAATATATCCATCAATGTGGGTTTAGTGCTCCTATTGGTTGGACAGATCTGTCTGTCACGACCCTCTACATTCAGTGATATCAAGTATAGTTGAGGTGCTGATGTTAGAGCACAGACTCTTCATTAGATCTCTATCACACTGTAGCTGTATCTGGAGAGTTCTGTCAGTACACAACTACCAACTAATGCATCAGTCCTGCATCTAGCTGCATGACATAGCACGCTAAGCCTAATAAAATAGCCTTAAATATAGCAAATAGTCTCACATTGTATCTGCATGGTAAACTGGAACCAGGGCCTTAAACTATTTTGGTGGGTGGCAGACTATTTTACTACATTCGGTACACATTGCCAGTTTTCTGGGCCCTGGTGGGTATTTATTAACAAAAACATAAGCAACTAAATGAAAGTGATAAATAAATCCAAATCCCAGAGGCAGGGAAAAATATTCACTCTCGGCTACTGATGGACTCAACACGACCCCTGTAGGTGTTCTTTGGTATCTGGCACCAAGACATTAGCAGCAGACCCTTTATGTCCCGTAAGTCTCAAAACCAATCCCAAACAATTTGTGCAAAGTGGGTTGACCCACCTCTTCTTCGTCTGTCCTCGGACCACTGTGAATAATTACTCACCACCTCCTCCCGGGAGCACCATGCAGCCTTGCTGTCCCAGCTATGCACAGGCCCAGTTTTCCGGCCACAACAATTTGGCATTTGTCTCCTCCAACCTGCCCGTTTCTCTTCCACAAAAGGCTGTTAACATGCTTAGGGATTCGAGCACTTAACACGCTTGGCGCTGACTCAAATCCCACAACAAATGGTGGAAGCAACGTCTTGGGCAGTTTTTTCTCCACACTTTCCTCTGGCCATCACTCTGGTACATGTTAATGTCTACGTCGTCCGGCCTCGATACGTTTTCTGACAAAGCTGCAGGCTCTTTGGGGCTAAGTAGTGAGATTTTCCGTGCTGTGCTGGCCCTTCTGCTGGATTGTGCAGATGTTAGTGACTTACACAACCATGGGCTCATCTTAGAGAGTGCTTCTGTCCACAACATATTTCCCAGAACTCTGCAGGCATTGTACCATTGTACTATGACCTTCCTGTTATTAAGATTACCAGTAGTTTTGCACCTTGCAGTTTAGTGTGTCTTTTGCAGATGGCATTAGCCGACACGAACATTATCAAAAAACTTAGCCAATTCACTGTCCTTGTGTATGTGTGCTAACTTAAATGTTTGCAATTTTGGGTTGCAAACATTGCTGCTGTGCCAATCTGTGGCCATTTGGTGCTAATGTTCTTGAATTGGACATAGACAAATCAATGTGGAAGTTGTGAAAACTCAAATACCTATTTCAGGTATATGAATATATAATATATATATTATCTATGCTATTGTCTTTCAGAGGAGGTGCTTGTGTCTCACCCAGAATTCACTAATGTACTGTAGCTAATTAAACATGGACACACTGTACGACACACCAGTGAGGAGTCACTATCCCATCATGATTAATCACGATCTCGCCGCTTTTATTTAAAGACCATCTTCCCCTTGCATTGCCTGTTCTCCCTGTTTATACACATTATACACGGGACAAAATTACACTTTTGTTTTTGCCCCCATTTTTCATGAGCTGAACTCAAAGATCTAAGACTATTTCTATGTACACAAAAGGCTAAATTTGTGTTAGTGAGCACTTCTCCTTTGCCGAGATAATCCATCCACCTCACAGGTGTGGCATATCAAGATGCTGATTAGACAGCATGATTATTGAACAGGTGTGCTGTAGGCTGTGTGACAGTTTTACTGTATTGGTGGGGTCCGGAAACCAGTCAGTATCTGGTGTGACCACCATTTGCCTCCCGCAGTGCAACACATCTCCTTCACATAGAGTTGATCAGGTTGTTAACTGTGGCCTGTGGAACGTTGGTCCACTCCTCTTCAATGGCTGTGTGAAGTTTCTGGATATTGGCAGGACCTGCCAGTTTCAAGCCAAAAGAAGACCTTTTTAAAAATAAGGTCTCCCCAAAAACACCTCCATCCGTTCTGGTACAACCCAATAACACCCCCCAACAGGTCCAGTACACCCCAATAACACCCCCAACAGGTCCAGTACACCCCAAAAACACTCCCAACAGGTCCAGTACACCCCAATAACACCCCCCAATAGGTCCAGTACACCCCAATAACACCACCCCCCAACTGGTCCAGTACACCCCAATAACACCACCACCCAACAGGTCCAGTACACCCCAATAACACCACCCAACAGGTCCAGTACACCCCAATAACACCACCCCCAACAGGCCCAGTACACCCCAATAACACCCCCAACAGGTCCAGTACACCCCAATAACACCACCCCCCAACAGGTCCAGTACACCCCAATAACACCCCCCAACAGGTCCAGTACACCCCAAAAACACCACCACCCAACAGGTCCAGTACACCCCAATAACACCTCCCAACAGGTCCAGTACACCCCAATAACACCACCCAACAGGTCCAGTACACTCCAATAACACCCCCCAATAGGTCCAGTACACCCCAATAACACCCCCAACAGGTCCAGTACACCCCAATAACACCCCCAACAGGTCCAGTACACCCCAATAACACCACCCCCAACAGGTCCAGTACACCCCAATAACACCACCCCCAACAGGTCCAGTACACCCCAATAACACCCCCCAACAGGTCCAGTACACCCCAATAACACCACCCAACAGGTCCAGTACACCCCAATAACACCACCCCCAACAGGTCCAGTACACCCCAAAAACACCACCCAACAGGTCCAGTACACCCCAATAACACCACCCCCAACAGGTCCAGTACACCCCAATAACACCACCCCCAACAGGTCCAGTACACCCCAATAACACCCCCAACAGGTCCAGTACACCCCAAAAACACCACCACCCAACAGGTCCAGTACACCCCAATAACACCTCCCAACAGGTCCAGTACACCCCAATAACACCACCCAACAGGTCCAGTACACCCCAATAACACCCCCAATAGGTCCAGTACACCCCAATAACACCCCCAACAGGTCCAGTACCCCCCAATAACACCCCCAACAGGTCCAGTACACCCCAAAAACACCACCACCCAACAGGTCCAGTACACCCCAATAACACCCCCCAATAGGTCCAGTACACCCCAATAACACCTCCCAACAGGTCCAGTACACCCCAATAACACCACCCAACAGGTCCAGTACACCCCAATAACACCACCACCCAACAGGTCCAGTACACCCCAATAACAACTCCCAACAGGTCCAGTACACCCCAAAAACACCACCACCCAACAGGTCCAGTACACCCCAATAACACCTCCCAACAGGTCCAGTACACCCCCAATAACACCCCCAATAGGTCCAGTACACCCCCAACACCCCCAACAGGTCCAGTACACCCCAATAACACCACCCAACAGGTCCAGTACAACCCCAATAACACCCCCAACAGATCCAGTACACCCCAATAACACCCTCCAACAGGTCCAGTACACCCCAATAACATCACCCAATAGGTCCAGTACACCCCAATAACACCCCCCAACAGGTCCAGTACACCCCAATAACACCTCCCAACAGGTCCAGTACACCCCAATAACACCCCCAACAGGTCCAGTACACCCCAACACCACCACCCAACAGGTCCAGTACACCCCAATAACACCCCCCAACAGGTCCAGTACACCACAATAACACCACCACCCAACAGGTCCAGTACACCCCAATAACACGCCTTTAAAACATGCCTAAACAAATTATTTTATCTATTTTTGTTCAGTAGCCTACTGCGCTTTTCTTGTACTTTCATGATGCTTTATTTTTATTTATTTCATGCACTTTGAAATAATTCTAGATAAAAGAACACAATATACTATGTTAAAATAATTTAGTTATATTTCTACAAAAAACTTTAGATTTAGTGCAAGATGTTGGATATTGCCCGTGATTTAACAAATCTTTAGGAAGATACTGCCCCCTTGTGGCAATTTTCACCACTGTATCGTCAGAAAATGTACAAGAACAAGGAAACCCCTCTGAAAGACACATCATGTTTTAAGAGTAGCTGAGCTGGCTGTTTCCGCTCTAAGCAGTGTATGAGACACTGGAGTGACGCAAGGACCATGCAATTAGGCTAGTTTTGATTCAAATAACATTTATGGAGTTACAAAAAGCAGTTGTTTTCTTTTTTTTACCATGAATCAAATGCAGTGCAGATTTTAGAACATACAAATACAGTATATACATGATTTTAGATAAATGTACTTCTTCCTAATTGTTTTTGAAAAGGTAAAAAATTAAAACAACGCATCTTCGCAAACTATATATTTTTCACCCTGTATAATTAAGGTGAAGCAACAGGAAAATTGGCATTGATAGCAATTTATTTAACATTTTGCATTACATTACAGTTGAGTAGATCACAGAAAAACAACTGCATTCCGTTATGCTTATTAATGTCAAAAAACAACAACATCGTTTAGCATATATATAGAACTTGAATTTGGACTTCCAGGAAAGCAGCAGTTGATACTTCCTCATGGTCCAGTAACCTTGTCCACCCTTATTGTATATAGTCTAATATACACAGGAATATAGGTTGTTTCATGGCTATCCTTATTATTATCTTTCAAAATAAAGATCTACTCGTATCTAGTTGATCCATGTTTTTTATAATTACTTAAATGTGTACTTTATACAGGAAAAAGACAAAGCGAAGTATACAGATGATAAAGCTTCTTTAGGTAAACATGTTTTCTAATTTACAGCAGTTAGTGTTAAGTGTTCAAGGTGAACGAGTAAATAGTTACACAGCATTGGGTCAACCACAATATCCAAGGAGAACAAGCCAAGATGTCGAGAAATATCTTTCCGTTCCAACACAATGCATTCATACTACAGTTCCATGGCATTTAAAATACAAATATAACCCATGCGTAATAAAACGGATGACAGCGGTATTTGACAAGTCATCTTCTACCCCAGCCCCCATACACACAAATAAACAAGGACACAAAAGGAAAAGAACAAAGATAGATTTCTGTGGCTTATAATATCTAACTTGTGACAATGCAGGATTCAATAGTTCGTTATATGAATCTGATCGGAGGCCAACACAGTATTATCATGTTACTCCATCACCATGTTGGGGTTTATGAATGTGTAGACCTGCATTTACCGTAAGGGCGACACCATTGGAAATGCTCTTACTGATTAACAGCAGCTATCTAGAAAAAAACATTAGGAAGCCAGTTCAATGTTTCTAAGCATTTGCAATTCATGTCGGCTGTTAATACACCATAAAACCAATGGTGATGGCTTAGCATGCAGCGATTCAGTGTTCCCTCTATGCCTTTAAGATCAAACGAACGACATAGAATTAGAAAGTTGCGGTTCTTAAGATGCATTAGGCAAATTGAATTAAATACTCAAATTCAATATTAGTGCTCAGTGCAGCAGAATCATAACGCCAATGTTTATACATGAAGACAAATATAATTCCACCACTGGATTATCTAAAAAAAACAAAGTTATTTAGTTCTGAGGATGTTAGCAGACGTCCAGCTGTATGGATATTAGCTGCAGGACCACGTCAGATTGATGCTGTGAGGTTTAGAGGGAACACTGATTTATTCACTCTGGTCACATTAAGATGTCAACAGCATCTCCACGGTCTTCCTCCTCGGTGACTTTGAGTGACAGCACCTCTTCGTTCAGGAACAGGCCACTGAGCCTCTCCTTGCGGGCCTGTCTCTGCTCTTTCAGCTGTCTCTTACGCAGGGCTTTCTGCTGCAGCTTCCTCTGCTTTGAACGTTTCTATAACCCAAATAAGACAATAACATAAGCCTCCTGGCAGTGTGACACCAAGCCCGAATAACAGAGACAAAAATGCAGTGAGAACCTTTGAAGTGGAATTCGTTTTTATGTTATTAAATTCACAGGTATTTTTCATTCACATTTGGTCCACAAGCTCCAAACCTGTATAACGCTTGTAAGACAAGTGAAAGAAGATCCTATGGGACCGAAAACTAGCTTTTACACCATAACCCCAAGTGCTACACGTGGCAAGCCGAACAGCACTCATCATCCTGGGAACACCATCCTTAATGTGAAGCATAGTGGTGGCAACACCATGCTAGTATCAGAATCAGGACAATAGGCTCACAATTTGGTGAAAACTGCTTGAATCCACCCTGCCTTATGTACAGGCTGGTTGTGATGTGATGGTCTGGGGGCCTCTTCTAGTGCATAACTTAAGGCCCGTAATACCAATACAACATTACAATTGCGTTACCATTGCCATTGGGTCAGCATGGATCAAAATTCCTACGGAATGATTCTAGCATTCCACAAATGAGTCATGGCAGTTCAGGAGGCAAAAAAAGAGGGTATCCCACTAAATAGGTATGTGTGGCCACTGAGTGTAGTTTGAGGCCCTGTTAAGAAGAAGTGTATGTACTTTAAGAGTCCCAATTACCTTGGAGTCCCGGATGCGTTCAGCAGCACTGGACAGGTTCCCGTCACTGTGGGCGCGGCTGATGTTAGCCGTGCTGCAGTTGGAGGCAGAGTTAGCGGCGGAGCCAGTGGACCCGGTGGAGCTGCTGGCACTGCTGACCATGCTAGCGTTACTAGCGTTACTGCTACTGGCGCCACTAATCCCACTGGTACTGGCACTGCTATGGCCACTCCTCTTCCAGCTGTCCCGGGTGGTGCTGGGGCGCTGTCGTGGACTGTGCTCACGGATATAGTTCCTCACCTGTTGGGATACCAGAATTAACGACTCAGGTTCAAAACTATTAAAATGTCCTTCTTCTTTAATATGACACAATGATTATAAGTGATCAGTCCTAAAATACTACGGTTGGTGAAGATGTTTGGCATGCAAAAACAAATATATTGTCCCTACAAGTAATGCACTGCCTTCCAATTGCGTCTGTTTTTGAGCTGTATATGCGCTAACAGTGTTAGGGATCCAATGTATTCGAGGCAGACGAAATTCACACCAAACCAATTGCAGGTCGATTTTAACATTGGTTTTATTGATTTCATCAGCCACACTGGCAGGTAGTCACACCACAGAGCTCAGGCTAGAGTATAATAAAGTCAAGATTTATATCTCAGGTCTAGCACAGTTGCTTTCAAAGTATTTCGCCAATTTACTTTCATTGCTGGACCACAAATCCCCTTTAATGGCCGTCAGTGAACAAAAAGCAGATGGTTACCTGCAGCTAAACTGCCTACTATTTTTTTCTTCTTAATTGACGGGCACTGCCCACACATGCCCAGAATGTTCAGAAGGTTTGACTAAATATTCAGAAGTCGCCTCCGGGGGGAATAGACTAGTGGTGTTGTGCGGTTCCCTCACCTGTTTCAGTTTCTCATCGGTTAGGCAGTTGAGCTCGATAATGAACTCGCTGTCCGTCGGTGAGATCTGCGCACACGGGTCAATGATCTTGATGATGTCCAACTGCTCTCGTAGCCCCATCTCCGTACTGACCTTTCTGCTCAGATATTCTATATATTCCACCTGAAGGAGACAGTGCATATTACAAATCTGCGCGCTTTACTAGTCTAGGAACCATCCATACGACGTCTGGTGTTCCATACCTGTTCATCATTGGACATAGCACTCCAGTGAAGCTCATCTAAATTTCTATGTGGTTTGGTCTTTCTCTTGGAGGATAGGCATGGCGAGCTGGGTACACTGGGTATGATGTCAGAGAGACCATCGCTCCCACTGGCAAAATCGCTTCCTGGCAACTGTGGATAAACAAAACACAGAAAAACTGATGAAGCAACCACCAATACAAGTTACATTGACATTCATATTTAAATAATCTCATTGGGCGACATACCTGCCACTCAAATTCACTGTCTGACCAGTCCCAGTAGGTGCTGATGGATGACACGTCACTGCAGACGCTGCCCTCTGGGAACAGGTCGAACGAGGTGAACTCCTGGTCATCCAAAAGGGAGTAGCAGTCCTCCTGGTCTCCCACGGACACTGAAGAGAACTGCTCCTCGCTGCATTCTGAGCTGGCCACACTGGTTCCACAAGAAGTCAGGTTCCATCTAAACAAAATTAAATATAATAGTGTGGATAGATGCTGGGTTCTCACATTCACCACCATCTGTATTAGGTGCATCTATGCAATATCGTTTTAAGTCCCTTTTCCCCAAATTCATGCCGTCATGTGCATAACTATGGTTTGTTAACTTCCTGAACTGCTTTTTAAATGATTATTTATCCAACACATATATTGTAAACATTTCCAACCATAATATTCCCTACATTTCTCAAAATCTTTACTCTGAAAGAGATGGAAGCATTCTCATCGGAGGGGTCAGTAAGAAAACCCTTCAAATAAACGTTTCCCTTTGCCAAAAAACATACAATTTAACACAGGAGGTGACAGTGGGTGCACATGTAACGCTGCATAGGGGATAGAGATTGGAACGCACGCACTTCAATCAGCTATACCTGTTACTATGGAACTGCCAGTGGGTGCACATGTAACGCTGCATAGGGGATAGAGATTGGAACGCACGCACTTCAATCAGCTATACCTGTTACTATGGAACTGCCAATGGGTGCACATGTAACGCTGCATAGGGGATATGGATTGGAATGGGACGCACGCACTTCTGTCAGCTATACCTGTTACTATGGAACCGCCGGAGGGGATCTGTCCGGTGACAAGAGGACAACTGACAGCCGAAGTCACTGACATCCAACGTGCCGGCCTCACTTATGTTTCCTCGCTGCGACAGGAGTGGAAATGGCTCCTCTGGAGCGAGGAACTTTTCGTAAAGTGCCTCGGACATTTCGTTATCTCCCCCTGAAAGAAATATACATGTAATTAGAAATGAATTAATAAATATATAACCAACAACCGTAGACGATAGCGAAATGTTAAATAAACCAGATTCTCTCAAATAACTAGAGAAATTCTGTAACGATATCGTGAGCACTAGGTAAATATATATATATATATATAAATAGAGCAAAACATTGCTAACAAACGCTAACGCTAAGTTAGCTTATTCTGCAAACCCCCGAATCTGCCAACTAGCTAGTGATATTATTGTCCACATTACGCAACTATTAACGGTCAAGCCAGTCTGCTATATTTTGGCAATCAATACAAATGATTTAAGGCAGCCAACGACATGGCCTGGTTCCTTTAACTAAGCTAACGCTGCTAACACACTAAATCCTACCGCAGGATATTAACCGGTACACGTAGCTAGCTTTAGTGCTCGACATAATCCATTAAAACCCCCACGGTGTTTTCCGCACAACATCGATATTGGCCAGTCGACAGAAGAACGACGTTGACGGAACAACAAACCTGCTGTTATTGTTTAGAGAAAAACACTTATTTTTTCCTCCATTTGCAAATCCTCCCCGTCGAGAAAATTATTCTGGAAGCACACACGACGTAACCAGAGATGTGTATACACAAAGAGATCGTCGTGTCTCCACCCCTAACAATAGGAAATGTTGTGCTGCTGGCAGGAGTCAAGAACAAGCGACCCTAGAAATAACGATAAGTAGAACAGGCGCCCCCGTTAAAGTAATGGCATACTGATGGGCGGACTGGCACACAAACGGTTAAGCATGTGACGGTTGGCATTACATTCTCTGAAGGAAATCCGCCAACACACTTTTAAAATATGACATCACAAATTTAGCTTTCAGTTCATCCAGAAAAAACCCTCATCCAATTTGTCTGGTTCCCCCAAAGTGCGCATGTTCAAGATATCGAATCAAAGTTTTGAAGTATATCACAGTTGTGACTGTGAGTGTGAAGAATTCTTAAACGATCCGGAATGTTCTTGCATAGATAATAAAATACAAAAGACGTATCTATGAGTGCTCTTTTTTATTTAAAACCTATGGAATTGTCTAACCAAACTGTAGCTGCATAAAATAGCGTGTACATATCACTCTGTGCAGGGATTTGTTAAACTAAACATAACAACAAACACATTAGTGAGCATCATTTTCTACACTAACATGGACATTAAATGCATTACACTACCAAGCAAGAGTTAAACGGTTAAATTGCCCAGGTTAGTGGATCCAATCAATATCTATCAATAATATTTCTATGCGCTGGGCGGCTCGTCTTGTACAGGTTTTTGGCAAGAGTAACCTCCCTCCTATCACATATCCTCTTGGCTCATATGTCAATGCGACGTGTTGGAAATGACAGCGCCCTCTAGCGAAAGAAAGGAATATGCGGATGTGTATGCTATCTTTAGTAGCATACTCTACTGTATGTTCTGCTAATCTTGATATAGATTTGCGAAAGACTATGTAGAAATCAGTGATGATATATCAATGAATTTAAGAAGATTTATTGTACATTCCAAATATGTGTATTTGTATTGTTACTTGATTAAATCGAATTAAACAAAAAACAAATTGCATATAATACATATACTTCTCAAAACAACAAGTGTCAATTATTGGTGCACTTTTTTCTGTATGTTCTGGAACTGTTGCAAAGATAGTTGTACTGAGCCTCTTCCTCTTTTGGATAAAAAGCCATGGTCGACCGCAACATGGGCCCAAGTGGATTAAAGCAGCAGAATACATTAAAGATCCACCACAATATGGTAAACTGATGGTAAACCACTGCTTTTGCATGTGGCAAAATACCTTTATTTTTATAAGCTCACCACAGCAGAGTTCATATCCAAGTATTAAGTATTATATTAATGCTATTTAGCAATCTGTTGATGCAAGAATGTGTTGGTTTCTCTCAATGGAGGCTTTTTTTCAGACAAACCCCTAAAAAATAGGCCTTTGATGATCATGCAGGTTAACCACTGGTTTTAGACATATTGGTATAATTTGCACTAGTGGTAAAGGGTATGTTCTGTATTTATTTAACCATTGCTTAAATTTAAAAAGTCAAATTATTATGGGGAGCACCAATAACATTTTGGTTCTGACATTTGGGATGATAAAAAGCCATGTGCTTGAAAACAAAAGGAACAAAAACTAGGCACCTACACCTAGTAGCCAATCTATTGTGTAAGCACACATAGCTCTTCAAAAACTCAATAAAGCAGCCAATGCAGAGATAAATATTTGTATCGATATAAATATGTACAAGTGACATCAACGTCAAAGGAAAACCACTTATTTTTTAAACCACCAGGTGGCAGTATAGACCTCTGACGTCTGTTTATATACTCGCGAAGAAAAGGAACAAGCGGAAAATGGTATGTCATATGATATACGTTTCCGGAAATGGTCTGAAATGCATAACATGACAAAGCTAGTCAAATGCATCATCGTTTTTTGAAACAATTTTCGATAATTTAAGTTTGTTCAAAAATCCAAAAATAATGTCGTCTTGCCACGCTAAAGTTGCGGTTGGCGCATCCACAGATTCGAGTTTTTTAGGAGGAAGGATACCATCAGAAGTGGAAATCATGGCTAAACACTTGAAGGATTTAGACCAAGAAATATTTAGAAAAATTCTTAAAGGTTGGTCACTTGACTGTGGAACAACTGTGTTCAATTCAGTCGTTTTCGTTTTTGTCTCTTAATCACACACACACACACACACACACACACACACACACACAAACATACGTGAAACATTGTGACATCTCTGTGTGTTTTTCCATAGCGGTGGTGAATGCTATTGAGGGTAAGGACTCCCGGGAGGCATTGGAGGCTATCGCGATAACTGCTGCGGTCCCTGAAGAGCGGCTGACTCATGTTGTGGCTGGAATGTACCGCCTGCTTAAGGAAGCTCTACGTATACCAATGTCATCATTAAAACAAGAGGTAAAGCCTGGTTGTTGGGCCAAAACCATAGTCTGATACACAACACTGCGGCCTGATTCATGGGGGGTTTTCTTATAAGACTTTTAAAATACGATAATTTTCCATATTCTAGGTTTTCAAAGAAGATTTAAGAGAACTGAGGTAGGCTTTATTATGTCATCTTCATCACAGCTCAAAGATGTTGGCATCCCATCTGTATTTCAAGGGGACAAACAACTTCTTACATTTGGCAGTCCAAGAATTGTAGTAGCTGGCAGCTCATCAAATGGCACAGCTTATAACCATAAACCTTTGTAAAAATTTACCTCAAAAGATTGTGTTGTGCTTTTTGCATAAATCATCATCATCATAATAATGACATACAGTAAATTGCCGCTGACTTTACACTTAACCGTATGTTATTTCAAGCATTGATTCATACTGTAGCATCAACATATTAAATGGAAACATGTTAAATGCTTTCAGCTGAAACGTTCAACTCTCTCTTTGTAGGATACCTGAGGAATTCATCACAGACTTTTCAAGTTTAGTGTTTGGCAGTCGGTATGTTTACTGTTACAGTGTCACGCTCGTTTTTGTGTTGTTATGTAATGTCATTGACAAATAATTCAGGAAACGTCTTTATAAGGCACAAATCCTGGTTTGCCAGCATTTCAGTGGTGGATTTATTGTGCAAAGAGACATTTGTGACACTCACTCAGTGACTGTGGATCTGCTCACTGTCCTTTGCTATCCTGGTAAATGGTACAATCAGACGAACAACACTGGAGGCCGTGGCTACCCAGCAGGGACCTCAATTACCCTTTGTTCAGGATCTCAGGTGGAGGGTGGATGTGGCCATTTCAACAAGGTACGTCATGCTGTACTTTTGTTCACCATTTTTAGAATGTGAATGTCCATGAAATGCATACAGTGTTACTGTTATACATTGGTACAGTGCATTATTTCATAAATAGTAAACACATTTTATTATTTTAAAATAAAACAATTGCTGCAGTTCTCCAGAAAATATATGCATTGTATTTTATTTTTGTTTTCCTGTAAGTTCTCTAGCTCGTGCCTTGCAGCCCTCAATTTTAATGCAGATGAAGCTGTCTGATGGAAATTCCCATCGCTTTGAGGTAATCACTCTGTAACAACTTATTAAGGCTTTGATGGGTAAATCTCGACTAGAAAAGATTTCCATAACAGCCTACACTCTCCGAGAATCCATTTTCATTTCTCAATTGTTTTTGCGAGAAATAGCAATTTATCTATGTAAAAACACAAAATATGCACATAGAGACATATCAACTTTGGTTTAATATATAGTTCGATTGACATTTTTAACCGAAAGTTCTCAATTGAAGACATTGCTCAGGCCTCTTAGCATAGCTTCTATCAGTCTATTTACAAACAATCTGCTTATTGAATACTAAATGCTACCCGTTAATGCTGTCATGTTAGACCAAGTGTATACCAAACCGTAGCTCATTCAAATGTCAAAATCTGAAAACAGAAATCGGCAGGAATATTGATCAAATAAGCTCCAATTTGAGGCTCTTAGGCTTTATGAGCGACCATAAAAGATATGGTCCATAACACCATATGTGTGAGATATGAACAGGTTACTGTTGGAGTAGCAGATGTTAAGGAGTGGGCAAGTACACTTTATGACATTAGACAGATATAGCTGATATGTCATAAATAGCACTTAATGAATCTCAGGACTTGCTGTAATTTCTTTAAACCTTCTGTGGAAACAGAGGAAATCTGGAGAATATATATGAAACCTTGGACCAATCAAACGCTATTACATTGTACTTTATACAACTGCAATTAGAACATAGCTCAGACAATCAAGTATTTGTGTTTTTTAGGTTTGACGAAGGATTATAATATAACACAATGTTGTATGTCCAATTATTGTACTCTTTATTTTATTAAACTGTTCTGCATTTTCTCTCTAGGTGTCTGTTTCCAAGTTTCAAGAACTCAGGTACAATGTTGCACTTATTCTCAAGGAGATGAACGATCTGGAGAAGAGAAGCATATTGAAAATTCAAGATTAACTCTGTCTGTAATACCGTAAAGGACCAACAAGTGTTTTCATCAGTCAAGTTTTGTTTCCATAAAACAGATTATATATATTTTACATGTAAGACGGTAGATAATAAATTCTTCTAAAATCACATTTGTATTTGCACTTCCTGTAATAGGTGTGTTTACAGTAAAATTAATTATGTGTTTAAATGTTTTTCATTCAGCTAGTTTCTGGAATTGCTATGATGACATTGCAGAAAAAAGTTATGGATCAGCCCACAGATTTTGGATAAACCATAAACAAGACTAGACAAGTGGAAAGGGTAGGGTGATGGCCCAGTTTTAACACACTGTAATGGAAAGTTGACCTGACCCAAATATAGAATCCTAACAGTTTGAAAAGTGGTTTAGTTCATTTTTTTTAACCTCAGACAATTTATACATATTTCTGAAAAATGTGTGTAACAACTAATTTCTTACTCAATAATGCCTGTAGCATGTTGATGAATGTGTCAAATTAGTAAAACTAGTTATAGAATTTGTCATTTTAACAAACTACCATATGGAGTATCTACTATATTGTTACTTTCTAAAGCTTACAGCAGCATATACTCTATACAGATACGAAGGAGTTTGCTATGAACAAAGATGTCCCTTGCAGTTTATTCAGGAAGACAGCCGACTACGATTTTATTTCCCCACTAAGTTTTCTTTTATATATCCTACCGTACAGGATCTGAATGGTAAAAATACAAATTGAATACATCTGAGTTGGGCTGTCTGAGTATTTAAGAAAAAACATTCAATGGAGGTTCTTCTGTGGTCCTGCATGGGAACATTGTATATCTTTTTTAGTAAAGGCGCGTTTCTTTAAACTTATTTTGGTTCCATGTCTACCCATGGTCCAAATTAAAGTCGACTTGGCCCATTACGCATTAGATCCATTTCAGGACATTGACCGACTTCGATCTACAGTCCAGACGCGTCCGGTGTTACAACTGCGTCGTTAGGTAACAACGTTAGACAATCCGTCCAATGCGAAGCGCTCTCGGTGGTCACATGACAGCGTTTATGTAACACTTCTTTTTTTTAACAATGAGCGTATCATTAATGGTGTACGATGATTTCCCCTCAAAGCAGTGAGCCGAGCGGGGAGAGAAGACCTGGAATAAGCAGATGAACAGAGCCCACTTCCAAAACGGAGGTTTATTTCGCTAAAACAGTCAGCATGGACACGGATAACACAGATGACATGCTGCTTCTGGCGGCGGAAGCGTTTCAATCCAAAAACTTTGCACTCGCAGCGGACATATACGAATGGCAACTGCGGCACCACGGAGACCCAAGTGCGCAGCAGGATCTGCTGTTGAAGCGAGCCGATGCCCTGGCGTGTGATGGGAAATTGACCGACGCCTTTGAGCTCTACCGGAAAGCGTCTGAAATCGGACGACTACAGCCGGACCAGCTGGAGAACCTAATTGAATATCTGTCGTCCGTCATTAAAAGGAGAGATGTGCCGGACAGTCAGACCAGACAGGAGAATAACTCTGGTTGCGTTGGATATGATGCGTTTGCCTGCAGAATCTGTTATGGGTTTCTATACGAGCCAGTCACCTTGCCTTGTGGACACTGCTTCTGCAAAAAGTGCCTGGACAGAGAGAAAACGCCTGTCTGTTGCAAAGAGTGCAATGATTGTATCATACCTAATGATATTAACAAGTATAGAGTCAATGTTGTTCTTAGTAACTTGTTGTCAAAGTGGTTTCCGACTCAATTACGAGCAGTTCATCTCAGACGTGAGGGGAATGGACTATACGCAGAGAAAATGATGGATGCTGCCTTGGAAAAATACAACGAAGCAATAGAAATTGGTGGGTTATTTTACATATATAGTTTTAAATTCGATAATAAACCAATGACCTTTATTATAATGCTGCTACAGACTAGTAGAGCCACTGCTTCCAGTCTGGTCATTGAGTGGTTAATTGAATCTGTGATGTAACGTCTGCGTTATATAAGGTTCACTACATAACCATTCAATATGGACATTATCTAACATGTGAGTGTCTTATATATTACTAGGCTATGAATGCTCCTTAATTGTAATGATTTCAGACACGGACAGGCCAGGGCACCTATAAAAATATATAATTAATTCTTCTTTCTGATTCGGAAATGAAAACAGTGAAAAGAATGTAGGCCAAGAAAGAATAGTAGAAGTTAAGCAACAGAAGTGTCAGCTTTGTTTTGGTTTCACTGTTGCCCATCTGATGTCTTTATTAAAAAATCCTTTTAAATGTTCTCCTTAGACAATAACCCAACATTTGCATTGCGATATAAAACTACATTTCTATAGTTAAATTCTGACGGCATGCTTGTATTATAAATATATTATCCAATTCCACATCTGTAATACGTATGTCCATCTCAGTAAATCTGTTGCTTTTTTTATTCAGCTCCCAGGGACCATGTGCTCTACAGCAACCGATCACAGATCAATTCCAGTCTGAATAATTTTCAGGCTGCACTCAATGATGCAGAGATGGCATGCAAGCTCATGCCTCTTTGGTCTAAGGTACGTTTTTGACATTTTTTTCACATTATAATAATGTAAGAAATAACTGAATTCAACCTGTAACATTATCAATTAAATGAAATGGTAAGATTGTACCAATTACTGAACGTTTGTTTAATTTTCTTCCAGGGACATATTAGAAAAGCGCAATCACTTGTCTCTTTGGGTAAATGTGAAGAAGCATTAAGAGAGTACCTGATCGTCATTACATTAGATCCTGATAGTAAACTGGCAAAAACAGAGGCTCAAAAGATTCTGAGTGATCTCTTGTCCCCTGTCACTGATCAAGCACACAATAGAATCTTGGACTGCACAAACCTACTATCTTCCAGAACCAGAATCAAAGGTGGGATTCTGAACACCTCAACCTCAAGCTGCATCACCAGCACATCCTCCAAGTCTTACAAGGTAAGATAATTATCTTTCTGTCTATATAACTTACACTGTATTATAATGTGGTAGTACAAAGAGTTGTTGAGTTTAGGATTATATTTTAATGTCCGTCTGTCCTCCGTTCTCCTAGGATTGCAAGAGTGTGATCGCCTCTGATGAGAAGTTGATTTTGTTGCCTTTTCTGAGTGAAATTAAGAGTGACAGCTCATTTGAGACATTGTCATGGAGCGAAAAGAAAGGTGAAGAGCAGGTTGACCTGAGTACCTGCCATCCCACTGTCATTGACAGGAGTGTCTTCTTCAAACGCAAACGTAGCTCTTCCGAGGACAGCCAAGTAGATAACGGGGACATCTGCAAGCGCTCTAAATCTGGTGAGTTTAAAGCTCTGTCGTCTGACCTCTTAAAGTTTTCCACAGTGTGTCGCAAGCAAGCTAGTTTGAGATTTACACTCTTACTTAATTGGTTCTTCTTTACAGATGTGTACCAGAATGAAGAGACAACCTCCTGGAGTGCAGTGCTTGCTGACCTCATAGACCCAACTGATCTTGAGTGTTCTCTGTGTATGAGGTAAACAAATGTTTTTATTACTCTTATTCATCCTTGGGTAACTTGCTACACAGATCTTTACTTAATTTATATTGTCTGTGATTATTTGAAGTCTATTTCTTAAAGTGAACACCAGATATTGATTTTCTTTTTTGATATTATGAAGCAATACAGATAACTAGGTAAACATTTAGCCTTGTGTACCATTACAATCTACACAGTAAATAAATGCATGGTGAACTAAAATGAGATAACCTGTCCTGTTATGATATCACTCTAATGCACAATTTTGTGTTGTTGTTTTTTCTGCTACATCCATAGGCTCTTTTATGAACCGGTCACCACCCCGTGCGGCCACACTTTCTGTTTGAAATGCCTTGAACGATGCCTGGACCACAACCCCAAGTGTCCTCTCTGCAAGATGAAGCTGGAAGAGTATCTGGCCGAAAGCAAATACAACAAGACTGCATTGATGGAGAACCTTATCTGCAAGTATTTGCCAACCGAGCTCATGGACCGGCAGAAAGTGAACGCGGAGGAGATTGAAGACTTATCCAAGTATGTCTCAAAGCAGCATCTCAGCACTGTGTAAAAAGGACATTAATGACAAACACTCTCATCTGTAATGTTTTCATCCAAATAATGATCATTTCCTCTGACTTGTTTCTCTCCAGTCTAAACAAGAACGTGCCTATATTTGTCTGCACCATGGCCTTTCCCACTGTTCCGTGCCCTCTCCACATCTTCGAGCCCTGCTATCGTCTGATGATTCGCAGGTGTATGGAGATAGGTACCAAGCAGTTTGGAATGTGCCTCGGCGATAAGATCAAAGGGTGAGTAATACCTGGACACAAACGATCAGGTTCCACGGCTAGGCTCAAGTTTCCGTGGTTAAGTTCAGGGTATAAATGTGACGCAGCAGTTGATTTTAATAGCTCAGAAGCTCCAGGTGTCATCAGAGATTAGCAGGTTTTGCATGTCATATGGTGTAAGCAACTTTAGACTCTACGCCTTATACTGTATGGCCCGGTTCTGTGTTATTGTCAGCCTGTGACATATTTACTTACCATATTTACTTACTATATTTACTTATCTGCCCCGTTCATAGATTTGCAGATTACGGTTGCCTCCTGGAGATCCGAAATGTGGAGTTCTTTGCAGACGGCCGCTCTGTTGTGGACACCATTGGGAAGAGAAGGTTCAAAATCGTTGAGCATCACCAGAGAGATGGATACAACACAGCAGACATTGAATACCTGGAAGACGTTAAAGTAATACTCGCTCACATGTACTTCAGCATTCGCAGGAACCCTGTATGTGCCTTTATTGCCGTGCTGATAGAGACAGTTCTTGTCCCGTATAGGCGGAGGGTGTTGCAGAACTGGAGCTGCAGACTGTTCATGATGCAGTGTACGACCAAGCCTTAATCTGGGTCAACTCCCTCAAAGCAGAACAGAAGGAGAGGATTCTGGGGCACTTTGGGCCCATGCCGGAGAAAGACTCCGACCCGCAGGTAAATATAATTCTAAATGGTGTCGCTCAACTCGTTCTCATTTAAACGCACAAAGATTCGTCTGGATGGTTACGGTTGTTGTTTCACTTTTGCAGGCCAGTCCAAATGGGCCGTCCTGGTGCTGGTGGTTGCTGGCAGTCCTTCCCCTGGAGAGTCGAGCTCAGCTGCCCTTTCTGGCCCTGACCTCCCTGAAAGACAGGCTCATCGGCATCCGGAGAGTACTTCTTTTTATGTCGCGCAACCGCAGCTCTCGGTAACTGTAAACATCACACAACTACCCATCTCTTCCATGTGGGGGGGTGTGTTGTTTTCTTTTCTGTTATTAGTTGAAAGACCAAATTGTAACACAAGCGCTTCTGTGTAAATATGTTACTATATGGAAGCGGGCTCTAGTTTGATTGCCGAAATGTTATAACAACTGTCCCTTCCGGGGATTGGACAAGTTTAGCTATGGACTCAATTGTTTTATCAGTATGCTTTAAAGACAGAAATGATTGGTTTAGAGTATAGAATTTTTGGTTATTTATGAACACTGTGTGCATGACAACATGTTTACATCATAAAAAACAGAGCTATTTCAATGATTTATTATTTCCAAAGGGTTTATTAGACGCAAATGGCATACCATCAAAACCAAAACCCTTAAGAATATGTAAGAACTTTCTGAGAAAAATAACGACACACACTATTACAAGTTTTGCAGATGCTGTAGCCGCATAACTTATATGATTATCCGTTACTTATTTCGCTGTGGATAAGTGTCACACATCGTCAGTCGAATTTACTTACGGAATATTTATTTTTATTTATATTGTCTACTTTGCACTTTAGTTGCAGCAGTAACAGAGGTATGAGACTGTTTTCAATGCATGGTGAGCCCAGAAGGGTTGTGCTTTGCCTTCAAGAAAATGAAACATTTGTTGTTTTATGGGATGTTACATATTTTGTCTCTGCTTTTTTATTGTTATTTGATCACCTTTTTATACAGATGATACTGAACCAAGATGGTTGTGTTGTTAAAATGTATTAATGATCAAAAGTAATATTGTGTTTTCCAAGGGCCAATTATTTATGTAGGGCTGCCTTTACTCCAATATTATATACAACAGACATGCTGATACAGTAGGGACAACAGACGTGACAAACAAAGTAATGGTGGTTGCAATAACAGTCGCTACTTTATGTAGCCTGATTCCTGGGTATTACATAAAAGACAATGACGTAAATGTAAACAAGCACATAATCCTAGACTAAGGATAATATCAACTTCTAAAATGTGCCAGATTTATCAGCCTTAACATAATTACCAGTTTCTAAAATTGTCCATTTGATCTGAGAAAAAAGTATTGAATTCTGGACACAATGTTACTATCTGGACATTACATTAGGGTCAGTATAAAGTGAGCTGTCTAGCCATTCTATAGGCTCATAAGAGAGTTGAAGGAAATACTTTTGTCGTTTATCGTCTTGTCTTATAAGCATTTTGTCCACTGGAATCATAAGCTGTAGAATACAAACCCATGGTGGTTTGAATCTTTTTCAACATTTAGTGCCTTAAGTTGAAATTTTCTTCCATGATGCCAGTACTATAAAGCTGAAACTAAGCAGCATTCAGACTAAGGTAGCATTTAACTGAGGCTGAAAGGACTGTCTATGAGTAATGTTATAATATTGTAGGCCTTGTTTTCTTGTATGACAATTTTAGCTGTGTACAAGTATGATACTATATTTGTACAAATCAAAAAATGCAAAGAGCAACTTTCAACCTAAATAAACAACATTTTAAATGTATATTTATTTGAGCTGACTATTGCATGAAAGCCAAATTGTAATCTATATAATGAGTATTTTAGCCATTCACCTCCAAAAATTCTAAAACAAATCTACTATATTCCTGACCTATTTGAATTCCACAGTGATGACGGAACGTAACACTGGTCCAAGTCAATCTACCTTTGACAAGCTG
Source organism: Dallia pectoralis (assembly GCA_029465975.1). Lineage (NCBI taxonomy): Eukaryota > Metazoa > Chordata > Actinopteri > Esociformes > Umbridae > Dallia > Dallia pectoralis. Next base: position 17,382,289 of record CM055729.1, on the reverse strand, counting down.
ACCTGTAGCTCTTCCAACACAGAACATGCTAATCGATTTCATGTTGTTTCTATGAATGAGGTGAACATGGCTGTTATTTCGATGGTTGTATAACACTTGTATAATTGCCTCTAACTGTATGTGTTTACAAAAATGAATGTATGTTGCAGGCATCTTATCCAATTGTTGTATTTCTGTTTTGATGGAATTGTACTTTACAATGTACAGAAAACAAGCTTCTGAATAAAAAAGGCTACGCTCTCAATTTTGCAACATAAGAGCTAAACCAAAGGTCCTCAACGTTTCCGTATATCTCGAGTTATTTTCTTTTAGTTATGCGTTTGCCCGTCTAAAGCAGCGCTAGTGTTCCTCCTCCAAAAGTTCAGGAATGTTGGGATGGAACGCATAGCTCATATAGGATTGCATTGAGTTTACGCAACACTGTAAATGTAGGTCACTATTAGAAGGAAACATTATTACACTCCCCCTGGCCCACTAACCCACATCCGGGAGCTCTACCCTTGTCTTGTTTTGGGAGGAATTGCCCTGACCCATACCTGTTACTAACTACGCCACAGCCTGCCTGATTGGCAAAGATATTTATAGCACAAATGTAATTTGCAGGCTGGCTGTCGGTTTTGTGAGAGGGAGAAGCCAGTGGGGATATGTTTAATATGGTTTACATAATGGGGGACAGTCAGACAATAGGCAAACTTTGTAATTGGGTTAGCATCGAAAGTGTCAGGATATTTTGTTTTCCTGCCTTTTAAGGGGGAGGGGGGTTAGCAGTCAGTCCAGGAACGGCAAAATGTATATAGTTCTTAAATGTCAGGAGCCATGGTGTTTATCTGGGACAGAACATCCTGAATTTAGTGAGTTACAAAATGACATGAACAAAAGTGTAATTAAACTGTACAGAATGTGAACGTGTAGAGATAGCATACTGTTCCTCAGTGTGTGCAAGGAACCGTGTGTGCTAGGAACCGGGCCATGTATCAGTGTTTCCTGGCCAGAGAGTCAGGCCACATAACACTAGTTTTATATTACGCGCCAAGTAAGTTTATGTAACTAGATGGATACGGTTACGAGATGAAGGGGTTGCCATAGGAACTTGGCAGATACACCAACCCCCAATTTTATAAAACATGTAACACGCTGACATAAGTAGGTCAAAGCAGTGCATTATGGGAAAGCGGTTACCTAACTCACCCAGAAATGGCATCTGGAAGGTTAAGTGCCCTGTAAATGTGCTGGTGTGACGACAGAACATGAGCTTAGAGCTAATAAGCCCGCCGGAAAAGAGTGTGGGAAACTGTGTTAGACTGGTCCATGTGGTGTTAGAGGGCTAGAGTTTGTTTGTGTAATAAGTGTGTGATAAGTGTGTGATGAAAGCGTATGCCCCGAGCCTGTATGGCTTACTGTGAGATGGACCTGGTTTGTCTTATGAAATGACCAGTGAACATCCAGTCAGGCTGGTCGGGTCAGTAGTTGCTGGCGCCTTTATGTGGGATGTCCCAGTAACCGGGCTGTGGCTCGGGTACAGCCTCTCATTACCTCACTGCTGTTGAGACCTCCGTGCTGTAACACTGTTGTGTAACGTGCCAACAACAAGCTGTGCTAATGTCTCAGCCTTTAAGCTGCTGGCGGGCTGAGATGTCAGCAGTGATAGTTATCATTTTACAGGCTGTATAATGACCACTACAAGTGCCCTGGACATCTTCAATGTGTACAACATAGTTGCGATTCAACAGTTTGTTTACAAAATAATGTGGACACTACTCATGCATATTTACCACATGTGTACAAAGTGCTGCAGGGCTATGGTTTATCTTGTATTAAATGATTTTTATTGAATGACAATTTCGGGAAAGTGTGCTCTCTGCTTCCTATATAACAGTCCGACACGTAAGCTTATCACATGGACAAAATGGGAATGCTGTAGACCAAAAAATGTGATTTCACGTGTCAGTGCCACAGTTAATTCCCCTCTCCGATACACTTTTGTCATCTGGAAGTAAATGGCATGTGGTGTAACAAATACCCAATCTCTCGCCAGGCCACTCACTGTCAGTGGGTTCAGCAGGCATAATGTGGACATTATGTGGACACAATCAGCATATTGCAGAACAACACCTCCTACTTGACCTGGTGTAGCCAAAAGAGGTGGCTCGAAGCGCTGATTGAAAGTGGAATAATATGCATATGATTTAGGGTGATTTGGGCCTGTAATAAAGCCCTCGTTATGGATAATGTGCTTGTGTAACATAGAAGAGAATGGCAACAACAGCACAGCAAAGAAGGTCAAGTGAACCACATCGTTCCAACTGTGGTTGTGTAACATGTCATTGGGTACAGCCAGCTATGCAGTTATAAATACAATATATTACGCGGATAGAAGATAACGTGCCCGATAGTCATGACTTAGAAAGGTGAATTTTATTGGCTGGCGTTGCACAGGAAGGCCATTACAGTACTTCCGGTAGGTTTGGCAAAAGCAAGCACTTTCACGTTGTCGGCCAATGATTGTTCTACGCGAAGCCCGGTGGAAAAACACTGGTTTGCCGGTGTGCTTAATGCCTATACACAACAGATGGGCTAGCACAGAGAAAGACAATTCACTGGCACCTTTTTCATGGTCAGGGCACTGCAGGAGGTGCAGGCTGAAGGGAACAGATTCCCCCCAATCAGAGACAAAAATGCCTATAAATGAATCATTCGTGACTTGATCTATCAGATCAGAGATCATTTCGGAACATGATTTGGAGTTAATTTACTCTTTATCTTACCAAACACTGCTTTCCACAAGCCATATTTAATGTAAAATGTTTATGTCTGGGAATGCTAGTACAGCAAGTGCCAAAAAGTGAGGTCTGCGTAAACCCGTAAACAGACCAGCGAGAAAATGCAAATGGAGAATATAACACACATCTCCATTAAGGCATCCAGACCAATGTTATAGAAACATATATTAGAAACGTTAACTTAAAACATGAACTTCCGATGTCATGTTGTCATTTGTGCTTGTATTTCTGCTATTAATACCGTATTGGCCCTTTAAACGCATTGATTTTGCACAAAACGACTAAAGGTTGTGTCTGTCACACGCCCTCGTCTGGTCATTTCCTAGGAACCGACACATGCATCAGCACACCGTCATGTGATTGGTCGAGTAGGCGGACTTTCTAACCTTTTCACTGATCCAACTGTTTGGGTATGCAAGGCTGACATTTAGGCTATTACAAGTCCTAACACTTAAGGCAGTTTAAAAATCCTTTGACCTAGGAGACTCAGGTTTAAGTAGTGCGATAAGCCAAACGAGAAAGCAATATCTTCTTTGGAGAAAACATTTTGACCGTTTGTTCCGAGCCTGCTTGTAGTTCGTGTGGAAAGTTGAAAATAAGCTCTTCATACTTATTACACAAAATAAATACACAGGAGTGACACATTTATTAAGTAATACAACACATGTCATACGTAAGCCTACATTGCACTGAACATGGGCTGTCTTGCTGGCAGCGTCAGCACTCGCCCTAACAGCGTCAGCACTCGCCCTAACAGCGTCAGCACTCGCCCTAACAGCGTCAGCACTCGCCCTAACAGCGTCAGCACTCGCACTAACATCGTCAGTACTTTAGGTCAGCACAGTTTATCACAGAAACGGTGATATGTGAGGCATTAGCGCTTAATTTATTAGTCGTTCCCAGGCATTTAGTAGTTGGATTTAAATAATCCAATACACGTTAAGATTAATCCGTGGCTTCAACCACAACAGCTTTTAAATAAAAAGCTAGCAGGTATGATACAGGTCAGTAAACTATATGTATAAAACAAGAGTGAATCTTATGTGTGTTGCATGTACATTTGCCTTTAGACTTATGCACCAGCCCAATCTGTACACACAGTTAGTCCCACCTGCATTTTACCATTAAACTTGTTATAAACTTGTTATATAGTGAGAATGTCTAGTGTGTAAATGCCTCTTTGGTTTCACCGGCTTCAAACTGTAATTTGCTATTAGCTACCTGCAAACACATTGCGGACGTGCATTCCCATCAAACACGATACAGGTACATCCTTACCGAATGTAACCGTCCTGATATCTCCACCACTTGAGTTTGAGAGGGTCTGGGGTTTCATTGCGGTTCATTAGTTTCAGTTATTTCTTTTATTTTCTCATTAAAAGGAGTTTTGCTAGCACTCTGGCTATTAGAAAAAAATACGCTATCAAGTGAGTGTTTTCACAAGTTGATACTAGATAGGGCCTGTATCAGCTTTTAAAACAATGTCGCCCCCTAGCGGTATCAAATTTAAAATGAACACTTTTTTGTCTTAAATCTTAACCACGATAACAGGACAAATTTCTTCCTTTCAGATTTTTATTCACGGCCCCCAAATGTAAAGCAGCTGGATCCTCTTATTTACCCTATCGTCTGCTATTGGCAGGCGGGGCTGGTGCAAGGAAGCCAGGCTTAAAAAGATTACTAGGCAGTGAGGCACTGGGCTGCCCTTTGAAGTAGTCAGATGTATGGTGGCTGGAGAGGCATTCATGCCGATCTCTTGCAGCATTCACGCCGATTGTCCTTGCTGCCTATGGAGGTTATCAGCACAATAGCTCTTCCTGGTTCAGGGACCCTCATAGTGCTGCCATATCTATACCGGTTAACTCTCGTCTCCGTCTGAGAGGCAGGCATCAGGTGGACAGGCTCTGGTTTGACCATCAAAAACGGCCCATTGATAGCTCTCAGGTTAAGAGTAATCCACTGGCAGCATAGGAAAACAGCTGAATTTGTCCGTGGTCTCTAAGGGGACTAGCAGCTCAATAGCTCTACCTGGTTATGGGACTTCTGAGTGCTGACATGTTTATTGAGACTTGTTTGCTGTCAAGGCGGCAGGCTTCAGGTAGTGGTTTGACTGTTAAAAATGGCCCATTGATGGCTGATAAGTCAGGGGAGGCATTCACAGAGACAGAAACATTTCTTACGGATTGTGGGACAGTATAGGCTGCATTGTCTTTGCTCACTGTTCAGATGCTTGCCATGTGTGATCCTTTTTAGGCATGTTCTCTGGGTTGAAATAATTAATCTGCTTCTGTTAATGCTCAGAATCCATTATTAAACATGGTAGCCGTCAAGCTGCGTCTCTGTGTCCCTCTCTTCATTAACATGACGGCTTAAATAAGGAAGTCGTGTTTCAGATATCTAACATGATGATACCAGATGTTACGACGAGTTCTCTGGCACAGTTATGACAGAGGGCCATGAAACATTCGGAGCTGTTTCAGAAACGTGTTTCGTTAATTTTCTTTGTCCAATTGTTCATTGTGTGACTTCCCTGTTATTTAGCGTGTCGTCGCAGTCAAATAAACACTGCACAGATGAAATGCTTCAAACTATTTACTATGTGGCCCAAGACAGCGCTACTATCATGTTTTCATGTTATCAGGTCTACCACCTGTCCGCACTATTTTCAGTAGGTACAAAGAGTTGCTAGCATTGCTGTATCTTACTGTGTTTGGCGATTCGACAGATTACCAAAAGAATCAGTGATTCAATTCGTTATTCTTTTCTGCCCATTTTATGTACATGTTTAAAGACAATACAAAAATACATAAACATACAGCGGATTCAATAAATACAAAGAAAAAACCTTCAGCTCCTTTTTCCCATCCATGCTTATTCATTTATCAAATTAAAGATCAAGGCCTGGTTTAAGTATTCGAGACACTTGAACCTCACTCATACTAGGAATATTGAGAGCATCAGCTAAAAACTTGAAACGTAACTCATCCATTCATTGGTTCGTCTGAAGACATCCTGTCAAACATATTCAATATCATCAACGTAGAACTCAGAAGCTTTTATTATTTGGCTCGACTTTCCAACTCCTTCTTGACTGCAGCGTGTGTCATCGGTCACATGGTGAAACTCTCCAAAATCAGAAAATGAAGGTATTGGAGGTGCAGACGGGTCGAGGACAAAAGCCGTACTGTGGGTGTGAATAAATGTGTTCCGATCAACCCGTGGATGGATTGTCGGTTCGGCCCGTCTCTATTGCACGATCTGGGGCATCTCGCTCCAGGCTTTGGACTTCTTCTTAGCAAGGGCCATCCACGGGGGCTCATCCTGAGCCAGGGAGGTTGGGGCGGGGTGAGCCCCTGCTCTCTTCCCCTCATTATTAACCATGGTAGGCTTGGAGCTTTCCAGGGAACACACCACTATATCTGACAAAAAGAGAACATCTTAGAGAAAAGAAGTCACTCTCAATCCCCGAAATGCAATGAGACTAGTCTGATTTTCTTTAAAAAAAAAAGTGAATTATAGTTTGTAGTTTTTAAAAATGATTTTTTATATCAGTGATATACAACACATGTAATGTGCACATAAGATGTAATTTCTAAGAGCATGTTGTTGCAATCACACATGTGTTCCATGTTAGGGCAGCAGTGTATCAATCACACATTTGTTCCATGTTAGGGCAGCAGTGTATCAATCACACATGTGTTCCATGTTAGGGCAGCAGTGTATCAATCACACATGTGTTCCATGTTAGGGCAGCAGTGTATCAATCACACATTTGTTCCGTGTTAGGGCAGCAGTGTATCAATCACACATTTATTCCATGTTAGGGCAGCAATGTATCAATCACACATGTGTTCCATGTTAGGGCAGCAGTGTATCAATCACACATTTGTTCCATGTTAGGGCAGCAGTGTATCAATCATACATTTGTTCCATGTTAGGGCAGCAGTGTATCAATCACACATGTTAGGGCAGCAGTGTATCAATCACACATGTGTTCCATGTTAGGGCAGCAGTGTATCAATCATACATTTGTTCCATGTTAGGGCAGCAGTGTATCAATCACACATGTGTTCCATGTTAGGGCAGCAGTGTATCAATCATACATTTGTTCCATGTTAGGGCAGCAGTGTATCAATCACACATGTGTTCCATGTTAGGGCAGCAGTGTATCAATCACACATGTGTTCCATGTTAGGGCAGCAGTGTATCAATCAAACATTTGGTCCATGTTAGGGCAGCAGTGTATCAATCAAACATTTGTTCCATGTTAGGGCAGCAGTGTGTCAATCACACATGTGTTCCATAATAGGGCAGCAGTGTATCAATCACACATGTGTTCCATGTTAGGGCAGCAGTGTATCAATCATACATTTGTTCCATGTTAGGGCAGCAGTGTATCAATCACACATTTGTTCCATGTTAGGGCAGCAGTGTATCAATCACACATTTGTTCCATGTTAGGGCAGCAGTGTGTCAATCACACATGTGTTCCATGTTAGGGCAGCAGTGTATCAATCACACATGTGTTCCATGTTAGGGCAGCAGTGTATCAATCAAACATTTGTTCCATGTTAGGGCAGCAGTGTATCAATCACACATGTGTTCCAGGTTAGGGCAGCAGTGTATCAATCACACATGTGTTCCATGTTAGGGCAGCAGTGTATCAATCACACATGTGTTCCATGTTAGGGCAGCAGTGTATCAATCACACATTTGTTCCATGTTAGGGCAGCAGTGTATCAATCACACATGTGTTCCATGTTAGGGCAGCAGTGTATCAATCACACATTTGTTCCATGTTAGGGCAGCAGTGTATCAATCATACATTTGTTCCATGTTAGGGCAGCAGTGCATCAATCACACATGTTAGGGCAGCAGTGTATCAATCACACATGTGTTCCATGTTAGGGCAGCAGTGTATCAATCATACATTTGTTCCATGTTAGGGCAGCAGTGTATCAATCACACATGTTAGGGCAGCAGTGTGTCAATCACACATGTGTTCCATGTTAGGGCAGCAGTGTATCAATCACACATGTGTTCCATGTTAGGGCAGCAGTGTATCAATCATACATTTGTTCCATGTTAGGGCAGCAGTGTATCAATCACACATTTGGTCCATGTTAGGGCAGCAGTGTATCAATCAAACATTTGTTCCATGTTAGGGCAGCAGTGTGTCAATCACACATGTGTTCCATGTTAGGGCAGCAGTGTATCAATCACACATGTGTTCCATGTTAGGGCAGCAGTGTATCAATCACACATTTGTTCCATGTTAGGGCAGCAGTGTATCAATCAAACATTTGTTCCATGTTAGGGCAGCAGTGTATCAATCACACATGTGTTCCATGTTAGGGCAGCAGTGTATCAATCAAACATTTGTTCCATGTTAGGGCAGCAGTGTATCAATCACACATGTGTTCCATGTTAGGGCAGCAGTGTATCAATCACACATGTGTTCCATGTTAGGGCAGCAGTGTGTCAATCACACATGTGTTCCATGTTAGGGCAGCAGTGTATCAATCACACATGTGTTCCATGTTAGGGCAGCAGTGTATCAATCACACATTTGTTCCATGTTAGGGCAGCAGTGTATCAATCATACATTTGTTCCATGTTAGGGCAGCAGTGTATCAATCACACATTTGTTCCATGTTAGGGCAGCAGTGTATCAATCATACATTTGTTCCATGTTAGGGCAGCAGTGTATCAATCACACATGTTAGGGCAGCAGTGTATCAATCACACATGTGTTCCATGTTAGGGCAGCAGTGTATCAATCACACATGTTAGGGCAGCAGTGTATCAATCACACATGTGTTCCATGTTAGGGCAGCAGTGTATCAATCATACATTTGTTCCATGTTAGGGCAGCAGTGTATCAATCACACATGTTAGGGCAGCAGTGTGTCAATCACACATGTGTTCCATGTTAGGGCAGCAGTGTATCAATCACACATGTGTTCCATGTTAGGGCAGCAGTGTATCAATCATACATTTGTTCCATGTTAGGGCAGCAGTGTATCAATCATACATTTGTTCCATGTTAGGGCAGCAGTGTATCAATCAAACATTTGTTCCATGTTAGGGCAGCAGTGTATCAATCACACATGTGTTCCATGTTAGGGCGGCAGTGTATCAATCACACATGTGTTTCATGTTAGGGCAGCAGTGTATCAATCACACATGTGTTCCATGTTAGGGCAGCAGTGTGTCAATCACACATGTGTTCCATGTTAGGGCAGCCGTGTATCAATCACACATGTGTTCCATGTTAGGGCAGCAGTGTATCAATCACACATGTGTTCCATGTTAGGGCAGCAGTGTATCAATCACACATTTGTTCCATGTTAGGGCAGCAGTGTATCAATCACACATGTGTTCCATGTTAGGGCAGCAGTGTATCAATCACACATGTGTTCCATGTTAGGGCAGCAGTGTATCAATCACACATGTGTTCCATGTTAGGGCAGCAGTGTGTCAATCACACATGTGTTCCATGTTAGGGCAGCAGTGTATCAATCACACATTTGTTCCATGTTAGGGCAGCACTGTACCATAAATCGGACCATAAATCTAGGAAGTAGAGTTTAACTAGTGATATAGTATGGCATACTGATGTGAATAACCTTTTCCGGAAGATCCTGGAAGCTTGGCCGGGTCTTTGTTGACAGGACTCTTCAATGCAGGGACAACTGTTTTTGATTTTTGCTCATCCTGGGAAGATAAGTGGTTGTTTAATCATTCCATTTAGTAAAAGAAAACCTTCGCCGTCATATAAATCTGGCATTTGCATTGAAAAGTTGACACTGTCACTCTAGTGGAAAAGAAGCGTAAAGGATTTGAGCATCAATGGATGAATTGACAGACAAATGCTCCACTGTGAAACAACAGGCTTTTCAGCAAACGGAGAAAGAAAATGAAACAGTGTGAACCATACCAACCTTCTCTGTGGTTTCCTCCAACGAGTTCTCTTTGAATATCCTCTGCTTTTGCCTGGCCACTGAGATCCAGCTTGGTGAATCAGATCCCCCACCAGGCACTTGGCCCACAGACAGATCTGAGAAGACCACAGGAAAAACATTTTCATATGTCTGGAGCTTAAACATTTTGTTTGGTGTGGAAATATAAGGGCTAATGAAAGGCTAAAAATACTTCTTCTTATCATTTCCATAGGGCTTGAATTCACACTGGCATGTACGAGACATGGCAGATAGGATTGTTTGGGTGAACTTTAAAAATGTAGGGATACGCGTGTGCACTGCATAGAAACCCGATAGAGTTCGGCACAATTATCTTCACACAGGAAAATGTGGCTAACGCTACCTCGGAAGGTGGCATCTTGAGCTACTAATATCTGCAAATTCACACAACATAATACTCTAGCTGCTTCTTCAATATGTCTACAAGTGCTCTAATGCAAATAAGCCCCAAAGAGGTATTAAAAAAAGACAATATTATGCACAAAAGAAATACCATTCGACTACGGACAAGCTAAATTATGGTTTAAAAGAGTTTGAAAAAAATGTGTACAGCAGTCAGTTCACAAAGCAGAGCTGAATCCATAATCTATAACATTATATGACTATAACATTCAGCACATAGATTGAATTCTTATTCTGTCATCTAAACTCCGTAAATTGAAACATTGTGTTACGCTAATGAGTCAATGCTTTTTACATCACCTGTGACTGTGAACACTGATGGCGACATGCTTTTAGTACCTGGTTTTCTCTTAGGCTTGACAACACTGCCCAGCTCTGCAGGCTTTCGGGGCAGTGCAGGTCGTCTGTTTGGCGGCGAATCCACAAACAAGACCCTCTGTGGTTCTATGGAAACGGAGTGTGCTGGAGATGCAGGGGGAGTGTCACTCTCCGACCCTAAACGCAGAATACCAAGCGAGGTCTTCCTCAGCCTGACACCAAACAGATTCTCAGGAGTCTCCTCGCCCGGCGCTGCAGGGGTGGCAGGAGGTGTGTCGGTAGGTAGAGTGACGGGCGCGGTATGGCACTGGATTTGGCTGGGACTAGCAGGGATTCGGACCACAACAGAGCTTAGCGGCTCCTCTCCACTTGGGGGGTCTCTGTTTGATGTTACCCCTGTATCCACAGGCCCAGGGCCACAGGGGGTTGGAGCAGGAGAGGGAGTGGGGGAGGGTGGGTCCTGGATGGACACCCTTTGCCAGGCAGGGGCAATGGTAAACCTTGGTCTACTCTGCTCAGAGCCACTACATGTTTTCCCATGATCCTCTGGGGGAGTCTGTTCACCGCTGGGCTCACAGGGGTTCGGCTCTGAGCCGGCAGCAGCACCGGGACTACTTGTGTTGGGGAGCTTAGTTGAGACACTGGGAGATGCCTCAGGGTGGTTGTAGGTCTCTGTAGTGGATGCCCTGCTGATTACAAGCGGAGAGGCACAGGTTTGTTCAGTGGCCGTTTGGTCAGGCAGCTCAGCGTAGTCCTTGGTGCTCTCACAAGCTCTCTCCAGGTCTGGATCCTGCTGTGCATCATCATCATCACCAACAGGTGACAATACATCATCTTTCTCCTCCGGTTCCAATATAGCAATCTGCACTGGTACCTCTGAGACGGTCTTGATTTTGTCCTCCTTCTCCACCTTCCCTCCAGCAGCCATCTCTTCATCTACGAGGTTCTCTTTCTCACTTTCCCTCATCTCAAGTTCCTCATCTTCATCTACCTCCACCAACCCCACTCTTTCCTGTTCATCGTCTTCATCTACATCCTCCAACCCCACTCTTTTATGTTCCTCATCTTCATCAATCTCCTCCAATCCCACTCTTTCATGTTCCTTATCTTCATCTACCTCCTCCACCTCCAACACCACTCTTTCATGTTCCTTATCTTCATCTACCTCCTCCACCTCCAATCCCACTCTTTCATGTTCCTCATCTTCATCTACCTCCTCCAGCTCCAACACCACTCTTTCATGTTCCTCATCTTCATCTACCTGGTCCAGCTCCAACACGACTCTTTCATGTTCCTCATCTTCATCTACCTGGTCCAGCTCCAACACGATTCTTTCATGTTCCTCATCTTCATCTACCTCCTCTCCTTTGTCCTCCTCCTCTGGATGTGTCTCATTGATATTGTCCTCCAACTCCACAGCCTTGTACTCTTTACTCACATCTTTCTCCTTTTCCATATCCACTAAAGGCATGTCCTGATCTCCTTCAGTCAAATATACAGGGTGGGTTTCCACTGCAACCTCCTCCCCCTCCTCCTTGGACTGACCCTCCCACTCCTCTGCTTTGTAGTCAGGTTCTCCACTCGGGAGACCGATTTCTTGCTCGGGAACTGGGTCTGAAGGCAGAGAAGGAGCTTCAGGGTGGTCAGCCTGTTTATTCAAAAAGCTCTCAGCATCTGAGCTGTCCACTTTCACCTCCAGCATCACCTTCTCTGTTTCTAGCACCAGGCCAGACGTCAGAGGACCCTTCAGTGAGTTTAGCACCTCCTGTAGTAGAGAGCTTCCCTCAGCTCCCTCACACCCAGAAGGGGCCAGAAGTAGTTCATCGTCATCTCCAGTAGGGGTCTCCAGTGAGTCCAGAGAGCCAGTAAAGGAGGCAGTTTGAGTCCAGAGTCGGGGCTTGAGAGCAGGAGCCTCGGCATGGCCTTGGAGACATTTCTCAGAGCCAGAATCGTTCTGTAATGAGTGGGAGGAGGCATCCTGAGACTGAGACACATCCTGTTGGTCATCATGCTCATCCTCTTCCTCTGGGTTTGACAGCACATCGTTCTGCTCTTCCTCTTCCTTTTCCTCTTCCTCCTCCTCCTCTTCACCGTGAGCACTGGCCTGCATGCATTCCACATCTGGAACATATATAACCACATCAGGCGATAGCCCCACTAAGACATGTCCGCGAATTAACTTACTGATATTTCATCTCATGCGATATCTGTTTAATGTCATTAGGATTAGACTTAGAAATATTACCTTCTTCATCCTCTTCCACAGATTCTGTAATGAGAACACCCAGTCCTTCCTCTCGGGCCGACTCTCCCTCGAGCCTGCCATCAACCCTCTTAACAGAACGATGGCAGAGATGAGTCATAATGTGATCTTAACGATACCGGACATTTGAAGGACATAAAGCTCTCCAGCTTTGGTTATATAGGACACATGTTTTAAACATACACAGTAGACTCATGAGCGAATGCAATCTGATGGCAGGCTGACGTGCAGTGGTTGGGCGAGACTGCGACTTGGCGAGGTGTGGTACAGCTGTGTGTTGGCCTGGGAAAGAGGATTGGTGTGTGTGTGTGTGTGTGTGTGTGTGTGTGGATTGTTATGGCTGGTAGTGTATGCATGTAACGCACAGCGGTGGGTTTCCTCGTCTTAATGTAGGCATTTTGACGGACAGCTAGGCGGTGGCGGGCAGCACAGTTGTCCAGGCAACCTATTGGACTGGCAGGTTGGCTGAAGTCTACAGGCAGGGAGACCAGGGGACTGATGGATCTGGAGCCGGCTTCATAGGATATCTACACATTGGTGGAGGAGATGGAGGCCATTATGAGAAGGTGTGTAATCCAATTATTATAACCTATTGTAGTGTACAAACACATTGTCTTTAGACATCTGTCACACACACACACATTTTGCAGACACCAGCTAAAGGGATTTAAGAAGACTGTATAGTGGATATAATGTAGTCTAAGACGAGGTCAGGCTTACTCAAGGCAAATCATTGAGACACAGAGGAAGGATTGACTCTATAAACGGACAAATAAACAACATCAATATCTCTGAGCGGCGTCATCACCAAAAATACCAAACCTATTTGAAGACCCAGGCAGTCTTACATCCTTTATTTATTTTGAGGTTTTAGTGGCACCAGTTTTTACCAAGTAAAACCGATTTTCATTTACAATGACGAACGGGCCGAAAGCATAACAATTGCACGACGTCACTTATCCACACATCCTGACAATCGTCTGACTAGTTCCTCCAGACAATAGCTGAATAAATACAGGCTACTTTTCTCAGCCCTCTGGAATTTACTTAGCTATTTCTGACAGGTAAACATATGTGAGCAAAACATTCGCTGTGACCTCACATATAGCTATTTTTATTTTTTTTACAACGAATGGATTTCCTGGAAAAAAACATATAGATAGAATTGATACCAACGTGAACATATTTAGCCACTATAACCCAAGACAGGAAGTCCTAAGTAAAACAACCTGTGTGTTTTTATTGCATCTGGCAGAGCAGATTAAAGAATAAGATGTAATTAAATATATGTTATCATAGCAATAGTGTAGAGCCTTCTGAACGCTGAGTATATATCCACATTTGGAGAGAACAGCCTGACTGCAGGAGAAACCCAAAGAACCCCCTCCCCCAAATCTGACTGAAACCATACACGCTCATACACAGACCTGAAGGTTGTACGCAAATGAATCAAAGTTGTATTATCTATTTACAGGACATTCCTCACAAAGATTTTACGTTATTTGAAGCCCCATGGCAGACTTGAAAAAAAATAAACACTGGCTAAATGTCTAATTTCAACGGTCCCATTGTTCAGAATTCAAGCATGTCAGATAAATATATAACACCAATGTACATGCTGACTGAGCTAAACTCCACACAGCATTATATTATACGTTTCTGTAAATACATGTTGTGCTTGAATCAGACAGTGTTGTTTACATCCTGATTCGGTCCAAATGCTCAAATCATCAAATAGAAAGTTTTTATTTCGCTAACAGTAAGAGCTTTAGCCAAAGTCATTCGGCTTCAGACTTAATACAGTATATGAGACGTCGCCTGTTCTAGCACATCTGGGGGAGATTAATGTGCTCTCATAAATACGAAACGACAATACCATCCTAACATCCACTCGTCCTGATCCATTCGTTCCACATCGACCGGTCACTTTACAGACCGTTGAGGAGTCTACCCTCGTCCACACTGATGATGCGTTCTGATTGGTCATGGTGATAAAATGACCAATGAGGATGATGTACTGTCCAGTAAATATGGATGTGGATAATAGGTTATTATTACCTGGTCTTCATCACTGTCTGTCCCCTCCAGACTCAGGGAGCTGTTCCTCTGCATCAGACTGGAAGACTGGAAGCACAGAGACAGGACAGGGGGCTATGGCATCAGAAAATGGTGGTAGACAGTAGTAGCATGTCCGCGTATGTAAACATTTGTCTTCTTCCTGCGACACTACGTAAAGAGCTGTTCAGCAAGTTCCTTAAGGAACAATTGGGTTCTTGGCACTGAAAAATACCCCACAAAACGTTTCTCCAAGAATCTCATTAACGGTGGAAATCATTGATGAACTGGGGACCCTCATAAGTCACAGTGCCCGCCTAAAAATGTGGTATTTCACAATAGCAGGTGCAGGCGATAACCTGTGAAAATATAAACATATACATTGAAAGTGTCTCCCTTTTTGTGTTCTGTTCATATGAACAAATGACTGTGTTGACTCTTTCTTCCTTTCTGAAACCATTCAGTGGATATCAAAAAGCTAACATTTCAGAATAAGGTAAAGGCTAACTACATCGACCACAGCTGACTGACATTTTTACTTGTGTGTGTCTGCAGGTATACCGACAAAGAAACAAACAGAAATGATGAAACATTTGCAGAAAAAAGAACCCCTTCGGGTTATTAGAAGAACCAGTGAAGAACCCTCAAAAGTACCGGTTGCGTTTTGTGTCACAATCTTGAAGCAGGGGGATCTAAACTATGTCGCTAATCTGGTTTATTGCTTGCCAACAATCACATAAGCCCATAGAGCCAATCACAGACCTGCTTGAATGCTACATACCCTATGGGACACTCCGCCAAGAACAGTGTGCAGGGTCGAGTACTCAGGTGGGCTGCATGGTAGGCCGTCATCCTCCGATAGAGTCCCCGTGTCATCCCCCTTCTTCACATGAAGAGCTGGAGAGCCCAGCCCGATGGACTGTTTCAACTGAAACTGCAGGGGAATTACTTTTGTTACACAAGAATATGTTCAAGTGTTGTCAGTATGCTACATTTATGTGACAAGAGGGAGTTCTTGTCATGAATGGTGTGCATGACTGTGTGCAAGCACTGAGCAGAGTGGCTTAGTGTGTCACAGACCAGCGGTCCATAGAGCAAAGTACAATTGAGCAGCACGTTCTGGGTTTGGAGGTTTAGTCATTTAATATGGCTTCCCTGACTACTAGAAACTCTCTGTGGCAACTTGGAAGCCTCAATTCAGGTAGAAAACTGGCAAGGGCATTCCTTCTGGCATGCAAGTATTTAGTGATACGCTTCCTGGTTAAGCGAGCGCTTCCATGACAACCAGAACGGAATAATTCCACATTTCCATATCACAGCATTGGGGAGGAAACTTGACTATAAAAGGCTAGAGTTTGAATGAAAGGCACATGCTTTAAAACGGCAAACTGTTGCAGCTGGTTTTGGTAATAACATAAAACTATTATTACTATTAACTATTATAATGTTCCCACATTACGATTTATGCGAGGGCTAGTATAAAAAATATGTACTGGCAACAGTAACTTTTTTTAATATTACTGTCGCCAGAATGACTAAAGGCAACACTTTCCATTTCTGTTGGAGGACAGGGTTGGCAGCTCTGGTTTCAGCTGGGCTGGCAAAGTTGAAATTGACTGTCAACATCATATATCATTTGGCCATTATGTACACACTATAAGTGATGTTACTGGTGTGATTTTGTCAAATATAATTGTGAAACCTAAATACTCCCCTAACATTACTGGTGTAAAGGTACAGCTTACATAGACAACAAAAAAGTTCCAAAAACAATACTAACATGTTATTATTCACCCCGTAAAAAAAGTGAAGCAAAATACACCTTCTATAGCTGTAAAAATTGAATTGTGTGAGAACTCCCTCAGAAGCCAGTCTAGCGCCCCCTGCGGGCAGGCTTCGGCGGTCGTCCTCCCCGGCTTTCTGAGCCACCATCGTTATCTCCTCCCCCTGCACACCTGGTTCAGTCTCGTCATCACTACACCTGGTGTCCATTATCTCATTAGAGGACTATTTAAGTTCCCTGTGTTTGGTCTGGTCTTTGTGTGGAATTGTTAAATGTTACGTGTCTTGTACCCCACGAATCTCATTGTGAGATCGTGGTTATTTATACACCGTGTGAGGAGTCATCTCCGTTACTGAGTGCGCTGCGCCGCATCCTTGCTATTTGGAATTATAGCGTGTTTATAGCGTGCTCTACTGCGTTCTAAGGGATTGTTCCCTGGAAATAAAATAGACTATAGAACGCTACCTGCTACTCTGCCTGGCTTCATTCTTCCATCCACCCTACACACCGTGACTAAAATTGCACTTAATTTATATGAGCTCAGCTGCATGCCAATACAGTCTGAACTGATCTCCTCTGTGTTTCAGCGTGTTGTTGGGCAATAACCAACACGTTTGTGTTGTACTGACTTATGTCTGTCTTAGCCTCAGCCCTGTGGAAGAGTGCCCAGAACACTCCAGGTGGTGAAACCTAAGGATGAGCCTTAGCTAGCTAGCGGCCAGACTACCAGGCTTATGACCAGACTGGCTAACATTATACACAGATACCAGAGGCCGAGTGATGACGCTAATGCAGATTAAGAGAGATGCACGTGCGATTATATAATGAGCGACGGAGAGGTGAATGGTGCAACAGGTTGCATTGCAGCCAATCCAAAATGCAGGAATGAAATTAACCAATTATGAATGTTTCAAAAGTTCATCCAAAACATAAACCATGATAAAACATTTACAAAATGTTGTTGCGCAGTTCAGACAGTGACCGCTTTTACTGCCTACCTGTAGAGACTTGACCTTCCCATGAACGTTGTTCTGAGAAGCCCCCAAAACCTCTGACACGGGGGAATCGGAGACAAAGACACTCTCATGCGACAGAGCCTTATTTCCCAGGTTGATTTTTGACCTTGGAAAAAGAGAATAATAAAAATCAAACATCACTCTGATGTAAACGTCACATATCAGGACATCCTAGCGCTCACATAAGCCGCAGTGGCTGGGCCAGACTCACCACTCACCATTTATTCATATAGAAATACATCAAATAATGAATAGTGCACAACTTTTTTTAAACCAAAAACCTCAATCCATGTTCCTGGTCAAATTGAATGCATTAAATAGGGACCTGAGTGCTCATGTGGTCATATAGAGCAGTTTGGCAATGAGGCTGTGTGTTTAATCAAAGGACATTCACAAAAATCTAGAAAAAGAAGAGAAGACTCCGTATATTGTTGTCTGCTTGGCTGAATGTTAACTCTCATCCACCTACTCAACATTAGGGCACATATGTGAATTACAGGTTGTAAGAGTCCATAAAGCAGGCTTCTGGCTATCTGGTAGAAAATGAAAAGTACATGTTCTCTGCTAGAATTGTTAACATCATGATAATAATATTGGCTTACCCAGAGCCCTTGTCATTCTCGGTTCGGATGAAAACTCCGGGTTCAGAGACGTTCACATTGTCACTGGACTGGCTAGACTTCAACCCACTGTCTCCAGCTGGAGAAGCAGACTCTTTTCTCTTCTTCTTTGCAAAGAAGTTCTTGAACGTCTGGAACCTGGACTTCTTCTTGCCTAGAATGAAAATACTTGTAAGTTTCGATCACGACTAAGATCATTCCTCTTCCTGTTGATAATGGGATCATGTCTTTACACAATTGGCTTGTTCACAATACGCGAAAGAAATTACAATGCTAGATAGATGCATCTTGGTTTGCGTAATTATTTTCATAGCGTTTGAATTCACACCAGCGTGTACGACAGGGAACATGATTGTAGCTCAATTGCAGACAATCAATGCCATACATGCCCAATGCACATACAATTGATTCAGTTACGACAGAACTGGCTCAATCTGTATACTTGCAAAACACTGGAGGGGCTCTATGGAAAATGTTGTGCAAGCCACTTTGATGAAAGGTGAGCGATTGATATTGTCAAGTTAACACAACAAAGTTATCTAGTGCTTCGAGTCTTCTTACACATGTCGCAGAAAGTGTTGCGTAAGTTCAACAAACCCATAGGGCCAACATGTCAGTTTTTACCAGGTGCCGTCAACACCAAATAAAGACCACCTCAATTATTGCATTTCAAACAAAAAATGTTACTACATTTCCCTCCATGATTGTTAGGACGGTGAGGCATGCGTTTTCCTTTTAATTGGGAAGTATTCACTTACTTTCTTCACAGTATTAGAAATGTGAGGAAATTTATTTGGAAAAAATTATATATATATATAACTTATCCCGTTTATTCTGTCATTTGTAGACGAGCCTTTGGCAGCGATCTACAGCGTTTTTGGATACGCCTCTAACAGCGTTGCACACCTGAGAGTGAAGGATAACTGTCCCCAAAGTGGTTGAATTGGATCTGGGGCTTGTCCAGACTTTAGCCGATTTTTCCCTCTTTTAAGTTCCATGTCCTATGTCTTTTACTCAGGAGTGGTTTCTGTCAAGCCGCTGTCCCATAAAGGACAGGCTGATGAAGTGTAGGAGTGAAAGTTGTCTCGAATTCTCATCTCTGCAGAGAAACGCAAGCACTGTTAGAGTGGCCATGTTGTTCTTGGTCATCTCCCTCACAACACACTTCTTGCCCAGATGCTTAATATCCGGACAGTCAGCTCTAGGATGTTGGGGTTTCTGAATGTCTTCCATTTCACATGAAGGAGCCAACTGTCTTCCTGTAAACGGTCAATGCTCCAGTATTTTTATTATAAGCTTCCCCTGATTTATGCCTTGACAAAATTATCAGAATCAGGTTTATTCGCCAAGTCTGTTTACAGACACAAGGAATTTGTTCTGACTTCGGAGGTCTGCAAAACGCTATTTGACTTTATGGCTTTGTTTTTCCTTTGACGTGCACTGTGAAAGATGCCCTTATGAGGCAAAAAAAATATGCATATTAGGGATGTCATTAAAACGGAGAAATAGGTTAAGGGAAAAAAACAGCAACAGCACAAGGTCCTCAGCCTACAAACTATGTGTGATATGGTAGAATGAGTGTTATGGCTTTGGCACGCATGGCTGGAACTGGCTCACTTGTGTTTGTTGATGTTACTGCTAATGGACGCAGCATAACTAATTATGTGCACAGAAATATGTATTCCCCTAAAGTATAAGCAAATGCCTCTAAACACAATGGACAGCACCTCATCACACTGCTGGACAACGACACTAAACAGGCTGTTAAAGCAACAAGGCAGTATTTCTGGGCCAAAACGTTGGCTAGGTCAACATCCAGACATAAATCCAGTTGAATATGACTTTAATTTGCCGATAGTAAAATTCAGCAGATTGACTCATAGAAAAACATAACAAGCAAGGTCAAAAGATCAGACTTTATGTAATAAATGCAAATATGTGGCCATGCACTAAAGCACTCATTTGAATATATAATCTGTATAAATCGGTCCCCAAAACCCTTGATGCTTTGTTGTCATTTCAAATGAGTGAAACTGTTGTGTACATAATTACACACCAAAAAACATTTCTGAGTCTATAACTGTGTTGTTCCTGTTAGATTGATCAAACGTTAGGTTTGTACGGCCAAAAGGGGAAAAGGCTTCACTAGCCCAATAATTACAGAGAGCAATGTATTCCCTCTGGGAATTTAAGTAAAGTCTTTTACCCTGTGTTGGTTATAAACCCAGGTGGCACCAATGACTGAGAGGTGCAGTAAAACACTCACACTGTTCCAGTCACATTAGCACCTTGTGGAAAATATCAACACCTCTTTTTAACTACTTTAAGTGATTTTCTTGTCAGTAAAATCCCCCACCCTAAACCTTTGTTAAGAGAACCGACCAGCGACAAAGATGTTTTGGATAAAACGGTATTTACAATTCATTACTACATCGAGACATTTAAAAAACAATATGTTGATTAAGCAAAGGCGGTAATAGAATCAGAATAGCCGAAAGGCCATTTATTAAAGAGAAAGGTCAACGAAGTCGGAACCGTAGAAATCTCAACAAAATCTGCAAGGGATGACATGAACACGAACAATTCTAGGATAGAGACCTTTACCAGCCAGGAAGGCAATTATGTGATTAAAGAGTTAGTGCTGCCTTGGAGCAGTGAAGGTTGGTAGTGAGAGTCTATATTTATA
Source organism: Dallia pectoralis (assembly GCA_029465975.1). Classification (NCBI taxonomy): domain Eukaryota; kingdom Metazoa; phylum Chordata; class Actinopteri; order Esociformes; family Umbridae; genus Dallia; species Dallia pectoralis. Next base: position 17,361,383 of record CM055729.1, on the reverse strand, counting down.
TAAAGGCCACACAATCCTGTGGCAGCCTCACATGCTCTGGAAAACACTTGAGATCCAATTACAGACACGGCCTAAAGCAGGCATGATCAGACACCTTAAATTGGGTCATTTAATGAAACACGTAATCCCAGTAGTAGAAGAGAATTAAGATTTACCGACATTTACAGAGGTCTAGAAGTATTTAGATGTGACATGTTGGGTGAATTATATAGCCTACTAAATCTTAATTTTCCAAAATGTGGAATATTCATCGTGAAAGATTATTCTAGGGACTCAACGAGAAATTAAAATGTCTCAAATTGTACATGTTCTGAGACATTTTCCAACTTCCTAGCGGAAGGAGAATGTCAAGAAGCCTTTACTCACAATTTGTTAAGAAGGATAAGGGCTTGTTAACATAACGCTCCATTTTCAGAGACGTATCGAAGCTATATTTGTGTATAGTTGTGTAAACTTGCAGAGGAAGTGTGTGCCACGTTTTTGAAAGAACGTCAAGTTGTTTACGAACAGTATCAAATATCTGTGCAGTGCATTTTGTATTTTCCCATGATTAGCGTCCAAAATCCTGCTTGGTAAATCTCAATAAAGAGAGAATAAATACACGTCTGAATGTTTCGTTTTTACGAGGACACGAAAATCCCACTGCGCTGCCAGCGAGCAGCAGATAAATGTCCACTGACATTTGGTCTGGCATTTTTTCTGCCTCTAAAAGCAGCAGAGTTGAGCTTCATAAATATTTATAAAAATGCCCGGTGATTTAGATTGATAGGATACACATGTTTATTTATTCGTAGAATCTATTGATCAATCATTACGTAACCTAAAAGAGAGGATAAATTCATGTCAAAATAAAATAAATGCAAAGTTGATACGTTATATCTTTAATGTTTTTAGAAACACATTTTCAAATATGTCAGAAATACTTCTCTGTATTCCATTCAGAACGGTACATAATTCATAGTATTTTTTGCCTGATTTTCATGAGGAATCCCTGAATATGCCCTGTCTTCCTCTACCTCAGAAAGTGGGTCTGATAGAAGGGATTACCTCCCTTGTCAGAGTGTTCCATTCCTGAAGGACACATGTAATCCACATTCTGGCTAGCCCCTCAGTGACAGGCCTCGTCTGACCCCGTAGTTCCCAACATCCTTTTTCCCGAAACGCATCATATCAAGAGTTAATGGACAGACAGTGGGAAAATATGCTCTTGTCTGTGCTGAGATTTTTCCTTTTTAGCACTTAAATTCCTGGCAATAAAACAGATAAAAATATTGACCCGATCCTCCTTAAATCCTAAATGTTTATAAGAGCGGGAGAGAGAGAACTAATAAGCCCACATGTCCAGAGGAAACATTGAAAGTTTTGCTTATTCTTAGAAAAACAAATCTATATTCCCAATTGAACTTAAAAGAACCCCAAGGAATTCTCTTACAAATATTAACAGGTGACGTAGACCCATGTCCATTATGGATAAAAGCAGTATTACCTTGTATTGCGTCCCTCAAGATAAGTTGTACAGTACCAGTCAACAACTTGGACACACTAACCCATTAAAATGTCCAAACTTTTTTCTAGTACTGTAAATTCCATCAGACAGAACCTGGTGACAGTCATCATAAGACTGGTGCCGACAGATAGCTCACGATTGATCAATAAAGAGCTATACAAGTCAGTTCAGGTGTGGGTTTACCTGTGCACTCTTCTGTAGCGTCTGCTGGATCCTGGTGGGTCGTCACATCGGATGGTCCAGAGGCCATGATGCTCAAGTCGTTTCTGGCAGGGAAACAGGGAGTTTTCAACTATTTAGAGGGAGATCTGATCACTCTGTTTCATGACAAAACAGACCAGGGATTCAGCAAATAAAATTAAGACCACAAGTAGTTTGAACCAAACACAATAACATGGTCATTCGGACGCAGTATTTCATTCAGCCTACACAGAGCGAAGTTTATGCAATCCACATGACGGCGACAACCACTTTCATAATCTAGCCCTCTATAAAAGGACAGTTCGGGGTTGCTCGCAGTCTACAAGTATATCTCCACCACAATACACCCATACCACTACCCTGCCTGCGGCACAGGAAGAAGCGGAGATAAGAAGACTGTGTCTGGTTGGAGCAGATTACTAAAGGAGCTGGCTGACTAACTCTGGTCTGGTCTCAGACCCACCACGCTGACCAAGCAGAAGGAAGCCATCAGTAAGTCACTGACAGCCAGTCTCAGGCCCTGGCCCCATGGAATGGCTAAACAGGATGTGGAGGCAATTTGGAATTAGATTGCACATGCAATACCAGTTACTCCATTAATAAGAATAATTCAAATGCAATTATCCCGTTGACATACATCATATCCTGCCCATAACTTTGCCCATAACCTGATGAGAGCTTAGTGCTTTAGCAGTGCTCCAAGGCTCAGGGAAAGTATTCGGAAATGTAATGAGTGACCTGTAGATGATCATTGATTTCAATACAGATGAAATAATTACAATAACAGGGAACACAATAGTGAATGTTATAATAGTAACACTTTTATTTACTGCATCCAGCAGCAGGTAAAACACCAGAAGCGGTGAGAAAATAAATAAAAACAGCAGTGGGGTTTTGTGGGAATAAGCAGCTGCTGTGTGTACTGGACCACTTCCTGGTGTTACATGATCAGTAAACAGCATCCTGTGTCTGTCACATGACATCAACCATTATAGGCCCTTTGTTACTGCAGAAAGCTATTCAACTCAGGCCATCCCGTCCATGTAATCGCTTTAAATTCAAAACGGAAGCAATTTGTTTTGGTCTTTCAAAATTATCCATAACAATTTCTTATTTTAGGCTTTTTGGTTCATAACCGTGTTGAGGTGAATCCACAGAGCGTCAATTATGTTGTGGTTGGAGCTTTGATGGACCACTCACAGTATTTAATTTAGTGTTTGTGGTCATTATCTTTAAGATACATTATGCCAATCCGTCTTCCTTTCTCACAGTCGAAGCATATACCGTTAATGCCAGATGACAGATCCTGAGCAAGAACTTTAGTTTATCAGATGCAGCGCGCTGCTCATTCGGTCTTCAAAGTGCCCAGGTTTTCCCCAAATGTCTTCTTATCCATTACATTTTTTCAACACACTGAATATTTTTCATTATTGTTTGAATATTCTACAGCCCAAATATATAGCTTTTAGCTAATCTTCTCATGTGGCCTAAGACATTTTCATATATACTTTTAAAACCCATTTCTCAAACACAATCCATAGATTTCAGGTTAATAAACTATAGTTTTGTCAAGTCGGTTACGACATCTACTTTGTGCATCACACAAGTCATTTTTCCAGCAATTGTTTACAGACCGATATTTTCACTATCATAATTCCAGTGGCTCTGATGTTTACATACACCAACTTCACTGTGCTGCTAAGAGAAATGTTCTCCTGTCTGATGTAACAAAACTGGAACTGGTTGGCCATAATGACCATTGTAATGTTTGGAGGTAAAAGGGGAGGCTTTCAAGCTGTAGAACACCACCCCAACTGTGAAGAACTGCGACGGCAGCATCATGTTGTGGGGGTGCTTTACTGTCTAACATCTCACAACATTAGTCAGGAAGTTGCAAATAGGTCCTCCAAATGGACAATGACAACGGTGATCCTAACTGACCCAAGAGGGAATATTAACTAGGATTAAATGTCAGGAATTGTGAAAAACTGAGTACAAATATATTTAGCTACGGTGTATGTCATTTTAGAGTTGCTTAAGACTAGGAGACAGAGCAGGGGAAGCGTATTGGTCGTGCTTGTGACCAGCAGAAAGCATTATGGGGAGAACAGAACCTAGAGTTGTTGTCACAGCCAATCAAAAGACCATAACCTCACAAGCTCTGACCATGTGACCAACCTCCTTTATAGAGGAACATCCTGCAGAAATGCACAGAGCACAACGAAGTACGCACCTTGGCAGGCGGTCACATGGTTAAGCGGCACCAGGGTACAGCTGGGTTAATGCACTGACCTTGGTCTGCCTCCAATACTGACCAGCAGCAATGATGTCCTCCGTTTCATGACTTAACTTTTCAGAGGTTGAAGGGAAGGAGCAGCATTAAATGAAAAGAACAAGAGAGCTTGTTAGGTTGACATTAAAAACAGGGGATTAAAAAGATTGGCCAGCCAGGTCCCTATAAGGACACAAGTTTGTGTTGTTTTTGTGCCTGAAGTCCTCCATTTCAAGCCAGATGTCAGGAGTCACCTTATGTTATGCAAGCGAGGATTAGGAGTTGGCAACGAGCAAGGTGTACGAGATGTTGATTATAACATTCGCACACACTCTTCTGTAGAGACAGTAGTGCCATCTGGTCTTTTCAGTCTTTCACCACTGATGTTGACAATATTGAGGCCCAAATTCATAGAAACTCTATATACATACTGTTTGGCAGTATTCTTCAGGAAACGTTGAATATTAGAATCATTACAGATTTTTAAGGTGAAAATAAAACGCAAAATGTGAATATTGTTATCAAACAGCGTGGTCTAGCATTGTGTTTGTTAGTTGAGTTAGTTATAAAGGCAAGCCTTTAAGTTAACTGACACAAATCTCCTCTGGCAGTCAAAATGATATATGAAGTCGATGGAGCCAGAAGCACCAAGGACACGTCATAATGATGGTTAGATGCCACACCTTTGTACATGTGCCATTATAGTTCATTTGACAGCGCTGGATACAGCATAACCGCATTTAAAAAACCATCACACAGCAATACTCCTGCAACAATTGTCTTGTATCTCTCCACACATGAAAACCTCACCAAGGTGAGTACATTAAAATGGAGCTCTACAATGGCAATCCATGGTAAACGGTGCAGTTTCCCAGTTGAGCCCTCCAACTCCCTCTATGGGGCCGAGGAAGATCGTGTGCAAGTGAAGGGTGAAACCATACATAAAAATGTTCCTACCGAATCCAAGTCTATTTTTACCCCCGGGCAGGAAACCAACTATTCCACTGAACAGAATTTAGTCGCACATCAAGACGACCAAAACAACCAAACCAGAAATCTTAAAGGCATAGCAAGAGAAGTGCAGTAACCGGGATAATTCCCTAAAAGGCCTCTGCAGGAGATCAGCTGCCTCTAAATGCCATTAGAAAAGGGTTCCGATAAAGAACATTTGGTCTTTTCTGAGCTCTGCTGAATGAATACGTTCATTAGGTGGAGTCTCCTTACGAGGCCAACTCATCGTTCAGCTCATCCCAGCACAGTTCTTTCTAAAAGCTCCTCCTAGGTATTCTTTTAGCGGTTGAAAAAACCCTCACATACCTGAATGTCTAGAACACGAGCCTCAGAACCGTGGAATTTCCTTTCCCCTCGGTTCCTAAATCAAAGGAGTGACTAGTCTATGAAAAAAGGATCTTAAATTCACAACCTGTACCAAGGGTGCATTCAGGCAGGTAAACAAGATGGTTAGGTTACACATTACGCAAATACAATGCATACGTTCTTAAGGTCGCATCCACATGAATATTGGGAAAGTCAAGTGTTGAACAGCACTACTTAGCAATAAAACAGATTGGTGTGCCATCAGGAAAAAAGGTTAAGGCTTTCAGTTTGAAAGAGCACATTATGAAACTGCGCTGAGGTTTCCCACACATTTTAGACAAGCTGTTTACTCTAGCATGGTGTGTTTTGTACTCCACTGTGCTTGGCATTCATACTGTATATGGTCTCCATTTCTAAGTCACTACGTGTATAAGGTCAGTACCAAGCCAGACGGATGCTAAAAGAAACTTAGTTGGGACAATTGACACAAACCATGAAATGTTTTTTGGGATGTGGGGGAGGGGTGGGCGGATTTGAATAAACTGTGGCAGTCACTTTGGGGGAGAATAGCTGATCCCTTTGAGGCTGACTTACTGTTAAGTGAGTCAGTTCACAGAGTTAACAAAAGAACTGTTTGGCTCTCTCACACTTTTTGTCAATGAACTGAGCAAGGGATCAATCGCCTTTGTGTTGCATTTCATTGGAAAAATAAATCAATGTCTCTGACATTGGAAATAAACAGTCCCTATCCATAGCATTTATGTACAATCCAGTCCACCTCTTGCCCATATTTTGAATTCCGTTTTTATTCAAATGCTACGACTTGCAAAGTAAATACAGGCCCGTCGCTGTGTCTTCATATACAGTCATTGTCTGAGAAAGAAAATATACAAAATGCCAAGACTGTGGACTGCAGACATTAGAAACAAACAGCATTCAAGAGTATGTTCACCTCAGAAGATATTGGCAATAGGTACAGTTATTTCGGTCTTCATACCATGACCAGATACCAAATATCTCGAACAAATAAAGGTGACTACACTTACTTCTCTCCCCGTAAACAACCATAAAATCCAGCCATGGTTTCTGAAGTAGATGGGAACTCTCAGGAGATACAGCAGGCAGGGCAGGATGCTCCGTTCTTTAGTACATCCTTCACCAGCTTCTCTGATTAATGACGGCAGATTCTCTGTTTAAGACCCGACGGCAACTATAAAGGCCACCAGTTCACTATAAACAAACAGCTCCCCGCTTCAAGCGCACCAAAACAGAATTACAGAAAGTGACAAGATAAAAAACACAGAGCTATCTCCGAGTTGTAGATAACCGGCTGCCTTCTCAGGGACTGGCCTACAGTGGGAGGATACAAGTGTGAACTCACAGCCAGCCCACCCCGTCCACCTCCCCCCTCCCACTCCCCCGTCCGCCTCCCTCCACCCACAACCCTCCCAGTCACAGCCTAATCCCCAAGCGGCAGCCTGGAGCTATTGTCTTAACCAGGCAGCTTACTTCGAGCCGATCAAACTCGTGTCACTGTGAAAATTAGCTAGGGGGGTGTCATGAGAAGGCGTAAGGATTGTCCTGGCTGGGAACTTTACTCCATTCCATCCTCATGAGTAAAACAAAACACAGCAACAGAACAGTACCACACAGACACAGAGCCTGAGTCAAAACACAGCAACAGAACCACACAGAGCCTGAGTCAAAACAGGCAACAATACAGTACCACACAGAGCCTGAGTCAAAACAGGCAACAGAACAGTACCACACTGACACAGAGCCTAAGTCAAAATACAGCAACAGAACCACACAGAGCCTGAATCAAAACACAGCAACAGAACCACACAGAGCCTGAATCAAAACACAGCAACAGAACAGTACCACACAGAGCATGATTCAAAAACAGGCCACAGATGGAAATAACAGAAATGCTAATCAAATGATGACAACAACAGGTATTTACGTTCACCTGAAGAAAAACAAAATGTTTTGTCACTTAAGGGAAAAATCTATTTTAATGTGACTGAAAAAACTTTTCAGGTGGGAATCCTTTTGAGGAAACTGCATGATCCGTTTTTTGCACATCAGTGCCATTTCACATTGCAAGAAAACATTTTGATCAGACAGCTTGTTTAATCAACAAAACAAAAGCAAAACAAAACATAAACTAGAGAACAATGGCACTGTTTCACATCTCCATATGAGATTAAGTGCTGTAACTTGTAAAGCTTGGATCATAATACCACTTAAATGGTCAGATCAGTCCAGAGTCTATGAAAAGAGGATGTTAAAGTGAAATTGTGAATAAAGATTGTGTTCATGTACACAGTCATTGACCCAAACAATTTACTAGAGACCGTGGATGTTACATTTCCAAATGTAAACTTTCCCTAATCCTGAAAGTGTAAACCTATTGCAAGACTGTAGCAACAGAAACCCAACCACAGACAATCTGGAAACTTTATGTTTTGAGGCATTTTTAAGTTATATGAATTGGGTCATTACAAACAAACACATTCTACCAGATAGTAGAACTGCAAACTGCACTTCATAGAGACTCTTTTGAAAGCACATTTCATATATCGCATCCCTCTGTTTATAAAGCTGTGGAGGAATGTCGGTCAGTTTTTCCTCCTTGAAAAAGCAAAGGTTGGTATTTCCTGAAACATTTTTACACTGCCCGACCGTGTTCACGTGACAGAATGAAGGAACTCTGCATAGCGAGAAGGCTATGATTTAGTGTATATGCTAACAAACAAATGCAAACATAGAGTTTGACATAATCCCTGAAAACACAATTGTCAAAATATTAAATAAAAAACAAGTACAATCTCTAAGCAGTTACTTTCAGTAGTCAACTCTGCGCCCACGATTAAACTAAGAGGCCCATTTCTCCCCTTTCTCTTGAATCTTTCGTCCCCTCAACAGTAGACCCTCACTCGTGTTTCTTGAGTCAACCCCTGCAGAGAACTGTTTCTTTTCTTTTCGAAGTGCTCCGAATTCCTGCTCACATCTGGAACACATCTTCTACGAGCAACAAACCCTCTAGCCCACACTTTAATTAAGGCCATGTATGCAGAACTGTAAATAACACAACATAAAACTATATTCCAGAGCTGAGCTTGCCATGCTGGGTTGGCGAGTGAATCCGAACGTGTTCCCGGACGGACAGGGATGTGTACACAGCAGCTACAACATGCAGCCCTCCTCTCTGCATGGCCTCTGGCTTTTTTATCAATTGTCTGGAAACCTTTTAGAGCTGACCCTTGAAACAACCCACTTTGCTCTCCCACTCTCCACATGAAAACGAGGTCCCGTTGGGTTTACTGCTTGATAAAACTGCGGAAAAAAGCCTGGCAGTCTGTCAAATACCTACAGTTGTGCCAGTTATCACAAGACATTCCTTTGACTCCAAATAATTGTTTGCACAGTATGTGTGGGCCACTAGAAGTGATAAATCTGAAGGGTTTAACTGCATGGTGATCAAATAATTGCTGCAGTTTTCACAAAAAATGTGTTTTGCTTTTTGCTGTCTATTTCTACTTGGCCCAATGACCGTGTAATGTTGTGTTATGGCTTAATTTGATTGGTCCTAATGGATGGCTGGGTGTGGTTTAAAGGCTAGAGGTGACTGTAATCACGATACTGACCTCTGTTCAACTTGGTGCACCTGCTAAACAGGCCAATAGGCTTAACTGTTTAAAATAGATTAACACAACAAATGCAAATCATCAAAATACAGAACTATATTGTATGCTTAAAAAGTTTATACTAATACATTTGATTATAGATAAAAGATTTTTGCACAGGTAATACTACAATTTTAAGGGTAGAGCGATATTACAATATTACATCAAAAGCAAGAAAAGTAAAAAATTATGTTCCTTTTACAAAAATTTTCCATTTGATTTAATCCATAAAACATATCTAAGTATGATTTCTAAGTTACAGTCAGAAGTAGTATATTGCTGTCCTGGTTGCTATGGTAGTATGTACATGGTAATTTTCTAGCTGTGTGATGAAGATGCATTTGTTGTACTTTATTAGAGATGTGTCCATACACTTTATCAATCAGTTGGGCAGCTGCCATCAGCAGTGGCATCATCAATGTAAACAGATGACAGTTGCAGAGGCAGTCACACATGCAGTCACGCATGCAGTCAAAACATGTAGACATCCACCTCCACAACATTTTACAGAAGAGGTAGCATGAAGTTCTTCACGTTGTTTAAAACACTTTCCACTTTTCCACAATTCATGGTTAATACTTTGGTTTCGCCTCTCCACAAATTCTCTTGTCAAAAACTTTGAATGCTCCATTAGGAATTCTCTAGGCAATCCGGTTTTTGATGCTAACTCACATGCTTGCTTCCTTTCTCACAATGTACCAAACAGTTTGGCACAAGTTGTGTTTTCTCTAAAATCGCAACTTCTTTGGGCCGCAGGTTATCGGAAACCAGGAAAGAGTCAACTGCAAAGCCTAGAATCCCAATAGGCATTGGTAGCTGAATTGAGCACATTCTACAATGCAAATGTCTCTAAACGCCTGATTAGAAACAGCTGTAAAGCCAGTGCTACAAATACTTTAGTAACATAAAATGGGACAATGTACAAAACATTCATTTCAAAATGCTTTGTTCGATATAGATGAAAATACCATTAAATTAAAGCAGACCAGACATACATAGTTCTAGTATACCAAGCCAGCATTAAAATGTGTCAGTGCCCCAAGTTCTTTTGTTTTACTGACTGTACATATTTCAATCAAAATATCACAACTAAAACAAATCCTCAGCTGGTTGAAGAGAACACTCCCCTAAAACACACAGGGAGGCAGAAAATCCAGATTCAACTTTAGGAATCAGAAGACCTTGCTTTGTTCCATTGCTGTTTGTGAGAGTACAGTTTGTATGAGAGTTTGTAGTTTAGCAATTGCTAAATATGACTTTTGCCTTCCACAAGAAAGAAATATTGTTATGGAAAACATTAAAACATGCTTCGTAAGGTTGCTCTTTTCTAAACTTGTTCATGTAATTTTGTAGCAAGTCAAGCAGGCAAAAAAGAATCTAGGCTGTTGACTTCTGGCTGTGTTAACAAGCTTCAACCACTAGGGGACCTTTTGATTCCACTCAGGTGTGGACCTAATTGCTGAAGGTTTTGCTTGCTGGATACTATTCTATTTTGTTATTTTTTACATCTTTTTTCAGGGATGACTATTTACATATTGTATTGTGAGCGAGTGCCTTCTTAAAAAAAGTTTCATAAAAAACATGTAATCGTACAAACATTAATTCAGCTTTTAAGTACAGCAGATACTGTGCAAAGACAACAGACATGTGTAAAATGTAAGTCACATGCTAACAAGCTCACCTGGTAATGCTAAACTGTATATCATTATAAAAAAACTAGGTAAATATGGTGACTAAAGCCGGTGCCATCAATCTGTTATTGGAAAACATTTAGACAAAATAAGCCATAACAAAGGGGTATATTTACTCAAAATGTAAAAAAAATTCCAATGTTAGAATCCAGAAGCTGTATTTTTTTACGGAAAATATTGTGATCATCTAATCATGCAATGGTTTTTCTGCTTCAGGTTTTCTTTCTTTGTGATAGTACTACCCAATCCTAGCCGATCTACTCAAACATTCAAAAGTTTGGGGTCATTTAGAAAATCTTGTTTTTGAGTGTACATATTTTTGGTTATTGGGATTTAATCCAATGAGTATGGGAGCCTCTGTTCTATGAATTAATTGAAATGTCTTTGCCTGACAGCATGCCACCAAGTTCTTCTGACTTGCATAACCATAGATACTGGTATTGTCTAGGGTTGTCACAATTAGTATATAATCGCCTGATCGCAATTAAATACCCAGATCACGATTATTTATCCAGATCACAATTTCTTTTATGGCAATGATCTTTAGATTCCCAAAATATTTACATAAGGGTGTTTAATACAGTTCCAATGTTTATTGTCAATAAATTACATCTTCATAAGCTTATGTTTTATTATTACAATATACTGTAGATGTGTTTTATTTATTAGGCTTGGACACTGATAGTGTAATAAAGTTAACAATATAGACAATAAAATCGTTAATCGCAATTATTTGTGTGACAATTAATCGTCACCTAAACTGTCTTAATCATGACAGCCCTAGTATTGTTTCTATGAAAGCACCTCCCTTGCTGGCCCTCTTGTATCTGCATGATTGGAACATCTGCAGCTGGATTTCCTTGAATTCCCCACCAGGTCAGTCACTATCAAGCCACACTCCCCAGTCTATCAGGAAAAGCAACAACGCATTGATCCAGGACCTGGTTTAGAATTTGCACATACATTTTGATACATTGATAATGAGTTTTGTCAGGTTGTTCCATCAGCAATGTTAGGGGAAGGAAACTAAGTAACTACACAAGTAGGCTAGTATTTCTTTTTGTAAAAACTACCCACGAATGACCAGAAACGATGAGGCATTATGATTTATGTTCTGATAAATGCCTATATTAGCGTATTGACGGTAAACTTCTCTAAAATTAGTACCTTACCAGAGATAACTGATAAAAATTTAAATAAACAGCATTCAGAAAGTGTGATAACCATTTAAGACGAGCATGTGTCATAAGTTCATATATTGTTTGCAAACTAGAAGTCTGATGTAGGTATATCATTCAATGAAATTGCATCGGTGTAAAAACAGATGTAACAATGTATGTTTAACTTTCATTCGAGAAAAGTCATCGCAAAACTACAACAAAGCAAACTTGAACACGAATTTGACCACATAGAAACATATCAACCATTATATGTACGTATAGATAGAGGGTGGAAGCCTACTCACACACCGACACTCTGAGTTGTATAGGAGTTAGAAGTGAAGTCATCCATCAATGTAGACGAGAAATATCGGTGTGATTATCTGTCCTATAGGGGGTTCTTGTCTTCAACTTTGGAGTACCGCCCATGCTCTCTGCGAGGAAATTACCTAATTGTGTGCACCAGATGACCAGTTGAAATTTGTTCTTCAGTGTGCAAAAAAAATGTTTGAACTGCTTTTTAAGGTATGCTCTGCTTTAGTTTACCAAAACATGTAGACAAATATTTATTCCAAATAATAATGAGACAATATATTATCCAAGCAAAAGACATTGTAATGTCATCCAGTGAACGAGCGGTTTGCTTTGGGCGTTTTCTGTAATCAAAGCCTATTTGTTTTGTGAAAAGGAGCCGAGCCTTGGGTGCCTGCATTTTGACATTATTTGGTTCAAACAACGATTATTTGTGTTTGTTTCGGTTCCATGTTCTTTATTCCTGTAGGGTAACTCTACAATGAACATTTGCACTTTGTTTTTGTGTGTGTTGTATTTGTGTTTAAGCATTCATTTTAATGAGACATCTCTTTCAGGTGAACGGAGCCTACGAGCAGGCTCACCAAAAATAATCGGAATCAACCCCCAGGTTTTTACGGTTCTGTCCCTATAGTTATCCTCATGTTGCAACAACATGAAAAGCAATTTATGTATAAATAATATTTTTTATAATTTCTGTTGAATTATAGTATCCAAACTCTTCCTATGTCCATAAACAACCCTGTGTTTGAGAACATGGATACATGAGGGTAAGATATGCGCAGCAATGCCCTCTGGTGGTCATTTCTTGTCAATCATCAAAGTAAAACACATTTACCACACATAGTTCCCTATCAGGGAACTTCGAGCTGCGTGAAAACGCTATGGGAACGCTCTGCGTGAGTGCGTCATGAAGCACATGTGTAATCAGTCCAATGGCGTGACGGAACGTCACAGACGGGTGACGTCGCGACCAGGAAGTCATAAAAGCACACCTAATTACCGGCACCTTCAGTTTTTTGTTGCTTCAGCAAGTGCATGTTGTGACAGTCCTCGCGGGTTTCTGCTATTACTTTGTTAATTCAGAAATTTTCTTTGCATTTATGTACAAGAGCTCACCGCGATTATGGCAACCGAGCGGCGTTTCAGACAGTGTGCTTCTCCCTGCAACCGCTTTCTCACGGGCCGGGACACACATGTTCTGTGCGTAGTTTGTTTGGGAGAGGAGCATGCCCAGCTAGCCTTGGAAGAGGCTAGCTGTAAGCATTGCGACCGTCTCGCCATCCGCACACTTCACTCTCGCCTGGCGCTTTTTCAGGAAAGCGGCTCGGTTCGCGTTCCCCGCGGTTCAGGTCCCGCCGCTGCCGAGGCACGGCGCCGACTGACGTCGTGGGGTTCGCAAGCGGATCTAGCATGCGGTTCCGAGACGGCTTCTGCATTTTCTCGGTCCTCGTCTGCTAGAGCCAGTGCCTCGGCTCGGGGTTCGGAAGCACCCGTGCGGGTTTCTTCCGCCCTGGGTGAGGCACCTTTTCTCAGCCGTCCAGTTCTGAGGAAATGGAGGTTGAAAACCTCGAGGCGGAGGCTGAATTGTTGGTTCAGTCACCTGCGAACGAGGAGCTGCTGGAGGTACTCACCCGAGCTGTGGGAAAGCTCAACATCGAGTGGCCGGCTGACAGGCAGGAGTCTGCTTCAACTAGTAAGTTGAATGAACGATTCTTGCCCTCCCGTGCTTTACCTCCTCGCCGGTGTTTGCCTTTCTTCCCGGACCTCCACACTGAGGTGTCGAGGTCCTGGAAGAAGCCGGTGTCGTCCCGGGTGTTTAATCCGCGGACTCATATGTATTCGAATGTTGCTGAGGCTAATGTTCATGGGTACGGACCGATGCCGGTCGCGGAGGAGATACTGGCGAGCCATTTATCTCCCGCGGCATCGTCTCTGAGGACACCGGCATTGCCCTCCAAGGCGTTGAAGACTACTTCGGCGCTGGTGGGCAAAGCTTATTCGGCGGCGGGTCAGGCAGCTTCCTGCCTCCATACTATGTCTATTCTACAGGCATATCAGGCAGAGCTGCTTAGCGACGGGGCTCAGGGGGAGACTGTAAGTCCTGATGAGGTTCGAGAACTTCGTCAGGCGGCGGATTTGTCTCTTCGTGCCACTAAGGAGACGGCCAAATCAGTGGGCCGTGCTATGGCAGCCTTGGTGGCTACGGAGAGGCATCTCTGGCTGAGCCTCTCTGATATGAGAGATAGGGAGAAAGCCTTCCTCCTGGACGCGCCTCTTTCCCCCGACGGCCTCTTTGGCCCTGCTATTGGCTCGGTCGTCGAGAGGTTTCAGGAGGAGAGAAGGCAGGCGGCTGCCTTCCAGAAATTTCTCCCCCGTCGTAGCCGCGTCGCGGGGGCTGTCGGACGGGGGCAGCCCCGCCCGGCGCCGAGCACGGCACACCGGGCGCAGCAGAGAGTGAGTGTCGCTACTCGGGCGCCCCCACACGATGAGTGGGCCGGGGGGCGGCGCTCACAGGCGGGGCCTTCGAGGGGTAGGACAGTTCCGAGGCCTGTCGCTACATCCAAGAAGGCTTTGTCTAAGAGACCCTGACAGGGGGTTCAAACCGCTGGGGGGGTGGTCCCCACCAGGGGAGTAGTGAGCTCCTCCTGGTGCCCTCAGCGGGGTGGCCTGGGCGAGCGTTTTCCCGAGGGGCGCTCGCCTCCTCCGAGGAGGGGCCCAGAACTGTCGGACCAGTTGTTCCCTGCCAGTGCGCTGTTACAGGGCACTGTGTCTGCAGTACCTGTTACTCCAGAGGCCAGCCTCGAGAGGCTGGTACCCCTAGTAGAGTGGAAGACCCTGCCGAATATATCTCAGTGGGTCCTGCGGATAATCGAGAGCGGGTATGCCATCCAGTTCAGGACGCATCCGCCTCGTTTCAATGGGGTCCTGCCCACAGTGGTGGGCCCAGAGCAGGCTCTGGTACTGGAGCAGGAGGTACAGACTCTCAGACTGACTAAAAGGGGCTATAGAACGAGTTCATCCTCTAAGCAGGGAGTCGGGCTGGTACAGCCGGTACTTCGTTGTTCCCAAGAAGGATGGGGGGTTGCGTCCTATTTTAGACCTACGTCTGTTGAATCAGACGGTCGGGAGACTCAGCTTCAAAATGCTCACTCTCAAACAGATCGTATCACAGATCAGGTCCGAGGACTGGTTTGTCACGATAGATCTGAAGGACGCCTATTTTCACATCTCCATCCTTCCACAACACAGGAAGTTCCTGAGGTTCGCTTTTGGGGCGAAGCGTACCAGTATCGGGTTCTTCCGTTTGGCCTAGCACTCTCCCCGTACGTTCACGAGATGTATAGACGCTGCCCTGGCGCCGTTGCGCCTCCAGGGCATACGCATCCTCAATTACATCGACGATTGGTTGATTCTGGCTCCGTCGGAGCATCTAGCGGTTCGGCATCGAGATGTCGTTCTGGCTCACATCAACAAACTGGGGTTGAGGCTCAATGCTGGGAAGAGTGTGCTGTCGCCGGTACAGGTGACCACTTTCCTGGGCGTAGTCTGGGATTCGACCACGATGCGGGCACATCTGTCTCCTGCACGTGTGGCGTCGATCCTTGCTGCCGTCGAGCAGGTGAGGCTAGGCCAGTCACTCACTGTGAAACAGTTTCAGAGACTGTTGGGTCTGCTGGCAGCAGCGTCCAACGTTATTCCTAGCGGCCTGCTGTTCATGAGACCGTTACAGTGGTGGCTCAGAACCAAGGGGTTCTCCCGAGGGGAAACCAGTTCCGCACGATCACTGTTACGCGGCGTTGTCTCCGCACGCTGGTCATGTGGAGGAAGCCTTGGTTCCTAACCCAGGGTCCCGTGTTGGGAGCTCCGTGTCGTCGTGTTACACTAACGACGGATGCCTCCCTCACCGGCTGGGGGGCGATCATGAGTGGTCGCCCAGCTCAAGGGCTCTGGCGGGGCCATCAGCTATCATGGCACATAAATTGGCTAGAGATGCTGGCAGTTTACCAGGCTCTGAAGCACTTCCTCCCAGACCTAAGGGGTCATCATGTTCTTGTCCGGTCGGACAACACATCGGTGGTTTTTATATCAACCACCAGGGGGGTCTGCGCTCACGCCCACTTTACAATCTGGCCCGCCAGGTCCTTCTGTGGTCCCACGGGAAGCTCCTTTCTTTAAGGGCCATTTTTATCCCTGGGTACCTAAATCAGGGGGCAGACACCCTGTCGAGACAGGGGCCGAGGCCCGGGGAGTGGAGACTCCATCCCGAGGTGGTGGAGCTCCTTTGGTCGCACTTCGGTCGGGCCGAAGTGGACCTATTTGCGTCCAGAGAGACGTCACACTGTCCTCTGTGGTTTTCGCTGACTCATCCAGCCCCACTGGGGCTGGATGCCATGGTGCAGGCATGGCCGAGGTCACGCCTGTACGCTTTCCCCCCGGTTGCTCTGCTCCCAGGAGTTCTGGAGAGGATCCGTCAGGAGCGGGTCAGTCTACTGCTTGTAGCACCGTACTGGCCGGCCCGAGTATGGTTTGCGGACCTAATATCTCTCCTCGTCGGCTCTCCGCTGGAGATTCCGATCAGGAGGGACCTGCTTTCCCAGGCGCATGGGGTCATCCTTCACCCCCGCCCGGAGCTGTGGAAACTATGGGCCTGGCCTCTGAGGGGGCCCGCCTCTTAGTTTCAGGTCTCTCGACTGAGGTCGTTGAGACCATCCTTCACTCCAGAGCTCCAGCCACAAGGAAGGCGTATGCCGCCAGGTGGAAACTGTTCACCTCGTGGTGTAGAGAACGGCAGGTAGACCCAGTTAACTGCCCAGTGTTTGCAGTACTGGAGTTCCTGCAGCATCGCTTCTCTACAGGTCTATCCCCATCCACACTGAAGGTGTATGTGGCGGCTTTGTCCGCATGCCATGTCCCTCTAAATGGGGTTTCTCTGGGGAGACACCCACTGGTATCACGCTTCCTTCGTGGCGCCCGGAGGCTGAGGCCAGCAGTCGGCATGAGGGTGCCATCCTGGGACCTGGCTATTGTTCTAGAAGGCCTCTCCCGTGCTCCGTTTGAGCCCATTGAGGAGGTCCCTGACAAGTTCGTGACCCTCAAGACGGTCTTCTTACTTGCCATCTCTTCTTTGAAGAGGATTGGTGATATGCAAGCGCTGTCGGTGGCGCCCTCTTGCTTGGACTTCTCACCCGGTATGGTCAAGGCGTTTCTACTACCTTCACCCGGGTATGTCCCCAAGGTCCCAACTAACATCGTTGGGC
The DNA here is from genome assembly GCA_029465975.1 of Dallia pectoralis. NCBI lineage: Eukaryota > Metazoa > Chordata > Actinopteri > Esociformes > Umbridae > Dallia > Dallia pectoralis. The sequence continues at coordinate 17,343,973 of CM055729.1, read as the reverse complement.
CTATTGTACTGCAAGCCTTCTGCCCTCCTCCTTTTTTGACGTCGGACCAGAAGAAGCATAACCTCCTCTGCCCGGGGAGGGCCTTAGACGCCTACGTCCACAGAACTGCCCTGTGGAGGCTGTCCGAACAGCTGTTTGTGTGCTTTGGACCACCCAAGAGAGGGGGTCCTGTGTCCAAGCAGAGGATGAGCAAGTGGGTGGTTGAGGCCATCTCACTTGCTTACGAGTCGGCTGGTCAGCCTTCACCCTTGGCTGTTCGAGCCCACTCGACCAGGAGTATGGCGGCTTCAAAAGCCCTTTTGTCAGGTAAAGTGTCTCTACATGACGTCTGTGTTGCGGCAGGCTGGTCCTCACCGCACACGTTCGTGAGATTTTACCAGCTTGACTTTAGCTCCACGCCAGGGGCGCAGGTGCTTTCGTCCGAATGTGCGCTCTGACTTCACATGGCGGACACTTGCTCGTATGGCGAAGTGGGTAGTGGCGTTCCCATAGCGTTTTCACGCAGCTCGAAGTTCCCTGATAGGGAACGTCTCTGGTTACGTATGTAACCTTAGTTCCCTGAGGGGAACGAGACGCTGCGTGTCTGTGCCATACTCCCAGCATGCCCTTGGCACTTGCTTCAGCCCATCAGAAACTGAAGGTGCCGGTAATTAGGTGTGCTTTTATGACTTCCTGGTCGCGACGTCACCCGTCTGTGACGTTCCGTCACGCCATTGGACTGATTACACATGTGCTTCATGACGCACTCACGCAGAGCGTTCCCATAGCGTTTTCACGCAGCGTCTTGTTCCCCTCAGGGAACTAAGGTTACATACGTAACCAGAGACGTTCCACAATGTTAATATTTTTATAGTAGACAACGTTTGACATTCCTTACATTTTGGCAATTTAGTGTACACAATTATCAAGCTTTATTATCAAAGCCACTAACAGTCAATGTATTGAAGTAAAACAAACACAGAAGTCATTGCAATTAGCAAAACAATAACATTGATCTTTTTTAAATCAGTTTTGAGCAAAACCAAAGTTTGGAAAAAAGTATGATATTTAAAAAAAACTCAGAAATGGTTGGAAACATTGTAAATAACTTATTTAAGACTTCAATAACCCTGAGTTTTGAACCACTGAGATCTGGCCACCACATCATTAGAGTAGTCACCTCCAGTAGTTCCCACGTCCATTCGCGCATACGTGCGGACATTTTTGTCCCCAGCATTATAGGCCGAAATGCCCCCTGAAAATACACAATTCATTTTGTCATGTTATCCATTCATGGACATACAGTATGTTGACAAACAAGTTTTGGGAAGTCTGTTAGGACATCTTCTAATTTTCCCAACATTTATTAATAGACATTATTTTACTCTTAATTCACTATTTTACCATTTCTGTGCTTCAGAACTTTATATACCCATGGATGTATTTCAAGGCCGAAATTGAAAAACTGAGTGAGTCTTGTGAAAGGCTACCCAAAATGTTTCACACAAGTAAAACAATTTAAAGGCAATGCTACCAAATACATTGACTGTAGTTATATTTGTGACCCATATGGAACGTGATGAAATAAATTATAGCCAATATAAAACCATTATTATGAAAGACTTAAAATGCAGTGGTAATCCTAACTGACCTGACAAGCATTATTTACTAGGATTAACTGTCAGGAATTGTAAAAACAGAGTTTAAATGTATTTTGTTTAAGTGTATGTAAACTTTAACCTTCAGCTGTACATTTTGACACCACTTTTACATAAATTCCTATCAAAGTAAAAAGTATAGTGTGGTGTTGATCAAGTGATACCTTTCAGTTGATGTTCCTTGGGCCAAGATGGGAATTTAGCCCGGATCTTAAGTATGAAGTCAATTAGAATCCCAGTTCCTTGACTTAGATGTTCTTCACTGTCCCATGCCCCTTCTATCTTATGGTAACGCTTGTCAACCTGTGAAAATAACATATTTTGAAACGAATCACATCACTTATAGTCATATAATTAAAACAAGGCCTGAACTATTTATTCCCTAGCGCTGTTGAGCAATTATGAAATATAATATGTAGAGTTTATACATAAAAAAGGAATAGGAAGTTGTTTGTTCCTATAAACATGCACTTCTTTATTTTCAAATAATAAAAAAACAATCAAAGTGCCAACCAACCTGCATGAGCCCAAAGCCATTTCCATGGTCTCCCCAGCCATGATCCAGTGCAGCTCCAGCCCGGGACTCTCTGGAGATGATGCCAGCGATGATAGCTGGGTCCATGCCAAGCTTCTGCCCCACCCTGGTGATGAGCTCCTTATACCGGTTCATTCTTGTTAGGTCATGCTCAGCCATTTTGTGAGATGCATCCACTCCTTTACAAAATAGGGATGAGTCATTTATTTCCCAAGAGAGTACATGGATTGTTTAATTATTGTGAATACGGTCCAGTCAGACCATATAGCTACCGTGGACAGAAAGCTTGTCTTGTCGAGCTGTTCCTTCTGAGGCCCCACTGGTGTCAACCTTGGTAATGTCTCCAAAAGATCCTGAAATCAAGAATGGGAAGAGTCCATATACACTATTGTTCAAAAGTTTGTGATCACTTACACATTTTTGTTTTTAGTAGGGAAATATTTGTTTGTCCATGACAACATTTTCAAATTCATCCGAATTACAGTGTAGATTGTTAATGTTGTAATTGACTAGTGTAGCAGAAAATGGCTGATATTCATTGAACACTTACATAGATAGACAGACAGAAGCCCATTATTGTCTACCATCAGTGCTGTGTTCCAATGGTATGTTGTGTTTGCTGATCCACATTTATCATTGGAAAAAACGTTTGCGATTATGTTAGCACAGTTGAAAACTGTTTTGTTAAATATAGAAGCACTAAAACTAGCATTATTTAGACTGGAACATCTAGAACATCAGAAATTGTGGGTTCAAATACAGGCTAAAAAAGTCTAGAAACAAATAACTTTCTTCTGAAACTCTGACGGTCCTTGTACTGAGAAATCACAGCAAATCACGCTTCGTAAGTCTTCGATCATTTCCTTAGTCATGCAGATGTTAAGAGAGAGGTTGTTGTCCTGCATGGCACACTGTTGCCTAGGGACTAACCTCCTCTCTGTAACCGGTCTAGTCATTGGAATGGGACCCAGGATGGTGGTGTCATCCGCAAGCGTAAGGATGGCATTGGAACTGCGTTTGGCCACACAGTCCTGCGTGGAGCATGGGGTAACATCTCTTTTGAAATCATCCCAGCAAACTGACCAAATCTCTTTTGAGCTTATCCCAGCAAACTGACCACTAGAATGCTGAAGTTCTGCAAGGTTGTAATTGTTGCAAATGGAGGGGTCTTTACAGAAGCAAAGTTTGAAGGACACAATAATTATTTCCATTTATCATTTTTGTCTTACCTTGCCAATGATTATATTTCGTTTTACCATGTTTCCTATTCAAAATGTCATTTATGTTTTTCATGGAAAACACTGACATTTCTTAGTGACCACAAACTTGTGTATATATATATATATATACATACAGTTCTATGATTATTAATTTAAATGACATGGTAACATAACTCACCCATGTTGCTGTCTTACTCTTTGCGATTTCCTGTAAAATGAAAGTTCCTCATTCTAATGTGAGGAATAAGTACAACAAACCCGCACCAAACATCAACATGGATTAAAAAGGCGGAGTGTCAAACAACCAATGGTAAGAGACGAGTTGGAAAGGGGGCGGGGCTTTATTCAGGAAGTTATTTAACCCAACATGCTTTGACGTTTTGATACTTGCGGTTTGTGTAGGTTTCCAGCATAAACCTAAAATCTGTTTTCTTTGGAACAATTGCAGTCTCATTATGTACATATCTGTTCAGAAATGGATTTGCGTTTTAAGCTTGTGTTTCATTTTGTCTCATCGCGTTGGTGCGAGAAGTAAGTACTGTAACCCGACATCAATAACAACATGGATTTAAGAACATGTTACTGTGATTATGCGCGGTGTCGTCAATTGATTCTTGTTTCCTACGTAAATAAGTGACTTAACATTTGCATCGACAAAACAACATGAGAAGTACGGTATACATGTTCCTGAGTCAGCTAAAGATTTCTGAAGGTGATTTTTCGGGACACTGCAAATCTCATTGCGAAAAATGTATGACTTATTATTACGACCCCTAAACTGGCACTATAAGAGATCTAGCCAGGTGAGACACAATGGCATCCTTGTTTCGCCTTCAAAACAAAGGTCCCCATTTTATCTAATGAAAAGGCTCCCTGATGTCCTCAATAATGAACTTATGGATTGTTGTTAAATGATCATTAATTACTTTTTTGGACGAAGAATGCACTTCCTTTTTGGATGCATATACCAAAATACGCATTAAATTGACATCCAACGATGATGAATCACGAGTTTGCTCACATTTTTAGCAGTTTAATTCATACTGGGGTCTTTAGTAAATATTTTGTCAACTCAATAAACCATAATTTTTTCTTGAAGGTCCATTATACGATTATAGCATCGTGTACATTTTGAGTGTTATTATATTTCTGGTTTTCATATTCAATATACAACAGCAACGTTACAACATTGTTTAACATTTTGTAGTTTAAATGTGTACCATTTTAATATTTTAAATCGGGGCTTTAATTTAATTAAAGATGAGAAATATTCCACTACTCTGCCTAGTGATGTCCTATTGTGGCTAGTTGGTTGCCTGCAAAACATTCCTACCACAGTTGTGTTAACATTTATCATTGATACACGTTTCGTCGACTTTGATACTTAGTCACATTTCATTTTTAGATAGTCACTGTTCACAGAATATCTTTAAAGAATGTTGTTAACATCTGTTTATAAATAGCCTCCGTATACTAAATATTCCCAAATTATTGTTCAGGAAACCTTCTGCAACGGCTATTTCAATTGGCCAGAAGTTGCCGATGGACTACCCATATACATGAGTGAAACAGTTTGGATTGAATAGTAGCTTGCTTCTTTTCAAAAATCAATTAATCAACCAACATAAAATGGGTCATTATGAAACCATTTCCCAAATATAGTAGCTCCGTTACAGAATAATTGTTATTCTTGTTTCTCCGGCACCACCTATAGAAAGCAATAATTTCACATAGCCTATGTCATCAATTACTTTCTAAGAACAAAAATATTGTGGAAGTGCTGATCTTATTGGTCAGAATATAAATGACCGGAAACATAATCCGAAATTAGTTTCCTGTTAAACGCTGTCCTTGTATCCATGACTAATTTGTGTTTTTCTTTAGAAAGGCACAATGTTCTTTTCATCATTGCTGATGATTTAAGACCGACATTGGGATGCTACGGAGATCCTGTGGTGAAATCACCAAACATTGATCAACTTGCCTCTAAAAGCAATGTCTTTCAAAATGCATATGCCCAGGTAGGCCCGCCGTAGACTAGGGGTTTAACCAATTAGCTGTTTATATAGCAGTTACATCTGGCTTATGCAATTTTGTTGCAAATACATTTTTCTACAAGTGTTAGTCATATATTTGACTTATTTACCATGGTCTTTCTGTTATGCGTTTTCTAGCAAGCTGTGTGTGGACCAAGTCGGACCTCCTTGCTAACAAGCCGTAGACCTGACACGACTAGGTTATACGACTTTAAGTCCTACTGGAGAGTACACGCAGGGAACTACACGACTCTTCCGCAATACTTCAAGTCAAAGGGCTACAGTACTATGTCAGTTGGAAAGGTTTTTCATCCAGGTAATTGGTTCCTACTCATTTCCCTTAAGCCTAATGTCTTAGTGTTAGTTCATATCCCATCAATTAAAAACAGAACAAGTGTAACAATCATCTTGTCTTCTCCACCCTGTCCACCTTTTTTGACGTTTCAAAACATCTCCCATAGCCTTTTCTGCATATTACGTGTTGTCGTGCAATGTGAGTCTTCTAAATGGCCAGCGGGTGTTTCCCATGTTAAGCTAATTCTTGTCCTCCTGAGTCAGTGTTTTGCTAATGTTGCTGTGTGTCACGTGCTTGTGTTGTAGGCATAGCGTCCAATCACTCGGATGATTACCCGTACAGCTGGTCTGTACCTCCGTATCATCCTCCTTCTTTTAAGTATGAGAATAGGAAGGTCAGTGTGTCTCTCACTGCCGCTATGCCGCCCTGGTCCTCAGTGATGTTTTAGCCATGTTTTACCCAAATGAATGTCTGTATACTGAATGGATTCTAATCAATCCGGAAAATGTATTTAACATAGAAACGGTTAAACATACTAATGCTTGTCTATTGGGAGTCCTCTTTTTGACTACAGCCCTAGTGTTTGTACACAATTGAAAAATGTGAAATGTTATTTAACATGGGGTGTGCGTCTTTCTTTAGGTTTGCCCGGGCAGTGATGGCAAACTGCACGCCAACCTCCTGTGCTCAGTGAATGTGTCAGAAACCCCTCTAGGGACACTGCCAGATATGGAGAGCGCCGAGGAAGCAATCAGACTGCTCAAGTCCACGAGGGATTCTGACGAGCGCTTCTTTCTTGCTGTCGGGTTTCACAAACCTCACATTCCCTTCAGGATTCCACAGGTACTGCACCTGAGCCTTTATACCTGAGTCATAACACTAGGAGGAGTTAGGGTCTTCACTACTGCCAAACATGTAATGCCTGAGTTGCCTAACCGTTTGTGTGTATGGATTTATCAGGAATTCTTGCAGCTCTATCCTCTTGACGCGATGACACTGGCTCCGGACCCTGACGTTCCCGAAGGCCTCCCCCCTGTCGCCTACAATCCCTGGGCTGACATTAGGAAAAGGGAAGATGTGCAAGCTCAGAACATCAGCTTCCCATATGGGCCAATTCCAAAGGAATTCCAGGTTTGTGTTGTGTGTAGGTTCATGATTGATATATAGTTGTATTCAACGCTCAATCTCAAAGCCAGTTTCACATAATAAAAATATTGCAACACTTATAATCGGGTATTATTTAGGACACCTTTTTGGTGCGATTAATGATAGACAAGAAAACCAACAGGCTCTGGACCTTGCTGGGTTAGAGTTGAATATGCCCGTTCTAGATGGTCCAACAATGTGTAAAATAATAGCTGCAAGTTAAAGAATATTTGTGGGAAGGAGAAGTTCCATTACGACGGGTGACATATAAAATGTAGTGGACTAAGCATTTGTTTAGTTATATTACAGTAGACTGTTTAAACTGTTTTGTTTTATCAATTAACCATTTGTGCTTTGATTCAGCTTCAGATTCGACAGCACTATTATGCCGCTGTGTCGTATCTTGACTCCCAGGTGGGGAGGCTGATGAATGCTCTGGATGATCTGGGCTTGGCTGAGGACACTGTCGTGGTCTTTACTTCCGATCATGGTAAGTCAACTCAACTGTTGCTTTAGTTTCAACACATTATGGAGACGTTTAGAATCTGCTGCCGAACTCAACTGGTGATATAAGCCAAAACATTGTGACACAGGTGAAGTGAATTGCGCTGATTATACCCCAACATAGGCACATATCAAGGTCTGGGTAGATTAGATGGAAAGCGAACAATCAGTTCTTGTATTCAACATGTTTGATACAGGAGTTAAGATCTGAGTGACAAGGGCCGAATTGCTATGGCCAGACTATTGGGTCAGAGTATCTAGGAAATGCCAAGTCCTGTGCGGTTCTCCCGGTACCTACCGAGAGTGGTCAGAGGGACTAACCAGGAACCCTGATGACCCCTGCTTACTGTCCAAGTGCCCTGGAGCAGTGGAACAATGTTTTCTGATCCGATGAGTTCTGGTTTCCTTTAAATCGAGTGGATGTCCTCGTACGTGTCCTCGTAGCTGGAGAAGTGCTGGTACCAGGATGCACTGTAGGAAGATGACAAGCCGGAGGAAGTGTGATGCTCTGGGAAATCCAAGTCTACGTCAATTTGACATGTGTCATCTACCTAAACATTGAGGCAGACCAGAGACACCCCTTCATTGCAAAAGTATTCCCTGATGATGACAGTGGCCTCTTTCAGCAGGATAATACACCCTGCACACATTATTATTCAGGAATGGTTTTGGGAACATGATGATGAAGAGTTCCACTGGCCTCCAAAATCCCCAGATCTGAAGTCCAATCCACTGCGCCTCTAGCTTGCAACTTACAGAACTTTAGGGATCTTCTGCTTATCTCTGGGTGTATGATACCACAGGACACATTCAGGGGTGTTCATGGCTTGTGGGTTGATGTGGTTTTGGTGGCACACAGAGGAACAACAGTATATTGGCAAGAATATTTTGCCACATCAATATATTGATTTGACTTTTCATCAGGTAAAAATTTTTCTGTGTAGCTCTTTTTCTCCACTAGATGGCGATGTGGCAACACCAAAATTAAGCCTTTTATTTTTCAAACAGACTTCTCCGGCTCTAATCCCTTTATAGAATTCTGTTGTCTCATGAACTCTTCCTTTTTTTACGTTCCATAACTATATGCATGTTGCAATGCAACAATGATTGCAACAATTATTATTATTATTGTGAATGTGATATTGTCACATGTAGGTGTTTATATAATGATATAAATGTTCTTTACAGGATGGTCACTTGGGGAGCATGGGGAATGGGCCAAATACAGCAACTTTGATGTAGCCACCCGTGTTCCCTTGATGTTCTATGTCCCTGGGGTGACCTCAGTTCATCTGGAGCAGGGGCAAAAGACGTTTCCCTACATAGACGTGTTTGGCCCAACACTGCATCACTTTACTCAAGGTATCGGTCATCACTGATCTGTCGAGTCCTGACCGATGAAGGCAGTTTGGACAACACCTTAAACGTCATTGTGCTTATCAGTGGTAGTGAAGGAATGGGAAACCGTTGTTATTTAATACACACCATCGTTTCTGTTTCATGTGAAAGTCATTCTCCGGATGAATAGATTGATAACAAAATAAATGCGTGCTCTACTGTGTCAGATTTCTCTATATTATATTATCCGGCAGAATTGTTGCTTGTTTGTTCACTCGCTCTGCCTCCCGGTTCTCCTCAGGAGGACTGGTGAGGAACGTGAACGAGCTTCTGGATATCTTCCCGACTGTGTCCTACATGGCTGGGTTAAAGGCCCCACATCACTGTCCCGACAACTCCTTCAAAGTGGAGCTTTGCACCGAGGGGCAGAACCTGGCGTACACCTTCAAGCGCCGCACTGACAGCAGGAACTCCGAGGCCATTGCCTGCAGCCAGTACCCTCGGCCCGCTGACACCCCCCAGGAGAACTCGGACCTGCCTGACCTGAAGGACATTCGGGTAATGGGCTACTCTTTGCGCTCGTGGGACTACCGGTTCACCCTGTGGGTGGGATTTGACCCGGCTAACTTCCAGGCTAACCTGTCAGACGTTCATAGCGGGGAGCTCTACCTCCTGGAGGGAGATCCGGGCCAGGACCACAACGTGTATAACGGCTTTGAGCACAGCTGGCTCTTCCACAAGCTGAGCCAGAACCAGAGTGTCCAGCAGCCCTGGGCCCGGACCCTGAAACAACACCTTCTCGATCTCAGTGCCGGATTCAAATCTAAAGGGATGGCATGATTCTGTGTTTGAATAATTAACTATTTATAAGGGAATGTCTGTTGCTATGTTATTATGGGACTTCACGTTTTAAGTTAGTAAAAACATTGATTCACTGTTTCATAAGCACTTTTGTTCCAATTGGGTTATGCTGGTATTCTGATTGCTTTACAGCACATTTTCACTTAACGTTTCATGTTTATGGTAATGTAAAATGGCAAGACTGCAGTGCTAGATTTGAACATTACTGAGCTCCATGAAAATCAGGATAACCAGTGAACAGGAAGCTGTGGGAGTTGTCAGTTTGAGACGTGTACACTTAGTGTTGCAGGCGTCAAGTAAGATCCTATGGCACAGTAATGAAAACAACTGCGATTGTGAAACACACACCGTATTATGCCCTGTCAACTAGAAAAAATTGATGGAACATTCTGTTCATTGTGGCCGTTCTGTAACCATGGAATGTTGTATTGTAAAACCATCCAGTTTCATGCCCTGCCTGTAAAAATGTTCCATTTATTAGCACCATGTGTATGTTAATAAAAAAATAGTTGTACAGATATGAAATGAATGATATGAACCCTGTTATGTCAGTATGTTGCTCTCTGGCTCCCCCTCTCAGTATTTAATATTTGTGCAACTGCAGTGACTGTTACGGTGTTTCCTTGGGGAGTACCAGTGTATTCAACTCCAGTAGACAGCCTTTTGTGCCAGATGGGTTGGATAATTCCACTGACTTGTTTTTTTTTCTTCTGCTGTTTGAACACAAGGTCGTGAAAGTTAGAAATGGATTCATGGGCTGTTTTAAGCTGATATTTTAATTGCTCATTCCGAAGTAAACTTTAAATTATTTTTCAACTCTGGTTTCCTAGTTCTGTTACAGATCTTTGCCATTAATAGATTTTTCTAGCTCAATGAATGTGGCAGTGACTGTCGTCTCCCAGACAGTGGATTAGGAGAGAATGTGATGATATCATCTGTATTGTAATGTTGGACCAAAGTAATTATTCTGTCAACTCCTGTTTCCAAATGCTAAAGACTGCGATTCTGGAAAACGTATCCTCTCTGTCCCCAGGCAGACCGACAGAACTTTATATGCATTGGATAATTAAAAATGCAAAAATCTCAATGTGTCAATTAATATTATCTATATGTGCGAGGCATGAAACTGTATTTCTCTACAGTGTTGCGATGCGCGGTCATCACGACCTTCACCGTCAAAGCCATGGTAATCAACCACGTATCCAACGAAATGCTCATTTAATATCCCTTGTTGAAAGATTAATCAAAATAATTATTTTCATTGTTGCAGTTGATTTTGTTTTTTTGTAGGAATTCCATACGAAATCATACTTGATTCTTCTTAAAGTAGTTTGCATGTCTAAAACTTAAAGACCTCAGCCACTCAAGTAATGTGCTGTTTGTACTGCTACTATATAGCAGAATGAGATGAAACAAGAACATTACAGTCAAGACGGGAAGATACAAAAATAACTTCTACCTCGAGGCTCTCAGACTGTTAAACTAACTGCGTATCGATATACTGCACCACGATATACACTTTAGAGCCTGTTTGCACATTTACACTCATACACCAACTCATCTACACACACTCATACACAAACTCGTCTACACACACTCATACACCAACTCGTATACACACACTCATACACCAACTCATCTACACACACTCATACACCAACTCATCTACACACACTCATACACCAACTTGTCTACACACACTCATACACCAACTCGTCTACACACACTCATACACCAACTCGTATACACACACTCATACACCAACTCATCTACACACACTCATACACCAACTCCTCTACACACACTCATACACCAACTCATCTACACACACTCATACACCAACTTGTCTACACACACTCATACACCAACTCATCTACACACACTCATACACCAACTCCTCTACACACACTCATACACCAACTCATCTACACACACTCATACACCAACTCGTATACACACACTCGTACACCAACTCATCTACACACTCTCATACACCAACTCGTCTACACACACTCATACACCAACTCGTCTACACACACTCATACACCAACTCATCTACACACACTCATACACCAACTTGTCTACACACACTCATACACCAACTCATCTACACACACTCATACACCAACTCATCTACACACACTCATACACCAACTTGTCTACACACACTCATACACCAACTCATCTACACACACTCATACACCAACTCGTCTACACACACTCATACACCAACTCGTATACACACACTCATACACCAACTCATCTACACACACTCATACACCAACACATCTACACACACTCACACACCTACTCATCCACACACTCATACACCAACTCATACACATACTCATACACCAACTCACACTCCAACACATCTACACACACTCAACGCACACGACCATTCACACTGTCACAGTCTCTCCTCACAAGGATTTGTGTGTGTGATTTTTATTTTTTAAATAGTGAAATCATGACAATTTATCAAAATAGTGAAAGCACTTTTGCTACCGCATATAATTACTTGGAGATTCCATGTGAAAATATTTATTTTTCTTGTTGTTATTCTATGTGACAATCGATAAGTTAACATTTCTAGGCATTTAAATTTAAGATACACAGAGAACATGGTTACAACTGGCTGATGAGCCTTTGTATAAGTCGGTGATATTGTTAGCATAATGAAATCACGCGGATGTAATAAAAACAAAAATCCGTAATGCGGTGGACTGTTGACAACGATATGGAAATATATCGGAGGTGACATGCATACGAGCATCATATTAAAATGTCTACCTCCAAGTGTGACATTTCCATCAGTCATACGCTGACACACCAGTTGTCTGTTTAACCACCATGGAAACACGATGCGTTATTCATGCCCATAAGACTGGAGCAGACCAACGTGAACTAAACACAGTGTGACCCAACAGCTAACGCTGATAGATGATGGGTATTAACCATGTAAACCTTAATATGATTACAAACATGGGATCAATGAGGAAGTGTTCAGGGATCACTGCTTAAGATAATATATATTGATCTGATTTAACCGGCTAATGGGATGAGCTATCACTGTGAGGTGAGAACAGTAGCCCTTTCACATTGGGTTGGAGAGTAACATGAAACAGTGTATTTAGAATTTAAATGTATATTCTTCCATAACTGACACTTTATTCCCTTGTTTCAAATACTGTATATTTTTGCTAGCAGGTGTTGTGTAATCCTATTCACAGAAAACATGCAAGGATAAATAACTAATGGATGGAGAGGAAACATTGCTTACATACGGAAATATGTCTCTGGTAAATCCAACTCTGAGGTGACTACAGCACTGGAGAGAGGAGTGGAAAGATGTTGTTTTAATGTTAGCTTTGCATCAGATCCATAGAAGACAGCTGGGCTGTGTTATAAACTAATCCCAGACCTACCACACTGGCAATCAAAGACACTTAAAATTAGCTAGGTTTATTTTCTCAACCGTCAGCCTGCATGATAGATGTCCTACAGTAAGTTTGTACGGAATGCACCATGTCTCAGGAGAATTCAGAGGTCAATGTCTGGTCCTTGTAGCTTGTCAGAGAAGCAAGGTTGGTAGACGGTGTTTAGCTCCACAGTGTGTTGGCGGGCAGGCGGTGTTATAGTGAAGAGCATGGCCGAACTCCAGTGGGATAGATATCCCAGAATCTGATGCCCTCCATTTGGCATAGTGAGGGCGTTTCAAGTTTCTCCAGCCATGGCAGCAAGGAGATCGTACCCAATATCTCCTGACACCATGGTTGATTAACCAGTGAGCCAGTGCACCTGAAGTGGAGAGGGTTAGAGTGAGTCGGATGTAGCCAGCGGTCAGAGCAGCTGAAAGCCTGACTCACTAGTGACCATGTTGAGACCCTGCTGTGTTTATCAAGTCCGTCTGGGAAGTTGGACACACTTGATCACAACACGGACGATAACGTGATGTTCAGTAGAGATGAGAGGAACATTATTTTGTATTGGTCATAAAAAAACGGAATATCAAGAAATGGCATACTTTTTACATCTAAAATAGGTTTTCAAATTTACATAGACTTATAATCCGTGCTTCTGTGTACTAGCTTCCGTCTGTGTATTTAATGAGAATAACATCTAAGATGCATAATTAATCATTTTTGACCTCCTTTTCTACTGACAGCTGCCATATGTTTCAGTTCCGTCACATTCGTCTCCATAGAGATGCTTTGAAAAGTAAAGTTGGCATAGCGTGTAAAACGAACACATCAGACCACATACAGGTCCACATACTAACAAAAACAGTTTAATGCAAATATAGAATTGATATTTAGAAAAGTACAAATATTTATGACTGAGTAATTACATTTTTGACACTTCAATGTGCTGTGTTTTATGCTTAAAGATGAGCAATGTCCTAAACGTTGACCTAGTTAAAGACTGAAAAAGTATTTAAATATTTTCAAAAACCTGTCCCTTGTTGGTCCGTACTACAGCAACCAATTGTGTACCATATTGATATTTTTTTATTACATGTTATGATTGTGACAAATCATGGGGTGCAACTTTCTATTTATTTCATAATGAGGGTTGCTATTAGAGACCATCACCCTAGAACACAGGGGCGGAACTTGAAGTGTAAGATCAATATTAGAATGTCCATTCCATGGTTCTAATTCCCCCCTTCCTTGTGTCCATTATCCACTCCTCTTTTTTGTCCTCCCTCTATTCTTAGCATGGCGATCTGGGGATCTGTGTCCTTCAGACTGCCATCTGCTGTGATGGCTTGTCATCTCAGATAGTGAATGACCATCTGTTTACACTTTAACAAATCAGGGATGGCGGTGCTGGTGGTGGCACTGACGGGCTGCTAAAACTGGAATACTAATGACTTCTGGGAGTTGGAGTTAGTGGTGGAGGTAGTGAATGAGAACACTACCTCTGTTAAGAATACTGTGGCTAATGGTTATAATAACAGGCTGTGGAATTAGAGGGAAATGCATCCTGGGGGATTGCTATTCCTTAAAGCACTCATACACTTTAGTCTCGTGAATGCTAATGTATCACGACGCTGCTTCAAGGACAACGAGCTGCTTCTGTCTTAAACATGCAATTAAATGAGCTTTTGTGGTGGGAAAACTGTGAAAATGACAGTGCAGCGTTACAGCACACAGCCATGGTGTAATTGGGGGATATGCATCATTTATTTTGAGCAGAATTCGCCCAAGCAGTTATCACAAGGGGAACACTGTATTATTGAATGAAATGTATGTATGCAATATCAACGAAAGGAAGTATGGTCACCAAATATTATACAATACACGGTTCTTTCTGAGAATGAGAACGTTTTATTGCTGAGTTTTGACATGTTTATATTAATTTACCCCCGCTGTGATAAATGTTATCCCCTGCAGATAAAGTGAGGTGACTGATTCCAATTTGACCTCGTTAATTGATCTAAACTCATTTGCCTTATTCAGCTAAACTCACTTTTTATTTTCCAATTGAAGAATACGAACAAAATCTATTTCATTCGACAGTTTTGTGTTCCTTTGAATCAGGGTCTGGATAAGATGTGCTCTGTGACACAGATTTGTATATAATGCCACCATCTGTTAAGTGTCTAATCACATTATGAGCGAAATAAAGACTCAATCTTTCTTTCCTGCCATGTCAAAATGATAACACAGTAATGACAGAGTATAAATTCAGCAAACAGTGATAAATAATATAAAATATATTATGTCTAACTCATTACTGCTGTTAAGGGAAGTGTCCACACTGTGACACAATCATAGATGGCACAGGATTTACAAGTAGGTCTACTGGTTATATTACCACCGTAGTATTCTGAGCAAACGTATTATAATGTTATTTCCTCTGCTAACCCTGCTATGGTTGCTTTACAACCAAAACTCTGACATCTATCAATGGAATCCAGACATGTGATAAAATAGGATGAAAAAACATACTCAGAGTAATAAAAAAATCTAAATTACAAAATTTTTGAAAACAGTAATTAATAATTAGATTCATTTCTCTATTAGACCAGTCAATTCAATATATTAGCAGTGTTATAAGATGTACCGTTAAGCAATAGGTAGAGTATGTTCGATTAACTTACACCTGATTGGATTTTAATTTCCATTTGATTGATCCAGAAGGTGGTTTTGGGATGCCTACAGAATTAAATCTAATTGGAAGGCATGGCAATAAGAACTCTTTGAATTATGTTCAAAATGCTTCTAATAGTACTTGCATTGTTTTGATTTCAGTCCTGTTCTCTAAGGGGTTAAGCTCTAAGCCACTATAATCTAAAGATACTCCAATATCTGTGAAGTGATTGTTTTTGGGACATTTACATATTTATTGTTTTCAGTTGCAATGATCCCACAATATATTTGTTTTTACTGCTGGAAAAGTGGTTGATAATGAGCAAAGGAGATAATCAGGTTTCCGGACTGGCTAATTACACTGTCTTGTTTCTACTCTTTATCTCTGCCTGAGGAGTGACCAGGTTCAGGAACAGTTTGAAGTGCATTTAGAAATGGTGAACTCTGTCACAGTCACACCATTTCCAGCACGATCATTTGGCTTTAGTTTATTACGCCGCGCACAATGCATGTTAGTTTATTACGCCGCGCACAATGCATGTTAGTTTATTACGCCGCGCACAATGCATGTTAGTTTATTACGCCGCGCACAATGCATGTTAGTTTATTACGCCACGCACAATGCATGCTAGTTTACTTGGGCCACACACACTGCATGTTAGTTTATTTACGCCACACACACACACACTGCATATTAGTTTACTTAGGCCACACACTGTATGTTTGTTCACTTATGCCACACACACTGCATGTTAGTTTACTTACGCCACACACACTGCATGTTAGTTTACTTACGCCACACACACTGCATGTTAGTTTACTTACGCCACACACACTGCATGTTAGTTTACTTATGCCACACACACACTGCATGTTAGTTTACTTATGCCACACACACACTGCATGTTAGTTTACTTATGCCACACACACACTGCATGTTAGTTTACTTACGCCACACACACTGCATGTTAGTTTACTTACGCCACACACACTGCATGTTAGTTTACTTATGCCACACACACACTGCATGTTAGTTTACTTATGCCACACACACACTGCATGTTAGTTTACTTACTCCACACACTGTATGTTTGTTCACTTATCCCACACACACTGCATGTTAGTGTACTTACTCCACACACTGTATGTTTGTTCACTTATGCCACACACACTGCATGTTAGTTTACTTGCGCCACACACACTGCATGTTAGTTTACTTACGCCACACACACACTGCATGTTAGTGTACTTACTCCACACACTGTATGTTTGTTCACTTACGCCACACACACACTGCATGTTAGTTTACTTACGCCACACACACTGCATGTTAGTTTACTTACGCCACACACACTGCATGTTAGTGTACTTACGCCACACACACACACACTGCATGTTAGTTTACTTACGCCACACACTGCATGTTAGTTTACTTACGCCACACACTGCATGTTAGTTTACTTACGCCACACACACTGCATATTTCCCACATCCTGCTGTGGTAACTTGAAGTTAGAAGAATGTTGTCCAAATGAGAAGAAAGCTGAATTGAACGCTGATTGGTGGTTGTTTGCTCACACTCATTATGGTAGAATGATACTGTGTCTTGTTTACTATAGCTCAGTTGGTATAGCATTGTTCATGCGTCACCAGTGTTGCGGGTTTGATTCCCACAGGGGCCTGAACAGGGAACAGAAATGTATGTAATATTTTCTTTCTAAATAATTCATTTGAAATAATGGCACCAGCTACGTTACATGAATGTAATTATGTAATTATCCATTTAAAAATCAAAAGTCAATTGCTTTCACTCATAGCATAGTGTCCTTTTCTATTGGGAAAAGGTAAATCTGATTCTATTTAGGGACAATTAAATGTATTATCTATTAATTTATGTATGGGTATCTGGGATAAATATGTTAATCACATTTTTATAATTGTCTGTGTAATAAATTATTAAGTAAGAAAACTATACATATTCATATCAAAGGTTGCCAGAAATCCTAAAAGATAACAAACTCAACTATGTTTATAACAATACATTAAAAAAAATATTTAATTTAGAATTTAATACATTAAGTTAACTGAATCTAAACAATTTGGTGTCGGTATTAAATTGAATGCCACATTTTGCAAATATGATAACTTTGATTCAATTATGTTTAAAATAACAATACATTTCAATATGCATACAGTCATGTGAAAAAGGCTTTTTCAACCAAGATAACCAATGTTAATATCATAAGTAAACATAAATGCACATTTCATTAATTAAAACCAATTAAAATCAGGGGCACCAAAGCAGGTGCAAATAATTAGAAAATTACAACAGAGCGTGTTTTGGGTGGATCCTTCTATAAATGTAAAAAACTATTTGTGTGTGTGGTAACACATGCCCATATCAAAAGACCTTCCTGAGGTCCCTTAAAGACAGATCATTGATATCCATGAGTCTGAGAGGGGTTACAAAATAATCAATCCTCAATTCAAAGTACAATATTCTCCTGTCTGACAGTTCATTTTCAGATGGAGATATGAGATGTACTACCAAGTTTGGGCCAAAAGCTGGTTTGAAAGACGTCCGTACAAGTCTCTAGAAACCCTAGGCAGACACGGATCCACAGGCATCTCTTGCCGCAATCACTGTCAAAATGCATGAGTCAACTGTCAGGGAGAAAACTGCAAAGACTTGGCCTACATGAGAGGTCAGGGGGGGAGAAGCCTCTGCTCTCAAAAAAGGAATATCAAGACAAGACTAACATTTGCCAGACAACACCTGGGCGAAGAGCAAAACCACTGAAACAATGTGCTCTGGACGGGTGAGGTATAGCAGAAGTTATCGGCTGCAATGCCAGACACCACGTTTTTATTGAAAATGAAACAATGCCTTTGAACCGAAGAACCCAATACCAAGCGTAAAGCATGGAGGTGGCATTATGATCCAGGGTTGCTTATTCTACCCCGGGGCCTGGCCAACTTTCATCACTGAGTCAACCATGAATCCCGTTACTACCTAATTTTTCACATGACCGTATGGGAAACACTGAGGGGGGATTCATAAATCAGTATGAAATTACAATCCAAACAACTCTTACTAAGGTTCTGCCCCAAAGACATGTTGTAACTGCACACTCCAAATTTCCCATCAACTCAAATCCGTCCGTGACATGGTTTATGTCATCTAGAATAATAAACACAAGGCAGGAAAGTTATGTAGCATCGCAGCAGCCGCCGGTTGCAATCATTAACACGGCCATAAATGCACAAGACATTGAAAACATGTCTTTGCGCTTGAAACTATTGCGAAAAAATATATATTTATAATTATGATGACGCTGAAAATATGTTTCGGTGGTTGAAAGGACGTTGAACACGTCTTTCAAATTAATTTGAAAGTTTGTTAACTGCAAGAGGTCGTCTCTTAAGCTTACCAGCCCTGAGAACGACCCTGCACAGTGCTGGAGTAGTTGTCTGACAGTCTGTATGAAACACCAACCAAATAACAACTTGCCGTATTATTAATACTTTATTGTATTTGTAATAACAACCTGCCTCGACAGCAGATATTCTTCTCCCCTAGTTAACTGAACATATGTGCTGGAGGAGAGTGCATTCCTCCACCAACAACCATGAATCAGCTTGCTGGAACCTAACATACTACAATGAATCGCTAGAACTTGACAGGTCCATCCACCCTATGCAGGACTGAGAAAATCTTCGCTGCCCTCTGCTGTATCCCCAGGCACTGTTGTTGGGCTGCGACTAGGATTTGAACACCTGGCCTCAATTATGTAGCCAAACTACAAGGCAGTAATTTAAACCACTGCACCAATGACTAGTCCCTGTTGCATGTTTATGATACAACCAAGAGGATGCTGTTTCTACAAATATCTCCTGAAACATCTATTGATCTGGTAATTCTATTCATATGAACTCCTCCCATATTTTCCGCCTCTCTTGTTCCCTCATATTCCTTACACACATTGACATGTGTTTTTTCCGCCTCTCGCGGCTTTAACATGTGCATTTGACATGCTGTTTTGTAGATTTCTCTTTCTCTGCGGCGTGACAATTGGCCCTCGTGCAGAGGCTCGGCCTACCAGTCAATCTCTGTCCGACGGTCCCCCAGCTGTTTAGTCACTTACTGTCCCTTAACTATTAGCAGTTACTTCCTGAGATGGGTTGGGAGCGAGATAAGAGATCACCTAATGTGCCAACATGGAGGCATGACTCTCTCTCCCCTTCTCTGTGTGTGTCTCTCCCTCCCGTTCTCTCTCTGTGTCTCTCCCTCCCATTCGCTCTGTGTGTGTCTCTCTCTCTCTTCCTTTCTCTCTCTGTGTGTCTCTTCCTCCCTTTCTCTGTGTGTGTCTCTCTCTCTTCCTCTCTCTCTCTCTCTGTGTCTCTCTCTCCCTTTCTCTCTGTGTGTGTCTCTCTCTTCCTCTCTCTCTGTGTGTGTCTCTCCCTACTTTTCTCTGTGTGTGTCTCCCTCCCTTTCTCTCTGTGTGTCTCTCTCCCTTTCTCTCTCTGTGTCTCTCCCTCCCTTTCTCTCTGTGTGCGTCTCTCTCTTCCTTTCTCTCTGTGTGTCTCTCCCTACTTTTCTCTGTGTGTGTGTGTGTGTCTCTCTCTTCCACCTCAGAACACATTCAACCTCACAGAGGCACATTGCTTACTCGACACCACAGATCCAGTTACAAAGTAAAGCACAGGGGATTTGAGGTTAAGAAAATAAAAGAGCAGTTGTTCAATCTGGTTTGAGAAATCCTCGTTTAATCTGGTTTGAGAGTACTTCCGAAATGTTACCATAGAAACATTTCTAATTAGCCCACTCGGAACTGGCCCTTCTATGTTAATCGCACAATGTTCTGTAAACACAACAATAGACAAAACCCAAGGCCATGAAGCACAAGCTATACTTAATATACTATTACATAATGATGAGGCTGTTTTTGCAAACGGCGTCTTTAGACAGCCAACACGAGCAAATTGTCAAATGAACAGTACATTTTGTTGTGTTATATGTGTTAACCAATCACTAATAACGTGTTGATGTTAAATGTCCCAGTAGAATCGGGTGAGTTATTTTTTGTCTTTTTTACAAATTGTAAAGCAGTTAGTGAATAGTGTCACCATTAGAACGTGTCAGTGTTCAGGCAGTACGTCTGCTAGTGGAACGTTGTCAAACGCACCTGCATGCCTCTCCCCATACACCCTGAACCCTTATTAACTGATGAACTGCCACAACAGCTGTGAGGAGGAATCAATCGGGTGCAAGAATGACACGTTGTAATGGGCAACTCTAGGACATGCTGGGAAAAGTACTGGTGCGGGGTGAATGAAAACAAAACACAGAGATGAAAATGGAATTGCCTTGATAACACTGGGCCATAGTCACTACATATCGGATGTTATTAATGGGAGTACCTGTTTTTTTTTCATAAAATGGTCTTGAGCACAACTAGTTTAATTTGTTTCCAGATCTATATCAAATGTGTTATATAGATAATATTTTCAATTGAACCCAACACATGCAAAATATCAGATAATTCCTAATCAAATACATAATCTACAGTGAATGATGCTATGAGCAACAAATTGACACTGAGGTAACTAATCAACATATTGACACTAATAATAATTATAACAATCAACATATTGACACTGAGGTAAATAATCAACATATTGACACTAATAATAATTATAATAATCAACATATTGACACTAATAATAATTATAATAATCAACATATTGACACTAATAATAATTATAATAATCAACATATTGACACTAATAATAATTATAATAATCAACATATTGACACTGAGGTAAATAATCAACATATTGACACTAATAATAATTATAATAATCAACATATTGACACTGAGGTAAATAATCAACATATTGACACTAATAATAATTATAATAATCAACATATTGACACTGAGGTAAATAATCAACATATTGACACTAATAATAATTATAATAATCAACATATTGACACTAATAATAATTATAATAATCAACATATTGACACTAATAATAATTATAATAATCAACATATTGACACTAATAATAATTATAATAATCAACATATTGACACTAATAATAATTATAATAACACTAATAATAATTATAATAATCAACATATTGACACTAATAATAATTATAATAATCAACATATTGACACTAATAATAATTATAATAATCAACATATTGACACTAATAATAATTATAATAATCAACATATTGACACTAATAATAATTATAATAATCAACATATTGACACTAATAATAATTATAATAATCAACATATTGACACTAATAATAATTATAATAATCAACATATTGACACTAATAATAATTATAATAATCAACATATTGACACTAATAATAATTATAATAATCAGCATATTGACACTAATAATAATTATAATAATCAACATATTGACACTAATAATAATTATAATAATCAACATATTGACACTAATAATAATTATAATAATCAACATATTGACACTAATAATAATTATAATAATCAACATATTGACACTAATAATAATTATAATAATCAACATATTGACACTAATAATAATTATAATAATCAGCATATTGACACTAATAATAATTATAATAATCAGCATATTGACACTGAGGTAAATAATTAACATTATCATACTATAAAGAGCTGTATCCTCTTTTACTCTTTTTGCACATTGTTCCCATTGCTGTTGAGGCGTTGGCGTGTCTCTGTGTACTGAGAGTGTTGAGAGTGCAGTTTCATTAGGGCCCGCTAAATGAACCCTATTACGAGCGGCCCTAGGGCCCAGCCTGGGTGTCTAATCGGTCTGCAGCACTCTGCCTCCGGCCCCCGTCAGCGACCACAACCACGTCTCCCTTCCCGGGTGTAATTAACCAAGTGGCAGCGCCACAGAGCAGAGCGCCGCCGTTCCAGAGCCCAGTAATGAGCCTTTGCCGCTCCCGAAACACACATTAAACATTTACTGTCAGAGCAAACACTTTTAGCTCCCTCTCTGTCTCCTCTCAAACCTGGAAAATGGAAAGGCTTTTTATATTGTGTTTATATAATCAGAGAATCATTACTTTAACGGTGATCTTTTTTTGTCATTGGTTTGAATTACCATATATTTGTGCGTGCCTCGTTGTCATTGCTTTCAGCTCAGTATGTACTTATGGAATCTTCTAGAAGAACTGTCAGGAGGGACTTGGCAACTGCAAGAATAAGTGACTTGATGTTAGGGCCAGTGTAAGACATTTTTTAAAGTTTTGTACCACTATTGAGTTGTAAACTGACAATTTCTGTAAGCGATTTACCAGAACCAGAAGTTTATGAACATTGGAATTGACTAACTACGTTCTGTGAAAATCTGCTACAATAAATGAAATAATGACGATATGACAAATAACCACTTTGTTAGATATGTGTGCAAATGCCATACCCCGCTCTGCGTTCTATAGATCTATCAAGATGTCGAATTAATTAGTAAATAATGCTATGATGTGCATTTAGTTACAAATATAGACGTCTTGAGCATGTGTATGAACCTGTGAGCTGCTTTCTAGGATTCATTTATGCATACACCTGCATATGTCTAAGCAAATTGTCTCTGTCTTACATTTTACGCAAAAGTTTTGGAATGCCTAGCAAATGGGAAGCAGAGTAACAGGTCACCATGGGTTTCGCTGGGAGTAGAGCATATTGACTCTGCACCACAGTGGACTTCTGTCGAGCTACACTAGAAAACAGAAGAGGCGAGACGTTTCCATGGCAACGACCCAGAATGCATCGTTTTTTCCAAGAGTAGTGAGCCCTTCTTGTATTCCATTGTCTAAAGATGAGTGAGTAATGCAGCAGCACCCAATAGGATGAAAAGCAGATGTAGGCAAGTGTACATTCCTCAATGGAATTAAGCCAAATAAAGGACACAGCTTGGATCAAAGTGTCCATCAGACACGACTTTAGATGAGTCAAAATAGTCGTTAGGAATTAATTACCGCATGTCTGCCAGACAATATACTACAGACTCTGGGCTCTATTCCATCAAACTAGTGTGACGGTTGTTACTGTAAAATAGCTGTCACAAATCCTCGGATGGTAAGTGTAGAAATGAGCCAGGGGCCGATGCGTAAGCGATGTTCTCGAGTATTTATTTAATGAAAAATAAACACAACAATGATCAATGTGAAAAACTAGATACTGTAAAGAAATGAAATTGATTGATACAGCTACTTACTACGTAGATCAAAACCTCTAGAAAACTAAACACTTACCAAAAATGAATGTAAGTAGAACAATGCAAAGAAATGTCAAACAATGCAAAGAAACATATCAAATAATGCAAAGAAATGTGCACTAATCCCCATCAAACTAAATATTACCTAAAACAAAACTAGCTGTGCTCAATGAAAACAAACCTCCGGAAAAAAAGCGTGCACCCCACCAAAATGCCTGGAGTGGGAACATAAGCTTCACCTCTCGTGACAGTAACCCCACCCCAAGGGCCTGCGGGAGGGAGGGCGGGTACGGGATGGAGGGCGGGGAGGGATGGAGGGTGGCATCCGCAGAGGAGGTGGACCTCCAGGGGCTGGTCGTATAACCCCTCTGGGGACTTCTGGGTCCTACATCTAGGTGGCCATAAGGGGTTGCCGCCCAGCCGGAGCAGAGATGTGGCTGCATCTCCAGGGCTCTTGGTGGCCCTGGCCTCATCCCCGGAGCAGTGGGTGGCATCAGTTGGTGTATAGGAGCCACCTCCTGACTGGGTCCAGCGCGTTGGAACTCCCCCACCGTCCTCCTAGAACACCCTGTTAGCTCCCCCAAAAAATGATTTTGGGCCACCTCCGGGGTGCTCCTGTGCTTCCTCTTGGAGAGAACCCTGGGACCGATGTCGTTGGCCCTGGTAGCCGCATAGGTGGCGCGGAGCCAAAAAAGTCCACCCCCACTGCTCAGGGAGCCGACAGTGGAGGAATTTCTTCCCAGAGCTGTTGCAATATTCTCCTGGGAAACATCCCATCTGGTGGCTCGTTTTTTTTACGGCTTTGCATTCTGTCATGCTAACTAAGGTGAAGTGCTGAAAGCCAGGCACAGAGTGGATCTTCGATGGTTGGTTTAAGAGAAAATAAACAATGTAGACAACAAACGGTCGAAAAACATAGACTGATTAAATAAAACTGCGCTATAGAGCGACTTACTAAAAAAACATTCAGAAGAGCTATGATAAATACAAATGGCACTCGCCTACATAGAACCAAACATGGAAACAACGCAAAGGAAAGTGACAAAATACCCCGGGACTTAAAAAACAAAACTAATCACCAAATCCAATCCCTGGTGTATGTAATGAAAACAAAACCATCCAACCGGAACTAGCCGTGTGCACTTCAGTGGAAACAAAAAGTTCCTACTGGTGACAATAGCATATACAGTATTTCCCTAAAAGGCTGCTAATTGTTATCCCTGCTATTATGTTACTTCTGCTACGTAATTGTGAATAGATATACAACGGACTCTGGGTTCCACTCAGTCAAACTCACATGACAGTTGTTCTACATAACCAACTAAAAGGTTTCAGAGAACAACTCGCCTGGTTGTCAAAAATGTTTTTATAGTAGAGAAAATTAGGGAAATACACAAGTCAAACGGATTACCTTTTCAGATGGTTTATTAAAATAATTTAACACAACAATAAACTCTTTGCCCTGTCCTAAGTCCTACTCGCGCGAGTTGAGTCAGAAAGAGGAAGTGTGAGCGGAATCCCTCTTCTTTTAAAACCTCTAGGAAGCTCCTCCTAGCTTGTTTCAGAAGCGCCTCCCAACTCAGGTGAAATACTTCCTGTTTACAAGCACGAACTACTCATTACCGCCCCTAATGGTCGGATGACTAAAATATAGTTACTACTAACACACGGACTAAATACCTCATACTAACAAATGTAAACTTAAGAATAACAGATAAAATGTAAACAAAAATGGAAACAATCAATGCTATAGAATACTAATGAGGTAAACATAATAATATAAAAGAGATTAAGAAAATATAAAATGTAAACAACCTGAAATTCTACCACATTTTTTTTAGTGTTGGAAATTCAAAGCATTTTTTTCTTAATCTACTCAAAGACTATACTCGGGATGTGAAATCATTTGTATGTAGGACTTATTATCTTTCAATCGCATACAAGGAAGGAGCAAATACCTGCAGACACTCGTCCCTCAATAGAGTGAATTTGAAGATTGTTGGTGGAAAATGAAACTATAGCGATCCGTTGACATAACACTGTCTGTTACTTTGTGTAATGTTGACTTACACAAAGGGTGTTCAAAATCAAACTAACTTAACTGGTCCGATTGTCGAACACATTTTCAAATGTCCTATAACAATGTGACAGCATTGCGATTGGTGATTGAGTGCTCACAAAAAACACTGGGCGGTGTTGTGGGAGATGATTGGTTGGTTTATCTAGCCAATTAAGCCAATCATGCTGACTTTCTGAAAGAACTAATGGCAGCCACGTTTCAAGGACTGTGCCACCGGGCCTATTGCAAATGTGCGCAGGGTTTTCTGGGAATGAGATTACAGCTGATTGGACCCTGGCCTTTATGATGGAAACAACCCAGAGGACTGTCATTGACTGATGCACCGTTCTCTGTAAGCTATAGATATGTTGTGCATGAAAAGCCCAGGAGGTTGACTGGTTCTGTAATACTGGAACAAGTGCCGAGCACTCAGAAATACACAACACTCAACGTGTTCCTCGGGACTCTGGTTTCACTCGTTCCAACAACCTTTGACAATGGCTTTGATGGCTTTCAGCTTGTTTTCTTTAGCAATCCATGGCCGTGTGACAAACTGTCTATAGGAGCCAGCTATTTCCCTGAATGGGTTTGTGTACCTAATAAATTGGTTTCTGAGTGGATTTCCAAACAAATGGACAGGCGGGTTTCATGTACCTTCACAAATGTTTGTCAATATATCAAAATGCATTATGTGATAATTATTTTCTCTTTATATCAACGATAATAAGGGCTCGTGGGGTGTTTAAAGCTCTACCAATCCACAGTGATCACTTATATCCCCCCTGGCTGGGTTTATCCTCCTAATCAGATGAAGAATGATAAAGAGCAGAATAATGTTAGAATAGGTCATCATGTAGCAAGATGCAGCTAGGAGCAGGGAACACACACACACACACACACACACACACAAACACACACACACACACACACACACACACAGACACACACAGACAGACAGACACACACACACAGACAGACACACACACACACACACACACACACACACACAGACACACACACACACAGACACACAGACACAGACACACACAAACACAAACACACAGACACACAGACGCACACACACACACACACACACACACACAGACAGAGAATAAAGTCAACGCAAAGATGACAATTCAGGAACATCCGACAGTGGATGAGATGATCGGTACTCTGGTAAGCAAAAATTCAAGCACTTAATCAGAAGGCCCATTTGATTTACATCCCGATCCAGCGAGGTCGCACTGTTACCCAAATCAAACAAAATCCATTTTTTCCATTTCATATTCTAACACGGTTTGACACTAGATAATTGGCGTGAAGTGAAGAGAAAAGAGAGGTGGGAAAGGCAATAAAAGGAGAAGACAGAGGAGACGAGGTGAGGCGCCGAATGATTTGCATGTCACTAATCATGATTGGCACGGCAATTTTGTCAGAGGAGGGATTGGCACTGATGTCTGCTTCTCTCCCAAGATTGATTAGACACATCAGGGGAGTCACTGCCGCACCAGGGCGGAGACAGAGACTAATATGGTTTTGTCTTGGCGCTCATACTTCCTCATTTGTTTCCATTACACCACGTCTATACATGCAGTCCCGGAAACAACAGTGGCCAGATATCATCGCGGCTGCGACTGAGATTGGCCCAGCTGATTAATTGGTTTTGGGAGGTGTCCTTTCTCGGTGAGGTTTGAATCGCCCATTTGTCCTGTGTCCCATCGGAGGGCAGTCTGAAGCAAGAATATATTACGGGTCACATCTCCGCTACTCCGTACTGCAGCCAGACAGCAAGGACATCAATAAAAAAAGCATAATAAAGCAAAAACCATATTTCATCAACATCGGTGGATTTTAAAGCCTGCTGTTGTTTTGACTTTGAACGTTGTTGATTACATCAGAAAAACACGGATGCTTTTTTTTTTTACATCCTGAGCTGTCTCACAGGGTCTGTAATCACCATGATCTATGTGGTAGAAAAACAATAACCACTCAATCCTGGTGATGTGGAAAGATGTTTTTGTGTGGATTATCGTTAATCTGCTATTCGGATGTCCGTGGTAAAAGCCAAGAGTAAACCCACTCTTGAAGCAAACAAGACACACACTGCTAAACAGTCAGAGGTTTCCTCATCCCCATGGCCTATATAAGGCATATCAGTATGTAAGCAATGCAGATGATTTGGTCACAAATCACCTGATAACATATTGGACACAGCAGAGGCTCTGGACACCTTGCAGGTTGTCATATATCCGAGAGTGGGATCGTTCCGTTTGGCCTTGATCACCCTGAATGTTCATGCCACTCGCCTGTTTGTGCTATTAAATGAACTGAAGCAAAGTATAACACGACCCAGCTGCTTTAACAGCCTACTGTTATGCGTTGCCTGAGTTAAACA
Source organism: Dallia pectoralis (assembly GCA_029465975.1). Classification (NCBI taxonomy): domain Eukaryota; kingdom Metazoa; phylum Chordata; class Actinopteri; order Esociformes; family Umbridae; genus Dallia; species Dallia pectoralis. The sequence goes on along the minus strand of CM055729.1, from coordinate 17,315,600 downwards.
TACTAATTTAGATGGCCTGTCTGCCTTTATAGAATAGCGGTATGCTTTAAATTCTGCCAGTCTTCTTCTCCGATATGTAGCGATATGATGCAGAGACGGCGGCTATATTATCAGGTCGATCAGATCCGATGAGTGCGCGAGAGACGTGATGGGAGGGGACATTCTAGATCAGTTCGAAAAGTTACCGGGGATGAACTGCGACTATCCGTCTCCATAAAGAGTGTATTGAGAATTACTGGCAGATATAATAAATGGCAAGCGCATCACCCTTTGCTCTTGAATGTATAACACTTCAGAGGGTGGTTTAAATGGCCCATTTAATCACCAGGACCGAGGCCCCCAACATCAATGGACCTTTACGCAAGGTAGTGTCAGATGAAGGTTCTAGAAATTGCCCGACTTTAGCCACTCAGGCTATAAACTGTTCCCGGTACTGTGCATAACAGCCTTGGCATGCTGCTATATTGTAGTACTCGCATCCAGGATACTAGGTGACGATGACGTTGACTCACCTTATTATGTACTGTGTACAAAAATTACCAAACTACCAAGAGAGTTATGCATTTAATTTGTTCCACAAAGGGAGCTGGTCTATATTATTTTGATTTGTTTAACCAACCTGAAATCTAGGAATCAAATGTACACTGTTAGAATAAAAGTGCTTGTCACTGTCCCTTAACCACTGTCCAAATATGGACAAACAAGTGGTTGGTCGGCTGAATGAGGGTTTGCATATTCAGATATTCAAGTTCAATTCAAAAGCGAATGTGATCGCTGGTTTAGGTACTGATTGGAACCAGGAGTGGAGCCCATCTATACGAGACATTTTTCAAAGAACAAAGAAAGAATATGCGAAAACACACAACATCATAACATTTGTGAAAAAAACAGTGATCATAGCCTCAATTGATGTTTTCCTTGTTACACTAGACCCTCATTTCATTGGAAATGATGCATTAATTCTGTTTGTTAATTCAACAAAACCACAGTTGCAATATTCCTGTCTCCTAAAGTTAGCATGCTCGTGTGTCTGTTTGGTGAACCTTCTGCCCTGCTGACATGTTTAGCGACATCCTGTCCCAGCGAGCTCCTTTGAAGTTCACGCAGAAAAGTGAAGGGAGTTTTTCTAACTCCAGGCCTGTTGGGGGTGGCAAGGATAATTGTATTACGGGGGTCCTGCTTCTAAAGCAGCCCGGTAGATTCGTATTTGGGTCATGGTTGAGGTGCCCTCTGGCAGTTGGGGTTTGACGAGGGTTTGAGCCCCAGCTTGGCCCGCTTCTCTGTTTCTCTTTTCATTAACTTTGTCCCTTTTTCCACTTCTGTCCTTCTGTCAGTTAAGATACCGAAGGAGCCAGGATCCCCCGGTGTGCTTAGAATAGACTATTCCATGCATTACTGTTTTTTCAATCTTGTTGAAAACCAGACTTCCCTGAACATGAAGCCTGGGGAAGTCTATGATTGAAAACCAGTTGAATTGGGGTGCAGGGATGCGCTTTAAATCAGTGACGCCTTACAAATCGTCAAACCAATCAAATACCTTTCTCGGGCTCGCTAGAGTGTTTCCCTAGAACGGGGTGTAAGATGGGAAATCACAGATTAAAACCTCTTAAAATGTTTTGGATGTATTTTGTGTATACAGCGCACAACTGACGGAAGAAAGTAGAACTTTGTTTTACCGGCCCGGTTTACTTCAGTTTTCTGCGATGTCGCAGATTAGCATATGGAGAAACTCTCTGGGAAATGTGTCCTACCTGGTCTGAAACCGTGACAGCACGTAACAAGATTTGAAACCTCAGAGATGTAGCATCAACGGGCACATAGAGGAAGGTTCTGGAATGAATCCGCTCTCGACGGTTCATTCGACTGGCTTTTGCAATTGGGAAGCATGACAAGGAGGTGATTAAAGGGGTCTGGCAATGCAAGCTCACTACTTTGTAGCACTTTTTTTCACAATTTTGAGATGTTGATAAGAATCAGGCACATATTTGTGAAATGTTTGAAGGAGGGGATTGCTGGTGTTGATATTGTATAGACGTAAACAACATTTTTATCTTCTTATTCATCCAAAAATGTAAAAATAACATTTATGAATGTAGCACATTTACTTTCTCAGAGGGATGTTAATTTAATGTGTTGTTATCCGCACTTTAAATTGTATTGCCTTAAATCTAGAATAAATGGATTGTGTAAATGTACATATATATGAGGTATTTATGAGGATATGGTGGAAGATGGAATGCATTGCCTAATTCGAAAGGGGCCAGATTTGAGATTTTTACTGTATTACTGTACTAGAATAAATACAAGCAGAAATGACCAGATGACATCTGCTGTTAATGTTTTAAGTACATATTTAAAATGGATTTTTCTAGAAAGAAATATTTACAAGTGCCTGAGATATTCCACATTTTATCTTTCTTGCCGGTTTGTCTGCCAGTGTGTATTGACTTGTGGTCCCCTCATATTCACTTTAGACACTTGAAGTATTATTCCTCCCACGCTAAACCGCCATGGACCAGATAATACTATTTCGGTCTTGTTCTTTAAGGAACGAGGAGGCAGAGACAAGTTGTGTTATTGGTTAGATTCAGCCTTAACCTTAGGGACATGATTCCACACGCACAAGTTGATTAAACACCTTCTGTTTAGTTTATTCCATAGCTGGTTTCTGTAACTTTCTAGCTAGTCAATCTAGTGTCAAAAAACATGACCACGTTTGGTTAGGGTACATTACATTGTGTTATGTTACAGATAAGCTGGGTTTGTAAAAAAGCACATAACACATATTGATGTCTTATTCTTATTGATGTCTATCAGTTTTCAGTATGAATCTTAATTTTGATAATATTCATATGATCTTAGGGACCATTTTGTTGTGGTTTAATAAAAGTCAAAATTCTGTGTTTTCTTCTAAAGATGTGATAGTTCTAATCCAGTGGTTTTGTTGTTGCCAAGTCCTGGCGATTGTTAGATTGTTTGAGTTCGAGATGTTAGGTAGGGAGCTTGTTTGTGTGAATAAAGGTGTTGTTGTCTTATAATTACTGTGTGTTTCATACTAGGAGGCTTGGAGGTGAAAGACACGGCTGTATAATCTTTCGACTCTCCCTTTTGTGCTAAGAATCACTTTCAGCCGCCTAGATCAGACTGCTCTCGTGCGAACAAGGCCATGGGATTTGGAGATCTTTCAGGAAATTAAAAGGAATTTAGTGGGAGCAGCAGTCTTTTAGTTTTAGTTTATTAATGTTTGGCTTTTATCTGGCGTTTCAGAGTAATCATACATTTGGATTGAACCAACACAACTGGTGTGTGTGTGTGTGTGTGTTTGTAGAAAGAATCAAAAAGTATTTCAAGATGAGGTCATCATTATTCTCTCTAAATGTTTAAACAAAGATCAAATCGTCGGGGGGATTTTTGATGATCATTGTGGGCGGCCCTACATCATCAACTACAGTTATATAAGCCTATTATAACGTTATTCATGTGGTGATCAAATGCTTCGACCGCAGTCTCTAATTTTCTGCTGGTTACCTACAGTGCAAGCCCCATCCAAATCTAGTTCAAACATGCATCTTCTCCAGATCCATATCACATTCTGTCTGTTCCCCATCCTTTCAAATAGTTCTTGACACATTGTGGTCAGATAGGAGTAAACATACAAGATTAAGAAATCATTAGAAAAAAGAATGCATGTTAAAACCACGTGTTAACAAAGTCAAAGTGAATAGACAATCACACCAATGCCAGTTTGTGACTTAAATCTAAGTCTCATTCGCCTCTGATATTGACTTCATTTTTGGAATGTCAATGTGTCAGACGTTTATTTGATTGACCATAATGACAAACACTGTTTAACAAATACGATTTGACAAACGTTAATGTGTGAAACCCTATTCACAGCATGGCCTTCCTTTTCTATCTCACTATCTGACTCAATTACCACAGTCTGCTGTGTAGATAGTGATGATAAGAGCAAGGACATTTCTTTCCCTTGCTTTCCATTTCACACAGTGCAGATGCTCCGCGGGGTCAGACCCGAGGTCATTCCAGCGAGCCACTGTGAACTCTGACCGTAATTCCCAAGGGTAGGTCCATTTGTAAGACGTGACAGGAATAAAGATGGTTAGAGAGGGTGCTGCAGCCGATCTAATCCCTGACAAGGGTCACAGGAAGACAGAGAGGCACAAAGACCTGCTCCATTTCACCCGTGTACAGGAGTCATTTGGACAAAGACAACCACGCTGACCCGCCGCCGTACTACATGGCTTCGGCTAAAGCCCTTAAACCCACTAATGTGACATAAAGCAATTGGACAACAACAACTGTGGTGAACTGTGGTGCTGTAAATTCAATGGGAAATCAAATATGAACTTGCACAGACTCACTGAATTTAACTTTGCTGGTCAGTTGTTCTCGTTTTCACCCTAAAGACGTGGCTATATTAAACGGGAACCCAAATGTTCTAGTGTTTTCCGTGTGGAATAAAGCACACAACCTGTCTCCCTTCATCACTAACAGATGATGAACGAGATTAGTTGTGAGAGCAGCTAAGAGAAATGTCCAGTATCAGCTGAAGAACAACCACACCACCTCTTTTTAGATTAGTTTTTATACCCTGAAACTATTTGAAATGTAGCCAACAAACCCAACGATCCCCAGAGACAGCCAGCAACCCCCATCTAAGAAAAGCTCGATAGCCGAGAGCAAGCAGTGCCGGGTCTGCAGTAGAGGCAGTTCCAGGGGAACTCAACTCAACGGCTGTCTGGTTTACATGTTATATATTGACCATAGTTAAGCCCAAAACAGAGATTGTCTTTAACATGGACAATAATCACCACCCTGATTACATGGTAGGGTGAAAGCAAAACAAACAAAAATGTCAACAAAATCAGCACTAATGACTCCCACTCACCCCCCCCACACACACACGGGCAGGGGGCAGGGAGGGCAGGGAGGGCAGGGAGGGCAGGGAGAGGCTGGGCATTACAGACAAATGCGCCTGAATGTATGTGGACACGCGACCATCCCACCTACGTGAGCATGTTGGACATCCCATTCAAATACTGTGGTCCTCTGCAGCCACACTTCTGGGAAGACTTTCCACAAGATTTTGAAGTGTCTCTGTGGGAATCTGTTCCTAATCAGCCAAAAGTGCTTTTGTAAGGTCATGCACGGATGTCGAACGAGAAGACCAGGCTCGCAATTGCTATTCCAATTAATTTCAAAAGTGTTGGATTGGGTTGAGGTCAGGGCTCTGTGCTGGCCATCTATGTTCCTTTACCCTAACCTGGTCGAACAATGTCTTCATGGACCTTGTTTCGTCCACAGAGGCACACTGATGCTGGAACAGCATAAGGCCGAACTTAAACTTTTGCCACAAAGTTGTAAGCAGTAAGCACTCTATTGTCTGAACGGTGTAGCATAAAGATGAGCCCAAACTAGAAATAACGGGCCTCGCCCAAAACTTGAAACACAGCCTCAGACCATTATCCCTTCTTCACTAAACTTTACGGTAGACACTATACACTCTGGATGTTAGCCTTCTCCTGACATCTGTTGTACCCAGATCAGAGTGCCAGATTGTGAAGCGTGATTCACCTCAGCTTCAGAGTCCAGTGGCAGCGTGCTCTACACTACTGCTTGGAAATGGAAACACATTTAGTGAAACCCCAGATGCCCCAGCGTTTTTGCTGATGTTGTGTTCAGAGGCAGTCCGGAACTCTGTGGTGAGTAATGCCATTTCATTTGACAATGTACTTACCGGAACATAAACGTGAACACATGTCAATAAATGATGTAGACACGCCCCTTCTCTGGTTTTGAGGTAACTCTGTCAAATCAGCCAATAAACCCTTAAGAGTTCAACTACTGTTCATCAACTTTTCCTTTTCGTTGACATCTTTTACTGCGTTATCTCACCTGTCTGATCCGTCTGATGTAGCGGTGTTAAACTGTGTCAGGGAACAGGATGTACCGTTCCAGCCTGCAAGCATCGAGAATAGTCATTTATTTTGCTGTTCCTCTCGACTAAAAGTAAGGTTAAGGTTAACATTACAATTATGGCCAGGGATTTGCCAGGCTGTGGTTAGAGGTTAGGATTAGGCTAGAGGTTAGGATTAGGCTAGAGGTTAGGATTAGGCTAGAGGTTAGGATTAGAACTGGAGTTATGGGTCCTGACACTTCACTGATAGACACTGATTACACGCCTGGTATGGTGGAACACTCTGCTCTGTGTCTCATAGCGGCAGAATGGATTGTACTTTACACTGGATGTCGCTCTCACATAACCTGGAGAGAAACTGCTTCTGCATCCTTTGACTATCACGACTAATATGCTTCGAAATGTCACAAACTGAAGTATGCCTTCCTTTTGATTTCCCAAAAGTGTATATTGTGGAACACAAAACGAACACATCACTTCATGGTGAATACACCAGCAAGACCATGGAAAAGTCATTTTGAACAATGACAATGGAAACCTGAAACATAACGTCTCAACCTGTCCAAACTGCATGTATGGAGTCATCTGGGAGGACAAGAGGGTATCAGGGTGTCTGGTGGATTGGGGTTCAGGGTGTCTGGTGGATGGGGGTTCAGGGTGGATGGGGGTTCAGGGTGGATGGGGGTTCAGGGTGAATGGGGGTTCAGGGTGGATGGGGGTTCAGGGTGGATGGTGAATGGGGGTTCAGGGTGGATGGGGGTTCAGGGTGGATGGTGGTTCAGGGTGGATGGTGGATGGGGGTTCAGGGTGGATGGGGGTTCAGGGTGGATGGGGGTTCAGGGTGGATGGTGGTTCAGGGTGGAGGGTGGATGGGGGTTCAGGGTGGATGGGGGTTCAGGGTGGATGGTGGATGGGGGTTCGGGGTGGATGGGGGTTCAGGGTGGATGGTGGATGGGGGTTCAGGGTGGATGGTGGATGGGGGTTCAGGGTGGATGGGGTTCAGGGTGGATGGTGGATGGGGGTTCAGGGTGGATGGGGGTTCAGGGTGGATGGTGGATGGGGGTTCAGGGTGGATGGGGGTTCAGGGTGGATGGTGGATGGGGGTTCAGGGTGGATGGTGGATGGGGGTTCAGGGTGGATGGGGGTTCAGGGTGGATGGTGGGTGGGGGTTCAGGGTGGATGGTGGATGGGGGTTCAGGGTGGATGGTGATTCAGGGTGGAGGGTGGATGGGGGTTCAGGGTGGATGGGGGTTCAGGGTGGATGGTGGATGGGGGTTCAGGGTGGATGGGGGATGGGGGTTCAGGGTGGATGGTGGATGGGGGTTCAGGGTGGATGGTGGATGGGGGTTCAGGGTGGATGGTGGATGGGGGTTCAGGGTGGATGGTGGATGGGGGTTCAGGGTGGATGGGGGTTCAGGGTGGATGGTGGATGGGGGTTCAGGCAGGTCGGGGAGGGGCTCTTCAGATGCAAGCTCACAAAAAAGGGCAGGCGGCAGCATTTTTGGTAGACAAATGATGGCTTCACATCTGGAATAGTTTGGCAAATAAATAATGTCCAATGGCTCATACATCATCACATTCTCTGCAATCTGCCAGGGGAAAAAGAAAATAAACTCCTATTATAACCTTGGGAAGCCCAACAGATACTAAAAAATAATGCGACTGTGATTTCTTGGTGGGAGAAAGCTGTTCTTTGTCAAGTGCCCAACGTAATAAAAAACGGACTATTGCCACATACGAGAGGGGGGGGGAGGGGGGGCTGCCTGGGTGCGTTGATCTATGATGACCGATGCTGTACCTGACAGACACACTGTCACTGGTCCACATGGAAATGCTTCCTGTTAACATGGAGTGACGAGCTACGTCCCCATCAGACCGCCCCACATGTCAAAAAGCAGAACACCCCCATTCCACGGGGCAAACGTCAACATGTGGCACCCCTAATTTGTTTAAATAAAAAGAAACAGAACCCACTACAAAACTAGTCTTTTTAAAGCTTTTTAAAATAGTGAGTTCTCTGCTATTAATTTCGCACGAGAATAGTTAGTTGTTTATAAAATGCATGTCTGTAAATATATGATCATTATGTATGCAGAATCCACCCAAAAATAAACGGTGTCTTTGTACTGTTTTGATGGTGGGTTTTTTTCAGGCCACTTACATGAACTACAGTGACATTCAGTAATGGAGATTATCATAAATATATGTCAAGCCCCTTCCGTGTGAATGTGTGTTCGGCGTTGGACCATGACAGAATATTAGATGTAGCTGGCCTAGGGGGCATATGTACTGTGTCAAAGTGTTCACTTGTGTATCTTTGGAACATGCCCATGTTACCAAACCGCCCAGTAACGTTGAGAAGACAGGGCATAGAGACCAAGAAAACACAATTAGGTCTCACTTGCCTGGTAAACCAGGGAAATGTCAAGGAAACGTTCCCTCAGAAACCTTTTGGTGGGAAATCGTCATAATGACAGAGAAATAATCTGTCAGGTGAACGCTCACTAAGTAATGCTTTCATGTCGATCAACATTACATTATTTATTAACCATTTATATTACTTCACATGACTGAGCAGGCAAATGACAGACCTTCGTGGTGAATGATGGAGTTGAGATTACATATTTACACACTCATAGCCTCTCATCAAAAGATTTGGGCAAAATATACTTGATCCAATTGAAATAGGTACTTTGATTTCCTGTCCATGAGCTTCATGTGAAACCGAGATTTAACAAACAAATTGGTGTTGTCTGTTCATCTCTAGCCGGTGGGGTCTATCAAGTAAACAGTTTAGTGAGCAGAGCAGTGTGCTGGTCTCACCATGCACAGTTTAATCAAGAATCATTGAATTAAATGCTCTACACACTCAAGTCAGTACCACTGGGCTGTGAACGACTGGAAATAGAAAACCTCCAATCCCTGCATTTTAACAAATCAATAGTTTGGGGAAGGCAATACTTTTAAACCACTGCTTCGAAAATATATTATCAGGATGTTTTTTGATGTAAATCTGTTTAGCAAGCAAGTATATTTAATTAGCACAATTCATTTATAGAAGCAAATAAATGTGCTTTACAGAGGTAAATAATAATAAAATACATGCATTTTATATTCATAACAACCTGTATTGCTGTAATGCTTAAATCTGTTTAGTCAAAACAAAGTATTTTCAGAATCTATATAGGGGTTTTGAATATACTGTACATACTGTTTGACTTAAGATCATTACATTTTAAACATACTGTTAAAAAATGTACATAATTAATTTACATAAAAAATTATGGGATCTTTTAAATTAATAACTCATGTTTCCACAGAACAGTATTTCGTTCGAGTGCATTTGTGTTAAGCAGCCTAATTTGCCACTCAACATTCCATTTAAATAAAGGCAGCCAGTTCCTCTTAAAAATCACAGACTCCACTTCACAAATTATTTGAGTTAACACATTAATGCGATGCTTTGACTTATGAATTTGCTATGGTATCCTGGAGAAATATAGCTGTGGAAGTTTAAAAATAACCATTGTGCTGCGCAATGCAATGCAAATTGAGACAATTTTATTGCCTGGTTACCTTAGTCAATTAAATCAATATATCTTAACTGTCAGCTAGCTGGCTCAGTGCCACAGACAAATAAAATGCTTACAGTCAGTAAATAATAGCATTTTTGACACCTCGAATGGGGAAACAAAATGTGCAGGTGGGATTCCTGTCTCCACATAACATAAAATACTTAAATGTGGCATTATAAAGCATTATAGCATTATGAAGCATTATTCAGAAGCCCGGCCTTAAAGTTGCTTCAAATGCATTAACATCCTGATGAACAAATTAGGCTTTCCAGAGCTCACAGATTGTCCCTTTGATGAATAAATAAAAAGCCATCAGTTACACAAAGAATGCACTTTGATTGGGACTAGAGATCAGTACAGGCAAATTCAGAAGAGAACCAGGGTAATGCTGTTCATTACAGGGGAGTTCTTATACAGAAAGAATGTGAATGTGTGCACATTTGGGGAACCTGATGACTATATCTATTAGCAGGAGTTAATCATGTGTTCATGTTGTGATAGTGAGGGTCTCATTGGACTAATGGAACCAGAACGTGACTGTAGCATCTCACTACTGGTGTCTGTGCGTTTCCCACCGAAACTGTGCTCTTATGTTCTACATCTGAGTCGTTTAACACGCGCTCTTATTCAGAGGGACTTAGGAATTAGGGTTGAGTGCTTTGCTTAAAGGCACTTCAAATTGTATTTGACAATTTGCAGCATATTGTTTATCGGCTTAGTGATTTTGACCACTGGGCCCTCTGCCCGGTTTTAATGTTTTCAGATCAGACAGGATGTGGTTAAATTCATTAGTAACTAATTCATTTAGGGAGCAAATGACACCTCCGATTACATATTTCAATTATGTCCCAGATTCAATCAGTTGTGCGGTAACTGTTACCTTGCATATTAGATTGTTATTTTCATTAAGGGGGTATGCAGGGCTGTAGATGCTTCAAGATAGCAACTTTCTGAGCCGATGTGGGCTTGGTCATTGACGGTCTGCTAGGACATGCATGAGAAGTGTACAAACATGTCGACTATGTTGAAATGATGAAATTGAAATGTGAAATCATTCAACACGGCCGCATTGAAATACATAATAAGAGAGTAACAATTTCACCGATTCATACCATTTTTATTACATTTTATTTTTTTACAGAGACATTAAACATTTAAAAACAACATAACTATCATTTCAATTTTCGATCATTACATATAACAATTTTATTATAAAATAACCATACAATAGGCAAAAATTATAATAAAAAAATGAAAATACAAAGCTAACAGGCAGGACGTCTCTTTGATACGCATTTTTAAAGAATCCCTACAACTATATGTTAATAAATCCATAGCATTACAGTTACCCTGCTCTGTACAAAAATGAATGAACTAAAACCTACAGCATGCCCGAACCAAGACAACAATTGTCTTTGCATTTTCTGTTTACAACATTTTCCATTTTAAACTGTCAACAAAACGTCAGTAAGAGAAAAGGCTGTTTACTTGGAATGGTAACCCTGTTTTTCCCTGACGTCTGACCAACATCGTAGGGAATAGGTAGCATTTGAGCGTTTATGTAAAGCTTGAGCCTCGAGGAACAATATGTCATTTATGGCTATCAACGTTGCTAAATGTTCGGCTAATTAACTGCTTTTGTCACACTGTGAAAGATTTTTATTATTGTACCAATGCTGAATTTCACAGTTTAATGGATCTGACTGAAATGTTGCCAAAACTGACATTGATTGTTCCAGATTTGGAAAATGGTTTTATCTCGAAGACTTAAACATAGGGAATTGATCTTTGGGAAATTGCTTTATTTTTAACAATAAATTTGGCCGTTTGCAACATCATAACGTTACAGATTTTCAGAAATAGAATTGTATCAAAAGGACAGGATAATTTTTTAAATGTTTATCCCACTTGATTTATAAATGGCTGTAAATTGTTATTAATCTTTTTTCTTCAGTACGAAGCACAGCCATGAAATGTAAATGCCTTTTTTCTGTAACAAACCTTTTAATCAACTGCTGTTAACTGAAACTGTACATTAGTTTATATAATCTCATTGTCTTTCTTTTACAAAAGGAAGTGGATCATGATACAAATAAATGCCACTCCAGGTGATATTGGAATGACTGAAACGCCCAAGGTCACACAGAACAGACTACCAAAAGGTCAAAGGTCATGGGGTGGTGAAATGTCACAGCTCTGCAATACACTCAAGGCGATGGATTTTGAATGCTTCATTGTCAGCTTTGGGCAGTCTATAATGTATGGTACAATCCTTTACACAGAAAGAAATAAACCATAAAGCACCTCATCGTTCTCTACAGATACATATAAACAGCATAATATGTATGGATAAATGTTTTTCCCTTTCCCTAAAGCATGTTTGCTTCACCGCATTACGACCAACAAGCCGAAAGAAGGGTTGGAAATATAGTTGAATGAAAGCTACATAAACCATCTGTGGATTTAAATTCGCATAACAGCTATTTGTGTTCAACCGAAAGTCAAAATACATGACTGTTAGTAACACAGATCACTGGCAACGGTTTGCCGTCACAAATACAAGCGAATGTGATTACAAACTAATTATGGTAAATTATTTTGCAAATGGGACTAACGTTTCAGATGTCCAATCTATAATTTATTGACTTAGCAATTGTATATGTTCATGGGTAATGAGAGCTCAGTCCTAGTTTTATCATTCATAGTAAATAAGACACAATATCCACTGAATTTATTTTAGCATCGAGTCGTATGGTTGTTAATTGACCAACATAGTCTGGCGCTTTGTGCTAACTAAGTGATATTTACAGAGCTCCATTTGCGATCTAAATGATTCCAGCTGGGACACGATTAATCGCCAGCAATGTTTTTCCTGATACATGTTTCCATTGTAGCGGAACAATGGCCCCGGATACAAGGACAAACGAAACCGTCAAGCTCGTCCTAATTCCAGACAAAAAAGCAGCATTCAAATAAATTATGATTAATAACAACATGATAAATACACAACAATTTATAACACGACAATAGCGTTGATAGTCTTTTAGATTTCTTCAATTTGTAAACGAATGAGGAGTTTGATAGAAGAACCGGTTGTGTAAATGGTGTGACACCCCGTCTCGTCCGAGTCTCTGCCCAAGATGAGCTGATTGGTTGGCATTGATGCTAAATACAGTGGACTGGAGAAAACACCCATTGGATATTAACACTGCATCCGGGCACAACACAAGCTTGGGCCTAATAGGAGTACATAAAGTTCAGGTTTAAATTAAAAGACTCCACACTGTAACTACTCCAGCGGAGGATATATCATTCTTTTAGTTTACTCTGCAATATGTGTTTAAAAAAACATCTCTGTATTCATAAATCTATTCAAGAGATATCAAAACTTGTAGCGGCAATATATAATCAAGCCAATTAGGCACTCATTTAATGAGCAGTTCCTTCCTGATATATCATCGTCGCCTGGTTCTACCAAGCATAGGACTAAGTCACACCACACATTGACTTGGTTACACTGCCAATCCAGACGGCACCCCGTTCAATGTTTCCCAATTTCCTTTTTTTGACATGAAATTGTATATTTAAAAAAAATTCTCCCCAATAGGGTTGAGCCAATTTGATCAGCCTTTCCTCATTGTGGAACGACTGCAAGACATTAGCTGCCCCTCGTTCATGCCAGATGGGTACCGCAAAGTATGGAGCAGGTTGTTTTTATCAGACAGTGGATTACAGACACAGAAGAGAGAGGATGGCAGAATAGAAAATGGGAGAATGAGCCAGTGGAAGAGAGGGCAGGAAAAGAGAGAAGATAAAAAGGGATGGGAAAGAGATAGAGAGAGAGCACAGAGTGCCAGTCCTGCTTGGCGCTGATGACTAGCTGCCAAAGGGCTACAGATTTAACTGACAGAGTGGCCTATCTCGAGCATTAACTGGGACAGCTGGGAAAAGCCACTGGAAATGTACAAGGTGCTTTTTCTCATAAAGGCAAAAACAGTTGCCAACTTGGGACTTGGGGAGAAAATGGGAACTAACGCCTGCATTTTCTTTCTTCACATTTCCTTAACTCAAAAGTTACTGATAGTCATGAGATTATTATCACAAGTTTTGCAAAAGGCCAAATGCTAAAAGATGCTTTTGAGATGTTGGGTTCTGTTTCATATTGTTAAATTTGTGAGTTACATTGAGACTGGGTAAGCGATTGCAATAACCATATGCAATGGACTCAAGCTTAAAGTAGATTTGGAATTGAATGACTGAACGCGAGGTTACAATTAGCTACATGACTGTCACACAAAACAATCCTCAATTACCGTAAATGAACCATTAATAAAAAAAAGTTCAATGATAAACATCAAGTGATTTTTAAAATCCAGTTCAGCTTTTGTTTGTCTGTAATTTGTCAGGCTTTCCTCAGGACATTCCAAAACGCTTTTGGCTTATCACCAAAAATCAACAGATAACAATCCCAAAAATATCCAATACGCTGGTCACCAATCAAACTTCCAAATGGCAGACACATTGAATGTTAAATGGTTTTCTTTTAAGAGTATTCCCATGTTTTAGTAACAAGATGATGAAAGCAATGACTTCTATCATCCAGCGGCTGCAGATAATGGATTGAAGAGTGTTTATCTGTTCATTCTGGGTAATTACAGTAAAGTCACGTCAAGCATTTTTATGTTTAAGTGACTGAATAGCCTGTTCACCTTCATCAAAACAGTTTGAAATTTGATACATGTAAGTCACACATTAGCAATTGTAAAGCCAAACCTGGTGTCATAATTGCCAGTAAAAAGTACATGATTAAATTGTGGAAAACTAAATCTAATGTACCAATATGGTATGAAAAAAATCATTTAGATTCATTCTTGTTCTTAAATATAGACTCTTAATAATTTCCACTGGATACCGAGGCACTTTGTTTTATCATAGTGAAAATCACATTTCACACACATCCTCATTGTCTCTCATACACATTCAGAAATGGCGATAAGGTGAGAGAGAGAAAGAAAGATAGGGAGGAAGAGAACTGAAAGAGAGAGAGAGACGAGAGCGACAGACACCCAGAAATAGTGAGTCCACCCTCAAAATCTCCGACCAGAACACCACACACTCTTTGCTACGGTCCGCTCTCTCACACACATCCAAGTAACAACACTAAACAAATACTGTACGGCCTCCGCAGAAAAACTGCATGTCTCTCAGAGAGATGGCAGACAGTATATCCGTCAAGCCATGTTTAAATATATGAACAATCGAATGTACAACTATGCACAGGACACATGAAGGTAACTATGGATACTGCTTTAACACCAAGCCCCTATGTGGACACGACCACCTGAACCGCCACACAGAACACTGCAGTAATTGTAGACGTTAAAAAAGATGATGTGACGTCCTTTAAACAAGCGTTAATGAACTCATCCCGACATACATCATTTGTAATGGCGCTGGCTGTGACGGTGATCGCGTGATTGCTATTTATTTAAACACAGTCTCAGATGGTACCACTCCACCCCCGATCCCTCAGTGCAGATTTGGAATAAATCCAACCTCTTATTATTGTAGGTGCAAAAATAACATTTACCAAAGAACGAACACAAAGATATCACCGACCTCCAGATCTGTTATTATCAGATCGGCTATAGATTACATAATGTGGTTAGTAACGACATAAATTGCTTGAGGTGGCCGGATTAAATTTTTTTTTTAACTGTAAAATTTCCACAGAGCAACAAGTTAGGAGATTATTTGTCGTTCCAGTGTGACTAATGTGCGGACAATTAGCTCACTGTTGCTGTATATTACATGAGAGGTATGATGGACCATAAATATAACTGACGGACAGGTCATCAAGGCATCAGCGTAAACAAAGTGTGTGTGATGAGTTGATGGCACTTATAGCACAATATATTCCTGTTGGAATGGAGGTGTGAATTGTGAACAACGCTCCCAGCGTCCACAGTGGCTTGTCTGATCAACACAAACATGGGAGAAATCACAGGGCAACGACCATATTGCGCCACACATATTCATCCTCTTCTAGTGGCACCCGTAAGGAGGAATCCAACTGATTTCAAACAGGACCTCCCCCTCATTCACATTGGGCTTCGAGATGTAACAACGCTCTTTCCTCGGAATCAGAAATGTCGTGAAGGAAGCAGAGAGTAGACTGTAGTACTGCTGATGACCACCTCATTATGAGAATGTCTGACGGTTGTGGGCCTGTCTGTCTGGCAGGCTGGCTGGGTGGCCGGCTGGCAGGCAGGCAGTGAGTGGTGTTCTTTAGGGGGCTATCAGATGGGGGGAAATGCTGGGCGATGCTGGCTGGTAGAGGTAGTGATGGGGGTGTGAGACAGACGGACATAATGGCAGACAGTTTCATTCCAGTTCCTGTGGCACTATAACAAGTGGGCCTCTATCCGTAGCCAGTGCAGTCCCTGGCGTATGTAGTGCACCAGTTCAGCCATACTGCTGTGTTGGCTCAACGGTTCCATCATCGAGTCCAGCTCCTGAAAGAACTCTGTCAAAGGGAGCAAAAGTAAGAATGAGTGAGTTTTTAGGTGTGTGTGTGTGTGTGTGTGTGTGCGTGTACAACAGCAACACTGCCAAATAAAAGCAATAACATTATACTGGGTCCCATTTAATGATAGTTCTGTAGATAACTGACCTATCCGACGGTTCAGTTCTAAAGGTGCCAGCTGTGCAGAACAGTTTAGAGACCATGCATAGTTGGCGTACGTTCTGGGTAAATATACATGGTGTAACATGTATCTGAATATTGCAAAGGAGCAACGTCTAGATGTGTGAGCAGATTGCAGAAAAAGAGAGAGCACTGTCCGCGCCTCAATTGTTCAGCGTTGCACTGATGCCGCAGAGGGAGATTTGGTGTTGTTGTAATCAATGACAGCAGACACATTCCCTGTTGTGTTAAGTTCTGGCATCAAGCTAAAACAATATGCCGGGTTCTGTGTTCTGCCTCTTACTCTTGGCTCAGAGACGTACTGTTACTGGTGATATAGTAGGGCATAACAATTTTTGGTCAGTTCTAATAAACTAGTCAATTATAAAAAAAGACAACAAAGCATAAAAACCCCAGATTGGTTGTAATATTATACAACACTAAACCATTCCCACCATGGCTTCTGTAAATCGAGGCTGACTGTTCTACCTTTGTCATTGCGGCAGGTGGCTTTACTCACACATGCGGGATGAAATACTTTTAAAATAATACGGCGGATGGATTTCGCATCTACATGAGCTGACGATCATAACAGCACGTAAATGCTGTTACGCCCCCCCCACACTGTTCTGTGTCATAACTCGCCCATTCCTGTCCCATTTCCACCAAAAAGGCTCTAATTGAGCCCATTATGAGTGTCGACAGAGGCGAGGTGGTGGGAGGGTCAGATCAACTTCTAATGGGGTACTTCTGAGGATGTGAGAGAAAGAGCTCGCGCTTCACACGACCACGTAACTGGACCCTTTAATCAGCCCGGCTCAGATAACTGCCGGGAAACGTGGAACCCTCCACACACACTTAGAGGGTGGTCTCCTCCACATCTCTCGTAGCGTCTCTCTAGTTCCCCCATTCAATCGCTAATGACAGCAAATGGGCAAAGGGCTCATCTATTCTTCACATTGGCACAAAAGTCTAGAGTACATTAGTCCATATCGAGATGCTCCTCTGGGCGATGAAAGGATCTGATTGGCCTCGGTTTAGAAAAGGAATAATTAGATAGAATTTAAAATATGCGAGTGAAAAACAGAATGCACCGGGGCCACATATAACTCACACAGCACAAAACAAATAAGCCTGTTGTTGTATAACTGTGACATCAGCCACAGCTACTAACCTACCAAACTAAACAGAAACAACAGTTTATTTTTCTAATGTACAATTTCCACCGTCGCTACCATCTCCTATCCAAAACATCCTGTCCTAAAATAGAGTGTGTGTCCTATTTCACATCCGGCCTCTGGTACCTTGGCTCTCTGCGGCCAACTTCTCGGCCGTGTCCCAGTGCTCGTAGCTGCGGAGGATGTTGTTGGTGATGTTGACGTGGCTGGCGGCCATGTGGTGAATGCGCTGGGGGATGGCCACGTTGCCAGAGGCCACGGGGCCCATAGGGCCGGTGCTGCTGCTGACCGAACTCACGGGCGAAGGACTCAGAGAGAGCGGAGATGGAGTGCCGGTGCTCCTGGAGTGACAGACACGCAAAACCACCACCAGACACAGTTTAGAGTTTTCAGGCGAACAGGCCAGAACACCATTGGATAATTTACGGTTAAATCGTTGGACACCAAAGCATTCGAAATCTTGAACAGCAACTCATGAGACATTGAGAACACATGATGATAGTGTGTAAACAGACTATTATAAAGAAAAGTAATCATGGAGCTGCCGTACATTATTATGGTTTCTGTTTAAAAGACTATGCGTAAACTGTGAACACAAACCATAATATGGGAAGTGAAGTGAGATTACAACGAGCGGTTTTCTCCTCACAGAGGCTTTTCCCTCTTAGCTTTCTTACACAGGGAGCTCAACGGCCGATCAGGGAGATTTCAACTGTGGGTTTACATTTAGCCAATACACACACTCTTGTGTCACAGTTAACAACTCTTCGTCGGGCTTAATCACTAATGCTGATTTCAGCTGTATGGACGGCACAGAAGACTTCCCCAGCTCCAGAATTACACCTTGATTTTCTGTCAACTGGCCGGAGGCATCAATCAGAGGACACATTCTCTCGTGTTCACCGCCATCTTCAACACCTCCCTGGAGACATGCCATGTGCCAGCCTGTCTTAAGGCCTCCACCATCATCCCAGTGCCTAAAAAGCCAAGGCCTGTGGTAATGAAGTCCTTCGAGCGTCTTGTGCTGGCTCATCTGAAAACAATCACAGACCCTCTACTAGACCCCCTGCAGTTTGCCTACAGAGCCAACCGGTCGGTGGACGATGCAGTCAACATGGCCCTCCCCTTCACTCTCCAGCACCTGGATTCCCCTGCAACATATGCGAGGATCCTGTTTGTTGACTTCAGCTCCGCCTTCAACACCATCATCCCTGCACTTCTACAAGACAAGCTCTCCCAGCTCAACGTTCCAGACTCCACCTGCAGGTGGATCACAGACTTCCTGTCTGACAGGAAGCAGTGCGTCAAGCTGGGGTCACAAGTCTCTGACACCCGGTCCATCAGCACCGGGACCTCCCAGGGCTGTGTCCTTTCTCCTCTGCTCTTCTCCCTGTACACCAACAGTTGCACCTCAAGTCACCCATCTGTTAAGATCCTGAAGTTTGCGGACGACACCACCCTCATTGTCTCATCTCCGGGGGGGACGAGTCCGACTACAGGCTGGAAGCTGACAATCTGGTGAACTGGTGCAGCCAGAACAACTTAGAGCTCAATGCTCTAAAGACAGTGGAGATGGTTGTGGACTTCAGGAGAAACTCAGCCCCACTCTCACCCATCACCCTGAGTGGCTCCCCCATCAATACGGTAGAGTCCTTCCGCTTCCTGGGCACCATCTTCTCACAGGACCTCAAGTGGGATTTAAACATCTGCTCACTGACCAGGAAAGCACAACAGAGGATGTACTTCCTTCGGCAGCTGAAGAAATTCAACCTGCCCAAGACTATGATGGTCCACTTCTACTCAGCCATCATTGAGTCCATCCTCACCTCATCCATCACCATCTGGTACCCTGCTGCTACAGCCAAAGACAAGAGCAGTCTGCAGCGTATTATCCGCTCAGCTGAAAAGGTGATAGGCTGCAGTCTGTCTAGCCTCGAGGATCTGCACACCTCGAGGGCTCTGAGGCGAGCTAGGAAGATTGTGGCAGACCCCTCTCACCCCGGACACTCTCTGTTCAATCCACTCCCCTCCGGCAGAAGGCTTCGGTCCATCAGGACCAAAACCTCACGCTACAAGAACAGTTTCTTCCCATGTGCTACTGGCCTCCTCAACAAGGCCAGGGGTGCACACAAGGGCTTGAACTATGACCCATCTCACATAAGCCTCGAACTCTGACCCACTCCGTTTGCACATTGCCTGATTTGCACTACATTTTTGCTCTATTGCACTGTTGTTTTTCGGTATCCTATTTTTACTTATTTTTACATTTCTGTACATACTATCCCTCTACCCCCTCATCCCTTTAGTTTAATTTATATTGTTATATTCACATGTTGTATGTAAGCACCTTCCTGCCACAGTAAATTCCTTGTATGTTCACACATTCAATGGCGAATAAACACTTTTCTGATTCTGATTCTGATTCGGCTTCCAGTTCCAAATCTAAACAATCAGACTCTGGGTCCTGTAATTCAGCATTAAACTGAAACACGCTCGTCACGTGAAGTGAAATGATTCCCTGTCAACAGCTCCCTCTCTCCCGCTCTCTAGCTGTTTGAGGCTTTTGCTAAAATACACAAACCCTGAAGGTGGAGGGTTTGGAGGGGGGATGTTAGGAAATGTGGGATAAAAGATTCATGATTGTCAAGGACAGAACAAACAATCTGTGAAACCTGGAGGCCAGAGCCGAGTGGAATATAATGTTGATTGGAGTTGCAGCAGGTAGCAGGGCTA
This sequence comes from Dallia pectoralis, assembly GCA_029465975.1. Lineage (NCBI taxonomy): Eukaryota > Metazoa > Chordata > Actinopteri > Esociformes > Umbridae > Dallia > Dallia pectoralis. Next base: position 17,295,491 of record CM055729.1, on the reverse strand, counting down.
TCACAGAGCTAACACAGGGCTAACATGGGGCTAACACACGGCTAACACAGGGCTAACATGGGGCTAACATGAGGCTAACACAGAGCTAACACAGGGCTAACACATGGCTAACACAGAGCTAACATGGGGCTAACATGGGGCTAACACAGAGCTAACACAGGGCTAACACAGAGCTAACACATGGCTAACAAACACAGAGCTAACACAGGGCTAACATCGGGCTAAGACAGGGCTAACACATGGCTAACACAGGGGGATTAAGAAGGCCAGTATGGAGCTAACATGACCATGGTGAACTGAGGGTGGATGCAGGAGCCCAAGTTGCTGTAGGATCTGAGGTTAATTGCTTCTGACAGCTCCTCTTACAGCAGAACAGCAGGGCTGGTTAGTGCTGTGGCTAAGGGCTAGCTCCCAGCCCTGAAACAGACTCAAGGAGCTCAAAGTCACACACTGAGGATGGCTCACTGCCAACTGCCAGGCACTGGCGAGCCCCTAGAAATCGAAAATCCAAACACACATTGGATGGATCAGCTAGGTTCAGTTGCCATGGAGGATCCAAAAGAACAGTGAAGCAGTGAGCTCATCTCATCACAGCAGTGTGAACCTGGAAGGCACAGTGACAGAGGCTCTGTTTATCTTAGCCTGTCTGAACAAAGCAGTCACAATCTGAGAGGATTTGCTCGTTGCATGGCCAGGAGTAGGCACCGATATTGTTCTATTCTCGGAGAGATCTCATATTAAAAAGCATAGCGGTGCATTATGGGACGACCAAAGTAAAATTGGACTCACTTTCCATTGGCTCCCCACGGCGAAGGTGCTTGGGAAGTTTTCGCCGAGTTCTGGAACGGAAGAAATTTGTGAAATGTGACATTTGGCAACCCCACAATACACCCACGTCGCATATCCTAGACATATCATTGCAGTGCAAACAGCGACACTTGAATAAAACTTAATTCAAAACTGGCTTCAGCGCTTACGTTTAATCTAAACTGTATGTCTTCTACAGCAATAACTCTTTATATTTGTAGAAGTTATATTTGTACAAATTAAAATGACATTACCTTGAAATACTCCATTAGGGAACGAGAATACTTTACTGCGTGATCCTTCTTCAGTTTGAACATTCTTAAGTACAAGAGTGATAAACAGCGATTGCTATGGAGATAAAAGGATAATAACATGACATTAAATACAGAATGAAACACAGCATATCCAACACAGTCACCAAAACAATATGTGATTCAATTATGGATATTAAACCTAAATGAAAACACCTCAAAGTTATAACAGAAAAAGTGTTCTTACACAGTCATTTTACAAATAAAATATTTGTTGTCGTTGTTCTCGAGCTTGACATAAGTAACTGATATGAGAATAAGAGCTGAACCAGGCTTTAGGCATATTCATCATTTCCTGGTAGCCTTCCTGCAGATACAGCCTCAACACCATAGAGTGTGTGACCTTTCACCTGTGTGAGGATGGCCAGACACCAGATGCTCGGCACATATGCATCGCCCCGGTGGCCTGACAGTAGTACTGCGGCATTAATATGTCAAAACCACACACACCAGTTCCCTCAACCTGAGCCGAATCAGGATGTCAACAGACGCACATACAAAACTCACAGAAAACACGGCGGCACGCGTCTCACACACACACACACACACACACACACACACACACACACACACACATGTGTCTAATACAAATTATACATGGATGGATAATGTCAGCCCGTGTGATATATTTGAATTTAATCGCTAATGATGTCTGAACGGTTCGCGGTACTAAGACTGGAAATATAGCCCGGCAGTCTAACGCCTACACTCGTCACTGTCTACACTGCTATGACTGAGAGCCGAAGCAAAACACTCTGCTCAGATTATACAATCCATATGACAGGACGCGTACACCCTCCCTCCACCTCCTCAGTAACTGCGTGCCGCCGTACAGTATATGTTTATAGCCGGCGCTTTGCCGCCAGGAAATCTTTCATTATCCCCTAATAGTTTAATGAAATACAAGAATAATGATCCACTTTAAGCTGATTAACTGCTTTTGCAGTGTTTTAAAGCTCCCTTCAAGATACATCCGATTGTCGGGGTGTGATGGCTGAGTGGAGATTTAAATAGTGTTTGAGTGAGACGGCGGATTTAGCGTCTGAAAGCCTGTCGGATTTTTTGGAATGAACCCAGACGCCCACACAGGCTAGAGCTTCCAGTCCATCACCACATCCATTAGTGCAACGATGGGTCTCATCGCTCCGACACACACACACATATTTTACACGAGAACACAGTAGTGCCGAGGGAGAACTCACCACAATACGGCTAATTTCTTTTCAGCTACCGTTGCCGAGTGACTCGTGAAGTTCTTTAACCTCATGGCGTACCTTTGAATGCAGGACAGATAAAAACACACGTCACATTCACATTTTCTTCCCGTTTCAGAATTAACGGCGGGCCGTTGTGCCGTTTTCTCGGCGTTTAATCGTTTCTGAAGATAAGATTTCAATCAGCGGTGCATGAATCCCTGGGTAGTGCGATGAGCTATTTTCATTTTAACTGGCATTAATAAAATGAGAGCCGTTAATTACCTTGACTTGTGGGGTAGAATGTAGCTGCTCTCTGGACATGATAATGCTCATTTTCTTAACGGGGGGGGGGGGGTTGGGGGTCACCCTTCAGTTGGGTATTGCAGGCCTGAGTGAGGATAAGATGGAGGTTCCGTTAGCGGCGACACAAACCTTATGAGTTCCACTGTCTCGGAGTACATAGTGTATGGAGACTTGGCCTCCAGCGGGTCCCGTTCCATGGCGTTGCCACACTCGATAAACGACAGCGCCCCGTCGGCATAGTTAACCGCTTTGCCGAACTTGTCCACCTGCGAGGATGCGATGGAGACATCCAATCAGATCTGCGCTAGTCACGACACTGCATGCCCACACAATATTTTCCTCACGAGGCTACATTTTCTAGATATTTTTTTATAATTCACACATTTAAGTAAGAGTGAACTAATCAAAGTCACATTAACGTTTGGGGAACAGATCATTTGTTGGAACTTTATCATTTTAGTTCATAAAAAAACCAAGCCACACAAACCAAATGAAATCGACAAATATAGTGCCAACAGCAAAACATGGGCATCATTATAACTGTAGATTATAATAAACTAGATTCTCACACCCCTCTCCAATCAGAGCACCTCTCGAGCAGGTTCTATCCATTTCAACTAAGCCCGTTTTTCCACAGTGGAAGATTCATTACAGCTCAACGATTACAGTCATGTAACACAGCCAATCAATTCCCTTCACTTTGTATTCATGGCCGGCTTTACCTCGGAGATCAGATTTATTGCCAAGTGGATGTAACTTTCGATAAAGGACAATGTCTGGGGAGATAATTGCTGGAATCCAATTATTAGGGTCCTATAAGTGTGTTGGTAAATCACGACCGTCGCCTGAGCCGGAATACATCAAAGATGTGTGTAAGAGCTCCCCCTTTGTGACCGATCACACAGCTGAACTCAGGAAAGAGCACAGGTCTTACCGAGGGCTCTTCACTCACCCCCGTACACCTAGCAGCATTCCTGAGCTGAGAGGCGTGTGTTATTAAGTGTGTGTTATTAAGTGTGTGTTATTAAGAGCTATGCGGCAGGAATACGTCCTCTCTAATTGGCTCAGTCAAAGCTTCTGCCTGCTCAGACGAAATAAAGTCGAAGCAGTAAGAGCAATTTAGTGTATTACGCTCTCCGCCAAATTAATCGCTGTTTAAATGCTTTCCATTCATTTAGAGGTGCTCTTATGGGATGAGACGGGTACAACAGGAGCTCACCAGTGCATCTGCTTTGTGCTTCAGTTTCTTGGCTTCTTGCATGTAGTAGTCTGCATTGTGAACTCTAGATAACAAACACAATGAGCCTCTGGTTAGTCATGTCAATTATGTTTGAATTATGTCACTAAAGAGCTCAGTGAGAGAAAAACAGTTCTGCGATTGGCCGGATTCCAAGATTATGCTGTGCTCCATATGCTAACTATGTGTCCACATAGTGGAACTTAACTCTGTTCTCACATCCCACAGCAACTTAAACTGCCCCCCCACGTTTTACACCATTTAATCCTTTTTGGTAAACATGTCATGTCAGAAAATATCTCCAGTGGGTGTTTTGGAACGTGCGGCAAAGTTATTTATTCATACATACGTGTTATTGAGCGTTAGTTTGGGTCTGCTGGCCTCCATGTGGTCCATAGACAGAGACGATGGGTTGGACCAAACATCAGAATCAGACTGACCGTTGCCATGGAAACTGTTGGAGGGCTTGCTTTGGGTATCTTCCTCCTGTGAGACGGAAGGGTCAATTAAAATACTAATTAGTGTCCAGCAGTAACGCACAATAATAGCGCAATAATTCATCCTGGTGATTTGGAGTATAAACGTGTGTAATGTGTGTTTTCTTTCCTGTGTCCTGCTTTCAACATATCTAGCATATGGGATCAATTCTCCTTTCTTCAAGACTATTTTCAAATCCCTCCAAAGGCTAATTAGATTTGCCAAAACACAGGAAATAGGGGCAGAAGCCCGAAGCAGATAAATAATCTGCAGCAACAGCCTGTCTACTAACATCTCTGCACAATGAATTATAAAGGACATATTCTCTCAGTTAACCAAGTTTCAGCAGGAGGATCTAACTTTCGGACACATGTGACAATTAAATTGATAAATGTTGAACCATAACTGATGACAGTAATACAATAACAATACAAACTACTTTACAAGCTCATATGATAATGACCAAGAACAACAACAATATATATTTTGGCCAGTGGCATTGTTGACCACGTGCCCATACTTACACTGCTTGTCTTATAATGTGAGAAGGATTTGCTCTCTCCTTTGCTGATGTGCTTGTGTGAAGAAGACGAGGATGAGGACGTGGAGAAGGAAGGAATAGAGCAGCTGAGGGAGGGTAGTAATAAGGTGCTGGTGGCAGTGCTAGCGCCGCCCTCCTGGCTGAAAGAGGAACACTCGCTTGTCCTGCGCTGGCAGACAGGGGACTCATCAGAGAGGGGCGACAGCAGGGGAGGCAGCAGCTCTCGCTTCTCCTCTCTTTTCCTGGGTTGTTTCCTTAGAGAGCTGGGCAAAGAAAAGAAAAAAATTCCATGTCTAGGTACTCTTCACATTAACTGTTACCAAAACAAAAAGAACATGGCTTGGCCAGCCCTCACAGCTGCCAACATGTACTGTGACATACTGAAGCAGAGCGTGATCCCCCCCTTTGAAGACTGGGGTGTGGTGACGACCACTGCCTTGCTACAGAAGCTGAGGGTAAAGGCCCTGCATGTCTCCAACCTAAACCCTATTGAGCATCTGTGGGTCATCCTCATCGGAAGGTGGAGGAGTGCAAGGTCTCTAACATCCACCAGCTCTGTGATGTCGTCATGGAGGAGTGGTTGAGGACTCTAGTGGCAACCTGTGAAGCTCTGGTGAACTCCATGCCCAAGAGGGGTAAGGCAGTGCTGGAAAATAATGGTGACCACACAAAATATTGACACTTTGGGCCCAATTTGGACATCACTTTTGGTACCAGCGGTTTAGACATTAATGGCTGTGAGTTATTTTGAGGAGACAAATGGACACAAGTTGTACACTCCCTACTCTACATTGTAGCAAAGTGTCATTTCTTCAGTGTTGTAACATGAAAAAATATAATCAAATATATACAAAAATGTGAGTGAGATACAGCATATATATATATATATATATATTTTTGAAATATCAATATGGCTCGGTTGAAAAACATCAAAGAGTTTACTTAATACAGATTATATTTTCCATGCCTCTGGTCCTGTAAGGATACAGCCCAGAAATAGGCCGACACGTAAGCTTTTATTGCTCTGCCAGGTCATATCGATTGATCAGGCAGTGGAACAGCGGTTGGTTGTGACAGGAAGCACTTGTGTCCTTCTCATATCTATTCGTGCTTCGGGAGCCTGGTCTCTAACAGGGGAACCCAGTGGACGGCAGTCTGGATTCATGTGAGCGGGTTATCATGTGTTGGTTATGATGCGGGTTCTGTGTGTTCGTGGGCTCACATGTGGGTTCTGTGAACACGAAGTCTTCATCCTTGTTAACAGATCAGCGGCAGGTGGGAAATTAACATGCATGTTTTCCTCCACTCAAAGTCAACGCAGAGATAAATAATACATCCAACGTGTAGAAGGTGAGAAGCATCGCCTACCAGTGTAACTATATATTTTTTACGTTGCATGCAACAACAAATCATTTCTCCTCCTGTACCTGGGGATTTGATATACGAGAAAAAAAATGCTTAGCTGGCATAAAAGCATCGTCTAAAACACTAAGGGGGAAAATGCAGTGAGGAAAAAAACTAATTAGGGTTATGTTGCTCAGGTTATTTTTGAACAGCAGCATATTCTCTCTAGTTTTATGGGCCTGGAAATGAAAAGAACCACGGTAGATTCCTTTACCGCATTAATAAAAAGCCTCTTTACCCTCCAATCTTATTAAAAGAGTGACGATTTGCATTAAGGCTGTTTAAATGCAGGTGATTTAAAGGCCACTAGGCAGGTCATATTTCACCCTCAACCAAAGGTTTCAGCGTTGCTCCGCTACATATCCGTGGCAGCTCATATATCAGCGTGCAGGTAATCATATTAAACATTATCAGTGATTAGCGGTGAAGCTCGTCTAGTGGACACCTCGTCCTCTGGACTCAGTCGGCTCAACCCCCGGACCCTTGTGACCAATGTCCCTTTGACGAACTTCCAGGTCTCTGCAGAGCTAATTGAACATCTAAAATTAGAGTCTTTGCTCTTGTCAGTGTCACATTACATTAATGCCGTAGGACACAGGACTCAGCAGGGAGAGCTAGGAGCAGCTAAATATAAACGTGTAGGCCGTGCTAGGGGCACTGCACCTGTATCTTCCTGTATTCCCACTGACGAGTAAACACAGTAGTTAGCTGTAGACATTCACAGCATATACAGCAGCTGCCGCGCACCAGAGAAAAACAGCAGCCGTAAATTCAACCGCGGACAGTCGTACTGTCTAAACTCCTGTAACCACTCGTGTAACAGGACATTCCGCACTTTCCTGTTCTCATCCAGTAACCATGGTGACGTGTTAGTGCTGCACTTTGCGTGTTGTCGCGACACTTACTCTTTTGTGCTAGTGTTCTTGTGGTTGTGTATTGGCGAAATGCAGGGGGGAAGAAGCATCTCTTTCTCCAACCGTTGTTTTTTGCTCCCGCCGACAGCGTCACAATTGTCGGACTGAGGAACACGGAAACAAACAGCATTAAACATTTTGCCGGTACTTTCTCAGTGCTGCTCAATCAATACCCTTAACCTCTATCCGGCTAACCTGGTGTATACCAGCTAGTGCCCAGCGAACAATCTCAATACATTTTCCACTTGCCTTATGTTTCCTTTTGGACTTGCTAGGGGGTTTCTCAACAGGGGTAGACAGAAGACGGGCGGGGGACTGTTGTTTATGCATGGCGTTGGGTTCCTGGGGTTCAACCTTTAAAGGAGGTGGCTCTGCGGGTTCCTGACCTGGGATCCTAGATAGGAAGCTCAGCTCAATCTTTACCCACAGTGACTTAATGTCCTCATATTCCCTGAGAGGGGACAGCAGTTTGTTCTGGACAGTGGGGAGGAGTGAGAAGAGCGGGTCTTCCAGAAGGTCTCCGACCAGACCAGGGTCGGGGATGGAGATGGAAGTGCTGCAGGTGCTGGTAAGGCTACTGACACTCAGGATATTGCTGTTGCAGTCCTTGGCTGCTTTAAGAGTCTGCAGGCTGCTGGGACCTGGGCAGGAAGGGTTAGGGACCTTGACCAGCTCCTCTGGTTCAGAGTGGCACTCGGAGGACGAAGACTCGGTCTCAATGAACTCCTTGGATTTGGGAATGATCTTGCTGGGCCCCCTGTGCTTCTTCTTGTCCAATACTGGGGCTGGGGGAGGAGGAGCTGGGTTAGTAGTGGTGGTAGTGGTCCGAGGTTCCTTCCTAGGGGCAGTCTTCCCACTGGTACCCTTGGTTCTGGACTTGGGCGGCTCCAAAAGAGGCTCCTTCTCTTTAGGTGTGGCGCTGACAGTGGGGATAACGGGCTTGGACCAGGAGCTGTGTTCCTCCAGGCTGGACGAGCGCTCCACTTTCTTTGGCTGCTTCTTCCCAACGCTGCGCCTCGCTGCGGCTGGCTCCACGACCAACCGTGCTGGGGACTTGACCTTTGAACTCTTGCCCTCGGAAACCTTCTGTCCGGTCTTGGGCTTAGCCTTCTCTCGGACGGGGCTGAGGAGAGCCCGCTCCTTGGGCTCTGTCTGGGACAGCAGTGTGTTGGGGCCTGACTTGCTCTTCCCTGGGGCCTGACATTGGTTCTCCGGGGTCTGTTGGGTGTTGTCAGGCTGGGAGCTGATAACTCCATGACTCTCCCTCACTGGCTGGGCGCTGATTAGAGATTTGTTGTGTGGGGTCACTTTGTTCAGCCACTTATCCAGCTGCCACTTGTTTGTCGATGGGGGCTCAGGCTGTACGAGGAAGGAAGTGAAAGTAGGAGAGACACGATGACACAGTTAGATTGACGTTCGGTTTCCTGGATTACATTATTTCTAGTCTTGAGTAATGCTTTATCAAACACAGTGTTAACTCACGAGAGTGAAATATTATCATCAAATTGTCTCCTCAGAGTTATTTGTTATATGCAAACCAATGAGCCCATGTTGTGATGAGGAGGCCATTAAAATAGACACTCATAAACTCATAAATGACTGGGTAGTGCTTTCCTATATTGTCCTTGTGCTATTCGGCGGTGCTATTCTGAGAGACATGTTTTCATCAACCAAGCATCTCACATCGTTTGTATTGTACCATTATGTCCCTAGACAAGTATACAGCTTTTATATTAAATCATAAAGACTTTCTTTTTCTCCTAAATGATAGCAAATCCTTCAGAAAGGATGTAAGTCTTGGAAGTAAATTAACTTAAGAACGAAGCATTAAAACCATAGGGTGTAAATCTGGCGCTAGCTCACACTATCCGGTCTGGTTGAAGTCCTCATAAAAGGTTATCTCATCTCTGAAAGCCACACTTTTTGAACTTTTACATCCCAGCAGTTATGGTGGTTTTAAATTATTCTGGTTTGTGATATAGAGAAACTGCAGAAGAAAAACAGTAGCCTTCTGACATGGCTGCCAGAAAAAACCTGGACCTTCCTTGATCTTTCTTCACTACCATCAACCACAAAGCTGTAACAGAGGGAAAGGTCCCAGTATATTCCTGTGTACATTTTACCACTAATGTAATATTCTACCAACTGTTTTTGCTCGTATCTAGCCTGGTACAGCCACCTGACTCCACAAGGTTACATTATAATGCTACAAGGAAAACTTTAATATTGATAAATAATTGATTTCCAGTGTAGACAGTTAAACTATTCATTCAATATGCCTGTGTGTTATTCGTTTAACCATGTTCACTCTGTCTATTATTAGTTATAATGAATGAAAATATGACCAAAAGTATGTGGACAACCGTCCGAACACAAACACAGACACAGACAGTCTACATATTACAGTAGGCCCAATACGTTCCAGTAGGTCGCGTTTTCCTGGTATCCGTCACACACAGGTTTGTCCATCAGACGAGCAGATAATTTAGCCCGATTTATCACTCCAGAGAACAGCTTTCCACTGCTCCACAGTCCAGTTGCGGCCTTGCTTTACACCACTCCAGCCAACGCTTGGAACAACGCATGTTAACCAGAGGCTTACTTGCAGCTGTCCGGTCGCACAAAACCCATTACGCGAGGCTCCCGAACGCAACGTTCCGGTGCCGATGCCGCTTCCATATGCAGTCTGGAATTCAGTGCTGAGTGATGAAACAGCTGATCTGCCATTATTTCACGATACACGCTTCAGCACTTGGCTGAGTCGCTCTGTGAGTTTTTGCATGGTCTACCACTTCGTGGCTGAGACGTTACTCCTTGACACTACCAATACAAATATAGCACTTACAGTTGACCGGGGCAGAAGACTAAGGCAGAAACTTCACACACTGACACGGGCAAAGATGGCATCCTATGACAGGACCACGTTTAGAGTCAGTGAGCTGTTCAGTACGACCCGTTGCACTGCCAATGTTTGTCTATGGGGAGTTAATGGACGCGTGTGAGATTTCATGCACCAAGTCGTGTGGCCCGAAATCCCTGCAGTAATTAGTGAAAGAATCCACACACCTTTGGTCATATAGTATCTGATCATATTTAAGGTAAACGAAATGTAATGGAGACATCTACACTGTCATATTCTCTAGATCTATTAAGCAGAAAAGAAAACATGTGAAGGCTTTGTTGTTTTAGACACAAACCAGGTTTACAAGCTTCCCATCACCCAAGCATGGGGTGTTTGTGTAATAGCAGTATGGCAGCTGTTGCCTTTAATAACACGATAGCAGTTCCCTATGATGTAGCACTGGTTTAGCACTGGTTCAAAGCCGCGTGTGATGCTGGTGGCCGTGTTGTACCTCCGGGGTGGCGATCCTGGATGCCCGGTTACACTCGCTGTCACTAGAGCTGCTCTCGCTATCCGAGTCCGATTCAGAACTGCTTTCGGATTCGCTGGAGCTGCCCGAGGCGCCGCTAGAATGGCCCGGGTCACTGGTCCGAGACGTTGTCCCGGGGATGCTGGGAAGGTGAGAGAGAAATAGAGAGAGAGCAAAAGCGAGAGAAGGATTGAGAGCAAGATTAAATACATAGGAAATTGAGATAAGAAAGAGAAACGCCGCGACAGATTAACATTGACTTTGTAATATATAGAAAAGCTTTAGTTGAGACGTTATATCGCTTGATATTCCAGCAGCACTAGCCGGCCCCCGTGACCCCAATCTGATCTCATTCCACTGCTGTGTGAGTAATGCACTAATGCAGTGTGACACAGCTTTTATGCGTGTCATCGTTTTGCTAAGACCAGCCTTGTGTTCTTCCTCCTGTTCTGAACCCGCGCTCCGTTTGCTCACAGGCGAACTGGAGTCGGACCTGTCACTAACATGTTTGTATCCGCACAGCCTGCATACAGCCTGCACACAGCTGGAAAAGGCCTGCACACAGCCTGCATACAGCCTGCATACAGCCTGCATACAGCTGGAGACAGCCTGCATTCAGCTGGAGACAGCCTGCATTCAGCTGGAGACAGCCTGCATTCAGCTGGAGACCCCATCAATCACAGAGCATCACGTGCCTCCCTACTTCCCCGTCAGGACGTGTGTGTGACACGCAGGCAGAGCAGGATAAAACACCTGACACCAGCAACACACACATCCAGTCATAACATGCCAACCAATCTAATAACTGGCAAACAGAGGCTGGCTAATATACACATTACTATTAACACACCAGACACGCAAAATCTCTCTCTCCTTTCACTATTTCTCTCTCTCTTTTTCCTATATTTCTCTCTCTCGTTCGGGTCTCGCTGTGTTGTAATGTGGCAAACTGCTATTCTAATTCTATAATGACTCTGCCAGCCGAATGAAAATATTCCCGTTGTCCGATAATTCATTTCATTAACCACAACAGAAAACGGCAAAACAAAGAAAATAACACCATGTTTTATAATTACTACCAATCCATTCTCCATATTGAAAGTGCTAACACTAGACCAGCAAAATCATCGATGATGAATATACCTTCAGAATCCAGTTAGCATTTCCACTGCTTGCAAACCAATTCCTCCAGACTACATCATCTCTCCTTGTCATAATACTACTGGTTTATCTATTGACTCCTCAAAGACGTGAGCTTTACAGTATAACACAATAATACTCACATGGCTGAAGCCCTATCAGTTTTATGACAGGATCAGGCCATCACACTGGACAGGACAGGGGAAACTACACAAGACAGCTGATGATAGATGTATTTTCTACAAACGCCCCACTGTTGACTGTGTTTCTCTCTGACAAAGTGAAGAGGCACACACTGGCTTGACCCACACATGGTGAAATCAGCTCTGGGACATAGCAGTGGCACCGGGCTCTGTAGTGCCATATATTAAATTACAACACTTAACCCGAATCCTGTGCCACACAGCGAGAACCATTTGCTAACATGTCCAGCTTGTCGGAGCCAGGTCAGACACTAGAAGAGCTGGATGGCTGTCTTGGCCCCAGAGCTTGTCTAGAAGTTGGATAAAAGTATGAGCTGGGGAGAGCATGACAGGGGGACTCTGGGGAGTCACAGCCAGTTCAAGTTAATGATTAAAGATTGAGAGAGAGGCCAAGCCCCTGTGGGTAATGTAGTGTGGCATGTCTACGCCCTCACACTGGCAGTGCCTGTTGCTGCCTGCTGCCAGTCGGAATAAATGGCATCGTGTCCCTGCTCACGTATCCAAGACAAAGAGCAGAAGGCTGTAGGGAGCAGAGCCGCACCACTGTCTGTGTGTGTTTGGGCCGCACGACTGTCTGTGTGTGTTTGGGCTGCACCACTGTCTGTGTGTGTTTGGGCCGCACCACTGTCTGTGTGTGTTTGGGCCGCACCACTGTCTGTGTGTGTTTGGGCCGCACCACTGTCTGTGTGTTTGGGCCGCACCACTGTCTGTGTGTGTTTGGGCCGCACCACTGTCTGTGTGTGTTTGGGCCGCACAACTGTCTGTGTGTGTTTGGGCCGCACCACTGTCTGTGTGTGTTTGGGCCGCACAACTGTCTGTGTGTGTTTGGGCCGCACCACTGTCTGTGTGTGTTTGGGCCGCACCACTGTCTGCGTGTGTTTGGGCCGCACCACTGTCTGTGTGTGTTTGGGCCGCACCTCTGTCTGTGTGTGTTTGGGCCGCACCTCTGTCTGTGTGTGTTTGGGCCGCACCACTGTCTGTGTGTTTGGGCCTTACTACTGTCTGTGTGTGTTTGGGCCGCACCACAGTCTGTGTGTGTTTGGGCCGCACAAGTGTCTGTGTTTGGGCCGCACTACTGTCTGTGTGTTTGAGCCGTACCACTGTCTGTGGGCAGACATTACTGTCTATGTGTTTGGGCTGGCATTACTGTTTCTGTTTTTGGGCTGGCATTACTGTCTCTGTGTTTGGGCTGGCATTAGTATCTCTGTGTTTGGGCTGGCATTACTGTCTCTGTGTTTGGGCTGGCATTACTTTCTCTGTGTTTGGGCTGGCATTACTTTCTCTGTATTTGGGCTGCATTACTGTCTCTGTGTTTGGCCAGACATTACTGTCTCTGTGTTTGGGCTGGCATTACTGTTTCTGTTTTTGGGCTGGCATTACTGTTTCTGTTTTTGGGCTGGCATTACTGTCTCTGTGTTTGGGCAGACATTACTGTTTCTGTTTTTGGGCAGACATTACTGTCCAGTACGAACATTTTGAGTATGTTGCCCTGGGTAACATTGCATGCTTTAATTGCTAAACACAAATTAAGAATTCAAGACACATATATTATTTAAGCTTTTATGTCCAGTGATTTCAGTTGGTGTTGGTGTTAAGGAAAAGTGGTTGTTCAGGCACGCTTGTTTATGCAGTGTTTTTAATGCAACACTGACTGAACTTGCTCTTGAAAATCCGCTAAGGGGAAATAAACAGAAGAATAAACAAATAATGTTTCTGGTCAGACTGGTGACTCAGTGGAAATTGCAAACAGACCAGTACCAGAGCTTGACTTACCCAAGTTGTGATATTTAGAAAGCAAAAGAGAAAAAAAAGACAAATAGCCTACCGTTATCATTTAGCTTTTCTAGATACACGCATGATACATTTTGTAGGCTACCTCATGTGTGACATGAAGCACGGACACTGACATGAGTCTGGTTACCAGCCTTGCACTTTCCCCGTTTGACACTTCCCCATCATTCATTACGTGCCAATTTAAATGTCCAGTAAATTATTATTTTAAATAAGCCACATCTCTATTGTTCACTCGTTTAGCCCTTTGCAACGTCTTAAAAGGCTCCTAGTCTCAATTTTCCAACTCGTTCTCCGTAATAACAGATGTAATTACTATCCTAGGCGCCATTAAAGTTTTTGAAATACACCTCTAAGAGCCATTCTTCCTTTAATCACTCAATCTCTCCAAGTGGTGCTTCTGCCTGTAAATTCTCAGTAAAGGGAAGTGCTAATCTTTTAGAGAGTGAGGAACGGCGGCACAGTAAGGTCATCTCCTTTCTTCTGTTTGATAAAGGTGAGCCTTGGCTGACAGCTGATAGAATCCTCTGGTGAAGTGTGGGAAAATAAGAAGTGGAAGTCTTTAGAACAATGGCTTTCAGCGCGTTCACTTCGCTCCAGCCCAGTAAACTTTGAACTGCTAACAGGCTCTGCTCTCAGAACACTCTGCTATCCACTCCCAACTTGTCTCTATTCTGCTGTCTGAAAAAAGGAAGGGAATTTGAATTTGTTTCAGAAGTCCCGTGTTGTATCCAACTCATACTGTGAACATTTTATACGGGTCTTTGGCTGAGGGGCCTATTTTCCACAACCCAATGAATCTAACACATTTACAGTTGTTACACATTGACACAGAACAAGGCACCATTAATCTGCTTTTATTTAAGTAAATAAAGTGATGACATTAATAGTAATGAGCATGGGGTCCTCCTAATCCCAAAACACTCAATGCCTTTCGGAGCAAAATGTTCTCAGCAAGCCACTCTGACAGAGTGGGAGAGGAGAGATGAAGGAAGGAAGTGTCTCTCTAAGAGAGAGCCAATTGCCCCAGGCAAATCCCAGGCAAACCCCAGGCTCCACTCACGGCCCTCTGGGAGCGTGATGGGAGGATACTGTAAAACCAACAGCTTACAACTCACACAGTTTCAGAGCACATATTGTACATTGAATCTATGCCAGCTAATTCATTCAAGTCTTGTAGGTTCTTAGGGGTTTTCTGTGTAGGCGGCTCAGCGATGTCTGAAGACGAAGAGAAGCCTCGCTCTATGATTACATGTGGTCGCTATCCGGTTATCTCTATATTCATAGAGAATTTATACAATTACTGTATGTAGTCTGTGATCAAGCGGCTGTCAGACACAGTCATTATGCTGATATAGTCCTTACATAAACCAAATGATTCGGAGCGTTCATTAGAAATCGAATAAATAATAAACATGTGATATTTAGAACTGTTTACAGCATAAATATTCAATGTTTAGTAATGAAGCAATTTTCCAGACGAGTGCAATTTGAGCGAAAAAAAAGGATATTTCAAATTCACTATATGTCTCGGAGACCGCCTTTCAATCACTCCCGATCGCTCGCTTTCGCACACGCACACACGCGTGCATAAACAACGGGTTCTCACTCGACATCGGCGCGAATTAAGGCAGAAGAATTGGCAAGGGAGCGGAAAATACCGGAGAAAGGCTATCTCCCATGTGGTTGCTGAGGGTCACGACAAGACAAACCTCCAGCGATCAGACAGCCCGCGGCTCACTGAATTGGCAGCTTTAGGAACGGCCCGCTATCGATTTGTGATTTTCTCCTTCTATTTACACTGATACCATAATCCTACATCAATAGGGCCGACAGACACAGGCCGCTGGTGAAATTGACGAGGCTTCAGACGGTCCGACCAGTGGGGAGGACAGCAGGAGGAGAGTAGAACAGACAGACGAAGACGCAGACAGGGCCACGTCTGAAGGTGTTCGTCGTGAAGGAGGAGGAGGCTCATTAAACCGGACTTGGGTACAGAGAGAATACCGGACGCATTTCTGAGGGATCCGTTAAAACAAGGGTCATGGGAGACCTGCCAGTCCTTATTGATTCAGTGAAGGCCACCGCTCTGCTCTCCCGCTGCTCCTCAGTTGTTCGCCCGTTCTAATTATTTAAACATCTAGCGCTGATGAGGCGCCGGGCAACCCTGAACTGGTTAGATTACCATTCCCTTTTATCCACTGGATTCCTATATCCAACCGGCAGCCGAACTATCATTCTCTTGCCTCCGTAACGTCGAGTCCTTAATTATTGATGACTACATTCGGGCAGACGGGCCTGTGGAGACCGAAACCTATGCTGGCGTTTGATTTGACGGACTCCCGTGGAAAGACGCTCGCCGCTTCTCATTGCCAGATTCTGTTTCTCTGTGGTGTAAAGCCTAGCCGCTGTTAAAACAATGGTAGCATTATAATTTTATCACCATGACACTAAATCACCTCAGCCCAGAAGTCTGAGGACGCAGGCGTTCATTGTTAAGTATAAGAGTATAAGAGTTGGACTGTTGAAGGAGTGACATCAATAATGTGTCTGTTTTTACTCTATTCTGTTATTAAATGATCACCCCAAAGAATTTTGCTGCAGATCTCCTGATAATCCTGATAACTGATAATCTACACCTACTCCTACAGCAACTGTTAGCATCTGTTAGAGCCTTTAATTGATTACATTTGCGGACGTTCCCAAAGCACTATTTACAGACTATGACTGAGCGGGTTTGTATTCACACATTTCTGTAGTCATTACAAGCCGCTGTTCTCTGGAGTATCGACTTGTCATTGATCTGTTAGAGAAATGTGTCCTGTTTTGGTGTAACATTCCAAGACTCGCTTTGGTGCACCTTCAACGACTATGAGAAAAGGGCAAGAAGCCCTCTGAAACCTTGGAATAATTTCCTCAATACCGCAAAACTGCAATGAAAACCTGCTTTGGGGAACTCAACAAGAGTAGAAGAGAAGTTGTCAGAAGATATCCAGCGTTAAGAAACAGCAAACAGACCACTGCTGAAATGCACCACATTTTGAACTTTAAGCTATTCAGACAGCATTTCAACATTTCTGAACATAAATCCTAGGTCTGGTTTGGAAGGTTTGGTTTCCACCACCGCAGCCCGACTAATCATCAGGCAAGCCAGCCAGCCTGCCAGTCACCCTCACTCACCCCTGATCCAGGACCACAGCAACCCAAACCTCTGCTCCACGTCATAACCCTTCCATGCATGGCAACAGCAGGTGTATGTGTCTGCCCAAAAGCATGTATGATTATCGGGGTAATTGACTTAGTTTGTCAGAATCGACTATCCAATAAGGACGCAGGAGGCCACTGTAATATTCTGGTCAATCCTAGCATAGTTATCATGGTCAATAACACAAGCCTGAGTATTAATGCCATAACCCCAATATCAAAGGCAAAGACAGATAAAATGACAACTGTCAGATGGGCCATTCCTCTCCCGTCTCAGGCTAGCATTAACAAAGCTGGTAAGAACGGTGAAGAGAGAGAGAGAGAGAGATACAAAAAAAGGGAGAGCAAGAGAGGAGAGGAAGAGAGGGGAGAAGAATGCTAATATGACTTGTGGCTCACGGATATAAAACCCAAAGTAAATTAAGATGCAAACAAAGGAACACACATTAAGCACATTGCATGACTGTGATTAATTTACAAGCGACTCCACCTATTAGGTATAAACATTCTGGCCAAGTGAGATTAAATGTGCCATTAAAAGAACAAAGAAACAACGACTGTTTTAATTACACAAATCAGTTATAGAGAATGGAAAGATTTGACCTTGATGTCAGCAAACCTGAAGAAACCATTCGATATAAGGGTTATGGTAAAATGACAAGTGTGCCTCTGTGTCTGTATGTGTCTCTGTGTCTGTGTGTGTGTGTGTGTGTGTGTGAGTGAGAGAAGGACAAAGACAGAAAGAGTGTGTGTATAGACTGAACAAGTGTGTGCAGAGTAAAACGCTGTTAGTGTGATTAGACTGAACTAGGGTGAGTAGAGTGAAAGGCTGCGAGTGCGATTAGAGTGAAATAGTGTGATTAGAGTGAAATAGTGTAATTAGAGTGAAAGCATGTGCGTGTGATTAGAGTGAAATAGTGTGATTAGAGTGAAATAGTGTGACTCGAGTGAAATAGTGTGACTCGAGTGAAATAGTGTGACTCGAGTGAAATAGTGTGATTAGAGTGAAATAGTGGGATTAGAGTGAAATAGTGGGATTAGAGTGAAATAGTGGGATTAGAGTGAAATAGTGTGAGTAGAGTGAAAAGGTGTCTGTAAAGTGATGGAGTGTGAGTAGAGTGAAAAGCTGTGAGTGTGATTAGAGTGAAATAGTGTGATTAGAGTGATTAGAGTGAAATAGTGTGATTAGAGTGAAATATTGTGATTAGAGTTAAACAGTGGGATTAGAGTGAAATAGTGGGATTAGAGTGAAAACGTGTCAGTATAGTGATAGAGTGTGAGTAGAGTAGAGTGAAAGTGTATGCTGGTCTTGACTTCCTTTAACAGAGGTGGTTTTATCCTCCGACCCCCTGGAGTCCCGTTGGCCTGTTCTGTATGTTGGCATGGCAGCATAGAGTATAGTAGAGTACACTATATTGGACCACCCTCCTCCACTGGGCTTCTGAGCTGCCAAAGTCTAAACGCTGACACACTATTTCCGGCTGCTGTTTAGAATCTAATAAAGCAGCGCTGTTACTCATGGGCTTTAGACTGGGGCTATAGACTGGGGCTATAGACTTGGGCTATAGACTGGGGCTATAGACTGGGGCTTTAGACTGGGGCTTTAGACTGGGGCTATAGACTGGAGCTATAGACTGGGGCTTTAGACTGGGGCTTTAGACTGGGGCTTTAGACTGGGGCTATAGACTGGGGCTTTAGACTGGGGCTTTAGACTGGGGCTATAGACTGGGGCTATAGACTGGGGCTATAGACTGGGGCTTTAGACTGGAGCTATAGACTGGGGCTATAGACTGGGGCTATAGACTGGGGCAGGATGGTCGAAGAAAGACCACCGAGCGTAGTAATGCTGTATGAACCCTCGTTTCATCCTCTATCGCTGTGCAAAATAACAGTTTAAAGGGTTCATAATGGAGTTGCTTTTGTGCAAATGTCCATGAGCATGTCCTCCTACTAGCGCTATGCACCTCTGTAGACAGCCCAGGTTTGTTATTCAAACAGAATGCCAATCTTGATTCATCATTGTAATGCAGATTGATTCAGCGCCAGCTGCCAGCTCCTCTAAGCTGTGCTCCATGTACCGCTTAACACACACCCCACGCTATTGTGTCCAACCTGTAAGTGCAATGTTATAGTATTAATAGTATTCCTATTGACCATTTAATTATGGCCCGTTTCAGGGGAGAACATCAGAGACCATGTCAAGTCAGTTGGAGACGGATCTGTTATCCATTAGCTGGCCTAAAGAAAAGATCATCCCAAATCACTCCACTTTTAGATATCTACCAGCTCTGGTGAAATTGTAGTGCACTACGGAATAGTATGCCACTTGGGAAGCAACAAAGCCAGGTATTCAGGCTGCACTGCTACAAAGGGCACATTAATTGGCTTGTGTCAATTGTGACTTTTGGATTTGAATCTAATCATAACTCTGATCCCTAATGATGTATATTTCGTAGCAAAGCAAGGCGGGGTTCTGCATAATGAAGAGGTCAGAGCATTAGCCGGCTACCACAGGAAACATTCACAGGAGACCAGCGCTTTGCCTGTGGCTCGTGTCAGCCAGCGCTAGCGTGTAAATATGCTGGAACGCTGAAAGCCACAAGTGAGTTAGCTCGTTATTGGTGGCCAACGAGAAAGGTTCAGAGGGGACCTGCTGAGGGGATTAACACCAAATCACATTAATCATCACAGCCACTCTGGCTAAGGCAATCCGTGCGGTTCGAACTGGCGCAGAAAAACACACACAAATGAAAAATTCATTCACCGAAACTTGATGTGAGGAGGTAAGTGAAGAGGGGTCTGTTTTGACAGGGTGCAAGAGAAAATAAATTGAAGGGAGAGTGGATCTGCGGCAAAAACACACATAAATAAATTAGGGGAAAGTCTGGAGAGTATGCTGCATGCTGAATGTGTGCGGAAAGACAAACGGAGACACGTCTAATTAGCCCAACAGAGGGATCCCGGCACTCATGCCCGGATGTACCCGCCATCCTGGCCAGGCACCAGAACCAGCGATTGGGACGTGTTCTCGCAGTCGACCGAAAGAAAACAATGTCTCTTCCAGCCTGTGTTTCCGCGGATGTCACTCAGTCAGGATCACATCTGGACGGACATCTAGCCTGCCGAATCACACTGAGAGACACACATACTGAGAGACACACCCACAGGACTGTAGACAGACAGGAAGCCGTCACAACACAAGAGATCATCCTCGCGCCCCGCTCGTCCTATTCTCACTGCTGACTGTCATTACAATCTCGACCCCTGACCTCTGAGGCCGCATCCACGATGGTTAAATGTACATGAAACATGAATCATACGTATGGTGAAGTCAGAATGGGAAAAGGATAAGCCACCGGAATTAAGACACGTTCTCAGAAGAGGGCGGGCCCGGTGCCACGGCTACGAGTTAACTCTGTGTCTGGAAGGGGCAGACGGGCGTGGAGGAAAGCAGGCCAGCAAACGGACGGCAGCCCTAATCTCCCATGCTCTGTTGCTATCTCTGCTTTGATAAAAAAGCACCGGGATGATAAGGTTAGGATATTGCTCTTTCTGCAAAAGCAATAATGTATTCCAGTCGACTAATGGCCTCGGTTCCAATTAATCTGATTGTCTGGATGCGAGGCTGAGCCAGGCTGTCTCAGCGCATTTGCTGTACACGTCACTACACACACACACACACAGAGTACGAACTGACACACACACGTGCACACACTCACACATCCCAGACAGGCATCCACGCAAACAAGACATGTTGGGATCTCAGACACAGACACACAAATACACGCACGCAAGCACGCACGCACGCACCGACACACACACACACACACACACACACACACACACACACACACACACAGTACCGTACAGATCTTTGTCATATTGCCTGAGGAGAAAGACTGGCTGCTATCCCACCGCGTCACAGCATTCTGCCTGAATAAGCATCCGGGATTTGAATGAGTTCACGGCATCCATCATTAGATAGGTACGTGATATCTGTCGCCCTCCGGGTTCACAAGTGCCATTCCCTGGTTACGCCAGACCCAGTAGCCATTCCCTGGTTACGCCAGATCCAGTAGTGCAGGCCCCATTGTTCTCGACACAACCATACCCTGCTCATCTGTGAGGTGTGAAATGACACAGCCCACTGTGTTAATAATATAACACTAGCTAATTGATTCACCCTTTGCACTAATCAATAGTAAATGACAGTTTAGTTACTGTTGTAGTTGCATCACCGTGCCTTTGGTTATGATCTTTAGCGGCTTGATGAGCTCTTTAGCAACACGCTTCAATTATGTCCATGATAATGCTGTGTGAAGTATTCCTATACTGCTGCTGATGTTTCTTCTGTCGACCAATATACTGTTGATATGAGTGGCGGCTGCTTTGTGAGGGAGGAGTGTTTACTATAGAGCTGCAAGCCCCAAAGGAAGGGCTGAGTGACTGAGTGATTCCCTGTGAATCTTTTGGAATATTGACAAGGCAGCAGGCTCCGCGAAGAAGCTCGGAAAGCCCGGCCTACTTTAATATAGCAGCTTCTCTTGAAGTTATTTGTCAAAGACAGATGGCAAACAATAAACATCTACAAATGTCAGACGAGACGTGTGAGTTCCGAAGGCTCTGGCTGTCGGTTAGCCCAAATAAACACAAACTGCTGTGACATTGGTAAGTAGTGGCTGTTACCGAGGATACGGGAAGGTGTGGCTATTTGTGGCTTTTGTCTCTGTGGTAAAATCAATTGCATTCAACATTACATTACATTCTGAAAATGTTCTGTTTGCATCAACGATGGCAATATGATGTCACAGAAGATAAAAACCTGCCACTTATTCATCAGAATAATACACATACATTTCTAAAGCACTTCTGTTACCCCTATTGAATAATATTACTCAAAATGTACGACCTGAACAAAAAAAATCCCTGTGTTAAGCTTCGTCTTAAATGAGGCCAGATACACAGCTGTCCTTTCAATGACTGAAAGTGTGTTTCACAGAAGAGTACCCACACAATCGAAAGCTCTGTCTGCTTTTAATCTGCTGTGATGCTGAAGAGAGATGGACCTGGAGTAGCGGGAGCTGAGTGTGACCAGGAGGTGAGGATGAGGTCAGAGATACAAGAGTTCAGAGTTGTGCATATGTGTCGTCAAAGCAGATTTTATAAACCAGTGGATGTTGAACTGCAATCTAGTCATGTGCTTATCTAGGGAGGTGCTGGCGAGGACACACAGGACGGATCTGCACACATTCTAGCCTATTAAACACTCGGCAGATTCGCCAAACAAAATGAGCATTACAACAGACAGGATGAGATAAAGGTGCGGATAAGCTCATCCTCTGGTTATGACCGCACGGGGGGTGACCTTTCAATGATCCAATAAAAATGGATATATACATGAATTGATTCAGGTTCCACGTGGGTCTTAAAAGAGAGCTGACAGTGAAATGTCACATCAGCGTTGCAAAGTTCACCGGAGGGAAGGATCTGAACACCACCAATATTGAGTCTGCAGCTGATGACGGCAACCTTTTAATGATGATGCAAATCGTGACTGCCTGTCTTTTTGCAGTGTAACTGAAACCTGTGACATGTCAACACATGTGATTACTGGGTCATTAGACTGCACCTAGTGGTGTCCCAGCAGCCCTTCACACCACTATGACTTAATTAACCCCTCTCAGGTAGCGAGTTCCTCTCCACAGTCATTTTTCACATGCTCTTCCTCTATTATGCCCGGGCGTGACTGCATTAGCTCTTCCACTATTATGCCCTGACATGGCTGTGTTAGCTCTTCCACCTCTATTATGCCCGGGCGTGGCTGCATTAGCTCTTCCACTATTATGCCCTGACATGGCTGTGTTAGCTCTTCCACCTCTATTATGCCCGGGCGTGACTGCATTAGCTCTTCCACTATTATGCCCTGACATGGCTGTGTTAGCTCTTCCACCTCTATTATGCCCGGGCGTGGCTGCATTAGCTCTTCCACTATTATGCCCTGACATGGCTGTGTTAGCTCTTCCACCTCTATTATGCCCGGGCGTGACTGCATTAGCTCTTCCACTATTATGCCCTGACATGGCTGTGTTAGCTCTTCCACCTCTATTATGCCCGGGCGTGGCTGCATTAGCTCTTCCACTATTATGCCCTGACATGGCTGTGTTAGCTCTTCCACCTCTATTATGCCCGGGCGTGGCTGCGTTAGCTCTTCCTCCTCTATTATCCTCTGGCGTGACTGTGTTAGCTCTTCCTCCTCTATTATCCTCTGGCGTGACTGTGTTAGCTCTTCCTCCTCTATTATGCCCTGGCGTGGCTGAATTAGGGCATCTGCTGAGGCTGTAATTAAACAGCAGGTGCTGATCATTCTCCAGGATAATAAAAGTCACACTATAACAACTAGCTTAGCACGTCATCCACCAGCCTCAGAGATTATAGTGTAGACAAAGTGGAGGAAGGAGACGCCGCAGGTAAATGGTGAACATGGCGTAACTATGCTACATTCAGATTTCTCAATAAATCATTAAGTGAGAAAATCAACATGAAGACAAAGATGTCAATAG
The DNA here is from genome assembly GCA_029465975.1 of Dallia pectoralis. Taxonomy (NCBI): domain Eukaryota; kingdom Metazoa; phylum Chordata; class Actinopteri; order Esociformes; family Umbridae; genus Dallia; species Dallia pectoralis. The sequence goes on along the minus strand of CM055729.1, from coordinate 17,272,032 downwards.
AATGAAACATATGTGTGGCGTAAAAATATTTGATTAAAGTTTCTTTAAATGGAAATTGCCGCGTGGAACCCAGAAAGTTCCTCTGTGTACAAAAATGGAATGAACCTAAATTGAAAACCTATTGAAGTTTATACAACTGTAAGCGTAGAAACTGAGGTCTTGCTGCAGGTGATGTATGAAATGTGTATTTCGTTGGAACAGCTTGAGTTTCCTCCCAGGTTTAGAGTGCTGCTGAATATTCCCGTCGCTCACAAACACTCTGTCTCTGTAGTAATGCTTAAATGTATCATCCGGTAGGTTGGCCAATCGAAACACTACACTTTGTTGAACTGTTGTTATTTACTGGATTGCATCCAGACATTGTGACGCACAGCCAGGCATGAACAGAGATTTAGAAGTGAGTGAGTTCTAAGAAAGCGATTGATCCGTCCTCGGATTTTGCTCACATATGTCTGTCTAGCATGCTTACTTGTATCTTGGTCTCTGCTCGTCAATAAAACCTCTCAACACACAGCAGGCGAGCATATACGGACCCACATGTTTGCATAGGCAGACACACACTGACCCGACTTTAGAACAGAACAAGAAGCCAGGTCGCAATTATAGAGGTTGACACAAAAATGATTCTAATATCCTACAACTGTTTGCACACTGTTCACAAGGTCCACCTTCCATGTTTTAAATAACTGAAAATGAATGGCAGCGAATCAGAATATTCAGCATCAAAGCGACAAATATACAACATCATGCTGAATTTCCGATACACCGCTTAACTAACACATGGCATGACAGCTGTTTAACCGATGAACTGTCATTCCATTCCTTTACAATTCTTTTCTTCCCAAAACGCTGGCCACTTTTCTAGCGCTGGTCACTTTTCTAGCGCTGGTCACTTTTCTAGCACTGGTCCACTAGAATCCACCAACAGCACAAAATGTGAGAGATTTATAAGAACAGAAATTATTTGGGGAGCTTCCAGATTTTTTCAATTGTCTTTTCTCTTCAATACAGGGTTGCTCATTTGCACTTGAAAAAACAGCCACCCTGTGGACCCAGTGAACTGTTCTGTTGGAGACTGTCAGTCAGACGGAGACGGTTCCGCTACCCAATTCCCCCCCCCTTACCGACCCACTTCTCATGTGTACACTTGCAGTGAAGATGAAACTGTGGTAAAAAGGGAGAACTATAAAAAGCAATATACATATCGTGTTTGGCATTAGGTTCGGCACATGATTGTGTACGAAATACTACCAACAATCACACAACCGCAATAGTAGTAATTCCCAATAGGCAATAAGCAAGATACGCGGTACACATCATAGAACCAAGACGATGGGGGAAGGGGAGGTGGGTGGAATGGTCCGTACATGCCAGAGCCACCATGCACATATCAAACTGAATAATCAGACGATCAAATAGACATGTATGAAATCTGATATTGTAATAGGAGCAAGCTGACATCAGCTGATGCTTGGCCGGCCAATTACTAGACAGGATTCTTGGTTGAACTGGATATGCAAATGTTGCAAAAAGTGTGTGTGACGGTAGAGAATTGCGGAGAAATAGCAGCAGAAGTGACCATAGACACGTTAGCTCTACCTTTACTTACACAGAGAAATCAAACTGAAAGTTGGGTCTCTCTTTCACGGGAGCCCCGTATTATAGCAATCATAAAAAACGTAGAGATGCATACAAATGGAAAACGTCTGCCCGAACGACACCAGAATATCTAGCCTGAGCTCACTCTCGTGGGCATAAGGGCAAGTCAGGAGGATGGTTGGCCGTTACTAACGACTGTCATGACTCAGTGACCTCAGGCCGGGAAAGCAGGGGTCAAACAGTCTGCTACGAGGAGAGAAGGAAATGACGCTCATCAAGAAACAAATAGCAACTAACTCTTGTTTGTTTTAAGTATTGCCTCATGTCGGCCCGGCTTCCAAATAAGTTCTCTTCCCCGTTACGGAGCCACACTGGAGAAGTCTGGAAATGGTCGCTTGTTATTTGCTAGTGGTCTTTTTTGATTAGTTTGGACCCCCCCCAAAAAAACATTCCTAAAAAAAGACTTTTACTTCATTGTTTTGTTTGGATTGTGAGTCCTTCTAGGAAAGGAAATAAATAAGGATACACCGCTTTTAGTCCATTTACAAAACGTATTTCTTCATTACTTTAATTGTCCCATTATATTGTGTCGTTGTGAGTAAAGCCAACACCCCCCACCCATCTAATGCTCTCCACAACACTGTTCAGATAATCCCTAACCAGAAACTATTGAGAAAACCCAAAACAAACTGGAGTTTACGGTTCCAAATATGCTGATAAGTAAACCCTACGTGAAACCAAACTTACTAACAATGGACCAGTGAAGTGACTACAAACATAAGCTCTTCTAATAAATCTATGTCCGAACTTGACAAAACAAATGAAAGTGCTGTATTGGATTTTATCCGCACGCATAGAAAAGAGACCACTACATAAAATTTCTGCTTTTTAAGATGTTTGCAGTGGAGCTCACACCACAATGTCTTTTAACTCTGTTGACACACACAACGTGCCTCTCCAGTGGAATAAATATATCATCACCCCAGTTCACAGGAAACCTTGCCCTACAGTGAATAATGACTACAGACCAGTCACGCCAACAGCCATTGTGGAAATGTCAAGCTGTACCTTGGCACAACAATGCATCCTATTCTAAAACAACTTGAAAGCTCAGAAGCGTATCCAGCGCTTATCCATCGACTTCAGTTCCACCGTTAATGCAATCAAAGTGCATCACCTACTGGAGAATCTGAGACAGATACGAGTGAACCTATTGGTAATCATTTAAATGTACTCTTCTCTGACCACTGAGCTTTTAAACCGAACATGGCAGCGCGATCTGCTGTGGTCTTCACAAGGGACCTCAACAACAACACTGATAAATTCTCAGATGACACCTCTCTCCTAAGGCTCTTAAAAACAGCTACAGAGGCTAACAGAGCAGAGGAGTTTATAGATGTGATGATGAACATCCCCTGCATTGTGAAAAAACAGAGATGACCTGTGACCCTAAGTGTGGTCCGCTGTTAATGTGTGCATGTTCAACATATGTATCTATGTTATACCTGAAAGCAGTAGTTGTCCAAGGTTAGTTTCCAATTGGCACATGAAATAATACTTGAACGGACCTTCACATCTGACTCTGACCAGGGAAAAGACATTACAAGAGTGACTAAGTCGTTACTAATATCTGCTCTCTATAAGTACAATGGAGTCAAAGCTGTCAGTGAATTGGCCAATGCCCCCTGTGTTGCACTTACTACAGACTAATGAACCTGCGGGGTTCCAGAGCCCAAAAGTAACAGCTCATTACATTCCTCTGGAGAGAGAGGTGAGAGGCACCCTGCTACCAGCACACAACCAGCACACACACAACCAGCACACACACAACCAGCACACACACAACCAGCACACACACAACCAGCACACACACAACCAGCACACACACAACCAGCACACACACAACCAGCACACACACAACCAGCACACAACCAGCACACACACAACCAGCGTACATCCAGCACACATCCAGCACACATCCAGCACACATCCAGCACACACACAACCAGCACACACACAACCAGCACACAACCAGCACACACACAACCAGCACACAACCAGCACACACACAACCAGCGTACATCCAGCACACATCCAGCACACATCCAGCACACATCCAGCACACATCCAGCACACATCCAGCACACATCCAGCACACAACCAGCACACATCCAGCACACATCCAGCATAAGGGTCACACGCATCTGGGTATTTTCATTCTGCCAAACCAAACATTGTTATATGTTTGACAAAAACATTTCAATCAAGATCCATTCTATATTATTTGGTTTTATTGCATGACATAAAACAATAGGCCCACTCCTAGATTAGTATGGCATTTTTAACTGTTGACTTTTACGTTCCCACTGACCCCAAAACATGCGTACATAGTAAACTGCGAGTTGGGTTCACCATTACACGTGTATCATTCGGTTATGAACAGCAATTCATCATTCATTGAAATGGCTGTTAAACAGCTGTGCAAATTGCAGATTGTGCCTTTAATAGGGGTAACAGACTGTGGACTCACACAATAGAATGAATATATCCAGCCAGCGAGAGCAAAGTGAAACAGAGGGAATTTATGTGAGAAAGTCAAGCAGGCAGGCATGCAGTTCCATGCACCTGGAGGGAAGTGAAACATTTTGCCTGTGAGTTATAAAAGTAAATGTAGAGTGACTGAGTGACGCGTAATAAAAACAAATTCTGCTGAGTGTGACCGATGCAGAGAAAATGCAATATTAAACATAGCAGTTTGTTGTGAGTAGCGAGGTGAGAAAATGGGAGACAGAGAGACAGAGAGAAAAGAGAGAGAAAAGAGAGAGAGAGAGAGAGAGAGAGAGAGAGAGAGAGAAGATGGTGTTAGGAAGGCAGACGCCTGAGTGGTCTGACGGGAGTGTGAAATTAAAATACACAAGAGCGCCTGCCAGTGAGGAGAGGAAGATGAACTATGTATTTTTCACCTGGTAAATAACGGCACACAATACATTAATCAGCTCAGGTGTCAGTGAGAAATACAAATTCCATGCATGATACATGTCAAAACCATTGTAAAATACTGATAATTGAAGAGCTATTAACAAATGAATTAATTAATTAGAAAAAGAGAGTTTAACAGCAGCTCGTCTGTAAACAGGAGCTGTCACTTTGTCTGAGTCCTGTGTGTGAGACGGGTTGTGGTTCCTGTTGGTCAGAAGGAGAGCAGAGGAAAAATGCCTAAACCTCCCTAGGCTCTGTGGTGGACCAGACACACACACACACACACACACACACACACACCATGCATTCTAAATGAATTGGCCGCCATGTTCTGGGATATATATATATATATATATAAATATTTACAGGGATATATATATATATATATAAATATTTACAGGGATATATATATATATAAATATTTACAGGGATATATATATATATAAATATATACTGGGAGCAGAGAGCTGCACAGCTTTGACGAGTTGAAAGCAACCCCTGGTGCAGAGGTGGGGGGTGGTGGGGGGGGTTGCTTGGACACCAATTATGGTTTCTTCAATCGCCCTGATTTCAAATAAAACAGTATCTGTATGTGTGTGTGTGTGTGAGAGAGAGAGGGACTCAGTCCTAAGATACACAACCCTGCTCCTGGAGAGGTCGGCTGCAGGCTAAGTTAGTGGATAGAGAAAACATATGCCCAAGATGATTCAGAGTGATAAAACATGTGACTCTATGATGCAACCATATGAGCGAATCAAAAACACATTATGTGATCTACATGCCTGACAAGCTCAATTCTCATTCATGTGTTTTACAACACTGCCAATTTGGGTTGTCTATCGTTGAACTATCGTCCGCATCTATTCATTTGCCAGATTTGCATAGCCTTCACGTAGAATAACATCTTGGTTTTTCTCAGCGTTTTCTAACCATTCGTTATTTCCCGTGTATTATTACATCAACAATTGTGACAATCAATTCAACGAGTGATCGAGAGAGAATCTGACACACAGACAATAGCGACTCAGACATTCCACCGAGCAGAGGAAAAAGATTGTGATCTGACCAGCCAATGAGCCGTTTGCCTGTGATCGCCAGCTGTACACACCTTCATCAAAGTTTTTTTCTCCAGTGCAGTCATCTGTTAGTTAAGCCATTTCATTCTCAGCTGCAGCCAGCCAGACCTCTCCTACCCTCTCCTCTCGCGCTGGCCCGAGTTGTGAGGGTTAGGGCAGGTTAAAGACAGAATACTCACTGCTCAATGGTCTGGAGCAGGAAGAAGAAGTCAGATAGCCTACAGGAGGCCTGTGTGGGAACACAGAGTGAGTGTGTGTGTGTGTGTGTGTGTGGTGTGCGTAAGTGTTTGGACAGGCTTTTACAGAGGTTGGGAGAACAGGCCATGGAACAGTTGTAGGACATGGTCTGGGTGGACAAGACAGGGGGTGGGGGGTGGTGTGGGCTGGGGGGGCACATGGCTGGCTTCAGTTACAACTACATTAATATCAAAGGCTGGAAAATGTGGAGCGAGTGAGCGCAAAGCCAGCTGTGCAGAAGTGAGGGCTGCCAAGTGGCCAGGACCAGCGAGTAGCCGGGCTGCCAAGTCCACATCTCCAGATGACAGATTAACGGGAAGCAGATAAATCAAATTGTACTTTTTAGCTTGAAAACCCGAACTAATTTACAGTGACTATCTGAATACCTGTGACACCACGTTGTTTCTCTGCTGTCTTACTCTAGCTGTTGCTCTCCTTACCTCCAAGACAAAATGAATGTAGTCCACCTTAACCCTGCACAGAGAAACGTTCAAAAACAATTTAAATACTGTTTCATTGGGATTCAACTGTGCTGGCGACGGTGATAGTTATTTGAGTCATTATAAAATGGTACTTCAAGAGCTGCATCTGGTGGTTCTCGGAATGCAGAAAGAAAATACGTAAAAGCATCTGCTTTAATAGATTGATAATCCCTGGCAAAAAAACAAGAGCAACAATCTCAAGCCGAACAGTCTGTTCTTTGTGTTTGGAAGCGAACTAGACCACCTGTTCTTTTAGACTTTGCCAGTACCATCAGAGATTACGATTTAATTAGTATAACGCAACAAATTTGAAAGCCACAAATTCAAACCTGCTCTAAGCACAGTAATCCTGCAGAAAATAAAATTGAAAATACAAATGATAAATGGGAACAAACTAATCTTATCGGGCTGGACAGCAAGTGGAAAACACTGTGGTGTTTCCAGAGCTGGGCCAAAGTCCTACACATCCAGCTCAGATATAAAGGCATGGAAGGAGGATTTCCTTATCCTCTAGGGGGACGAGTCCCACGCTGAAGGCACAGAGTGACAGATATGATATGGTGGTCCAACAGTGGTGTTAAAACATAACCTGTATGTTTGGTGACAGACCAATTAGATCATTCACACACACACGCAGTGTATGGCCTATGGCTGCCAGCACATCATGAATGGCATACTTGAGAGACAACAAACACACATAATAAGGGAACAATACTATTTCTAATAGTGATTCAAATCTTTAGTAAAGTGCTACTGACAAAACTTATTTATACATATTTATGAATAAGCAATATGTGTTAATGTTTGATAAATTTATTTAATTGACATATCTTGTCAAATATATTTCAGTTGAATAAGACAAAACGTAGCTTTCAAAATACAGCAGGTAATGTACAGTACTAGGCAACAGTTCAAACAAAGAATTCCTAGTTATACAATTTTTTGAATAACAGTGAAGACACGCAAAAAAATATGAAAAACAAAAGTGTTAAACAGGTCAAAAGACATTGAATATTGTAGATTCATTAACGTTGTCATACAGCAGACCATCATTAAATCTGTAGTGGTCCATATAACGAACCTCTCAAACGGGCAAATGGGAAACAAAATTCCATCATTAATTTTAAGCACGCCGGAAAATGTTAAGAACTATGAAAGTTTCTCCAAGTGCAGTTGCGAAAACAAATTAAGCGCAGTGATGAAACTAGGATTGCCGTAGGAAAGGAAAACGCAGAGCTACCTCCGCCACAGAGGATAAGTTCATTAGCGTTACCAGTCTCAGAAATCAGCAATTATCTGCACCTCAGATTTCAGCCCAAGTAAGGCTTCACAGGAGTTCAAGTAACAGACAAACCTCGACTCAACTGTTCAGAGGAGACTGCGTGAACCAGCCCTTTATGGTTGAATTGCTACAAAGAAACCACTACCGAAAAAATCAATAAGAAGAGACTGGCTCGGCCAAGGAACACGAGAGACGGACATTAGATCGGTGGAAATCTATTCTTTGGTCTGATGAGTCAAAATGTGAGATTTTCGCTTCCGACCAGGGGGTGGATGAGGCACATTGAAGAATCTAAAATATTAACGGATTTGGATTTCTTTCAACAATTTCATAGTTTTGATGTATTTTGACGTCTTCACTGTTATTCTAGTGAAAATAAAGATATACCCTTTAGAGAGTTGTTGTGTCTAAACTAATGCCTGTACATAATAACATACTTCAGTCAACAACCAACAGAAGTTGCAATAGTCAAATTCTCTCCAATTGTTGCGAATGTTGGTCACCACAAATGCGCTTAATGTCAACTTAGATACAACATATGTTTCCATTGGGGAGCTATAAAAAGAACATCTTTGCTGATACATAAAGTGTGCAATTATCCAAAGCACTGCAATAGTTTCAGTAACTCAATGCAGTATTCATAACTTGACAAATAATTAACAGCATGAATTATTTTCTTAATTTAAAATACACTATTTAATTCTAGCCCTATGATCTAATACTATCCCAATCCATGCCCTAACCTCATGCCAGCCCAAGACCTCATTCCAAGACCCAGCCCAAGACCTCATCCCAAGACCCAGCCCAAGATCTCATCCCAAGACCCAGCCCAAGACCTCATCCCAAGACCAAGCCCAACGCCTCATTCCCAGTCCCAGCCGATGCCTTATCCCTAATTCCCGTCCTATCCCTTCATTCCCAGTCCCAGCAGATGCCTTATCCCTAATTCCCGTCCTATCCCTTCATTCCCAGTCCCAGCAGATGCCTCATCCCTAATTCCCGTCCTATCACTTCATTCCCAGTCCCAGCCGATGCCTCATCCCTAATTGCAGTGCTATAACTGCATTCCCAATCCTGGACTACGCCTAGCCTCAAACCCCACCACGTTATCAGTGATGAGGGGTTACACTACCAGAGGAAGGTGTCAGTGCATAAGCACCTGGAGGTGTGAGGGCAGAACAGAGCAAGGATCTCCATGCTTTCATCATTATCCATCTCAGCCTCTGGCATGTATTCGGTCAAAACCTTAAGGAAAGTATGCTTTTGTATAGAGGAAATGTTGATTAGTTCTGCTTTGCTCCACCCAGTTAACACTGTCTATTAAATAACATCACGGAAACATTCATATTTATTGAATAGAAATAGTGCTCAAGCATTTATACTGAGCAGATTTGTTTGTTTCAATTATAGCTAGTTACTATTAATCTTTGAAGTAATTTCAGCTTTGTTTCCCTTCAAATGGATGTAAATCCAAATTTATTTTGATATATTTTCTTTGTACTGCGAAAAAAGCCAAGAACCGGACATTTCTGGGGCATTTCGATGAGAATGGAGTATTTGGTAATTTTATCAGGAACACAATGAACATTGTTCGGGATGAGCGACTTTGATAATGACACAATACTGATATGATACATAGAGTCGCATTGTGAGGCGGAGAGAGATGAGTAATGATAGCAGAGAAAACAGGGGCCCGCAGATAGATAGGAAAAAAGACTATTTTTTCTGCCCGCTTTTCTGTGCTCCCTGTCTGAGCAGGCGGTGATGGATTTGCTGCTTGACTGGTCACACAGATTGGCGCTGGCGCTGGCCGTGGCCCGGGCCCAGCTAGACTCAACACACACACGTTTTCTCACCTTCAATACATTTACTTTCGAGCGCTCCGATTTGGGGTCGGGCAATTGCCAAAGATTCTAATAGGATCCATGAATAAACGGCCCCATCTCTGTGGACCAATCCAAACACGACACGCAATGAAATGAACCAATCATTGTGGCGTAATATGGACACAGGCAACTCAATTGTTGACTTCGTGGTCAATAATATGATTGGCTCCTGCCGCCAAGTGGCTTTTATCCAGGGTCACGTAGACTAGGACAGACTCATGGTATTTAGATGTTCTCGTCTGACAGACAGGAAATAAACTGCGGTTCATTAAAAGACTAAACTAAATATGAAAATTCTCATCACAGAATTCATACAAATACACACCAAGAATGCCCAGCATAAGAAGACCTATCAAAAAATATAACGATTTGCGCACATTGAAGTATGATCTAAAGAAAAACTGAAGAAAACCCCAGCAAACAAACCTTTGATGTCATTAAGCAAAACAGGCCTCTAAATCAAAGAGAGCAGTATTGGCTTTTTGTGGGTATTTTCAAAATGCTCTTTCTGCATATTTCCTGGAACCCACATTCATCAGAAGCAGGGACAGCTATATCATCTTGGGGGGTCTGAGTAAGATGTGTAGGCCCTTATTCAACAAAAGGGAGAATAGAAGCACAATTTCTGCAATCCATTACATGTTCTTCACGGGGGCCAAGGAAAATTATGCAATTTTATATCAAATGTCTTAGATGTACGTTAATATAATATTTAAGTGTGATTGACATACAAACACAATGGCGGCCCCTAGGAGGTCAGGGCATCTAGCCTGGTTCCCTGCCTGTCTGGGCAGGTGTCCAGCCATTAATATGACTGCCACTAGCGGAGTATTCAGTATTTATTGAAGGGATTGCAATTAGAAGCATATAATATGCTAATATAGTCATAACAATCTAATGGCTTTTGTCTAAAAGCTGTGACTGGGTGCCGGAGCATTTTGACAACTTTTAAGCTTCCACTCTCTAGACGTTTGCAACCCGCAGAAATGTATAAAACATTGATGGCTTTATGAGAAATTAAAGAAAACATGTAAACGCATGGCAATAACTTTACAGAGGATAAATAAATGCACGAGTCCAACAGAACAGACAGGCAATTTTACAACAAAGATAACTGAATTTTTTATTAAATCGGTAAAACTATAATTATATGACAGATTCCATTACTGTGGTATAATGGTAATCGGTGGATTTTTAAATGTAATTTTTCCAAGAGAACTTTGTCTCTCTTAACACAGACACAAGGGGTTAAGAGTCCAAGTAAAAGTAAGTAAATCGTAATTCATGGAATTAAATTAATGCATTCTGTCCCGGGAAATACTGATTGAATTTCATAGGAAGAACAAAAAGCCCTTTATCAATGAAATCGTTTTTCTTTTCAGTTAGGAACTATTCACTGTGGCATGTGAATGGCAGCAATGTAAATATGTTTCGTAGTATACTTACTTAGCCGAGATGACTATTAGTAAATTTCTTCTGCATACTATGTACAAAATGTCAATATGTCTTTTTGGCAGGTTGTCATAATGTTTTGTTTAACAATTTACAGTGTTAAATGCCTTAAGTTTATTCAATGCTGAAACTAGCCCCTTTCATAGAACCATGACACTCAATGACTCAATGTGCTGTTAAAATAAGATGGTTGCAGTATTGATATCAGGCTAGGATAACTAGCTAGCTAGGATAACTGGTTAGACTAAATTAGATCACGCACATCAATTTACATGGTTTGTTAAAAATTGCCTGACCTAAGAGATAAACTACTGAGGCACAACAGCATCTGATAATTGTAAGTGGTGTATTGAAATAGTCTCACACTCAATATGTCGAGTTTCTAGTGGCCAGGGGCTCTATGCCACAGTCTGCGTTGTGTCTATCAGAAGACGGCCATGATCAAGAGCATTAGACATGAATATGTCCCATTCATTAAAACACAGTTGGAACAAAGTCAATACGTATACCATATCTGGAGGGAATGGGCCTGTAACCTGTTCTGAAATGATTTTCTCCAAATCAGGGGAGTGGTGAGGTGTTTGATTACTAAAATGTATAGCTCTACCGGACGTCTGCAGAGAATTACCTAAAATCACCTACATTTCCCCCTTTCAGTAGCCCTTGTTAGTGTAAAAAAGAGCAACCTGAGTCGTGTGCCCCCCCCCCCATAGTCCTAGTTACATTTCAACTTAAGTGAAATGAGGTGTACTGAATGATGGCCACACAGTTGGTGTGCAGTTCCCGAGCCTGATGTTTTTACTGTAAACATGGCGGGGTTATGCGTAACTCTGCAGGTTCCCACTGCTAATTCCTCCTCGCCAGATGTCAATAGCACTTCCGCAGGATAGTATTTATCAGCGTGTGGCCTTTCGCCAAAAGCTAATCATGTTTACCGGAAGACGCCTGTCACATACATCTTAATAAGGGAGACACAGCTTTTAACAACGCACGGTGAAATGTCACACGCAGTGATGTAAATGGCCTGGGCTTGCTGCTTAGAATTGCCCCTCAGGGATGCACTGGAGAGAGCTAGGTCTGTTAGCCTGTCAACGTGCTAATGCTGATCTAGGAGCAGCTCTCCCTAGTCCAGGTAACCTTCGTGATAATCTAAAAGGCATAACCGATGCTAATTCAACTCTCGAAGTCGGAGACACTTCATAAGAGACCGTCTCTGGGTCTCTACAGTGCAACCATCTGTGGGCAGTGAGCTCGGCCATGCCAGCTGGTTCACCCTGAGAGCTGACATGACCACTCTGGGTTGCGGGTGGTGATAAGCCCTTAGCCCAGATCTATTCTGTGGGTGAGATATTTATCGGTACATTCCTCCGATGGGACTCCCCCCGTGTCCCCAAACATACGTCAGTGAAGCACAATAGAAGCACTGTCAGATAGCAGAAACAACGACCATGACAGAAGTGAAAGCATCTGTCAAAAGGCTTTCCCCACTGATAGTCACAGTTGGTCAGTGTGTTTGGAGCAAGAGATTTGAACCTCACGGCTATTAAAGAACTGAAAACAGTTTCATTTGATGTCCCAGATTGAAACATCAAAACTTTACTTTGTCGAAAACTAAGAAAATGGCCAACATTTACGGAACCAAAGACTAGGACCTAGGAAGAGCAAAGGCTGTTGTCATATCGAAAAAAAACATTGGCATTGCAGGCACTCCTGACAAATGCGAGTAAAGGATTTTATAAACAATGGCCGTATAATGCAAAAACTACGCAATACTTTGGAAGAGATTTTACACATTTTCTCTATAGAGAATAATTCCTGATTGTGTGTATAATTTCGCTGTATAGTTTCTAATGGTTTCAAGTCTGGACAAAATGTTTATTTCCTGGTAAATTTGTGTCTTTTTTGTGATATTATATTAGTGTGCTTGGGACAATTGCATTGCTAGAATAACCCAAACATATTTGGGTGGAGGGCAGGTGGAGTGCAGGTGGAGGGCAGGTGGAGGGCAGGTGGAGGACAGGTTGAAAGCAAGTGGAGGGCAGGTGGAGGGCTGGAGGTGGGCAGGTGGATGGTAGGTGGAGGACAGGTGGAAAACAGGTTGAGAGCAGGTGGGGGGCAGGTGGAACACAGGTAGAGGAAAAGTGGAGAGCAGGTGGAGGGAAGGAGGAGGGCAGGTGAAGGGCAGGTGGAGGGCTGGTGGAGGGCAGGTTAAGGGTACGCAGTACTGGTCAATCATGGCCAAATACACAGTTAAATTCCCTGTGCTCTGGCCCTCAGCAACAAGCCATTTGTCTCACACAGACTAATATGACTATGCTCAGCCCATCAAGCCTTTAGAATTTCAACTGTGCGCACGACCGGGGAGCTGAAAGGTACTGGTGATCTCGCAACAGTAATAGAGGCTGAATGATTGGCTGTACCCAGAGAGCTGTTAAAAGGAAAGGGGTCGTATGGTGATTGGCGCTACATGAAATGTTAGTGGTGGTTGTGTCTGGAAATGAAGAAATGAACAGGATGTAGTGACAGAATAGCAGTGTTCATGGGGGCTATTATGAGGTGTCAAGGGAAACCGTGCAGTAGGAGGAAGATGTGTGTGGTACATGAGGATGTGTGTGGTACATGAGGATGAGTGTGGTACATGGGGATGTGTGTGGTACATGGGGATGTGTGTGGTACATGAGGATGTGTGTGGTACATGGGGATGTGTGTGGTACATGGGGATGTGTGTGGTACATGAGGATGTGTGTGGTACATGAGGATGAGAGTGGTATTCTACGGGGAGATGTGTGTGGCACATGGTGATGTGTTTGGTACATGGGGATGTGTGTGGTACATGAGGATGTGTGTGGTACATGGGGATGTGTGTGGTACATGGGGATGTGTGTGGTACATGAGGATGTGTGTGGTACATGAGGATGTGTGTGTTACATGGGGATGTGTGTGGTACATAGGGATGTGTGTGGTATATGGGGATGTGTGTGGTACATGGGGATTTGTGTGGTATTCTAGGGGGAGATGTGTGTGGTACATGGGGATGTGTGTGGTACATGGGGATGTGTGTGGTACATGGGGATTTGTGTGGTATTCTAGGGGGAGATGTGTGTGGCACATGGGGATGTGTGTGGTACAAGGGGATGTGTGTGGTACACGGGGATGTGTGTGGTACACGGGGATGTGTGTGGTATTATATGGGTAGATGTGTTTGGTATTCTAAGGGGATTTGTGTCTGGTATTCTAAGGGGATATGTGTGTGGTACATGGATATGTGTGTGGTATTATAGGGGAAGATGTTTGTGGTATTATAGAGGAAGATATGTGTGGTATATGGGGATGCGTGTGGTATTCTACGGGGAGATGTGTCTGGTATTCTAAGGGGAGATGTGTCTGGTATTCTAAGGGGAGACGTGTGTGGTACACAGATATGTGTGTGGTATTATAGGGGATCGATGTGTGTGGTACATGGGGATGTGTGTGGTACACAGATATGTGTGTGGTATTATAGGGGATCGATGTGTGTGGTACATGGGGATGTGTGTGGTACACGGATATGTGCGTGGTATTATAGGGGAAGACGTGTGTGGTACATGAATACGTGTGTGGTACATGAAGACGTGTGTGTGGTACATGGGGATGTGTGTGGTACATGAGGATGTGTGTGGTACATGAAGACGTGTGTGGTACATGGGGATGTGTGTGGTATAGTTGGGGAGTGTTGCAGAATGGCGGTACATGGGGAAGAGAGACATATGTGAACATGTATGTGCGAATGCGTGTGTGTGTGTCATTGTGTCTGAGCGCCTGTGTGTGTGTTTGAACGTTCCCCAGTATGTGTGTGTGTGTGTGTGTGTGTGTGTGGTGTTCCGGGGGGCAGGAGGGGGGGTGGGGGGGGGCACGGCCAGGGGAGTGCTCGCAGCATCTCCAGTCCCAGAATCCCTTCCTGAGAAAGAGCTGGAGGCCATGTTTCACTCTGCTCTCCTTAATGAGCCCATTCACACTGCAGCCATAATACTCCCATGATTAGAGATGATAGAACAGCCATACATCTCCTGCTCCATGCATATTAATGCTCTCAGAGGCGAGGTGTCTACCCGCTACGCTCTACGCATGGGGAGAGGAACTGCTCCAGGCCCGCAGGTCATATAATATCGAAACCGATAAAATAAAATGCTAGCAGTATTTAAATTTAGTACACCTGATGTGCTCCTTTTTAACAATTATTATTCATGAACAGCCTCATATCCTTGGATCACTCCCTCATAGTTGGTCGTACGACAGCCAATAACACATATCTATACTTAGTCTGTGTCTCTCTCTCTCGCTCTGTTCCATACTACAGTGTAAGTTATTTCATTAAGCTGAAGACACACGATCTCCGCACAGTGAATCATGTTTCTCTACAATTACAAGCCTACGGAGAAGGATATGTGTAATCAAACTGCACGGAGCGATGATCTGAGACAATTGCGTCTTATTTACAATGACGGCGGCGTGTAATAAACAGACACTGATTACATATCTGCGCGCTGAGCCGATCATTTGCGACCGCCCTGTGCACGGAGAGAGCAGCTGAGTGTCACAGAGGCACCTCCGCACAGAGCGCTTGAACGTGGCCTGCCACTTACCTGAGAGGGGCACTTCTGGGTTTGGGCTTCTCCGTTGCCTGTGAACACAGTAACACAACAACAGCGTGCTGTTAGTCGCAGTACAGAACATGGTGGATGGGACGTGATGGCACCCGTGGTTCTGGAGCACTGAGGAATGAGCACAAACGAGCCCGGCGACTGGAGGAAGGACTGGAAGTGTGGACGAATCAATGTCCCTGGATGAAAGCATGTAACAGCACCATGATGACTGCGGCCAGGCAATCAAACACACACACACACACTTTTCTCTTTGTCTGTTCGTCCCCTCTTGCCTTTGAATGGGGGAATACGAATGATTAAAGGGAGCGCTGAGGCGTCCGCCGCTTGATCAATGGCTGGCTGAAGGCAAAAACACAACTGTGTGATCTTCTGGGATTTTTGTTTGTATCTATAAGCTGCAGTAGCAGCATAGCATAGCATCAGCATTTATTTAATGCTTAGACTACATGTCCACTTATATTTAACACCTGTTACATGATCTATATATATATATTAAATATATATAAGTGTAGGAAATGTCTTACTGAGCTACGGATATTCACCCTACACTGAAAAACACATGCAGAATGGCGTTCAGATGCCCTTTAAAGTATGTCCTTTCAAATGACAGTTCAGTGGAAATAAATTGCCTGCACTCAGACAGAGGGATGCCATTTCACACTAGATGAATTGTGGACAGGAAGACAAGTGTCACTGCTTTAGTCTTCGACGTATGATGTTGCACACACTTATAAAAACAGGGGGGGAGGATTGGCTGATAGGTGCAACATCCTCTTGGAATCCATATTAATTTGCTTAAAGAGTACATGAGTTAAAAATATAAAAACATTTGTAGTAAAGCAACCAACACCACCACCACCACAACCACCCCCATCACCACCACCATCACCACAACCACCACCACCACCATCACCACCACCACCACCACCACCATCACCACCACCATCACCACCACCACCACCACCACCATCACCACCACCATCACCACCACCATCACCACAACCATCACCACAACCACCACCACCACCATCACCACAACCATCACCATCACCGTCCACCACCACAACCATCACCATCACCGTCCACCACCACCACCACCACCATCACCACAACCACCACCACCACCATCACCACCACCATCACCACAACCATCACCACAACCACCACCACCACCATCACCACAACCATCACCATCACCGTCCACCACCACCACCACCACCATCACCACCACCACCACCACCACCACCATCATCACCACCACCACCACCACCACCATCACCACCACCACCACCACCACCATCACCACCACCCCCACCACCATCACCACCACAGCCACCACCATCACCATCACCACCACCACCACCACCATCACCACCACCACCACCACCACCATCACCACCACAGCCACCACACCACAACCGGTTTTGGCCACCAGCAAAGCCGCGGTCCCATACCGGCCAGCTAACTTTAACGTTGTGACCACTGATCTGTGTACAGTCCATTTATCATTCATGAAAGGAGCCAGTGATCTTCACAGTATATTAGATGAAACAACTCAGCTCATCTGTCAACTGCTCTCTTATTGCCGTTTCCCTCTCCACAGAGATTTGGGCTGCTTCCATCCTTCTTCCTCGTCCGCCGGTTGCTAGGCAACGCAGCTGGGGGCACGGCTGCCAGTGTGTGTGTGGCTAAACAGCAGCATTGGCACACTCCAGCAAAGTGTTTTACACTGCTGGGGTTTTTCCTTGCTTACGAGATGTCTTTGGACATTTGTTTCAGGGGTTTCAATGCATGTATGTTTGCGTGTGTGTGCATGTGTGGGAAAATCAGGGTGTGGTTATAGCTAAAAAGAAAAGGAGTAGTTGTCATCAAATAATCTTAAAAACGTCAGCCATGAACTGGCAAGACAAATACACAGCACATCTCAAAGCCAGAATTATACATGACTTAAATAGAGAGTGTAGTTGACAGGTCTGTTGGCTAGAGCTGCGGAGAACGATGATGTACGCACCCCGATGCGTTGTCAAGCGAAATATTCAACCGTGGCAATGTGATTGAGAGGCATTAGCTGGGCTGTGAGATCAGTCTAAACTACTGGAGCCAAACAGGACAGATCAGCTCATTCCGTTCCACATGTTAACATTTGACGATCTTGGAGTTGCGACATCGGACCAACACTCTTCTCTACTCACTCACCGGTGTTAAAACTCCTCATCTCAATCTTTCTGTCTTTCTCTCTCTCTTTCTTTAGAAATTATGTCAATAACTCTTGTCAAAATACCGTTGGACAGTCACAGCCAGCAGTATATCATTCTTGGTTGGGGGGCTGGTTAATCATTAGGTGAAAAAGCCAGCTAACATAAATAAAGACATCACTGTTTGCGTTGACTAGATTTCTTCGTAATCCACCAGGACATCTGCAAGGAAAACATTGCTGTTGATTTAGGGGAGAATGTTTTCATCTGGCTGGCCCGTTCTCTGAGCAACGAGACTCGAGCTAATTGAAACCAGTCGTCAATGCTCAATTGCGCTGCTGCTTTGAACTAAGCAAAGGGACACTCGCGGTTTTGTATGAAAAAAAAGAATCATCGCATTCACACAGCCGGACAATCTCCAAAAGGGGAGAAGGAAATGCTTGAAGTGAGAAACCTTGATCAACGCAGAAACCCGAAAGAGGTGAGGTGTTGGTCGCTGATAAATGGCACCAGGTAGCTGAATAACATCCAGGTCAGAGGTAGAAGCAGCTCCAACTGTCCCGCTCTCTCGTGGCCTGTCTCAACCTCTCAAGGACCACTCTGTGCCAGGTGATTTGTCAAAGGCTAAGCTGACCTTACAACTCAGTCCACTGTCGTAACAACAAGAGGGATAGACTGAGAGAACAGAACGCAAGGACAGGAGAGACGGAGAGAAGAGAGGGATAAGAAAGTGAGACGGAGAAAGTGTAAATGTAAAAAGAAAGATGAAAATAGAGAGGACGAGAGAGTGAAAAATAGAGCGAGAGCCTGAGCTGATGCTAATTGCTTGGGATACAGCAGTACGCTGGCACTGAGAGAGAGAGAGAGAGAGACAGAGAGAGAGACAGAGAGAGAGACAGAGAGAGAGACAGAGGGAGGGAGGGAGGGAGGGAGGGAGGGAGGGAGGGAGGGAGGGAGGGAGGGAGGGAGGGAGGGAGGGAGAGAGAGAGAGGGAGAGAGAGAGAGACAGAGAGAGAGAGAGAGAGACAGAGAGAGAGAGAGATGCCGCAAAATGACTGCTGCAGCTTTTCCCCAGCCTTCGCCTTCTCTGTCAAAAACACATTCATTATACCTACTCTCCCTACTGGGACTGAGTCACATGTGCTGAAGCATGCTGAACCACTTTGTCAGGGACTCACACTGTGTGTGTGTGTGTGTGTACACATGTATGTGTGTGTGGTGGGGGTGGGTGGCGGTGGGGGGGGGTTGTTGCTTGTGTGTTTATAGTCGTATCGTTGTTGTTGTGCTTGTAGAGGACAGGGGATGAAGGTGGACATGATAAACTGGTGTTCGGGTTTACTGGTGTGCAGACTGCAGGCAACGGCGGCGTGACAATGTAGCGTGCACTCATTTGGAGTATGCCATATATAAACATACAGATATGCACATGGATCTCATACACACACTGAATAGCGGACAGACAAACACACACACACACACGAACAGACACAAAAACACACATGTGGGTATCATTTATTGATACAGCACATTTGAGCCCTGTATTTTGCTGGATGAGTTAATTGGAAAACAACAAAACAATTAAAAAAAGAATTACAGTAAGTTGGAGAATTCTTTAAAAAAGTATGCTAACCACTAGCTATGTCAGTGATAGACTTCTATGACTTCCTAGCTTTTATTTTGTTTCCAAAAACTCAAATTAATTAATATTTGGTAGAGCTGTATTTTGCTGCAATACAGAAACAATGTATTTTAGGGTATGTACAGCTTTGCACACAGCGTCAGAGGAAGGTTGGCCCATTTGTTTTGGCAGATTTGCTACGTGTTATTCAGGTCTGTTGGATCATGATTGTGTGGACCAGAGCTTTTTTAAAGAGTGTGCGGTAGATTCGGAAAGAGGACTAATATCTGTAATTTTATTGAACATTTGCACCACTCTCATGGTGGTGGTGATGGTTGCTTGATATTATTGTGTCTTGAGTTCCGAATCATTTTCCTTTTGGAGGATGTAACAGGTTTTCAGTAAAGGCCAGTTGTATCCAGTACAGGCCAGTTTTATCAAGTACAGGCCAGTTTTATCCAGTACAGGCCAGTTTTATCCAGTACAGGCCAGTTTTATCAAGTACAGGCTAGTTTTATCAAGCACAGGCCAGTTTTATCCAGTACGGGCTAGTTTCATCTCGTACATGCCAGTTTAATCCAGTACAGGTCAGTTTTATCCAGTGGAGGCCAGTTTTTGCCAGTGCAGGCCAGTTTTATTTGTGCGCAATCACTCCACTACAATTAACTGAAGTCTGTAGATTCTTTAAAGTGATTGTTGGCCTCTGTCACTTCTCACTTAAGTCTTCTTTTTTTGATGGACAGTCTTTTCTCGGCAGTGCCTGGGTGGTGTAAAGCCGCTTCCATTTCCTGATTATTGATCCAACAGTGCTGACTGGTATATCTAAACACTAATATATACTTGATATTAATTTGTGGCCTTTTCCTAATCCATGTAATTGTTTTTTTCTCTAACTCAGAATGGTCTTTAGTCTTCATTTGACTACCGTTTCACAGCTAGACCTATTCTTTGACCCCCACGCCCACTACCACACCCCAGTACCACGCCCCACTACCACACAACGCAGTACTACGCTCCACTACCACACCCCAGTACCACGCTCCACTACCACACCCCAGTACCACGCCCCCTTACCACAACACAACCCAGTACCACGCCCCACTACCACACCCCAGTACCACGCTCCACTACCACACCCCAGTACCACGCCCCCCTTACCACACAACACAGTACTACGCTCCACTACCACACCCCAGTACCACGCCCCACTACCACACCCCAGTACCACGCCCCACTACCACACAGCAGTACCACACCCCAGTACCACGGCCCACTACCACGCCCCAGTACCACACCCCAGTACCACGCTCCACTACCACACCCCAGTACCACGCCCCAGTACCACACCCCAGTACCACACCCCACTACCACACCCCACTACCACACCCCAGTACCACGCCCCACTACCACACGCAGTACCACACCCCAGTACCACGCCCCACTACCACACCCCAGTACCACGCCCCACTACCACACCCCAGTACCACACCCCACTACCACACCCCAGTACCACGCCCCACTATCACACCCCAGTATCACACCCGAGTACCACGCCCCCTCCCCACACCCCAGTACCACACCCCAGTACCACGCCCCACTACCACACCCCAGCACGCTCATGCTACCCCAGCAGAACTCACCTACCCCACTGCTAACCTCCCCCATTTCCCATCAGCCTTGCACTAATCACAGACAGATATACAGTATGGTAGCTTGTCAATGGACTATACCTGTTGTTCGGTGTCCTCCTCGTCACTGCTGATCTTCAGGTCATCCTCAAGCATTCTGCAGAAACACAGATCAGTCAGGTCAAATAAAAGGTGATCAATGGTTTTACCTGGGTTGTAAAAAAGTCACATTATTATACCCACAATTCAGTATTGTGGCAGATGCACTAATAACACAATACCTTATTGGATGCCGTCATATTCATCCTATATAAATCCATCTCACAGTACCACAGAGAGAACAAAAATGCATCTTTTACATTTCCAGTGTGATTAATGGCATTACTCTGTTCTCTGCAATACATATCATCATTCAATTAATTTCAACACTGACAACACCCCCATCCTTTAGCTTGCTACAGTATAGACTCGTAAACTATAAGAAAGTGTGTTCTGGAAGAACGATGTCATCTGACAAACTGCTACGGGTTTTGATGATATCATATTAAAAACACAATAAAATCTGTCCAGAAGGCAGATGACCAACGAGTTAATGCCCAGTAACCTACATTTCTACAGATAGCTGCCCTTGAGCCAGTCGGCAGCTCTAACACCACATGTCTGTAAAAACGAACACAAGTAATGAATTTTCCTCAGTGTTCGAACAATAAAAGGAGTTCTATGGGAATGAGAAATGTGTTTAAAGTTTCGTTTTCTATGACCTAAGCTGCCGTGCAGCATCTTAGATTGGGCAGAACTTTGAACAAAACTACCAGTCATTACCATGGTAATATTTAACAGATGTCAATAGCAACCCGGACAAAAAGCTGGGTGGCTGTTGTGGAAGCTCCCAGAGGATTTACATTCATTTGTATGTCTAAACCTTCTATAAGAGAAGTACCACAATGAAAATTGACCATTTTGGGGACATAATGCCAGTCCCCAAGACGGTAAGGTCTAGCTTCAGTCTAGGATTTAGGTTTAAGCTAAATGCTAGGTTTAGGGTAAAAATTACATTTGGGTTTGGCTTGAATTTTTTTTTAAAGATGGGGTTAGATTTTTTTGTGGTCAGGGTTAAGCTAATGGTTAGGGTAAACAGGATTTAAATTTATTTGATACACCATTTAAAATTAACACACCGTATGACAGGGAACAAATCAACTGAATCCCTTTTTAAAATCTATTATCCAACTTGGAGTCATTGATTGACATTTTGGCCAACGCAGCAGCTCCTTTTACCGGAGCTCAAAGCACATCTGAGTCCCTTGCTAAACTTCAGTGAAGCAGTGTCTAATGATTCAGATACATACAGAAACGTTTTGAGGAAGCTCGGTTGAAGCCAAGAAAATAAAATGATTTACAACATCCCGTCACTCCATCAGGACAACTGAACATGGAAACTGAATCATAAACCCACACACTGAGTCTTTGCACTGAAACCATGCGTTATATTAGCATTTAATTAGGAGAAATCAATCCGATTGGTTCCAGTGATGGTTGGCGAGGCTCATCTGAATTGTACGGTTGGCACTGCCACTGTTTCATCCTGTTCCGTGAGAATTCCTTTCGGGGAAAAAAACCGCTCGTCTTCATTAACAAGACAGGAAATGCACGGCGGAACATGCCAGCACATTGTTTACGCCTAGTGATGGCTCATGAGATGATTACAAGAAACCGCAATCCCACAGCCAAGAGAGAGACATGGAGAGAGAGAGAGGTATTCTGGAAGACAATCGTCATGATGAACACAGTGTGTTGGTGCCAGAGCCTTTGCAGTGAGACAGCTTCCTCTGGTGAAGTGGTCCAGCTGCCTCTTAGATCTCTGACTCTGGCTGCATCCCAAATCGCATGGTATTCATTCTATGAGGCACCACGACACATTTGTTCATGTTAAGACTCAACCACCGACTGGTGCCGTAAGTACAGCGTCTCCGGCAGTTTGCGTGAGGTTCGGAATTTGATTGTTCAATCCGATATTAATTCAATCTGTGAGATTTGGTAAAGATCCACCCCTAATGGCTGTTGGTCAGCATCTAGGTATTCCATCGTGCTGCGCTGTGTCTTACTGGCAAAGTATTGACAATACTTGCAGCATACTGTGGCTAAGCTGATAAAAAAGAATACACCTTATACAAAAGGAGTGAATGAAGGATTCATTGACTGTGTAAGGAGTGGCGAGCATTGTGCCAGTCAGCAGGGCAGGATTGTTTGAATGAGTAAAGACAGGAAAGAAGTGTCTCATGAAGGTTAAAGGTCAAGGGTAGAACATGAGTGGTTAGTATATAGCAAGAGAGGAGAAGGGGAGGATCAGAAAGGGAAGGTTGGTCTAAGTAGGGTGAGGTGGAGGGTTTAGAAGAGGAAGGTGAGATGAAGGACAGAGCAAAACAGGACAAGCCGCGAGGTGGCGGGTTGAGAAGAGGAACGGTGATAGTGAGATGAAGGACAGAGCAGAACAGGACAAGCCCAGACTAGAGCAGCACAGCTGGTGGAGGACACCAACACAGCAACGTGCGGTGTCTCCCGGCGCTAGTCCGCTAGAGAGCTAGCGTAATGAAAGGCTAGGGAAAGGTGCAGGCTGTGATCATTAGCCACCAGCTAACCCTCAATCATTACCTGAGTCTGTATATCT
This sequence comes from Dallia pectoralis, assembly GCA_029465975.1. Taxonomy (NCBI): domain Eukaryota; kingdom Metazoa; phylum Chordata; class Actinopteri; order Esociformes; family Umbridae; genus Dallia; species Dallia pectoralis. The sequence continues at coordinate 17,248,287 of CM055729.1, read as the reverse complement.
GTCAGCACCATCAGGAGGTGTCCCTCTCCACTCTAAACACTTCCAGACTTTCACCATAAAATGGCTGTAAACTATGACTTAAGTCTTATCCAAATAAATAAGAAAAATATAGAGTTTTTGCACACAAAATAAAAGCTAGGAAGTAAAAGAAGGCTAGCTATCACTAACTTAGTGCTAGCGGTTAGCAATTCTACATATTTACAGTATTAGAAGGTTACCTATACCTATCATTGCATGGTTCATATGCACACATGCAATCAATTAATTGGGTGGGGCCATGATGGAGACATTGGGCTTAAACAGTCCTGAAAGATGGCGGTTAACTCCGAGTTATAAAAGAAAGATCTTTAGAAGAATGATCTTTACGTTTATGCATTGGGTCCTACCAGCATTCATGGGATATCCGCACAATCAAATGACGGCTTTAATGACATTTTCCTCACTGAATGAAGCTGCCAGATTAGTAAGCAAGCAAAAAAATGCAAGCATTAGTCGGACAATATATATAAAAAAATATTCTAAAAACACTCTAAAAACACAAGTCTGTCTCACTTTTCTTTGCTGGTGTTTTTGTGTGAACATTGTGCTTTCTTATGTGCTGACAGTATGCTGTGAGCTCCACTTCCTGGATGATGAGGCAGAAACTTAAAGCATTATTTTTTATTTTCAGAAATGTGATGGTTTTACTCTTTTATTATCATGTGTTGGCAGTAAAGAATACACTAAGGATTTGGAACAGGCCTCCCATAACTGACCATTAAGAATTGGGCCTTGCTGATTTTTCTGCAATTTAAAGATTCACAAGTGATTCTTTATTGATTTCTGTTTGAGATACGGTGTGATTAGTGATTATTTTCTGCCTGAACCAGAAGAGTTAGACGTCATGACAGTGAAATGTTCTCGAAAGCTAAACATGCACATGCTGAAACTCTGTGGTGGTATTAGATCATGTTTCATATATTACTATATCAACGCCTGACTGACATCAGTTGAGAGAAAACAATTCATCAGTGAATCCCACCGGCATGTGGTAAATGCTGGCTTGTCAAAAACCCTCCAGAAACCCATTCCAAACATATGTAATCACCAACGTACTGGTGTTGACTTTTCTCCTGAACACAAAATTAAACTGTTTATCGCAAAGTGTAGTATGTGTCAAGGTGTCACCGATACACTAGTGCACTCTCTTTTCCCGGCGCCCATACCCCTACCTATGCCAACAACAGGCCCTGGACCTGCCCAATTTATTACCATTATTATCACGCGCTCGCATGATTTTTAAATGGATTGCCAGGGCTGCCAGATTGACATTTAAGTGTGACCCTTCTGGGTTTCCAGTCTGATGGCTGAGGCTACATATGTTAGGCATAGTCCCCCATGCTTTAGATACGCGGGCTGACAGTAGCACAATAGCAGCCCACCTCCCCATGAGCGCAAGGGGGGCATCTCACCCTGATCAAAGAGGGGGGTGGAGACGTAAAAGAAAATGGGACTCATCAGACCAGGCAACCTTTTTTCACCGCCCCAAGGTCGAGTTCAGGCCCTCGCATGTGGACGGCGCTTTCACCAGTGGACAGCGGTCATTATGGGGTCATGATAGGGAAATCATGGGGTCATCGTGGGGTCATCATGGGCACTCTGACCGGTCCGTGGCTACACAGACCCACACACAGCAGGGTAATATGCCCTGTGTATTGTGACTCATTTACAAGTTTAATGTGAATTGTGCCACAGTAGACCTTCTGTCAGTTCGGAGCAGTCTAGATATTTGGATTGTCCCTCCTCGAACCGAACTGTCGGTTGGTGCTTACGACTGCTGACCAGAAGCACCCTACCAGCAACGACCATATAAGGCTGGCCAAAATAATTAGGGCCTTCTGGAAAGTTGCTCATGTCTTTTAACCTGCTCATTTCTCCTGCATTCAGAATGTTGACTACGAGAACTACGAGAACCTACCATCATTGAACCCAGACCTTGACAGGTGCCCTCGTCAGGAGATAACCAACACCATTCGCTTAACCGGTGAGTGGTCATAATGTTCTGTCTCATCAGTGTATGAACACATATTGAACGCGATCCACCAACTGACGTAGGCAGGTGATAATTGTGCTGATGAAAGGGGGCGTGTTCCGTGTGATGTTCCGCCTCGGGTCCTTTTGTGATGCTGCGATAAACAAGCGAGTGTTGGAAGCTGAGAGAAGAACAGACACTGAGGTGGAGGGTTGTCTGGCTTGTTATGTTCCTCAGAGGCACGGGAGCAGAGAACGTCTCCGGAACATTCCCTGTGCATGCCCATTCCGTATATATTGCCTTGGAAGTGGAAGCCTGCAAACGCAATTGCTATGGGGGCCTTAAAATGAGTCAGCTTACATTGAATTGAACATGGACGAATGGAAGTAAATAAAGATGCTACACATTTTTCCGCGAGAAATGTGTGTGCGTGCGTGTGTGTGTGAGCTTTCGCAGCGCTCACATGCAACGTGTCTGTCATTACACTGTTCTCCAGCCCTGAGACACTGCTTTGTGTTCTAGATCTGTCACTAAGAGCACTTGTCTGCGGAGCCAGTGAGCTGAGAAAGGCCCATCGACACTTCCTATATCACTCTCCCGGCAATATGTTTACACGTGCGGAGGTCTGAGCTACAGGACGCACACAGGAATCAGTGAGCAAGATAAAGCGGGCAGCGGGCGCGCTACGACAATAGGTTAATGCATGTTTAAATGCACACACGGAATAATAGTGTGGAAGAAACGACCGTGCACTGTGCACTATGAAGTGGAAATAAGCTTAGGAACCAAGATCCGGGGATCTGAGCGAGAGTTTACCGAATCCTCCTCTCTTCGGCTGCGCCCGCCTTCCAGCTTTCTGTCAGACCGGCCTGTGATTTACAGTAGGGGCTCTTTCTGGCCCCGCTAAACACACAGAGCGCTTTCACGGCCTCCGCCATCCTCTGAAGCCTATCTTTTTTGAGCAATGGATTATTTAGATTGGCCCAGAGCCATCTCCCACTTGGGTTTCTGACAACATGAGAGAGAGAGAGGGACTGAGAGAGGGAGAGCTGTCTGGAGTGTCACATCAAGAGGGCTTCCTTAACGGTTGTGACGGACACCTTCTCCTCCCCTGCCTGATTGAGAGCCTCTACTGTAGTTTCCACAGTTCACAAACCATCTGGCTAGCGCTTTAAATAAACTCCCCCTGGTCTTGGTCACATATAACGGGTGTGTCCTATTCGCTGTTAACGGAGCTCACATAAATAACGTGATGCGGTGAATTCACTGTAAACATTTATCTTTTGAGTGATCGAACACATGAGGCACAGTGGCCAATCAAAAACACTATAAATCCATGTAATCCTCAACTATATTACGGAACATAATTGGGTTCCCGAAGAAAAGCATGAAGAGAAAAACAGTGATTTCATTTTACATGGGGTCTTTGGAAAAACTGTGAGTGGTGGTTGTTGCCATGGCATTGGCCCGTGACGTGTGTGTGTGAGTGAGTGTGTGTGCGTGTGTGTGTAAGTGGGGGGGGGGGGCTATGCTGCAGCTTTGGTCCAAACATTAGAGACTGGAGCCTCAGCATCCTGTCTTGGCAGCCCTTTAGGCCACAGGCAACCTTTTCCTAGGCAGGCAAGCAGCCTCTCTCCCTCTCTCTCTCTCTCGTTTCTCATTCTCATTTCCCCTCATGTCCCCCCTCTCTCCCCCTTTCCCTCTGTCACTCCACTGCACCGGGCATGACTAATGCTAGGAGATGAATTCCACTTTGATGACTTCCTGACTTTATATAGGTCTCTGCAGAGAGCCATGTGATATAAATACCGTGGAAAGCAGAGACATCACTGGAAGCCAATCAGATGGAAGCAAAGGGCGACTTCGCTCCCACAGGGTTTTGGACCTACATGAACTTCATGTTAATCCAACATGCCATTTGGTGAAGTAAGGAACCATTGGTTAACCATGAGGTCATTGCATTGTGTCCTGGCTCCCTCTGTGAAGATGACAACACTGACACCTGATTGTGACGGGAGGATGGTGACTTAATGACTACATAGCTATCCTAACCACACTGACAACCGGGACACTTTTAAACCGATGAATAATGCCAAAACGTCACGTCATCGAAGACAGGACATAAATAATAGACACGTTACATAATAATAACCAAACAGACCAAATCACTCTTTGGGGTGCTGGTCAGGAAGTCACCTGGGGACTCAATAGAAGACAAGGTCGGCTACAAATAAGCCCTTAAACAACTGAATATTCTCTTTCCCACCTAAATGTATTTTTTTTCTTTTATCAAATGTTGTTCTGAAATTCCACTGAGTCCATTATTCATGAGCTCCCTCATCTCCTCAGCGAGCATCTCCACACTCCAAATCATAGAAAGGCACACTGGGACAGAGGGAGCGCTGACACTGTAGCTGGATAGGGAATGTTTAAACTGCATTCCAGGCCTTGAACATCGTAACAAAACACAGACGTGTTTGTCGCCGTTTCCACGAGCGAGAGTGTTTTAACGTAAACCCTAACGCTGCCAATCACTTGTGCCTATGTTGTATTTGCTATGTTAGTAGCTAGGGAGGAGAAAGACACAATGCTTAAGCTGAAGTCAATGCATTCAGCTTCACCAATCAAAGCTGGTATTGACCAAAATGCTCTTGCCTTGGGCTTTCTCCCTCTTAACATTTGAACCGGTTAAATCGTTGATGACCTCTCCAATAAGAGCAGTGTCTTTGAGCGAAACAAAACCTTGTGTTTAATTGGGGAATAAGAGCTTACTATGCAACATCGATGAGAATTGAAAATAGAACGCTTCCAGCAAAAGCAGCTGAGCACAAGACCGTGTTTTCATCATCAAGACTTCAAAAAAGTGTTTTAATTTGTTCACACTTGTCTGATCACCACGCGAATTCTACTCAGGACCGCCATAAAGAAATAAATGTTGTTTTAAACACTACAAATCCCACAATGTGCTGCATGTCCACTTCCATATATCCTTTTGTGAGTGATAACACTTCCACTCGTAACCGTCAGTCCTCCACTGGGCCTGTTTGACACCAAACAGTGTGGACCAGGTCTTCCGTGACTGGGGGATACAGGCAGTGTTGTCAGGGTGGTGCTGTTGTGAAGTGCCGGGCGAGATGGAGAGAAGTGACCCATGAAAGGGTTAACAGAGAGAGATAGAGCGAGAGAGATAGAGCGAGAGAGATAGAGCGAGAGAGATAGAGAATGCCAGCTGCTCTGTTTGTTTGTGAAGAATGCTTCCCTCAGCTGGGAATTCGGCAGGCTTTTCACAGGGACTTGTTTTGCAGGGGAACAAAGCTGAAACCATGGCGGCATTTCTCCCCCGAGGCTTTTTCAAAATAATTAATCAAATGAATACTCACGACTTCTGTGGCACGGGCTTGGTTGCAGGCTTGTTGCCGGGAACATTGCACCGCTCTGCAAAAATCATTTTCATTTAAATGTCAGAGTGCTGTTTTTGATTAAACCCTGAACAAATGTGAGCTTATTATCAATTTAGCTTTTTCTCAATGTCACACAGCATTACGTCTCTGTTTAAATGGACGGCGCTCCAGTTGTCAATCGGCGCAATGGCCTTCCGTCTATTAACATCATGTGAGGCAGATTCAATCGGAAAGTGTGCGAAGAAAAACTGTAAAGCAGGCTTACTTTGTCCGGTGTATCCGGAGGGCAGGTGTTGTGACTCCTGAGAAGAGAGGGAGGGTGAGAGAGGGAGGGTGAGAGAGGGAGGGTGGGACGGGGGGAGACAGAGAAAACAAGTGTGCATCAAACAGCGTCAAATACATTAGCACACACGCCGAGGTGATACGAGAGTATAAACGGGAGGGAAATAGCTCGGCTGATGGATTTAATTGATTTTACACTAATACAATTAGACAAGAGCACACAAATCACGTGTCAGTGTGCGTTGAGTGGGCTGAGTAGGCAGCAAATGTCTTAGTTAAAAGATGGCACCATTAAATCGGGATTTATAGACACAGGCTTATTATTAGGAAAGTCAGGCTGGGTCAAGCTATGAGATTCAGACCATGTCCCATTAAGACACAAATAAGAGGGCTTTAGCTGCAAAATGAGGCATCAGGGGATTTGGGACTAGAGGGAGAGGGAGAGAGAGAGGCGAGAGGAGAAAGTGAAGGCTAGGAAAGACACAGGCACAGGGAGCTAGCGGAGAAGAGGAGGAACGGGCTGAAGGACAATGGATTATATTGGGGCTAAATCACACACTATTAGCGCGGCTAAAGTGAGCTGACAGGAGTTTCTCCTTAAAAAGTAAATACGTCGCATGCAGCCAGCCAAATTAAGTCCTGTAGTAACCATCCGGCAAATAGCAGTGGCAGAGTGCCAAACCACACCCTATTCCGTATCTGTCAGGGGCTCGTAGTCTAAATAGTGCACTATGCAGGCAATAGAGTGCCATTTGCGATAGAGGCTCCATCGTTCACTCTCTGGTGCCCTGGGTGTCTCGCTGGTCCTTTACTGTGACAGTCTGACAGGCTCTTGGTAGGACAACAACCCTGGATCCAATTTAATACTTCTTCTACTGAATTTGTTTGCCTTCCCACTGACACACAGATCATGTGATTACTGCTAAACAAACAAGTGGCAGTATGAAATGATCCTCTTGACGAGGACAGTGGTAGTTCAGAATGCACACAGGCCATTATAATGACCGTGCAGAACACTACTACTGACAATACTAATATCAGAACATTTAGCTAAATAGTCCCTACTGATTAACTTCTAAATTAGATGTTTTTCATGACTATACAGGGGCCCATGAGGGGACATGGCGAATGGAATTAAAACGAAGTAGGCTGACGGTTGCTATTGCTCTCTGGACGAGGGTGGGCAATGGGGGGGTTCATTTCTAGTCAGGTTGAGGGTTGCTTTCAGAGACTGCGGTGGGTGGGTTGACAGATTGAAGTTTTGGTCCACCTATCAACACAACACATAGAGCAGGACACTGATGCTTCAGTTACCATGGGGATTATCTGTCAGGAAGGAGTTGCATGAAGGTGATGTGCAACAATTTCAGTGATCACCTTTTTACAGAATAAAGATACAAAGCTACAAAGCTAACCGTGCCACAAGTGTCGTTCATCTAGATCTAGATTTTGTAGGACACATATTATAGGACACATATCGTAGGCCACATTTCCTAGGCCACATATCGTAGGCCACATATCGTAGCCACATATCGTAGGCCACATATCGTAGCCACATATCGTAGGCCACATATCGTTGGCCACATATCGTAGGCCACATGTCGTAGACACATTTCGTAGGCCACATATCGTAGGCCACATGTCGTAGGCATATATCGTAAGCCACATATCCTAGGCCACATATTGTAGGCCACATATCGTAGCCACATATCGTAGGCCACATATACTAGGCCACATATCGTAGGCCACATATCGTAGCCACATATCGTAAGCCACATATCCTAGGCCACATATCGTAGGCCACATATTGTAAGCCACATATCGTAGGCCACATATCCTAGGCCACATATTGTAGGCCACATATCGTAGCCACATATCGTAGGCCACATATACTAGGCCACATATCGTAGGACACATATCGTAGCCACATGTCGTAGGCCACATATCGTAGCCACATATCGTAAGCCACATATCCTAGGCCACATATCGTAGGACACATATCGTAGCCACATGTCGTAGGCCACATATCGTAGCCACATATCGTAAGCCACATATCCTGGGCCACATATCGTAGGACACATATCGTAGCCACATGTCGTAGGCCACATATCGTAGCCACATATCGTAAGCCACATATCCTAGGCCACATATCGTAGGACACATATCGTAGCCACATGTCGTTGGCCATATGCATGAGGACTCACCTTGGAGGGAATGGGAAACTTAGTCTGCTCTGCCTTGCCTGGAGTGTGGATGGCAGTCAGGGGAGGAGGCCAGGAGTGGGTCATCTCCTGTGGAGAGAGATATCTGTCAGGTCAGCCATTTCATATATACACAACACACACACACACGGACACACACACGGACACATACACAGTCAAAACACACTGTGCACGCTACACATTTCTATATGTTTTCACACAGCTCTTCTCAAAACATGCCAAACAAGCAACACTCATTCCGGCTGCTAATCTACATGCGAGTGAAGAAGGCGGCTTCCAGGCTTTTATAATTACTGCCGCTCAGAGGCAACCCAAGCCTCATGAATATTAATGAGGAAATGAAAAAAGAGTAGTAATAGGGTCCTTAACCTCCTGTTTAATTGTGCTGGGTCTAGATCTGGGTCTTTGGGCTTGTCTGGCTGTGTTCCCCATGCCTGTCTGCAGGGAGCAGCCTGTGTGGCTTTCTCTACGGGGCTTAACCAACCATCAGAAAGTGAGGCCTTGAACATCTGTGTGAAGCTGAGCCGGAATCAAACAGCAAATTCACCCATGTGCTCGATCTGAGGTGAAACCCGGTGATAGTTATAGAGGCAATTCTGATAGAACAAAACCGTATGATAATTGAAATATAATATATTGTTTCTCTCTGAGGGACAACCTGGAGACAGGCCCAAACCCGGTACTGTCTGCGGTAAATGAGGACATCTGGACACTTCAGTGTGTGTGACAGAATCCGCCAGAGATAAGTTGTGTCTGTTTTTCACACACACACGCGCGTGCACAAAAACACACACGCTCATAAAGTCACACACTCACAGGCCACTTGAGCGTGCTCGGAATGCATCACGAGCACCGCGTTCTTCTGTAAACGAGTGCCGTTTAAATCTTAGATAGATTGTCAACAAGTTAGCTAATTGATGCTTATTACAGACGCTAAATCTACTGACCAGATTGTTTTTCACTGACGGCGGCCCAAATGCTGGGCTGGAGTCTATGTATCACAAGATGTCAATGGAATAATTTCAGTAGGATACTTCTGAAGTAATAAGGACTGCAGTTTATTCTGTGAGGAGATCGAACTTCATAGATCACCATACATTGATGTTGCATTCTGGGAAGATGCGCGGATGACATTATGTCTGCCGGCCTCGGGCCTACCCTTGAACATTACTGACCACCTTCACATCCACCGACCATAAACAGCTATAAACGTCAACGTACTTCCGTGACCACGGCTCTGGCCATTTACTTGAAGCTGTACAGGAAGCACTTAAACCCAACTGATCGATGGAGCTGCTGTCATACTGCGTTTGGTTTTCACTTAGTACTTACGGGACATCGGAGAAAATCATCGGACTTTTTGGTGAAATTCTTGTCGACTTTATCAAATGTATTTTCAATACAACCTAGGCTAGCGTTATTGCAATCTCACGTCGGCGTTTCACTAAGTTCTTTCTAAGCTTATGTTCTGCCCAAGAATGCAATATGATTGGCTTCTGAAAAACACACAATCCCATCATTTGTGTAGGATTCTGTGAGGGCAGAGAGGAGCTGGCTGTGCCCTTGCAAGGCATCGAGCAGCAAATTAAATGTATTAAAAGCCAGCGAGCGCGGCCCCCAAACCAAACAAGACTATCCAAACACAGCTAAACAAGGATCGACAACTGTATAGTGTATCCTGTGATGGCAGCGCAGGCCGCTGAATAAAACCTATGTGCGTTAAGATAAACAGAAAGCGGTATAATATTCTTAGCTGACTGTCTTCTAAAACACTTTTATTCCGGGGATGAATAGTTTTGATTCATTCCCTAAATCTGTGAAGAGGTCTACAGTAAAGTATGAACGCTGGTTCCTCATATTATGCGTCTTCACAGATCAACTGCCCCCATCAATGCGCTTTGAACAGGACACCATAAACTTTAGTAAAGTCTGTCTCCCAGGATACAGGTCTATTGTGGACTAAAGCTGTCTATCTCGCCACCATTACAATACTTTATCTATCGCTCTCTTCGTGCCTTCGTCTTCCGTGTTCAGTTTATTACATGTAATTATTTCGTCTTAATAAAACGAAGAAAAGTGTGCACGGAGAGCCAAATTTAGAGATCAGGTCATTTATTAAAGTCAGTTTTTCATAATCCTACTAGTTTATGTAGTATACTACATAAACGTTCCTTCGGCTTAGCTTCTCTTCCTCTCTGTCTGTGTCTCTCTATGGAGCAGAAAATATCAGCTGGGTCAACCTGCGGGCTGGCGAGAGGAAGGCGAGTGGAGAGCAGGGCATATGTAGACAGATGAGGTGCCAGGGGTGTGACACTGCTACCTCGGCGGTACTGTTATGTATGAAGTATTACCTTGTAGAAGGCAGTGCATTGTGGTATTGGGGTGGAAATGTTACTCGGGTTATAATGCATCTGCTGCTTTCCTGTTAATCAGCAACAGTGAAGGAGAATACGGGCCTGCAATTTATAATATATACCACACATAAACACACACACACACACACACAGCTGGGTAAGCAAGAGAGCCATAATCTCACCTTGTAATTCGATCTGGATCATTTTCCTAAGCAGCCTTCACATTTTGTCTCAATTTAATTAATTCAGTTGACACATTCACTCACTGTCGACAGAATGCAGAACGCAGGTACGAACCTTTAAAAAAATTCGCTACATTCAATTAAACTCCTATTTTAGAGGATATTATGAATAAAAAAGTCACATCTGAAAAGTCTAGGTGTAAATAATCCTGGGTTATAATTGCCTTGCCTTTAGCTGATATCCGACACTAAAGGCCATTTAAATAATAGCGTCTATAGCCATTGATCACAGTAAGAGACCCAGCTTGTCACAACAACAGAGGTTTGAAAGGCAGTAGTGCTACGAGGCCCACCCAGAACAGAACAGGCTTTCTTTCCACTTGTTATTTTCAGTCGCAAGAGCAGGAGAGGGAGGGAGGGAGGGAGGGAGGTCGGGAGGGAGGGAGGGAGGGAGGGAGAGAGAGAGAGAGAAGGCGGGCATCAGCCGATTCATTGTGGCAGACTATGTCACACCGGGAGAAGTACCTGTCATTATACACGCTGCGCCTGGCTGGTGTGTTTGCTAGCAGAACATAGTGTCTAAATAGGCCGTCTACAGTGCATAGACAACAATGTGCTGGTTATTGAATGCAGCCGTCCTCTGGCTCTAGTTGTTCCTCTACATTATTTTAACACTCTCGTGTCACATTTGATACGTGGAAGAGAAAGTACTGCTGGGAAATTCTAGTCAACGAAAATAAAAATAAAACTTTGAAAATGTTGTTGTTGATTCGACGGTGTTATTACATGAGGTAATAAATAGCACCACTGGGTTATAATTAGACTGTGCTCGTTAACTAGCCATCTACACATATGGCCGTCTAATCCAATTGATAATGTATCATTGAGGTCAATGGAGATACAACACTTTGTGCCTCTGTAGCATGTAGCGCACTCTATATTCTCCTGTAGTTGATAATGTACGCAGGCGTCTGTAGCTGGCGGGGAGGACTGAACCTTATCTGAATCTTATCAGGCACTGCTTCAGTATAAAGGAAACCATTGCCACTGACGCCATTCAAGAGAAAATAACCTCACAAAGCCGAGCTAGTACCCCAGAAGCACAGAGAATATTGAGTATTTTTGAGATATGCATTTGAAAGACATCTAGGGGCATGTCAATTTTATTAGCTCATATACAGAGGATGACGAGTAGCACTCATGGGGCAGGAACATCATGACTAAGACATTGCAATCGTTCAATAAATGTGTCTACAGTCTTCTGACGATCCAGCCGACAAGTGAGTGCGCACGGACTTCAGACGCTCGCTAAAGTGGCAGCGGTTCAGAGTGTGCGTGTTTGTGCTCCTCTCTGAGTGACTCCTGGTACACCACCGCGAGTCACTCCTCCCGCAACATCTCTCCTGCTCCCCACTGTCAGGGGCGAAGCTTTGCCTCTACATGGCAGTGTTCTCTCTCTCTCCCTCTCTCTCACGCTCTCTCTCTCACGAACTCATCGCTGCCTTACCTAGGCCGGCCGTTGTCATAACTCACTATGACGGCCATACTGCCGGTTGCCCGGCAACTGTTATTTGACATCGTCACCCTCCCGGAGGGTTCCCATGTTTGACAGGCCCACATAACTCAGACGCCTGCTTGCTTCGTCAGGGGAAGTGCGCACTCCTCCACTGGTTGCCATGACATCTACGGTACTTCCATCGCCCGAGGCTGTGTAGAAGCTGCACCGGGTTTGTGACTGGAGGTTAGTCGTCACAGTGACGCTTCAATGGCTGCCACTAAACACACTCCGGGCCCCTCAGCCATACAAGGGTATCAATGAATGTCCCTGAATCCCAGTCAATACCGCCCGCCAGCACTAAAGACCGCACAACATCTCTATTGGCTGTGGCTTGTCACTCCTCTCTGACTAGTGTGTCACTTCATGCTGATACATTGCGTAACAACAACTAAGCCAATCTGTGTCGGGCATGAAGATCAAAGTGGAAAAAAAACGGCTAACCTATATGCTGCACAGGAAGACATCTATTTTCAGTCCATCAGGACTCAGTGCCCTTTACATTCAAATTATATCCAGGCTATTAAACACGGAATTGATTTACAAATAAGAGAGTTTCACAGCGTTCGCGAAGGTCAAAGTGCCGCTCGCGCAACAATTCGAGGGGATTTAACTTTGGCTATTTTTTTCACCCGTAATTAATTTTGTCATTGTTGTATTGGAACGCAGGGGCCCATTAGAGTACAACCTGTAGAGGCACGTTTTATTTCCTTCCCTGCACGGGCGACAGAGTCTCTAGACGGATAAGCGACTTGTGTGCAAACAGTTGCTGAGGCGTAACCTGGTGTAATTAACGGCGACCAGAGACAGGAAGTAAATCCCACTCACCCGTAGAATCTCCTCCACACAGCTGGACTCAGTGGACAGGCTGACCTGCACACACACACACACACACACAAAAGAAAAACACACTCGTTAGACATGAGAAAAATACTAACATACATAGTTCAAAAAGAAAGGATTGTTGCCAAAAAAAGGCAGCCAAGAGAGTGCCCCAGGTGTAATAGCTGAACCATTCCAACACAGAATCAATTACAAAAGAAAACTCCCGGAATATTTTATGTTTTCATCCGCAGACACAGAAGACATCAATAGTGAATGGTATTTAATATTCACAGACAGAGAGAGGACAGATATCTCTATATATTCTCAGACATCAGAGATCTAAGGGATGACATCACTTCTTATGGCTCCCAAATAGTCTCAGTCAATCAGCCAAGAACAGCCACCCAACAGCTCTCCCTGCTATCATCTTCTCAGCAGACGAACTTCTGGACCAGCACTGGCCAAGGATCGGACTGGATCAGATAAATCTTTAACTTAGGTCGATGCTATTGCGTCACCCATTGTGTTTTAATTATTGGTAGTATGCTTTAGAACTACAACTCAACTTTCCATTACGCACAGAAAATGCCTGATGTGCCAGCCGGCACTGTAAAAAAGTCAGTATGACACGTGCGACAATAAAATAGCTATTGTGATGCCATGAGGTCATTGTGCACTAATGGCCAAACATCTAACAAAACGTCTCTGCCTCTGTAGACAGATAGCAAATGTGTGAGTCATCACACATGAATTAAAAATCTCAACAGATAAATACCTACTGTAAGTATATATCGTAAAACCTAATCACGAACACAAAGAGTAATGACTATACTGGACATGGCAGATTCACAGCATCATTGACTGTAGCAGGCAGTGTTAGAGTGGAGGGGGGGTACTGGATCTCACACACTCTGCCCTCCCAGTGACATCAGCCCACCCTGAGCATGACTGGGTCAAGGGGCGGTGGTGGTGGTGATGGTGGTGGTGGTGGTGATGGTGGTGGTGGTGGTGATGGTGGTGGTGGTGGTGATGGTGGTGGTGGTTGTGGTGGCGGTGGTGGTGTTGGTAGCGGTGGTGGTGGTGGTTGTGGTGGTGGTGGTGGTGGTTGTGGTGGTGGTGGTTGTGGTGGTGGTGGTGGTTGTGGTGGTGGTGGTTGTGGTGGTGGTGGTGGTGGTGTTGGTTGTGGTTGTGGTGTTGGTAGCGGTGGTGGTGGTTGTGGTGTTGGTGGTAGCGGTGGTGGTGGTGGTGGTTGTGGTGGTGTTGGTTGTGGTTGTGGTGTTGGTAGCGGTGGTGGTGGTTGTGGTGTTGGTGGTAGCGGTGGTGGTGGTGGTGGTTGTGGTGGTGTTGGTTGTGGTGTTGGTAGCGGTGGTGGTGGTTGTGGTGGTGGTGTTGGTAGCGGTGGTGTTGGTTGTGGTGGTGGGGTATGATGTGAGTTTATCCACCTCAGGCAGCATGGCGCTGAGTCGCTACACAGAGCAGAATCCCCTCAGAGGGCTGACCTGTCATATTCCTCCTGCTTTCCTGACCCTTTAGGCCTGTATTTGACACACTGGTCTGAATCTGTGCTGAAAAGCTGCTAAACTACACGCAAAGCCTCTTTGTAAATGGTGGTGAGGGTTAGAGTGGAGAAAAGGTACACAGCAACAATCTGGAATTGTGAAAGTGATTAAATAAACAAACATATTCGCAAAGTGTCCTTTCCACTTAAATCAACTGAACTAGAACTACAGGAAAAATAAATAACAAAATATAAAATGTCAGATGCCAGTTTAACTATTACGCCTAAAAGCCAGAAGTATAACATCTCAAGTACATTTTACCACTTTTCTTTTCGGGTGATATTAGTATGTTTATGACAACGCTGCAGTACAGCTGAGGTCTCAGTCTAAAGGCGTCCGAATACAACCCGGATCCTCATCCCGGATCCTCATCCCGGATCCTCATCCCGGATCCTCATCCCAGATCCCACAAGATCAGGAGCTACAGACCTGCAGAAACAAACTTCCTGTTAGCTTAACCGCCTGCACCTAATATCCTGTTCCCATAGAAACCAACAGGGTGCCTCTAATCAGATGCTTCTCTACTGCTGTCCAGCCACTGTCTCATATTAACCCATGGAACAGGGGCACAGGGGAACGGGGGACAGGGGCACAGGGGCACAGGGGCACAGGGGGACAGGGGCACAGGGGGACAGGGGCACATCGTCACAGGGGGACAGGGGCACAGGGGGACAGGGCCACAGGGGCACAGGGGGACAGCGTCACAGGGGCACATCGTCAGACCGGGACAGGGGGACAGGGGCACAGGGGGACAGGGGCACATCGTCACAGGGGGACAGCTTATGGCAGCCACGTCTGAATTCTATTCCTGTTACCGGTCGGTGAACCCCATTTAGCTTCCACGCGAGACATTTAGATACGCTCCTTTTCTGCCTGGTTCCTAGGCCCCGGGAATGAACAACAAAGGGATCGACGTTCAGCGACAAACTGTTTACACCTACTGAGGCTTACGGGCTTGTCGGGATCAAGTGAGATGTGACGGATATCCAGATCCTTATTTCAGTGTTGTCGTTATGGTTATTATGCTAGAGCTAATCGGACTCGGCTGAGGTAAATCTCAGAGTGATCGTACCATCCGGGTCCTTATCGCAGCTGTTTGTTATTATCACCAGCCCTCTGTGATGCCTGCCTAGCAGGTGATGTTAAGTAATTGTCAAATAATGTTGTGTTAATGCATCTTACACTTGTTCTTGTCACCAAATTAGCAATTAGAGAAAAAACAGCAGTCTATTGTGTGCTTACATTCATATTTGAAATCACTGTTATTGTATGTGTGACTTGTGTTGAAATATACCTAGACATTTTGTTTACTCATTTTGTCACTACTACATCATTTTTAATCTGGAAACACTGAAACGTTATGTAAAATACATGGTACTAAGGTGAATAAGGTTTGCATGGTGTTTGATATGAGTGTTTCAGCATGACATGGTGACAGCTGTAAAAAAAAAAAATTGGGCAATTTCTCCTAAATGTTATGGTATATTGGCTAGAATCTACAAACAGATTAAGAAAATACACATAAATCAATCATAATTTAAAGATGCTTTGGGTTTATATTAACAAAGTTAGCAAATATTGATACCAATTAATATATTTTTATTCCAGATAGCATTGGAAAACTTGCGAGTGAACAGGCAATCCATTTTCAATGGGTTGACAAGTGTGTTTTTAGCTGCATTAAAGCAAGGAGTCACCTTCATTTTTCATATGCCCCAAAGTTATTTTACAAAATGGCTGGAACAGAACTATCCAGCTGAGATCTTATTTCCTCACTCAGGCAGGGATCGCTGTGTACCTGCCGTTCCAGTCTGATTGAATGGGCTTACAAATGATTTCTCAGCGATAGGCAATTTCCCCATGTGAATAAAAGCTTTGCAAGATGCCATGTTCTAGAATAGTGTGCTTCCATGGCCAATGTAAAATAAAAATGATTCTCTTCAGATGTCATTACCCACAATTCCATGCTAAAAAACATTTTTGTGGACAGTGTATTCAGGAGGGATCAAAAACACGGCAAATACAATAGTGAATATTGTGCAGCTCAGTGTTACAACCAGTAAAAAACATTAAAGTCACACCAAAGCGACTAAACGTATGTCTCTTTTGAAGAATTAAACATGCCCACTGTTTCTCTCACACGGAAAAAAATCGGCTTTTTGATTGGGAGATGCAGAGATCACTGGATGAGTCACTAATCTATCTCAGAGCTCTTTTTTGGGCACAAAAACGGTAGAATGGAACAAAAGAGAGAAAAAAGATAAGCACAAAAAAGTGTCATTCACCTCGTTCTGCTAGACTGCAAAAAGCTTTCAGGGAAAAAGAAGACCTATTCCTTTGAATGATGTGCGGATCCGAGGAATATTGCTGAGGCAATTACTGGGGCAGAAATCCGTTTTCTCTGAAATAGCTGTTGAGTAGAGCGTCAACAACAGATAAGATGTATTAGCCCCTTTCCTACAAAAAAATAGTAAAAACCACAATCAAAGTGGCACAAGGCTCTGATGCTCTCGGCAACAGCTCAAATTGTGCTTAAAAAGTGGAAGGGAACCGCCAGAAACAAATAGGTAAATTTGAACACGAGATGAAAGCAGCTCACAGGCGGCTTTCTCTCTGTCTCCTGACAAAGGACAGGAGACTAAACAGGGGGAACACAAGGTAAACGACAGAATAAAGGACAGAGAGACAAAGTCACAGACAGTCATACAGAGCAGTAGGCACAATTCATAGACTCAAATATAGACGGAAAAATTGGCACAGATGAATAAATTAACTTGGATGGAAAATGAAAGAACAGACAACCTGAGGGAGATTCAAAAAGGCAATCTTCATCAACAATGACAGTTGTTTTAGAGGGAAAGGTGCACTTGTACAGCGTGTTTTAGTACGGACACAACACTTGGGCTGCCATGGCAGCGATCCAACACAGAGCTTATGGAGTCCTTTGGGAATTTGAGACGGAAAAATCCGCAATGCCCTAGACTGAATCTAACAATAGAAGGGTAGCTCACATGAGAGAGTAGTTATCTGACTGACCCTTTAGCCAGCAGAGCAATCTCACAGAGACGGGGTCACTGAGACGCAGAGAGGAGGAACAATTACAACAGAGGAACCGATGTTTCCCGTGTAGTCTGAACATGTTGTCCCAATAAAGTTGTCAATCAGTAGGCGGCTCTTTGAACTGTCAGATCAACAGAGAGTTCTGATTTAGCGATCTGTCTGCTTGACAGCAGCTATTGTGACGAACACAAAAGCAGCCTCACAACCAAACGGCCATGTCACATAGTAATGGAATAGCATTTTTGTTTTTTTCCTAGCTAGTAATATGATTTAATCAAAAACACTTCAGATACTGCTCTTTTATACTTGTTTTTAAATTGCGTATGTTTTTTTCTATGCAGTACATTCTGTTCTGACAATAAATAAAACCCAGACACATTTAACACAAGACTGCCTAGCCGAATCAAAAAACACAAATCACATGAACCCACAATCTAAATGGACATTCCACCATCATCTATGCGTACCCATTGATTTGCTTACTGACATTGTCAAGCAATACTACAGTTATACGGGAAACTTGTGAGGGAAATTTATTCAGGATTTTTCCATAGTGACTGACTAAAATGCCTGGTTCCAGCAATTCCACAGTCTTACTTCTATTCTTCATGGCCAAAGCCAAGTACATTGCAGGTTCGTTATAATCAACATTACATTTTTTGGGCTCCTGACTGATTTGATTCACTCATTTCTTTTACATCATCTGCTTTTGGTTTGTATTTTGGCTAAAATATGTCGGCTGACTTGCATGTTGTTTTATTGTAGACAAACACAAACAAACAGAGACAGTCGGGCTGAAATTCAGACAGATGCTCCACATATTCCCATTTCACAGACTAACTCCAAACAAAACACAAAGAAAATATACATATGACAGTCTGGGTGGGAATGGAGGTAGAGGCCTGTGGAGGTAGAGGCCCATGAAGGTAAAGGCCTATGGAGGTAGAGGCCCGTGGAGGTAGAGGCCTGTGGAGTTAGAGGCCCATGGAGGTAAAGGTCCGTGGAGGTAGAGGCCCATGAAGGTAAAGGCCTGTGGAGGTAGAGGCCCGTGGAGGTAGAGGCCCATGGAGGTAGAGGCCCATGGAGGTAGAGGCCCGTGGAGGTAGAGGCCTGTGGAGGTAGAGGCCCGTAGAGTTAGAGGCCCGTGGAGGTAGATGTCCAAGAAGGTAAAGGGGTGTGGAGATAGAGGCCCGTTGAGGTAGGGGCCCTTGGAGGTAGAAGCCTGTGGAGGTAGAGGCCCCAGGAGAAAAAGGCCCAGCTTGCGCTCCAGCCAACACCGCAGGGAGCTAATCACCCTTGGGCTCAGTGTGAAACCCTGGCTGCCTATGCTTCAGCCGTCACCAATGCTCACACCACCAAACAGATGGAACAAAGGGACCTAATTACCATGCAAAGCACAACATCCCTCAGATGCTAAGGGGAGCGTGACTGCAGGCAGAGGAACACTAGCTGGTCCCGCAGCAGAAATCTCCCCCCATATGACCACCCAGGTCTAAAGCAGATGATCCAGCCAGACTGCAGGAAGGGAGATGTCTAATCTCCAGGTGCTTTAATTCACTATTAATCTTGGATTGCTAATCATTCAGCATGATACCCTGAGTGCCTGGAGCAGCAGCTAGGCTGAGGTAGCAAACACACTTCTCTCTTCCCAGATAAAGTAATGAGCTCCGCCAGCATTAACAAATGATACAGTATGAGAACTATGGGGGGGGTTGAAAAAGAGAGGGGGCAAACAAGGGGAATTATAATGGCTACCCAGGGAGAAACCTACTTCGCCATCTCCAAAAAGCTGACCTTTATTTTGGAAAGCTAAGTGCCGTGTTGTCGTGGGGGAGATAGCGGCAGATTATTAGGAGGGGGTAACGACGGCGTCATGCCACTGTAGGTGGAAACGCTCACTCCAGCACAATTAGTTAATGGAGTAAATACACCTGCCGCCGCTGAACTACGTCCCTTCAGGGCCTAAAGTTTAGCTCTTCTCATCCCTCACGTAGGAGGAAAATATTCAGAATCATCGCATCATGTCAGAGATTAAACGGATAAAACTTTACTCAATTTCGGCGCTTAAATCACAGACGAGTGCACATGTATCACGGCTAGATGGATTCAGCGGTCAATCCCATAAAGATCTGAACACTTGGATGACATTCATCGTGTTGTATTTTCCACACCGATATTGTAACCTCTGAGTTGACATGCGTGTTGCACAGAGCTTTCTCTTTCATATATTAATAAGCCAACATTTCCACGACAGATATCCAAGTACTGTTGAAAAGTTTTTAAAAGCAACGGTGTGTGATGCTGGAGCCCTGTGCTGCCTCTATTCTGAGGAGATCGTCTCTCAACCTAACCTTCATATCTCTCCAGCCCTCCACCAAGGCTTTCTACAGGCTTTCACTAATCAGGAACAGCAGTGTGTTTCCAAAGCATTCCAATTACGCAGCTCCAACGCCAGGCTAAGTTCCCTCTCTTATCTTAATTATCTGTTGCTAATTTACATTTGGGCTTGAGCTCCGCTAGGGAATAATGTTAATATGAGTGGCCCTCGTATTTATTTAGAAATATCTATTTACGCACGGTTTGCAACTTTATTCTGAGTCTCCATCTGCTTTTCATTTTTATTACGAGAGTGTTAAAGAGAGAGAGAGAAACATAAAGAAGGACAGATGATGTATAATGTGCAGGGCGAGGGCGTACAGGTTCTCCATAGATATCAGAGAGGCCAGGGAGTCAGACGGAAACAGAATGCAGACGCAAATACTTTCAGAATAAATGTCAGAATCTGATGCATTGATTGGTCGGTAGAAGACTACATTTAGTATTGAATATGATTGGTTGGTGGAAGACTACATTTAGTATTGAATATGATTGGTAGGTAAAAGACTACATTTAGTATTGAATATGATTAGTAGGTAAAAGACTACATTTAGTATTGAATATGATTGGTCGGTAAAAGACTACATTTACCGGTAGTATTGAATATGATTGGTTGGTAGAAGACTACATTTAGTATTGAATATGATTGGTAGGTAAAGGACTACATTTAGTATTGAATATGATTGGTCGGTAGAAGACTACGTTTAGTATTGAATATGATTGGTAGGTAAAGGACTACATTTAGTATTGAATATGATTGGTCAGTAAAAGACTACATTTAGTAATGAATATGTACATTGATTGGTCGGTAGAAGACTACATTTAGTATTGAATATGTACATTGATTGGTCGGTAGAAGACTACATTTAGTATTGAATATGTACATTGATTGGTCGGTAGAAGACTACATTTAGTATTGAATATCTACATTGATTGGTCGGTAGAAGACTACATTTTTGTGTTGAAAATGATTGGTTGCTAGAAGACTACATTTAGTATCGAATATGTACATTGATTGGTCGGTAGAAGACTACATTTAGTATTGAATATGTACATTGTACGCCCTACCAATGTAAATAAAAGCTACTGTACGTTTCAGTGCAGTAGCGTGGTTTAATAAGGTGGTTTAATAGTGGTTCAAGCATTAATCAAACATCTGTAACTGATATGGACGTTCACTGGCAGTTATTATCAACTACTGTTGTTAATATCAGTTTTACAAACACAACGTCTCCATTTATTCATATCAACTTTTTTTTTAAGTGTTGTGATCTCAGTGTGCAGATAAATCGTTGGCACTTTGTTGTGTTCTCAGAGAGTCATCTGGGAAGAGCTCGGAAGAAACTAGATTGATGAAGGAGAGCCAGTGACATCTGCAATATGAATGAGCATAGAAACAAATGAGCAGAAGACACTGAAACACACACGGATTTACGCTGTCGTTTTCTACGATTTTTAGAGGCTTTTATGTTCTTGCGTGCTACTGAGCTACCTAAAGAAAGGAACCATCCAAAGCGCTGATAGCATGTTATCCAGTTCTAGTTCTAGGCAACTAGCCACGACAACATGGCAGCAACAATTTCTAAGACAAAAAGACTAACGCATAAACAAGCGGAGAAACAGGACTTTGGCAAAGGCACAACCATACGAGGTGGAAAGCATTCCAAAAATAATGATCTTTCAAAAAACCACAAACTAGAGACGGGATTATGAAAACATGTCCCTCCAACTGTGAACAGTGCCTCACTGCAGTTGTTTCCTATCAAACATGTCAGTTTAATGTGCAGTGTGCAACTAGGCAGATGAATGTGGACACGTACTAATAGTCTGGCATGAATGTGCCCTCTCCTGAGTCAGTGCCAGGCCAACGCCCCAAGCAGAACCCCTGGCTGCCATACGGGGCCCCTAAAATGCACCTGACACACCTGTCACCAATTACCTCTTTTCGGGGGGAGGGCCACAGGGCCCCGGAAAAGCACCTCTGGAAGACGGTGATGCGTGGCAGTTTGGTTTTAGTCTTCCCTCTGCCATTTTTCTTAATGAAACGCCCTACAGGCCAGGAACACTGGCATTGTGTCTGTTCTCTATGTACCCCCCCCACATTACAGAACGCACACATTATCCCGGTGGACTGGCTTATAAACAGCGTTGAGTGACTTTGATAGTTAGACCAGAGGGGGTATTGTGTGCACTACTCTCAGAGGGCATTTGTGTCCGCTGATTTGTCGGCTGTCAGGTCTACATTACCGATGGCTCCTGGCATTAATTAATATTCATCTAGTGGAGAGGCAGTGTGACACTCAGAGCACAGCGCTCCACATGACTTACCTCTTATCCAATCAGATGAAGCTCTGGCCCCCAGCGGGGACAACATGGTGGCTGTTACTGTACGTCACCTGAATGCACCGCTCACTGCTACTTCACAACCTCCTACCACCCTGCGAAAGGTTCTCTGGAATAACTCCCATCACCTCTCTCCTCACATCTCCAGTGACCTCTTAAATTCAGCCGGTTCGCCACAGAGTCTCAGGCACAGACCAGGCCCGGAGCATAGCCCATTCAACCCCAACGAGCCCTAGTCGGGCCCGTTTAAAGAAAATAACGTGCAGGATTTGAGGGAAATAAATATTTCAGTAGGAACTCTCCAACAACAGGAGCGTGAGCAGTGTGGCAGCCAGCCACATGGATGGAGGGCACAGATAAGCGTTCTCTGCTTTCTCACAGTCAACATGCCAGGCTCACTGGCTGCTGTATCAATGGAACACACACACACACACACACACACAGCAACACAATGTCATCCAGCCAGCAGTAAATCACATGCAGAAATACGGGCCCTCAGGAATCATTCAGTGCTTGACCTTTGACTTGTTTTTGTCCTTCAATTATTCATGTGACTTGCACACGGTAATGTTTCCTCAGAGCATTTTTTATTTTTGTTTGACCGTTTTGGCTTTGTTTCGTGAATAAATATGACGCAGGATTGATCTCCAAAAGCAGTGGCTTTTGAGAGCTGTGTGTGTGAGTCTGTGTGCGGTGAAAGGAAGCAAAGCTGCCCGGCAACTAGAATAAATACACCACACCCACCTAGAAATGTAGCAGACAAGCTAATGAATAGAGCAGCCTTGAACAACACTTTTACATGTATTGGGTTCAGTTGGTGAGGGGACACGTTTTAAATGGAACAATACGATGTAGATTTGACCGCCATAAAACATGTTTTTTAAACACAAAGACCTGGTAAACTGAGCATGTTTCAGACTTCTGATAATGACACAGTCTGGGACATTCTCAAACTCATTCCACCCTTTTGACTCTAATGTAAATGTTGACTATAGGTCAAGCCCACCTTCCCACTTCCAGCCCATTTTACTCTTGTATATGTTGTATTAAGCTTGCATTCGCTTCACCGCACCGTTGTGACAAAAAGAGAGCTGAGCCGAAAGGCAAAGCTCTCGATCTACCGGTCAATCTTTGTTCCTACCCTCACCTATGGTCATGAAAGCTGGTCATGACCGAAAGAACGAGATCGCGGGTACAAGCGGCCGAAATGGGTTTTCTCAGAAAGGTGGCTGGCCTCTCCCTTAGGGATAGGGTGAGAAGCTCAGTCATCCGAGAGGAACTCGGAGTAGAGCCGCTGCTCCTTTGCATAGAAAGAAGCCAGTTGAGGTGGTTCGGGCATCTTGTACGAATGCCACCTGGGCGCCTCCCTAGAGAGGTGTTCCAGGCACGTCCAGCTGGGAGGAGACCTCGGGGAAGACCCAGGACTAGGTGGAGAGATTATACCTCCACACTGGCCTGGGAACGCCTCGGGATTCCCCAGTCAGAGCTGGCTAATGTTGCCCGGGAAAGGGAAGTTTGGGGTCCCCTGCTAGAGCTGCTACACCCGCGACCCGACCCCGGATAAGCGGTTGAAGATGAGATGAGATGAGATGTTGTATTAAGAAAGGCAGAGCTGCTATATATTGATCGTGTACTGTAGTCTATGGTACAATTTAGAGAGGAACTATGTGAGATCATGCCAGTTTGACTGTCTAAGGGGACAGCAGTGGGAACTGACAGCAGCCTGGCACTAACCCAAGCCTCTCCGTCGGTTGACAGATAACCCAGAGGCCTGTAGCTACAGCTCTACCTAATGTATCCCCCAATCCCCTTGAGGGGTGTAGCAGTGCAGAAACCTGCATCTGATGTCAGCTAGTCTCACACAATCACTGACAAACACACATGCCCACCTGGGTTCTGGATAAGATCATCTGCTAAATGATGGAAATGGAAATGCACTCACTCACACAAACACACACTCACAACCACACACAGAGTTACACAACCACACACAGAGTTACACAAACACACACACTCACACCCACACACAGAGTTACACAACCACACACAGAGTTACACAAACACACACACTCACACCCACACACAGAGTTACACAAACACACACAGAGTTACACAAAAACACACACTCACACCCACACACAGAGTTACACAACCACACACAGAGTTACACAAACACACACACTCACACCCACACACAGAGTTACACAACCACACACAGAGTTACACAAACACACACACTCACACCCACACACAGAGTTAAACAAACACACACAGAGTTACACAAACACACACACAGTTACACACAAACACAGAGTTACACAACCACACACAGAGTTACACAACCACACACAGAGTTACACAAACACACACAGAGTTACACAACCACACACAGAGTTACACAACCACACACAGAGTTACACAACCACACACAGAGTTACACAACCACACACAGAGTTACACAAACACACACAGAGTTACACAACCACACACAGAGTTACACAAACACACACAGAGTTACACACCCACACACAGAGTTACACAACCACACACAGAGTTACACAACCACACACAGAGTTACACAACCACACACAGAGTTACACAACCACACACAGAGTTACACAACCACACACAGAGTTACACAACCACACACAGAGTTACACAAACACACACAGAGTTACACAACCACACACAGAGTTACACAACCACACACAGAGTTACACAACCACACACAGAGTTACACAACCACACACAGAGTTACACAACCACACACAGAGTTACACAACCACACACAGAGTTACACAACCACACACAGAGTTACACAAACACACACACTCACAACCACACACAGAGTTACACAACCACACACAGAGTTACACAAACACACACACTCACACCCACACACAGAGTTACACAAACACACACACTCACAACCACACACAGAGTTACACAAACACACACAGAGTTACACAAACACACACAGAGTTACACAAACACACACAGAGTTACACAAACACACAGAGTTACACAAACACACACAGAGTTACACAAACACACACACTCACAACCACACACAGAGTTACACAAACACACACAGAGTTACACAAACACACACAGTTACACAAACACACACACAGTTACACCCACACACAGAGTTACACAAACACACACACTCACAACCACACACAGAGTTACACAAACACACACACACAGTTACACAAACACACACACAGTTACACAAACACACACACAGTTACACAAACACACACACAGTTACACAAACACACACAGTTACACAAACACACACAGTTACACACACACACACAAACACAGTTACACGAACACACACAGTTACACCAACAAACACACACAGTTACACAAACCCACAGTGACGTCCTTGGGGAGTCCAAACTAAACAAGTGGACACCCTGAGCGAGATAATTAATTCTTGATATACAAGATAAAGCTATAACTGTTTCCCATTAAAAGTGGCAGTGGTGTAAAGTAAGGAGATGCATATTTATGGAGAAGATGACAGAAACTCTCAGAGACTATAATATGTGCCTGGGTTATTGTGATGCAGTGGTGATATGTCGCTATAAAACACAACAGCGTTAAATCTCTTCCTTTCGAAACATCTCCTGAGTTAGCACACAGGCAGCATGCCTACAAGGCCCTGCTCTGCTCTTCACAATTCATCATGTAGAAGGCACTACACCACAGAGGGCACTGTAGTTAAATATTATTACTGCTGCAAATCTAATTTCCCCACAACACCAACAGCATCAATTTAATGACCTGCAAGCAGCTTAGACATACATCCAGACAGAGGTGCTTTCCTTTACCCTTGTGCGGCAATAGTGTTTATGGACTGAATTGGTGTACTTCATCTCCAAGACAAGTGCGGATGTATACATGTGCGTGTGTAATTAACAGCGAGGTGGAAAAAAGGCGTTTTTAAGTCTTCAAAGAGGAATGGGTCGCATTAGTTCTAGAGGCTGGGATAAGCTGGCAGCCAAATAGCCACTTCCACGCCATCTTACGTTTCTCATATCACAGAACGAGGACCACCCCCTCTCCCTCCCCTGCCACGTGCCACTCCAAAACTCTCCCCCCGAACACACAGTCTATCTCCCCTCCCGAGTGATTTTACCAACAGCCTGAGAGCCGAAATAAATATCCGGGCCCCCTCTCGTTTGCATTTTCAAATCGGTCGGGGCCGTGCAGCCTTGGAACGCAGACGCGATAGCCACTCTGCGTTCCGTCATTCGCCGACTGCGGAAGTGTGAAGTCGTTGTTATTCCGAGTATCGGTTACAGTGGAAGTGACACCCGTGCCGGGCGCCATACAGGACATTATCTGCGGGGAGGCAGATAAGAATTAGATTTAACATCCAATTAAAAGACGTCATTGAAAAATTACTTCAAATAAGCCCTTTATTTTCTTTAATCAGCCTTCGATTCAAGTCTTCCTCGGGCCCGCTCAACCACGAATCGCGGGACTCATGAATTTTGATTAAAAAATCTAAGCCCGTTCCTAACCAAAGCAGATTTTGTGTGTTACCGGGGTTTTGATAGAAATGTAATAAATCTATGGGCGCCCGCCAGCTCCATTTATCATCCTTTTTCCACCAGACTGGCCCATTATGCCCATGCAGTAAATGATGAGGAAGCCAGCAAAGCAAAACTTCAGAGAGGGAGATTGAAGAACTATTATCACTGCCACTGAACCATATAATTACAATAGAACATAGCTAGCCGTAACGTTAGCCTTATTTCTAATGTGTCACATTCGAGTGTTTAGTTAAAGTCACCTAAACACTTCAGCACATTGGTGGTATCGCCCGGCCAGTCACGGTGGCTGTCCAATGCAGTCAGCTGCTACTGACACCGTAGCACGGATCGTATTTGATCCAGAAATGACATCGCTGTTTCTAGTGTTATGGTCTAACGCCGAAAAAAGGTGAAAGAAAAGGGATCTGCCAGGCTGTTTTTTCTAGGTTTCTCCATGGTTCACCTGTTGTGCCTCAGGGGGCGTTGGGATCCAGTTGTGGTTGGAGGCGATGAGTGATGGGGGGATTCTGACAGGCTCAGGAGAGCACCAGGGTGTGTGTGAGAAATCAGGCAGTAACATGCACTGTTTCCTCAGCCCCTGTGTGAAATCCATTAGTAGCGCATCGTTTCAGCTTTAGTTTCATAAAATGACCACCAACACAGGGGCCGGGGCGATGGCATCTGCTTGATGAATTTAACATCATTTACCGGGAAGGTCTTTGGGAAGGTCTTTGGCAACTCGGGTGTTTCAGCAGCTTTTTTTTTCGTTTTGCTTATTTATTCTGTTTTGGGGTAAAACATAAAATTCCCCACATCTTATGAACATTTATGTAAATGAGTACACAGCGGCCACTGGCATAATAGCGTGTTGATTTATACATCGGTCACTGACCATTACGGCCAATGGAGGCTGTAATAGGCCCATTTCTGCTGGTAATTTGCGAACGCGTTTCCAAGTGCAAAACAGCGAATCTTCTAAACACTAATCTGTGTTTCAACAAGATAATCAGGAGAAAATGGAGATCAGCGACCTGAACTATGGTGCATGGATAACCCAGAAGGACTTGTAGCTCAGCCCTAAAAACTGGGCCGTCACATTGGCACCGATTGGCCGGACCAAATGGGCGGATCTTTTTACTGCGCTTGAGACCTGCATTGTGATATTACTGCACTGGATAATATCGGCAACAAGATTATAACACACACACACAATGCTCCCAAAAAAATGCCACACAAAAAGTGTGTGTTATTTAATGTTATACAGGGGAGTTGTTAGCAATGTGTGTCCTCCAGCAGAAGAGTACAAAAAATAAAAAGCTGTCTTGACTGCTTTATCTCTCTACAACAAACACAGCCAGTCAGTGTGTGCTGTGGTTTAATTCTGGTTTCATCCTCACATCAGTCTTCAGTGGAAATCAAAACCCAC
This sequence comes from Dallia pectoralis, assembly GCA_029465975.1. NCBI lineage: Eukaryota > Metazoa > Chordata > Actinopteri > Esociformes > Umbridae > Dallia > Dallia pectoralis. The sequence goes on along the minus strand of CM055729.1, from coordinate 17,220,141 downwards.
TTAAAGACCCAAATTACTAATGTCTCTGATAATTCAAATCAGCACCCTGGTAAATGTCAATGGCAGCAGACACTGTAATTGTGGCGGAGGAGAATTTGCATGTGATACCATCGCCAGGATCGAGGAAATTCACAACAATAATTAATTGGCTAGGAAGCGCTCCCTCCCCCTCTGCCTGCTGCCTGTGTGAACAGAATGGATGTAGATTGACAGGTGGAACACAGGAGAACTAGCTCCTGCTAAATGTTTGGCTTCCCCCTGTAGGGGGCCCGTTTGTCTCGGTGTTACTACAGTGTGTGGTCACGACCGTGTGTGGTTATCTCCGTGTGCTGCTTATGCACGCTGAGTGCCCCCGCCCTGCTCTGTGCCATGGCGGCGGAGGAAGAGCGGGCATGGCTGGCACTAATGGACACCATCTGTAGATGTGAGAGGGCACGGGCCGGCACTCACTTCGGCTCTTCCACTGACTGCCGAGCTGCAGCCAAGACCAGGGCAGAAGCAGCCAACACTGAGAGATTAACTGACATTGATCTGCTTGGGCAAATCTGCCAGAGTTCAGTGAGCCGCTCGCCCTGTCCGCTCTAGAGGGTCAACCGGCTCCATGTCATCCGTGACGAATCACCTTTCTCCACTGACCGCGCCCACTCTGTATCTCAGGGACTCCTGACTGCAGCCAACTCTTCTCGGTCACCGTCAGCAGCAGTCATTAGCACGCCAAAACACCCGCAGGTCAGGCTAACGAATGGTGCAGCGGCATATTCACTGTTTCGCCGTTTTTTAGAAGTAATTTGAAACCTGGTAGCGGCCTTCTGGCGGTTCCCGGAGATCCTTAAGAGGACGGTACAAATTGGTTCGGCACTGTCTGGAGCTGGCAGGGGTGGATGTTGGACTTTTCACATCGCTCTCCGGTGAGTCCTTGTTGTCCGTTGTGCGCTTACAAGCGTAAAATAATATTTTCTCCCCCTGTCGCAGAGGTTCTGGCAAATACTTCCTGGACGAGCAGCCGTTGTGGTAAGATGTAGGACGGTCTGGTGAGACATGCAACAGAGGACACGCCTTCATCTTCAACTGTCCAATCTCCACTGGAAGTTGTTGTGATGAAACAAGACCGCATTGGTCAATTGGACACAATGATATGTGGCTCACACGTGCACACGCTCTCCACACCCATAATGACATACGGCTCACACGTGCACACGCTCTCTACATCCATAATGATATGTGGCTCACACGTGCACACGCTCTCTACATCCATAATGACATACGGCTCACACGTGCACACGCTCTCTACATCCATAATGATAAACGGCTCACACGTGCACACACTCTCTACACCCATAATGACATACGGCTCACACGTGCACACACTCTCTACACCCATAATGACATACGGCTCACACGTGCACACGCTCTCTACACCCATAATGACATACGGCTCACACGTGCACACGCTCTCTACACCCATAATGATATGTGGCTCACACGTGCACACGCTCTCCACACCCATAATGACATACGGCTCACACGTGCACACGCTCTCTACATCCATAATGATATGTGGCTCACACGTGCACACGCTCTCTACATCCATAAGGATATGTGGCTCACACGTGCACACGCTCTCTACATCCATAATGACATACGGCTCACACGTGCACACGCTCTCTACATCCATAATGATAAACGGCTCACACGTGCACACACTCTCTACACCCATAATGACATACGGCTCACACGTGCACACGCTCTCTACACCCATAATGACATACGGCTCACACGTGCACACGCTCTCTACACCCTTTCAATTGGACATAATGACATACGGCTCACACGTGCACACGCTCTCTCACACGTGCACACACTCTCTCACACGTGCACACACTCTCTACACCATTTCCGAGTTTATGGTTTTGGAAGTCAACAAACTGGCATCTCATTTTCCCAATGCAAACTTCAATGCCATTGCTGGTTATTGTGTCACAAAATGATAAACAGGTAGTTTGTATTCTGTACCAAAACAGGGCCATTGTTGGATCTATTCCACCAGCAAATGTAGGCCTTTGTCCTGGCTGTGGTTCAGTCAACATTCTGTAATAATACTGCCATAGACGTAGGCCATTTCATTCTTATTCATTTGTATTTGTTTCATTTTCTTTCATTAATCAGACACGTGTCAGGGAAACAGGCATACTGACACAACACCCCTGTACTAATAGCGCAGGTGATTGTCTTCTCTGTAACGATAAACACAGCTGTAGTGGAGGAGCCGCATGTGGCCGGTGGCAGACACATGTTAGGTTTGGGATCTAGCAGAACTTTTATATAAGTCAGATGAATGCAAGCAAAAATCAAGACCCAGACTAGTTGCATAAAACATAGTAACAAACCCACACAATAAATCAATACATCCAACACCATAGTAATCTCTCATTAATTGATTAATAGATTATGACAATAATGGTGTCTCATAGTCCCATAATCCTTTTCAATTGCGTGTGCATAGTATTCAGAGACCCAATCAACCAACAGGCTCCTACATGGACAGTAGGACAGGATGGTGGCCCTGGGTCAGTTTGGAATAGTGGACACATTATGCCCTGCCACCAGACTGATTAGCCCCTAGCTATGCATACGCATGCTACGTCATTCCACCTTGGTCCCAACAAGAACTGAAAGCTGAAACCCAAGCAGCCACTTGGTGAGAGGAGAGAAACACAGACCTGCAACTCATCCGGAGGATAATCACTCCACACGCCTCTCCAGTTTCCTCCCATGACACTAGTAGACAGTGGAAGCAGAGGGCCTGCTCTATGGACAGAGGCTCTGGCCGTCAGGGCCGCTCTATGGGCAGAGGCTGCAGCCCCCAAGGCCCGCTCTATGGACAGAGGCTCTGGCCGTCAGGGCCGCTCTATGGGCAGAGGCTGCAGCCCCCAAGGCCAGCTCTATGGACAGAGGCGTAGCCCCCAGGGCCGCTCTATAGACAGAGGCTGCAGCCGTTAGGGCCGCTCTATGGACAGAGGCCGTTAGGGCCGCTCTATGGACAGGGGCTACAGCCGCCAGGGCCGCTCTATGGACATGTTACTAATGCCTCAGTGAGGCTTTTGCTGTTATTTTTCTTTTTAAAATTGTGTTGGCCATTATTTTAATTAAGGACATATGCTCCCATGTACTCTAATAAATACACAGACAGGCATGGTCGTATCTCCACGCAGTTAACATTTCAACTGATTCCTTGTTAGCTATAACTGAGGAATTGGATGCAGGAGGTCTGCGTGCAAAAGTGGCCACAAGTTATATTTTTATTGGTTTTCGGGAAACGTCTTTCAAAGTAATCCCGCGAATAAAAATATGACAAATTATGCAAGCCAATAAAAATCTGGCTACCGACCGTCCGCTGAGGAAGAAATAGCTCCGCGGCATTCTAATTGAGGACCTTTGAAGAACATGGTACTGTACAACAAATCCCACCCATTAACATGAGAACAAACAGTTGTGACATTTGAAAATACAACACCCAGGGCTTTGGAACTGACAATCAGATTAAAAATACCAACTGGCAATGTTGCACTGAGTGCTGGACCGCACGCCTCTGCCTTTTACAGCCTCAATTGTTGTATGACTGTGGTTAGTGGCCCACGGCCAGCTGGTGTTGTCTGCGGCAGCTGTCATTGTCCTGTGGCGAGAGAGAACATGCTCCGGACTTCAATGGGATTAGGTCAGAAGACCCCGCCGCCGTTGGCCAACCACCCTGGCGCTGCTGGTCTGACTGACTGAGATGCAGTGCTCTGGAGGGCCCCCCTGATACTACCACAGCGGTGTCAGCTCTCTGGGCGCCCCCTTGATACAACCACAGTGGTGTCAGCTCTCTGGGGGCCCCCCTGATACTATTACAGTGGTGTCAGCTCACTGGAGGGGCCCCCCTGACACAACCACAGTGGTGTCAGCTGACTGGAGAGGCCACCTTTATACAACCACAGTGGTGTCAGCTCTCTGGGGGCCCCCTTGATACAACCACAGTGGTGTCAGCTCTCTGGAAGCCCCCTTGATACTACCACAGTAGCTTGATACTACCACAGCAGCTCTCCTCTCTTTAGCACTCTCACTCACCCTTTCTCTCTATCTTCTCTCTCCCTCACCCTTTTCTCTCTCTGTCCACTCCACTAAGTCCTCCTCTCCTTCACATTACCGTGACTGGAACATGTGGATCTGTGTGTGCAGATACGCTTAATGCTGCGAATGAGGGGCGGAGCCGGATACCGCGTATCCAAAGGAAATCCTTTATCATTAATTACCACAAACAACTGGCGAACAATCAGTCGAAAACATACAAAGACAGGATTGCACAACTCATCCTCGCGCGCAAAGAAGAAGAAAAAAGAATGACCTTGGAATAATTCATCTCGGCGAGCAAACATCCACTCTGTATTTTGATTAGCTAATGCAATTTACAGGTGGGTCCTAATGTGCCGGTTATATCCCCCGAGCGCTCTAATCAGTACACAGTGGGACCGGAGCAGTTACACACACAGCCAATGGACGTCTGTCACTTTATATTCAAACCGTCATTAAAGACCAGAGTACGTCTGAACAAACACCATCTTCACAACTCAGAGGCGAAAACAGAGTGCATCCCCACGAGGACATTAGACACACATAACCTCTCTCTCCCACTCCATCTCTCTGTCACTGTCCGTCTCATCCTTTAACTCGCACTGACATTCACCCATTGAATTCAACTACACCGCTAACGACTAGCTAGCACTCACAGGGCTAACAGAAATCTCAGAGAAAATAGAAGCATACTGTAATAGCACTTCACTTTGCTCCCGCCAGATACATCGGCACGGCACTCTAGATTCCACGGCATAGACATACCACACTGTCAATTAGACATATCTGCCTTTTACTGTGTGTGTGTGTGTGTGTGTGTGTGTGTATTCACATTTTAATCGGCAACAACCCTGTTTAACATTGATATTTTAGCAATTCAACCACTGTGCATACAGAGATGTAAAAGAGATATTGTTTATTGTATCGCTGTGGATTTCACCTGAACTGACTAAATGATAAAAGTTTCCAGACGATTCTTAGATACTCAGAACCATACATTTGGCGCTAAGAATACAAAAGCTGTGTTTCTGTAGTTGTCTACATGCTTTGCACTTTTCTTATTTATTGTTACCATAATGTTAAATAGAACCTTCTAGTCCCAAGGTTGACAGAAGGTTGAAGATTAACATGACACGACATGTATCTACATTGGAATTTAGTAAAACCACGAAGTGACCAAGAATGACTTTCGACTAGTCTCTCGATGAGTCCATCGGCAAAGTAAAGGTCAAATGGAGGTCCCGCATAGTTTAGTCCCGGCGCATCTAGCTATTTACCACCACATTCATTCCTGCCATGTGTATTTGCACAAAAGCAGTGTTGTATTTCACACCAGCGTGTCTACACATACACTCTCCTGAACATTTGAGTACACACTGGGTACATACATTCTCATCAATACTTCCTCTGGAGCTGTGAGGTGTGCTCAATTCAGAATATTGGAATAGTCAAAACCTACGTTTAACTCATGAGGTGAAACTCGAATTCAATTGCCCTACCCCGACAGTGTATACAATTTAAATTGAATTATATGATTAGGTGTTTATCACACGGTCGCAAGCTATGAAGGAGAGTAAATAAATACATATAAAATACCAATACTGCTATTAAAGATAGCATAATGAACGAAGAATTGGGTCCAAAGAGAACCATATCAGGTGGGGAAGAGGTCATGTTTATGTTGTACGTTATTAACCAACAGTCTGGGAATTCACTTTTAGAAGAAATGTGTCTGGTAGCAGCAATTATGAAGTAGAATTTGTAACAAGTGGCAGGAATCAGAATTAAATGTAATGAAATAAAAATGACTTCCATCTAACTAAAAAATGTCATTGCTACTGACAGGTCACACCTCCAGATACCAAAGAACATAAAACTTCACTCTAAACAATTTGTATTCACTCTGTTTTCGCTTTTATATAAGTAACTATATTTCCAACGCACAATTATTTAAGTCTTCTTAAAGTTTGTATAGTACATAAAAATGTAAACATTGCGTTATGGGAAACATCATTTTTTTATATAAATATAGCTTTATTTACATGTTAATTGCATTGTCATGAGGAAACAGGCAAGTAAACATTTGCAATAATGCTTCATGCCGTGTGTATCCATTTATTATAAAATGAAACTTGAAACTTGTATTGATGACATCTCATTTAAATTACTGAATACCAGTATATAGTTTTAACTTTAAGATGATCAGAATTGAGCATAACCATTGGCATCTTTAATTTTGTATACTTGTTAGGATTGTAAAACCAGTTCAATTCAGGTAAAGCCTATTTTACTTGGGACAGGCTTAATAAGAAACAGTTGTAATCATTAGGGGTTCAGGTGAATGACTCAAGAATAGAAAGGACTTGTAATGAAAGAAAAATCCAAAATGTCTTTGAGCGTTTCCCTTTTGCTAACCTAGTTCTCACAAAATTATGTAAAGTTATATTTCTGAAGATAAGGACAGTGGGTAACATACAGTACAGCCAACACTGTGGTTGATGAGTGGGAGAAATAAACACAATGTCACCCTGTTACCCCAAACAACCTACAACTCACAACCATCAAATCCTCTGAATTACAGACGGATCCTTTCCTTCCTCCCCGACAGTTCATTCTTCGCCCGACACAATGCACATTTCCATAAACCAAGCGGATTTGATGTGTGAAGCACTGACGCGAGAAACGCAAACCATGTAAGCTCTGAGAAAATCCAAGTGAGAATCTTCTCAAAACCTCAAGCTCAACTGAATAATCTCCAATTAAAGTGGTATAGGGAGAAACAGGCTGCCAGTCAGTAGGGGCACGGAGAACTACTACCGGGGCACGCAGGTAGCCGAGTGTGGGCAGAGGGGTGAGAGTTAACCCCGGGGTAGACTAATGGCTTTGGTTTCCAATGGAAAGGCCTGTGCTACAGTTAAACACGTGCAGACACCCATTAATAAACATCATCCATCATGTATAACATTGGGCTCTGTGACTACCGACGCTCACTCACACAGCAAACAGTTTCACCTGAGTCATCAACACCTGCTCACTGCTCCGACTGATCAGGGTGGCTTAACCATACTGGGCCGAGAAATAACCGCAGACACATTTAACCGTGCACACACATTCGCATACACAAACAAACACACACACACACACATACATACTTAACAGCACAGCCAGTCAGAACACACACTGGAAGGTAAAGTGGAGTGGATAAGGTTGTCTCCGAGATCTCCGTCAGTAAATGGTAGCTGAGGGATGATCTGACCTTGATATTTACGCTCAATAGACCCATGGGACTGCAGTCATACGATTTCAGTCTCACAGCAAAAGCTACACTGAGACCCGGGCGAATCCCTTTGTCATTCATCTGGATCTAATCGCACCGTACATCTCTCTGTTTTATACTCTCAATCTCGCTCCCTAAAAGCGTCTGAAACCAAAATAACAAACTATTTCACCCAGACGATAAATAGGGTTTGGTCTGCGGTCGGGCCACCTCTGGTATTATATATTCATGGGTTTCTAAACTGCCTTTAACTGCCTCTGCAGATGTGAAATACTCAAAATTCCACTTTGGCTTTTCTGTGTTAAATTTGCATATCTGGTCATGCTCTGCTTGACATACTCACAAAATTGCACAGCGGGTATTTTATTACAAGCCACCACAGATATTCAGTGACAGCACAGAGCATCAAAAATAAATTAAAAAGACTAAAGAGCTACCAGTAGGCCACATTGTGTATTGTTTTGTAATGCCTAGAGCCATAAAGTGTTTCTTTTTTTCCGGGCAACCGACATGAACCATGCTTGGGCGGTGGAAAGGGAAAATAATTTAGGGACTCAGGGTTTTCTGTAGCATTAAATTGACTGAGCCTGGATATCTAACGGCTTAATGTAATGAAACCTCAAATGTGGTCTGTATTTGCCACGTCGTCCTTAATAGTATGAATGTAATAGTCCTATACTGCAATATTTCTCCAGCTTCGGGATATCATGGACTTATTTTTTCATGGCGGCCTTTACGGAATTAGATGGACTTGCACAAGTTATAGCGCCTAATCAAGATACATTTAGACTTTGAAAAAATCAAACAGTTTATTTACTGAAGATTTGGAATTTCTTATCTCGCAAATATTCCTCATTAAACAGACACATGGGTTAAATGGGATGAGAAAATGCTCCGTATAACAAAACTCAAAAGTCAGAAAACAATTAATTGACCCGAACCAATTTGAATAAAACTGGTTTGACTTTCACGTACAACTGGCTTTTACATAAGGTGTAATGGACAGGTTATCCCACCGGGATACATTCCTGTTCACTAATTACGTGAATTGGTTTAAATGTTGGAATAATTGCTAGCAATTCTTTGCAATGCATTAAATATAAATAACGTTGACTTTTTTCTAACACGCGCACCTGTCAAATGTTGGGTAGATTAGATAAGGGAACAATCAGTTCAATCAACTAACTGAAAACAGGAAGTGTGAAGGAAAAGAAGGCGACGAGGAGATGACAAGTAGAAGAGGAGGGCGTGGATTTGATGAGCCCGTTGATCATTGAGCACGCACGGATGCTCTGCAACGCGGTATTACCTCAGAACCACGGGGAACCCGAGGCAGAAATGATCGAATATATATAATATATCAATATCGAAAACACGCTGTGGTTTCCTATGAGGCCAGTGCAGAACGGTACTGTGCATCTCCCATAACAGATAACCAACCACAACTACTAAAGCTGGAGGATAATAGAGAACAGATTGAATAAATCTAAGTTGTTACGTTACTATGAGCCACTGATCTCATCCACTTCCCGATGACAGTCCAACGTATACTAAATGTTTTAACGGAAATGTAACACTTAATTTGAGTGCCAGTTGTAAACGCCTGGGTTTAGAGGTAGAACATTTTGCTTGGAGCGAAAAGTGTGTCCAGACAAGCGAGAAAATAATGAGGATCAGACAGCCTGCAAAGAGAAACAACACTTCATACGATATACATGGAAACACTTTCACCAAAAGCTTATACCTTCACAAAATGTTATCTCAACTTGCCTAAATATATTACATTAATGAGCACGAATTAGCTGGAAAATAATGCTATTACAACTCTTGTGTTGATTTGTTTTAGCAGAAATGTGTAAACAGGTTGTGATTCTAGCAGCACTAATGAAAGGAATTTTATTGTGTCTTCGCTTAAAAAAAAATCTTGCGTTGACAAGCAGCCGTGGATAAAACTGGTTTCTGATGGGTATTATGCAAATGAGCCCAGCTGTTACTACTAATGAGCAAGTCTTCTGATAACGGGTCTTCTTGTCCTCTGGTACTTCCCAACCGTGCGCTACCTCATCCTGTTCCATCGTTTGTCCGGAGGATAAGGTCTACCATGTTCTCCCACAGGTTCTTCTCCTGGTGCCTATGTTTGACATAGCCAGACCGTGGGCACTGGAAAGTGTCGTTCTCTTTACAACCATATGGCAAACACGGGATACTGCAGCCTCGATCAAGACCCTGCACAGCTTCCACCCCAAGGCAAAACGCTGTTCAACGTAATGACTCAACAGCTACCCTGGCAGTCTGCATTTTCCTCCTTTTTCCACAAACCTTTTAGTACTGACTTTAGGCAAACGCACGCACACATGCTGGTATTACTGTTTATTATCTATTCATTGCCTAGTCACTTCACTTATGTGTACCCCCGCTACTGAATACACATAGACTCAGTACTGTCTGCACATAGCCACGCTAACGTCAACATCATCCTTCTAACTGAATATTACTGGAGATAGACGGATGAGTAAGCATTTAATCTGGTACCTGCTGTTTATAGGGAGCATGTGAAAAATATAAAAAGAAACAACTGACGGCAGCACATTTAAAATGCTAATTATCTCTGTTGATATGGCTAAGAAAACATTTCGAAAAGACACCATTCAAACCTTGTGAGGTTCATAAAGCAAGATGGCTATACGTGTTTCGAGAAAAATCACTAGAAGAAGATAGCACCTATTGGAGCATGTCACATACTGTGCCGACACTAAGCTGTGTACAGCCTACAGTAGAACGGAACAGAATATCGACAGGAAGAAGCACCATAGAGCATTTTCACCTCAGTGGTTCTATGATCAGGTCCATTGTTAGCCGGATATTCATCTGGGCTTTCTTCTCTCATGTCTCATGTTTCTGAAGGCTCTAGCAGGGCAGCACATCCCTTACTGTTTATTAGTCACATTACCCACTAGATCAGTACTATAGACAAGCATTAATGAACTCAAATCTGAAGTTGTATTAAACAAAGGCGGGTGGGAAAAACCCATCAAGCAAAACCGGGAGCTGAGGGTAAGGAACAAGGAAGTGTGTGTGTGCGCGCGTGTGTGTGTGCGTGTGCGTGTGAGCTGTAGTGGGTGACCTAATTGTCACCCTCGACTCAGCACTGTCAATTTCCATCTCCTCTCACCAGGCCCACCTACGGATATGCTACGCTTCCCGTAAATTGTATAAATTATGATATGTAAATATGGGTTTTAACATCTCCTCTGATCTAAGTGCCTTTCTGTTTTCATTTGTGTCATATTAGAGAGTCATTAGTTGGGGCCTACAGGCGATATAATACACCACAACAGTGGGGAAACTGCCATGTCTGGATGAAGGCTCTGATGCTGTGTGATCAGGTGTAGAGGGGTTATATAGATGTCGGAGTAGAGTTTAGAAGAGATACAAGATCGGCCCCGGGATCAAGATGTGTAATCATGAGACCTGTTGTCACAAACAACTCTAAAAAGTGTTCTCTGGCATCCACCCAACCTGGAGAAGAAAGGCCAGCCTGGTCACACTCACTCTCCACTCAACAGCCTCTTAACCACAGTCTCTCAGGGTGTGATCTCAAAGCAAATACAGCCTACAAGGCTCTCCTTCTCTCTCTCTCATTCTCTCTCACTCTCCCTCTTCCCTCCCTCCCTCCCTCTCAGTCACTCTTTCCCTCCCTCTCACTCTCTCTCTCCCGGTCTCTCTCTCTCTCTCTCTCAGTCCCAGTCTCACTCTCTGTCTCACTCTCATTCTCTCTCTCTGTCTCTCTTTCTCTGTCTCACTCTCAGTCTCTCTCTCTCTGTCCCTCTCTCTCGCTCTGTCTCACGCTCTGTATCTGTCTCACTCTCAGTCTCTCTCTCTCTCTCTCTCTCTGTCTGTCCTCTCTCTCTCTCTCTGTCTCACGCTCTGTATCTGTCTCACTCTCAGTCTCTCTCTCTTTCTCTGTCTCACTCTCAGTCTCTCTCTCTGTCTGTCCCTCTCTCTCTCTCTCTGTCTCACGCTCTGTATCTGTCTCACTCTCAGTCTCTCTCTCTTTCTCTGTCTCACTCTCAGTCTCTCTCTCTCTGTCCCTCCCTCTCTCTCTCTCTCTGTCTCACGCTCTGTATCTGTCTCACTCTCAGTCTCTCTCTCTGTCTCTCTTTGTCTCTCTCTCTGTTTCCCTCTACCAACCATCCCTAGTGTGAGGCACTACTACCTCCTTGTCATCCAATTACACTATCTAGTAAGCATGATTTTCGTTTCTGGGTTCACTGATCGCAACATGAACACCATGTAGACACCAAGCAAACACCTCTGCTTTTACAAAAAAAGAATTTGCAAAATGTATCCTTAAACTGACTTCAAAGCCAAATCCAAACAAACAAAGTTTGTGAGCATTGTGTGTGTTGGATGATTGAAATGTCAAAGTAAAAACTAATGAGGATATGAAGGTGGCAATTGGTTGAGGAAGAATATATAATGCTTTGTGATGACAAAAACATGCTATTCTATATATGAAACATATAATAACACAGAATGTATACTCCTGTATGAAGTGACCCAGTATGTAAAAAGGACTGATTCCTGTCCTGACTGTTTCCTGTCCTGACTGATTCCTGTCCTGACTGTATTCTGTCGTGACCGTTTCCTGTCCTGACCGTTTTCTGTCCTGACCGTTTCCTGTCCTGAACGTTTCCTGTCGTGACCGTTTCCTGTCCTGACCATTTCATGTCCTGACCGTTTCCTGTCCTGACCGTTTCATGTCCTGACCGTTTCCTGTCGTGACCGTTTCCTGTCGTGACCGTTTCCTCCCCTGACCGTTTCCTGTCCTGACCGTTTCCTGTCCTGACCGTTTCCTGTCCTGACCGTTTCCTGTCGTGACCGTTTCCTTTCCTGACCGTTTTCTGTCCTGACCGTTTCCTGTCCTGACCGTTTCATGTCCTGACCGTTTCCTGTCCTGACCGAGAATGTCCTGACCGTTTTGTGTCCTGACCGTTTCCTGACTCAGGGTGATGGTAAAAGGTTAGTTCTGGGTAAGCTTATTCCCTTTCATTCCACCCCCTCACATCAACTCACTTTCCCTCTGTGTGTCTTGGCAGAGCTGCATAATCAAATGTTCCTGGAACTGACTTAATGTCAGTCCAGTGAGTTGACGAGGAAGCCAGAGAGGCTGCTTCCACTGAACGGAAGATAAGGATTTCTGCCCCATGATGCCAGAGGCTGTTTTAATTAGCCAACATCAGGCAGTGTGGCTTATTTCTCCTCTCAAAGGTCATTTTCAAACACATATTCTAAGCAGCAGCTCAAGTCACAGGGGGATCATTTGATTAATTGCATTCACATTTGGTCTTGTAGGTCTATATTGTCAATTGTCAAATAAACAAAAAATATATAATAATTTGTATGCCAGATTTGTGTTTACGGGAGAAAAATGCTTATGGCGAACAACGATTATCAGAAAGCAGAACTTGCTTGTCCTATAATTTATTTTACATTTCCTCCTACGTGCACTGTAGCCACGCTGTTCCAATATCAATAGTCTATCCATTAAAGCATTTGTAAAACACATACACCACACATCTAACAGAATTTCTAACATAACCCATAATATTAGAGAATATATATTTAAGATTGCAAGTAGGGCTCTGCCTCTAACGCATTAACAGACAGGCCACCTCTGAATGAAAGGTATGATGGTTAGATGATAGTCGGAGCAATGATTTGCCTTGACATTAACGTTCACCATTATATCCGCAAAAACAAAATCTCGCCTTTGGTCACTTATCTGCTACTGATCAGATGCTCCATCCACTAAGCTACACAGCCAGCCACACAGCCAGACACCCAAACAGCCAGACAGCAACCCACCCACCCAGCCAAGCACCCACCCACACAGCCAGACAGCCAACCACCCACCCACCCAGCCAGACACCCAGCCAGACACCCAGCCAGCCAGACAGCCAACCACCCACCCACCCAGCCAGACACCCAGCCACCCACACAGCCAGACACCCAGCCAGCCACACAGCCAGACACCCAGCCAGCCACAATCGGAGTACGTTTACCAGACCTGGGTATGTACCATGGTCACATATGATCCCCAGGGTCCAGATGAGGGTGGTGCAATTGACAAGCAATCTCCAGTAATTCTATATAATTGCTACGGTGCCGTCCTAGTCTAGCACCTCCTTGTGGTGGCTTGTGCACTTGTGGGCCCTATCAAGGTAGGATATCAGACGCGTTCTCTGGCACAGAAGGATTACGGTCTAGACGTCCTGGTCGGGGAAGCAACTTGAAAGACACATGATTTGGAATCGACTGTCTTGTGTCCACTGGAAATTGCGGCAACGAGGCAGGGTCTTAATAAAAGATTGAACATCACAAAATTGGCGAGAAAAACGGGAGAAAAAGTAGAAATATATGGATACAGTACAGTTCTAAAAGTTCAGGGTCACTGAAAAATCTCCTTGTTTTCAAAAGGACAGCTTTTTTGGCAAATCAAATCGATCAGAAATACAGTGTGAACGTTATTAATGTTGTAAATGACTATTGTAGCTATTGTAGATGATTTTTAATGCAATCTCTACATAGGCCTACAGAGGCTTATTACCAGCAACCATCAGTCCTGCGTTGCAATGCATTTTGTTATTATTCCTTTTTACAAAGGAATAAAACCGGCCTTCTTTAGAATAGTTAAGTATCTGGAGCATCAGCAATTGTGGGTTTGATTACAGGCTCAAAATGGCCAGAAACAAATGACATTATTTTGAAACTTCTCACAGTATCCTTGTTCTGAGAAATTAAGGCAATTTCATGTGTAAGAAATTGCCAAGAAAACGAAGATTTTGTACAATGCTGTGTACTACTCCCTTAACAGAACAGCACCTGAGCAGCAGGACACATTTTTAACCATGTCAATGACTGTATAGCACATACATTTAGCTATATTCCATATTCAAACTCATTAGATATGTATTCATGTAAAACAATACTATTTGAAGTGACCCCAGAGTTTTGACCAGTGGTGTATATGTTGGTGTGTGTAACCAACCAGGGCCACTACCATCCGCGCAGGGATTAGGAGAAGATGTTGGTTTTTGGGATAGATCTTCTCTAGGCTCAGGTCCTCACATCAATACATTCCTAATTTCAGTTTAATTAGAAATATTCCCCGTTCCCAGGTGTAGCAGTCTGGGTAACACAGACAGAGCTACGCCATTGCTATGCAGCACATCGGCTGTCCACATAGGCTGTCTAGCACTCCCACACTCAGTCTATGTGATGACAGAGAGCTGACAGACGGAAGCACGGAGGTTGATGGGTGGCTGGCTTTCAGACAGACGTCAGAGAAACAGACCAGTGAATCACAGCCCTTGTGGAATTATGACATCATAAAGCTGTAGCCAGGACAACAAGGCCCTTGTTAGACATCACAGATGCATACAATATGGACAGCAGGCTACTTTGTAACAATATTAGCAATGCATACACTTCACACTTTTCTGAAGGCTCGAGCCCTCTCAGGAACGGTAAACAGAATAAATAGACCCATATTCCATCCTTGAGGCTAACACAACCACAGGCATTTTAAATATTTCAAGGGCTTTAGGAAATACATATCGAATTCTCTCCCGCGTTGAATATGTTAAATTTGTCTCTCTTTCGTATTCATCAGGAAAGCACCACTTAAGGCTCTCAGTGTCTCATCAAACCTGGTGCTTAACTGGGCTGGCGATACGCCTTTTAGTTCCATAATTCTTAGTGTAATAACTGTTTTGGGAAGGATCAATATGTGTTATCTGCTAGTCAATGTTTTATACTTCCTCTATGACACGGAGGCCGGCCAGGAGAAAGCCAGGCCACTAATCAATAGTCTCAGCGATACCAGGGTGCTTCCGAAGCCATTTAGTACACCTTATCACACCGGGAGTGTGTCCTTAATCTGTCCAAATATTTATTCCAGGTGCGTAGCTGAGGAACCGCGGAACAATTCACACACGTTGACGAGGAACGACACACAGCCCTTCAATTTAAATAGACCAAAGCCATTTTCTGTATTCGCAGGGTTACGTTATTTTTGTGAAGAGTCGGACAACACAGGAGCTTGAGGACAAGGGAATCTGAATAGTTCTAAAACAACAACAGTGTTGGGTTAGGGACGGGCTCTGGTACCCGGCTGTGAGTAATCACTAGGCATATGCATACTCCCACATGCATTTGGACCACACTCACTATGCAGGTGAGACGTGGTATATAACCTGGGAGGGATTTAGAGGCGTTATGTTTTCCACACCTGTGCTTGTGGAGAGAACTGGATAAACACAGCCCAAAAAAAAGGGAGAAAAAACACGGAATAGTAAGACAAAACAACAGCAAAACCAGGGGATCTCATGAGCGTATGAGCTCAACAGAATCTACTCCTTTTAACAAACCAAAGCTGAGCAAAATCAAATCAATGTCCTTGAAGATGTTTTCTCTTGTCCTAAGAGACATGTTAAAAAGGAAGTGCCCTTCTCTATTTCTCTCTCTCTCTCCCTCGCTCTTTCTGTTTTTCTCTCATATTCTTGCCTTCTCTATTCTCACAACCTCCCTCTCTCTCTTATGATTTCAGTCAGCCTGTCTCGCTCTGACAAACTCTGCATGTCTCTTAATTTCAGTCAGTCCCTCTCTCACCCTCCAACCCGACACACACTCTCTATCTCCTTCCCTATTTCAGTCTGCATGTCTCTTAATTTCAGTCAGTCCCTCTCTCACCCTCCAACCCGACACACACTCTCTCTCTCTCTCTCTCTCTCTCCTTCCCTATTTCAGTCTGCCTGTCTCACAGAGCTCCCGTTCTGTCTTGTTATCTGCACCTATCTCATCCTCCCTGAATCTTACTGAGTGACTCATCTGTCAGTGAGCGAGTGGTGATGGGCGCTGGGCGACACCTCCATCTTTTCTCCCCAGCTGGGCCCCATGCTGCTCTGCTCAACAGGGGGTCCCTCTACTACCACGCTGCTCTGCTCAACAGGGGGTCCCTCTACTACCACGCTGCTCTGCTCTACAGGGGGTCCCTCTACTACCACGCTGCTCTGCTCTACAGGGGGTCCCTCTACTACCACGCTGCTCTGCTCTACAGGGAGTCTCTCTACTACCACGCTGCTCTGCTCTACAGGGGGTCCCTCTACTACCACGCTGCTCTGCTCTACAGGGGGTCCCTCTACTACCACGCTGCTCTGCTCTACAGGGGGTCCCTCTACCACCACGCTGCTCTGCTCTACAGGGGGTCCCTCTACTACCACGCTGCTCTGCTCTACAGGGGGTCCCTCTACTACCACGCTGCTCTTCTCTACAGGGGGTCCCTCTACTACCACGCTGCTCTGCTCTAGAGGGGGTCCCTCTACTTCTATTCCCCAGTTTGTGCACTATCAAAGGAAGTGAGCAGCTGGTTGGCTCATCATGGTCGGGTGCCCATGTGTCAACCTGTTCTATCATATGCCAGTCTTGTTTATTGTTGCTTATCTGCTTATTTCTTTGTTAGCTGTACTGGGACTTGGCGTGTGTAGACGAGGAACTCTCACAGAGTACAGACTCTGTGTTCTAATGCACTCCCAGCTTTCATTTGTTAAAAGGGGAACACTTGAAATGCTGTTCTTTGCTGAAGAGTCAGTGTGGCTTGGCCTCCAACATGACAGACTCTCTACAGTGGCTTAATTAGTGAAGCTGTCCACCAGAGGCAGACTATGGGGAAGGCATGAGGTGAAGAGTAGATTCAAGAGAAAGTCAATCCAAAATCCCCTAGAATGCGTGCAGTTGCTTAAGTGAGCAGTGAAATATCGGTATTGCAATTATTCGAGGACAAGAACACGGTCCAAATTAATTTCCTAATTTAATAACTGTGGTAAATGAATGTTCCATTCTGCTGAGCGGAGTGTTCTGTCTGTTTGGATGTTGCATAAGGTCTTAACCATGATTTGATCGTTATCAAACTCTTGAGAGAAACTAAGACAGTATATCAAACATACATCTGGATTCCTAACCATCTCCATATCTAACCATCTCCATTCCTAACCATGTCCATTCCTAACCATCTCCATATCTAACCATCTCCATTCCTAACCCTCTCCATTCCTAACCATCTCCATATCTAACCATCTCCCTTCCAAAACATCTCCTTCCTAACCATCTCCATTGGTAACCATCTCCATATCTAATCATCTCCATTTCTAACCATCTCCATTCCTAACCATCTCCTTCCAAACCATCTCCATATCTAACCATCTCCATTCCTAACCATCTCCATTCCTAACCATCTCCATTCCTAACCATCTCCATTCCTAACCATCTCCATATCTAACCATCTCCATTCCCAACCATCTCCATATCTAACCATCTCCATATCTAACCATCTCCATTCCTAACCATCTCCATTCCTAACCATCTCCATATCTAACCATCTCCATTCCTAACCATCTCCATATCTAACCATCTCCATATCTAACCATCTCCATATCTAACCATCTCCATATCTAACCATCTCCATATCTAATCATTTCCTTCCTAACCATCTCCATTCCTAACCATCTCCATTCCTAACCATCTCCATTGGTAACCATCTCCAGTCCTTACCATCTCCATTCCTAACCATCTCCATATCTAACCATCTCCATTCCTAACCATCTCCATTCCTAACCATCTCCATTCCTAACCATCTCCATATCTAACCATCTCCATTCCTAACCATCTCCATTACCGGTACTCATGTTGGTCTGTCTAGTTATAGTATAAACACAATGTATTTGATTTCCTGTTCAGCTCTCTACATTCCCTGACCAACTGTAAAGGGAGAAAGAGAGGCATTTGAAATAGCTATTAGACAGACAATAATCCGTCCAATCTAGTTTTAGTGTTTGATCTCAGATCACAAGGCACGAGAATAGACGTTGTGTTAACCTGCAAACATTTCAAAAGCAGCAGACCCATTTTGACTGTATCAAAAATATCCTCCAGCACGCCACTGGCTGAGAGCTGAGACAGATGCTCCCGACATTAAAATGAACACGTCTCGCCTACCGACATTTAAACAAGATAACTAGTTGAGGCTAAAGCAGTCATAATAACACATTCTCAGCAAGCCTTGCTGACACACAAAAAGACGAACATGAGAAGCTTGACAAGATGTTCTAACTGGGTCAAAATAGCACACTTCATAGGATGCATGAATACATTGTTAATTCCCCTCAAACACGACGTTTCCTGAAATGTTAGCAATTACTAATGATCGTCGCTCTACGGTGCCGTGGACCTTTCCGAAATGGAAATGAATATATGATCTTCCTGCGTACACGACAAGCTAAATACCTAGAATAATGCCACAGGAAACAAGCCAAAAACATGTGGGCTGACACAAGGGTTGAAAGAGTATTACCACAGTACATAAACACATAAGACCATAGCTAAACCTACTGAAAACAATCCATCAAAGGTAGCCAAAACAAATCAACGTCAGAACTGTTTAGATGAAGCGAAGAAAAAAGCCCGTATGAATAAAATGGGTATTAATCAGGGGTCGAATGATTCATACTGAGTGCTCGCGTGCGTGCGTGCGTGTGTGCGTGTGTGTGAAAGCGCTTGCGTGCAGTGAGGTGGATAAAAGGCCCCTTTAACCTGTACCCCTCAACTGGCCAGGTTCAGGTGCAAGAGCCCGGCACGCCAGAGGAGCAAAACAGAACAGCAGATTATTAACCAAGACTCTGCCATGTCAGGCCTTGTCTCTGCCAGGACTCAACGGAAATCTGAGGGAAAGACAATCGTATCTGGCTGAACCTCTTTCCCGTCTCAACAACCAGAGAATCGAACACGGCTCAGATGGCCATTTCCCCATCACAACGCAGAATGTATATCCACAGGTGTGTGTGTGTGTGTACATTAAAGGAATCACACAGGTACATACCTCACCAGCCTGTGTCAGGGTTAGCTTGGGAAGCTTGTTCTTGGAGCTGGTTAAACCGGGGCCAAAGGGAGGGTTGCTGTAGTCAACGTCGCCCACTTCCAAAGGAGGCTTGAGCTCCGGTGAGTCAAGGGGCACCTGGTCCTGGCCGTCCATGGGTCGCACATAGGCTGTGGGCTTCTGCTGCAGCACAGCGCTAGGCTTGACGTGCAGACCCTGGGGGAAGGTGGGCGTTGAGAGACCACTGGGCAACAGGGAGGTGGAGGCCACGGGGGAACCGGACCCCTCGGAGCCCGGCTCCTGCTCCGCGGGGGATTTATCATGAGCGCCGCTGTCCTTGTAGCTGCCGTGCTCGGCCGCCGACGGGGCCTTAGAACCCGGCTGCTGCTGCCCTCCGGCGTGCCTCCTGGAGACGGCAGGGCCGGACGAGGGGCTGATACCGGACTCTCCCTTGTAGACTGCGACGTCGCCCTGCGAGCTGAACAGCTCCTTGTGCCTCTGGGGTGGCAGCTGCTCCTGGCTTGAGGTGTGTTTGGTTCTGCTGCAGGCCGGACCCCCCGCCGCCTGGGAGCTGGACCCGTGGGCCCCACGGGACCAGTCGGAGGACCGGGACTTCTTGGAGCTCTGGTGGCCGAGCAACAGGCTGGAGCTTGTCAGGGAGGAAGCGGGGGGCGGAGGGGGCATGGAGGTGGCATGGTGCCCGGTGCTTGTCCTGCTGCCACCTCTCTGCGACCCGTCGGTGAACAAGCTGCTCAGATCTTGCTTCTCCGCCGAGTCCGGCGTCTGGGGAACAGAGTTCTTCGGGATGCCCACCAGGTGGCTCTGGTTGGAGTGGCTGGTGAGGAGTTCCTTCATCTCATCGTAGTTTCCCAGAGTGTTCTGCACCCGGTTGGCGAGGGCATCCCCTTTGTTGGTCTGCAGAGAAAGAGAGGGAGAGATAGAGGTAGAGAAATAGACAGAAGGAGAGACAGAGAGAAAGACAGAGAGATACAGAGGGAGAGAGGAAGACAGTGACATGTATAGTTAGTAATGGCCCCCAGCGTTCTCTCTAGGTCATCATCCCCCCCACAAGTATGAAAGGGAGCAGCAGCAGGCCATCAGAGCTACACCTAATTAAAGACAGCCAGGAACTCAGCAGGCAGTGTGTGAAAGTGAGATAGGTGTATGTGTGTGAGTTTGTGTGTGTGTGTGTGTGAGAGTGTGTGTGTGTGTGTGTGTGTGTGTGTCTGCGTGCGTGCGTGTGTGTGTGTGTGTGTGTGTGTGTGTGTGTGTGTGTGTGTGTGCGTGCATGCGCTTGTATAGAAAAGGGTGCAATCATGCCTTAGTGAGCAAGACCGTCAGATAGTGAATCACTGTACAAGCTACGAAAAATGAATGCAGCCCCTCTCTATGATAGAACAGACATCACAATAGAGTATAACAAGCACCTTAACAACTGCATGAAACTATAGACCTGTCTAAAGCACTGTTAAACATCCATCTTTAAGGGAGCACATTTGGTGTGTTCACGTATATATATATATATATATATATTAAACATGTGATTAAAACAAGCATTCTTAATGTGGATCTATGGATAATAGATACCTTGTTTATGTTGTTGGTCCCCCCAAAAGTGGATAGACTGGGTGCTTCTATCTGTCAGTATAAAAAGACAGTAGTTTATAATCTAGTCACACTGGGGGGAATATAGGCGACCAATAGGATGACCTCGCTAAGCTTATAATCTGCTCACCGGTATTCTTAATCAACAGGGATTACGTGCCTGCGTTGTACATTAACAGACCCTACTGTCTATCTTCTCTCAGGGGTACATTTTAATCGGTAGGAAAACCTCCAATAAAAGCTAAAATCACGAGCTTTCTTTTGGCCATAAAAGACCCTCGTTAAAGTAATTGTTTTCTTTTGTGGAAGTTCAGAACATAATTTAGATACGGAGGTTTTTCAGACAAAAGGCATATGCATCCCCAGAAAACTGGCCCACACTCATTACTTACATAACAGGCAGCATTCTACTTAATGTGCAACATACTCTATTGCTTTAATATTCAGCTACAGCCTTGGTTTATTGGTCTTTTATGTGTGAGAGGCGAGTAAAAAATGCACATCAATTGCACTAAAAGAAGCATTAGGCTAATACGCATGCTATATAAACAGAAATTATAACAGAAACACATCACTATCTATTTGAAAACAACTGCAAATGAAGAAGAATTCCAGTCATACTATAAAATTGCTGAGCCATGCAAAGCCCGGTTCCGTATGCCGATATAATATTTAGGCAATTTAAAGACAACAAAAGGAAAAAGATAAATATGTACTGGCTGTGTGTGTCCCTTCGCCCTGACGATAACAGTCTAACAATCAGTCAGACGCCGGAAGCACGAGCGTGTGTATTTGCACTCTTCAATATGAACAATGTAAACGTCAATAAACAAATAATGGTTGATGGTCCGAAGAGGGGAGGGCGTGCTGCTGGGAAAGGGAAATGATCTCCCGGGTGGTTAACCTTTGACCTGTCGACACACAGACGAGGCCAGCTAGGAAACAGTGCTCTCAACGAAGCCTCAGCTCCTGACCGCCGATGACCTCACACTGCTTCGCTTTAATGTCCTCCATAGAGCTCTAACGTTTATTACGACCTAAGCATACCTAAAAATATAACTCTTCCTAGTTGCTGTCCATGTGGACTGAAAGGAGTCTGTTTATAAGGACACCACAGCAAAGAGAGACAAGGGGGAATTAGAAGGTAATCAACATATCTAATTAGACAAGTACTGCATGTGTTCAGATGTGCTATATGTATACCATACACACTCAAATCTGCCCACTATGTCAGGTCAGTCATCAGTTTACAAGCCAGCGACAGGAAATGGCTAAAACAGGCCTGAAAGCCAGAACGTCTCTCAACTGTAA
Organism: Dallia pectoralis; assembly: GCA_029465975.1. Classification (NCBI taxonomy): domain Eukaryota; kingdom Metazoa; phylum Chordata; class Actinopteri; order Esociformes; family Umbridae; genus Dallia; species Dallia pectoralis. Next base: position 17,197,906 of record CM055729.1, on the reverse strand, counting down.
CAACAGCCGTCTGTGGCGCCGAACCAGCAACCGGCCTGTTTTCCACCATCACCGTGTCCTCCTGAGCAAGCAGGTTATTCACGCCACGCTGTGACGGCTAAGTATTTTTAGTAAGTGTGATGTTGAAGGGGCATTTGTGGACCTCCCAGACGCTGTCATTCTCAGTGAGGGGAAAGCCATGTGGAGAGCAGGGCACAAAGGGCTCTTGTGTAGAGAACAAAGGAGGCCTGGGCTGCTGGAGAAAAGCTGGAGCTGCGAGTTGGTGCAAGGCTATACTCCAGTGCCCTGACTGCACGACTGGCTACGGCGAAACCTGGAACAATATTACTATTCACAGATAAGTTACCGTAATAAAGAAATTTTTAAATAGTAGTGATATTTTGAATATATATATATATATATATATATATATATGTATATAGTATATATATACAGTATATATATATATATATATATAAGCAGTAATTAAACTGCCTCCATCATCTCTCTTTTATCCTTATAGAATAACAACTGTCTACAATACTGCGTTTGCTTCATGAACCCCGACCAAGGCTTCCTACGACACATCTAATCATTTAGCTCCTAATTTAGAACATACAGCATTTATTCAAAGACGGAGACTGATAAACCTTTGTCTGTCGTGTTTCCCAACTGAAATGGGAAAGGCATTAAGACGTGAAACGCACTCATCAAGGAGAAAACATCTTGCCACTTGTCAGCGGCATCTCTTCTCAGAAAGTGGCTCCTTTGAAGTGTGTGTGTGTGTGTTTGTGTCTGCGCGTGCGTGTGTCTCTCTGAATGTATGCGTATGTTTGCGTGTGCTCACGAGCACAAGTGTGTGTGCTTGCGTGTATGCGTAGGCAGAGGGAATCTGAACAAGCATTACAATAGGAGAATCCTAAAGAGACAGACGTTGTATAGTGGCAGGCAGTGGTGGTGTTGGGTCAGGGGGCACTAGGGCAATACAACTCCATACAGGCCAACAGACTCTCAATGGGAAGCTTTGTTTACCATCTGAATCAGGATCAGATCCCACAGTTCACACTCTGCCTCTTAGTACAGCCCTGCCACCACTGCACCTGCCGTCACTACTACGTCAATCAATCATTCAGGAACGGAGAACGATACGCCGGGATCACGGTTTCATGTTAGCCTTTATTTATTTACTGAGATCGAAAAGACTAAGAGGATAAATTAAAGGCATATTCAGCTGTGAGACGATTCCTAATGTTCGTTTATCTCTAGATAGTTTTTGTTAAATGATATCAGAGCTTATGAACAAGGATTCCTTTGGATTGCGATAGATGCCAGGGAATGTCTAGAAATAACTTTCCCTATATTGTCTGTGAATGAGGGTGATGTGAGCTTGTGAAATATTCCACGCCTCTACGCCTGATGGGTAGTTTATAGTCCTCGACACCTTTCCAAAATAACTTTATTTTATATTTGTCTAACAGTATGTCATAATGATCTCGTTTTCATTTTCTTCCCCTGAAAAGTAAATAAGTAATGAAAGTATGTTCCCGTATAGCTTTTTACACATTCACTCATTAGGAACTTCTAAGGAGTAATACATCAATATGAAAAAAGGTTTTGACATTGTAAAAGGGTACATGAATATTTTCTTAAATGTACATGTAAATAAATGCCTATTTAACTTTGAGGATAGTAGTTCAGAATTCTATATCATTTTACCCACTACTCACAGCAGGGTATTTTGTCACCACTCACAGCAGCGTGGTTTGATTGGTAAAATACTCTCCAAGGATCTCAGTTAAAAATGACATAAGTTGGTTAAATCCTGCAGTCGCCATCTCCCCAGAGTTTAAATTAGACGTCACTTCCATGACAACAAGCTATTTAGACAGAGGAAAGCCAATACTCTCATGAGCAGTAGGTCAGCGACTGGAATTTGCTAAACATCATTAGAAGTTTGACTGCAACCGGGTTCTATGATCAATGGTGTTGTCTTTCCTCTAGCAAGATGTCCAAATAGCATGTTGGCATTAAAGTCAAATTGTCACACTCAGCTTATTAAAACTTGAAAAACAGTAAATAAATACTTGGCCAGTTTGTGATTATAGCCATGACTGATCACAGCAACTTTGATCAGGCTAGGGAAAGTAGATCAGGACACATGGAGCCCTAAATACATTCTATAAAAATGTTATACATCGAACCGTTCACTGAATCAGGAAGTTCAGGCAAAAAACGATGCGCTTGGAAGAACAGCAACCAAAGTGGAGATTTAACATCTACAAACCACAAATCTGATCAGCCCTGAAGGGGGTCACAACAAAGTTCCACTGTTGTGTTGTCACAGTCAAGTTCAAACTGCTGATCTTACGTTGTTTTGTGGAGCAGTCACTTTTACCACTGTGCCATTTGTATCCCTCTAAATTGTTTTTAATAATTACCCAGGGTGAAGACGAATCCCTCAACTCTTGTCTCCTAAAGTGTTTCTCTCCTTTGTGAACCAATCGGTTTATGTCTCTCGGAGAAAGACTCACTGGCGCAGATGCAGAAAGAATCAGCAGTTTGCATAAAATCCATTAGTGCTTTCCAATAAAGAGTATCAATATGGGCTCACATGAGTAAACACCTAGCACAAATCATCTGAAATCAATAGCGCACTAATGACAGCAGAGCATCCAGGAGCTAGCAGATGTTTTGTGATTCCTAACAGAATCAGTTACAAACCACAATACAATTCTGAACAGCCTAATGACTAATAATAATGGACTAGTGAACTAAGAGTAATGGACTTAATAACTTAATATTTTTGCAGGCCTACTTATAAAACCTACGGATAAAATCTGACAGCAATGACGCCACATGTAAACACTCCAAAATAGATATCTATTTACGCTAAATCTCCTCGATTGCATACTGTACGACCATTGAGAGAAAACATTACTCCATCTACAGGAGTCTATAACTCAACGATAATGCCCATAAATAAAACATCCAGCATAGGGGCTAACGACTGAGAAGGAACACATCATACATTTGCAGAAACCATTTGCAAATCTGAGGGAAACATGTCAGAAGACTGCAAAAACTTGGCTGCTATTTTCTCATTTGCTCTGCAGTTGGTGGAGAATATAAGTAGAAGAAGGGAAGGAATGGCTATTTGGGAATATTTGCCTTCAGGGTGAAAAGGTAGGTTTCTTTGTGATAGAGTGGTGCAGTAACATTGGCTGCAGTCCAAAAGCCTGGCATTCAGTGGGCTTTACATGGTCTAAAAACACAGTCTGTCTTTGCATTGAAAGGGTCCTGTCCAGGAGGAGGTAGGGAGCAGTCCCAGAGGGCCAGCTAGTGCACATCTTGCTTCAGGGCCCTGAGACCAGTGGAGTGGGAGAGCCGGAAGCCTCAGAGGACATGGACAGCTCGCCTCGGCTCTGAGATCTCTCTAGGTGCCAGTGGATCTGAGAAAGCAGTAAATTAGTCCCAAATAGCTGCTAACTGCATAGTTCCATTAAACAGGATTAAAGGGGGATTAACTAATAGCAGCCTGAGATGTGAGAGAACTACAAACAGTGTTTCACAGAGGAAAGGAAAGTGCTGCTATTACTCTCTACTGGTCACTGGGCAGGGAGATTGAGACCTGAGGGTTGAGGACAGAGTGAGCATTGTCAAGCACTAACACAAAATCATTTGGAGTGCCACATCAAAATACAGTTAAAATGTGCACATGCTATGAAAGTGCATGGGATGTTTTATCCCAAATAATAACCGGAGGGATACGATAAAGCGCTACATGAATGTTTTGTGTTGTCCAAAAGCTAATTGATATCTTGTGAGATGACTGGAAGAAATGTCACAAAGACATTTAAGAAACTGGGCAAGTTGAATACAGAATCAAATTATAATGAATAATTAAAGGGCACATCCTCGAGGGATTGAAGGAAAGAAGGAAGTCCAGTGCTTGCTTGGCATCTGGTAGAGTCATCTGGCACCAAAGTACACAAGTTGACACTTCCGGTGTTTGTGGCCAAGAAGTCTTATGTCTGACCATTGAACAAGGTTCAAATCAAAGTTTCATTGGCATACTCCTCCCGGAACTAATGCTTTATGTCTTGATAAAAGTAAAAGCTTTTTTCTGGCAAGCATTGAAAATAGTTGTTGTTGGCAGGGAGTTGAGGTCTAATTGTAGTTTTACAAACTCTGCGACCCCAAGATTCAACGGACTTCAGCGATTCTTCAACTGTGGTCCACGGAGAATTCCTCTTAAAACGACCTTTCCTAATGTGCATGAGAGCCAAATAGACGTGTGTCCTCTTGTAGACTGGTATCTGATCTCCATTTGATTAAAGGATGCTTTTAATGAATGCCTTAATAGCCAGGATGGTTATTTTCAGGTCTAGCTATTTGTTTTGTTAAAACCCATGTGTAACTTACAAAGATCAACAACCCTCTGGCTTCATTTCATTTGTGTGTTTTCTGTACCAGTACAACATTCCACAGTCAGTTCCTCTCCTCGTTAACCTGCGACAGACTATCTAACTGTTCGTGTGTATTTTCTGTAATATGTATATAAACACACACACACACATTAAGAAACACACACCAGCATATCACATAAATACATTAAATCACAAAACCCATGCATACACACATAATCACTATCTAAGACTTACATTTCACACAAAATCTTAATATCCTTCTTGTTTGGAAAATATAATAAAGGAAAGAGCAAGACCTGTTTACATGTTTGGCGGATATTTTGTGTGACCCAGCAGAAGACTGTGTGTGTTGAAGAACAATCATGTTTTCTGGAACCTCATTTCCTAGACTTAGAGGAGAAGTACAGATTAAAATAAACGGCATGTTTTGAGTGTGTGTGTGTATGTGTGTGTATGTGTGTCTGTGTGTGTGTGTGTGTGTGTGTGTGTGTGTGTGTGTGTGTGTGTGTGCGTGCGTGCGTGTGTGCGTGCGTGCATATTACTGTTAGTGCTGTTTAACTGATCCACTATAGAAGCAGAGCTGCAATGGCAGAATCAACTGTCATGTGACTGGGGTAATTAGCTCTCAAATTGTATCATCAGTACCTGTTTATATCACAAATACTTCTTCACCTGTGTTGTGGTTGACGGACAGGTTTCAAGATGTGCACAGATAATCTGTTGTGTTTCAAAGCTACAGACTTGCAGAATGATGATATTAAAACTGTGTATTATTCTTTACGGGATGTTTACTCCTGCTGAATTATACCAGCCAGGGGTAATGACAACATATTGAGTTTGTTTATATTCATTTCAGATGTAATGAATAAAGTGCCAAAGGAGAAATGCATACATACACCTCCGTTTAATAGTTTGAGGTCACTTACATGTCCTTGTTTTTCAAAGAAAAGCCCATTAATGTCCATTAAGGATGCATGCCTGATTGGCTAAGTTCTTTATCTGTCTAGTGTCTGTATTCATTCCCCTATTTTAATCGTATCATTTCATTGGCCAGTCTTAGATAAGGCATTTTTCATTGCAACTATGCCTAGAATGCCAAGCAGTAGCCTCTTCTCTTTTGACATTGGGACTGGAGTTTTGCAGGTACTATTATAATAACGCTGCCAGTTGAGGACCTGTGAACTGTCTGTTTCTCCAACTACTAGGCACTCTAATGAATTTGTCTTCTTGCTCAAATTTCTATTCTGAGTTGAGCCAGTTTGCGTTGTTCTATGAGAAGAGAGTAGTACACATTGTGGTATGCAATTTCTCTCAAGGAAAATACTTAATTTCCCAAAATAAGAATAGACTACCAATTTTTTTCAAAGATAGTTATTTGTCTCTGGCCATTTTGTGCCTGTAATTAAACCCACAAAGCTCATGCTCCAGACACACACACGCAAGGTGAGACTTAAAGGGCTGAGATTGATTGGCACCTTCATGACTTACATAAGAAAGGTCTAATCCTCTTTCACTTGTCACAGTACTGTAGTATATATCCTTCATATGGACAATATTGAACCCAAGTAAAAACACAACATAACCAACATGTTGGTAATTAAAGAAACATTAGGGAATGTAGAAAATCACCCTTCTAATACTACAATTTCTGTAATATCATATACGGCCCAAACTAGCAGCGTGTTTCTATAGCATCCACATGGACCATAAACTGCTTGGATGCAGTGGTGTCCAATCCATGAAATAAATATAACAACAAGCACAGAACAAGCTGCTATCTGCCATCTATAGAAACACTGCTCTGACCATCTGTATCGTCTCATTCATCCAGCACAGACACACACACACACACACACACACACACACATGCATGAGAGGAAACATATAGATCTGGCTGGTGGTACGGACTGTGCTTCTGGAGACCGTGCAGAGACTAGACCCCAGCTACTCGAGGAGCCGGTGTAATACATGGTGTTCTGAACGGTTCTACTGCACTATTTACAGTTACAGCATTATATGTATTCAGCAGGTCTGGCTGACTTTTTAGACAAGAGGGCGAGAACGCTGTGATTGGGGAGACGGGGACTCCTGTGAACAGGTAATGTTCTCAAAGGGATGGGATGCTGGCTGCACTCATCGTTCTCCCTTCCTTCCCAGGTCCTTACCTTGTATGGTTCCCCGAATAGATTAAACCCAGAGGAGAAGAGGTCTTCGTCCTGTTGCACCTCCTGGGTCCGCCGCTCCCACTCCCTCTTCTTGAGCGCATTGCGGTCCTGCTCATAATGACTGCACGGAAAGACAAGGAGGAGATGATCGTCAGAGTAATCACAGCTGGCGCGCCACGGAAACGCCATTGAAACGTTTAAATCCCTCTTCCTGGAAAGACGTGAGGGAACCCATATCTGTATAATATGCAGGATGACACTAAGCAGATGAAGGACACGCGGCCCTGGAGATAAAAGAACGGGATTGTCACACAAACACTCGAAACACACAACACTGTCTACTAGCCAAGGCAAGGCAGGAAAACACACGAGGCACTGTCGAAACGAAAGGGAATGCAAGACGAGCAGATCTATTGTCACATGGCTGACTAGGCACCGCTCATTTACCGACAACCGAGCACTGTAAAAGTACAGACGTATAGAGTCATTAGTATGTCATTGCTTTTTTACAACTAAAACAGAATACATAAAGAGTCAAGAGAAAGATAAAATATAGCTAATTCCATGTTACTTTTTGTTCCAATATGCCAGTTACAAAAGCATTCCTATCATGGAAATACAAACTGTACCTAGATGACTGGGTATTAAATGACAATACCCAGTTTCCTCTGTGCCCATTAAGGTGTATTAGGCCTGTTTGGTTAGCGAAGCAGACAGCTCTCTCTCCTGATAGTTAGCTGGTGTTGCTCCTCCAGCCAGCAGAATGAATCCACACTGTATAATATGTGGCTGTTTTCTCCGTTGTCAGCTGATGTAAAAGTTGCGCCTGGCTGTCCTGCGGCTGTCAAACCACTGCCTACACTTGATTAGAGCCCTGCTCTAAGCCCTCTCATTAGCATGTCCCACATTCCACCACCGCCACTGCCTCTACTGCGGCTCCTCCTGGAGCGGTGGGAGCTGAGCTAGCGTAGCGACATTCCCGTCCTGGCCCCGGGCTAGCATCAGGCCCCCTGGGGTCCACAGGGGAACAGGGCATTAAGGCAGGCTGCGGAGCGGCCATCCGGGGCTGGGGGTGTGACAGCAATACGGTAGTGTTCTGTGGTGCTGGCGGCGGTGGTGGTGAGGGTGGGCGGACGATGGAGGGTGAGGAGGACAAACCTGGGAGAGACGTGCAACCAGAGCAGAATGGAGCGCACATTATCTACTGACTCACAGCTGTGACAAGGGAAATGGAAAGCTAAGTCTGAGCAGCCTCGCCGCGCTCCAATAATTGATGGCACTGGCTGTTACCACTCTATACAGACGGCACGCTAAATAATAAGCAGCACGGTGTCATAATCAAAATGCCTCGGCCATTTTGTCAGCCATTTGTTCGTTATTGGGATTTCAAACGAAATTGTTCATGTCAAGTAGTCGGCCGACGTTGATTTGGTCGAAAGGGAGAAAATGTCTACATGCAAACATAAATACAACCCAGTGATAACATACGGGGGACATAGCGTATGATATCCTGTTCTAATTGCGTCACACACCTAAAATTAACCAGTGCTTTTAGTAGGACTAAGAGATAGAAGCGTCCTCACACCAAATAAACCAAATCCCATCTTTCAACTCCGTCGCTGTGAACACTGCATGAGAACCCCAAGCCCAGCAGGCACACGCAATTGGCAGTGATAGATAGGAGACGGAGACGGAGAGTTGGAATCGGCTTGGCTTCAATCTGCCCTTATTCCCCCAAACACACCTCCGGGTCCTATGGTTTTAATCCATCACCAAATTATTTGGGAAAGAAAAACCCGGGGTAAAGAGAAACGAGGCGATTTCTTTAATGGAAAGAAAAACGAACACAGGAAGAGAATAAAGGGCATGAGCGAGGCATAGTGAGATTGACGGCGGGGCCCTGGCAGTAATGACAGCGAGGTGTCAGTTATCTATACGCCGAGCTCGCTCCCCTCACCTGCCAGCACACCCTGACAGTCCGATAGATCAAATTTACAGCTGTCATTGGCGCCCCTGTGCTGTGCACAGGCAGTTCCGTGCCACTAAGTCCTGTGTCTAATGCACTACTGTTGTTAAGAGGTGTAGGGTCAGGACCGGTCATTAAAACACTACCGTGGGTGCTCCCAGTCAGCAGCGGTGGGTACCTAACGACAGCGGAGGAACAAAGGAGAAACCGGCAACAGGGTGTTGGGGGCCCAAGGCTCATCGATGCATGAGGGACAAAAAGTCTATATCTGGTCCCAACTGACAGAAGGTACACTATGGTACAAATCGAAGAAAATGTTAATGATGGTTACGGGAGGAAGGTGACACGACACACCATGCACTCTGTCTCTTGTGAAATTCGCTCGGGTCTTTTCTTCCGCACATTTCTTTTGCTTCCAACACGTTGACTACAAGAACAGTTTGCTTACCATCTCATCTACCCAGACCTCGACATGTGCCGTTGCAAGGAGATGATGGAAATTATTCACTTGTCATCATGTTCTAAACCCATCAGTGGGTACATTCAGTATTAGCCGATTGGTAACTGCGTCCAAACCTTTGTAAGTATATACAGATTTTATGGACACTTCCTATATTCCATATACACATTATATATACATATATATACTGTATATATATATTATTGTTATTATGTGTGTCTTTAGAGTGTATGTTTTTTTCATATTCCAATAGTGATTTAAAAAGCAGAGAGGAATATTATAATGATGATATTGCTGTTGTTTGTCGATGATGGTGTTCTCTGTAAAATGTAGTATTGGATGCTTTCTTTTCTCTGTCTTTTCTCTCCTCCCCCCTCTGTAGCCTGCCTCCCACCCCTGGCTCTTTCCAACATAACATAAAAAACCTAATACTGATATCCACGGTAAACCCAATGAATTTAATCTCGGCTGAGCTACACTGCACTTGGTTCCAAATAGACCTCGGTTTCCCCCCCCCTCCCGTTCTGGCCCAGTGTGCAGCACAGTAAAAAGCACATAGCAAGATGTAAAAAGCAACCGATGCAGGCGCCATCATTACAATCTAACAGCCGAAACAACAGTCGCTGATTCAAAATGTGGCAATTATTAATTTCAAGTAGCGGTTAATTAAATCTCTAGCTAGGCATTTAGCCCCTTGTTACAATTATTGCACTGGTTTATAATTATCTGAACCTGCTTACCGGCTCTATTAGCGCCAGCGCGGTGAAGGTGCAAATCTGGCAACCCATGTCATTCTGAATCCTCAAAGAGAGACACTGTGGTGATGATCAGATGATTGGGGTGGTTATTATTTGTAATACTTGGGGTTGCCAGTCTAGTCTGGAGTGATGCTCTCTAGAAAGCTTGAGAAGACGGGGTGGAGGGGGTAGGTTGGGGGAGGAAAACTGCCTGCCTGCCTGCCTGCCTGCCACAGAATGCTTTGTTTGATGTGCGAGCACAAGGGAATCCAGAATTCTTCATGACTAATTTTCTGATATGAATATCATTTAATGACAAATAGACCTCAGAAAACAGCAAGCATTCCTGAAGTGTAATCTCCGAATGTATGGAGAAAAATACAAATAAACATCCAATGACGAATGTTTATAAATAAACATTCAATGACTAAAAGCTAGCCTAGTCTTTGAGGGAACAAAGATAACAAAGCATGCGATTGTAAAAGGCACCGTGAAATGTATTTCTGTAAAGCTAAAGAATGGAGAAATAACAAGAGACTAGCAAACATGCTTCCCCCCATGTATGTTCTCCTATACACACTACATATGCATGAAACTGTACTCCTAATTCAGAAATTACTGAGTGGAGTAAAAAGCCAAGATGCAACTAAGTCGGACGAAAATACACTCTCGTATCTACCTACTCTGCTCTACCTGTAGCCCAATGACAGCTATGAGTATAGGTTTCCACCTGTAGCCCTATGACAGCTATGAGTATAGGTTTCTACCTGTATCCCTATGACAGCTATGAGTATAGTTTCTACCTGTAGCCCTATGACAGCTATGAGTATAGGTTTCTACCTGTATCCCTATGACAGCTATGAGTATGGGTTTCCACCTGTAGCCTGATGACAGCAGTGAGTATAGGTTTTAGGGTTTTTACCTGTAGCCTGATGACAGCAGTGAGTATAGGTTTTATTTGACGTTTACAAGCTGGCTAGTAGCAGTGTGTGTAGGTGAGCAGAGGTCCCTCTTGTCTCCACACAGAACAGCTGTGACATGCTAGCTGTTTCTGTGCCAGTGTTGACACGCAGCCCAGCTGTGAGCTCTGGCAGCAGTGCCAGTGTCATCGCAGTGCCCTATCGTTCCTGCACCGCTTTACGTGGTCATCTGAGCCCACACTCCAGCGGCTGCCATCCTCTACACACACACACACACACACACACACACACACACACACACACACACACAGAGACTAACACACGGACTGGCACAGACAAAGCTTCCGCGTGAGCTGAGCATGTGGCTTGACAGGAACAGAAGTGACACTGAAATACATCTCTTCTCCACAAAATCTATTTTTTTAAATGTGTACTGTCAAGCGAGGTGAATCCGCCGAATGTCAAACCATTCCAGTTTTTAAGAATCAGCTATACTCGTTATTATTCCCCTATATAACAGAATAAATGCAGCCCATTAAGAGGTGTCTCGGCCTCAGAGGAGCAGCGCTGCATGGTGCTTGGTACTGTGTCGGCCGGTTGGATCAGGAGACTAAAAGCCTTTCTGATTAATGACTTGAGCTGGCAGTAATTGCCAGATGCCAGGTTATCAACCTCTTCCCTGACACCCTTTTCCTACGGGATTCGTTCCTTTTCCGACACGGGGGCCATTGTTTCAGTTTGAACTACCAGTGATCTTGCTGCTGCTGCCGCGGAGAAGGTTCCGTGCCTTCCGGCTTGCCTTCCTGCACACACGCGCTGCCAAGTGTTTCCAGTCTTTATTGCTCTCGTTCGTTCCCTCTTTCCAAGCCTCCCTCCCCTTCTACTGACAATACGGTACAAGAGACCGTGATTAAATGCACCGGCTAATTAGATGGCACTGTCTGGGGCAGCTCGACATCGGAAATGTCACGTTATGAATATTTGAAAAGGAACAGGGGGCTCATTTCCAGTTTTGACCCAATTTAGCAAACAGACCTCGTGATGTGCTATGACATCGTCTCACTGTCCAAAAACAACACGGTCAATGTCAGGCTCACAGTCGACGGGGGCAAACCGGAGCTTCATAATCACAACGCTTCAACCAAGAATAAGTGGTGCACAGTGTCATTGTGCCGTTTGTGTGTGTCATTGAGACTGAGCCAGTTGAGTCACTTTCAACAAAAGTCTCTTCATATACAATTTCTACTTAGCTTCCAAATTGAATTGTTTTTAGATGGTCATAATATGGACCATTTACCAATGTGGCTTACAGATTTAGGAACTATGAAGCTAAACTATTTATTTCAATTGTCTTTGAATTTGCAGTTAGTTTGGGTTATGGAGCATGGAAACAAGTACATAGTCACACTGCAAAATACTGTATATCATTAGGATGTTTGTTTTTTCTAAGTGTATTTGCAATATCTGCAAAAACACAAAAAAGATGCACATGTCAAGGTCTAGGTAGATTTGACGGTAAGCAAACCGTTCTTGTGGTAAACCGGTTGGATGCAGGAGAAAAGGGCGGAAGAAAAGACCTGAGTGACTTTATGGGCCAACGTGTTATTGCCAGACGACTGGGTCAGAGCATCTCAGAACTGACAAGGCTTGTGGGTCGCTCCCACGTACCTACCGACAGTGGTTCATCGATGCAGAAAGGCATCAAAGGATTGACCGTTTGGTCCGAACCGACAGAAGGTCTAAGGTGGCACAAGTCACAGAAATGATAGTTATGGGAGAAATCTGTCACTACCCACAGCACCAATGATTTCATCAGGTGTAAACAGAGATGCGATTGCAACTATCTTTAATATTGTTATGGTATCTGCAGCTCCAACAGACTATCACATAATTAATATAATGATGTCTCATTGACATGATAGTTAAACTTAACTATGTACTCCTGATAATGGTTCAATATGGTTGCTGAATCCAAATCGTTCAAAGAATATTTTTTGTGATCCCATACATCAAGTGTGACCTAATAATCCTAATTCATACTATTGTTCATCCTATCTTCTGGTCAGCTTTGGTCAAGTCATTTTAGCCTCGCTGCAAATTATGGGCTGCTGAAAATTAAATATCTACCCTTGGGCTTTGACAACCTACTGTTTTAATAATTAATTGAGATCTGGAGAGAGATCATTTCAGCCAATTGAATGCCTAAGAGTACAGCTGGGCAGTCATATTGATTAAATTGAATTGGATCTTGTTCTGTTTAAAGAGCTCTGACATTTTAAATGCATGGATTTTAAGGATGTAGTATCTATTCAATATGCACAAGTTAACCAGTTAACCAATCATCCTTTTGTTCTTTTTTTGTTGAAAATCTTGGCACAAGTATTTAATATACAGTACTTTACAATTAATTACTTTAATTTCGAAGTGACACCGAGGGACCAATGACCAGAACGTAACATATTAATTGTGTCACGACTTCCTGTTTTCACGCCACGCAACAGGAAACAGGACAGCGCGTGTCTTTAATCGCACGCGGTTCCCATTTGGGTCGCTGTAAAAGCGGCCTCGCAAATTGACCCGACTGTCGTGTCGAGGAGCCCCGATAATCACTTTCCCAGGCTCTCAACGGGATCTAGGCCGGTCTGATAAGCGTCTGTGCTGTTAAATGGTGCGTCACCGTGGCATTCGGGCTATCGTTCCACACACACGTCATCAGCAGGCGTAGACGTGTGACGTGTCAGGGGGACGGTGGGCTGCAGACGCCGTTACACAGATGCTCTAGCGGTTATTAAATATAAAGGCCACAGCGACACTCACTCAGCGACATGACAAGTGACCGTTCACCTTAGGGCTTAATCTTTACCGACTTTGGAGATCACTGCTACTCTATTTGTTTCATATACAAAAGCATAACACATAAGCCGCCAATGTATTGGAGATGTAGACTTTAGACTAAAGTGATTTGTTTCTACTCGCTTTTCCTTGGCAAAACGCTCAACGCATGGCAGTTTGAAGCGCATGTTTCTGTCTGTTAGTGGGAAGTAGTGTTAACACCCGTCAGCCGAGCGCACATAGTGCCATCCCCCAACGTAAATAAATAGACAACTGAGAATATTTAGTCATGTCTAGACAGCCTCGGTGACATCATCAGAGTCCTCTTCACAAGCCGACACACACACACACACAACACAGTGATATAACTTTTCACTTTTTCAAAGCATGAAAAATATCTCTCTTTGAACAGGCTGGATTAATCTGCCTTCAGAGCAGAGAGATGGGCGGAGAGGACATCAGTGTTGGACGAGAAGGAAACAGTCAAGTGTTTTCCTTTAATCTCACATCCACACAGTGACAAGAGAGAATGGGAACAATATGCCCAGCAGATACATTTGTTCTTGCATAAAACATGCCTATTTGAAATTAATCAAGCACATACAATATATGAATACATGCCATTTACACCTTCTCAGAGCCAAGTACTCAGTTAATTTAACCAGCCTATTAACTGTTCAAAAGGCAGTGTAATGTTGTATATTGCTAGTGTACAGAGTAACGTATCGGACAATATATAGCCAATCGATTAGGTTTATATCATGGTCAGTAGATGTCGATGCTTTTCAGAAATTTAATTAAATGAAACAGTCACATTGTTATTATTTTCCACTACACATTACCATGCATGGAAAAATATTACACTGTTTTCATAGTTTATGTATTTTACATGGGCGTAATATCAATAATTTGATTTTAAAAAACTATTGCAACTGAGAAAATATAGCCTGCACTTAACTAGCAATGGGAGAACAATATTGAATATCAAACGTGAAAGAATAATAAAACAGACCCCCACCATATGACACCCACCAACCTATCACACGAGCCAGACCCCCACCATGTGACACCCACCAACCAATCCACTGAGCCAGACCCCCACCATATGACACCCACCAACCTATGAAACGAGCCAGACCCCCACCATATGACACCCACCAACCTATGACACGAGCCAGACCCCCACCATGTGACACCCACCAACCCATCCTACGAGCCAGACCCCCACCATGTGACCCCCACCAACCCATCCTACGAGCCAGACCCCACCCATGTGACCCGCACCAACCCATCCTACGAGCCAGACCCCACCCATGTGACCCCCACCAACCTATCACACGAGCCAGACCCCCACCATGTGACCCCCACCAACCCATCCTACGAGCCAGACCCCACCCATGTGACCCACACCAATCTATCACATGAGCCAGACCCCCACCATGTGACCCCCACCAACCAATCACACGAGCCAGGCCCCACCCATGTGACCCCCACCAAACTATCACAGAGCCAGACCCCCACCATGTGACACCCACCAACCCATCCTACGAGCCAGACCCCACCCATGTGACCCACACCAACCTATCACATGAGCCAGACCCCCACCATGTGACCCCCACCAACCAATCACACGAGCCAGACCCCCACCATGTGACATCCTCCGCATCCTCATTCCAATTCTCTCCTGGTTTCACCCAGACAGACACACACCCACCCATCTTAATCAGTCTCAGAGAGGTGAACGCAGACGCCCACCTGTCTCCCTCACATCTGACATTTAACACAGAGAAAATAGGCATGTTTGCGATGAGAAAATCAGCAAACATAACAACGAGACGTTAGCAATGTAACGTAAAGTGTTAAGACGCATTTGATATGGCTCTCTGTTAATGCAAAAGCGGAACGGTGCTTTGTGACATGAAGTGTTTCCACATTCCCACAAAGACCCACGCTGAGGGACCGTGGAGCGAGACCAGTGGGAGACAGAGTATCAGGCTGTGTACGGGAAATCCCAGTACATAAAGCACATAATCAAACCATAGACAGTCACACCAAAGCCAGTTCAGTCATTTGAGAAGCAAATTAAATGGGCAGGTCGCTCACTAAAAGAGATCTGCAAAAAAAATCAAAACTGTGCGGCTCTGACCTCAGAACCAAGGTGATCCTGTCACTTCCCATCAATCAGGTTCTGCCGGGTTGCAGATAATGGAGAGACAGAGGAAAGAAGAGTGGAGGCTCAGATAGAAAGAGCCTCTGTCTCTCCCCCTAATCCACACTTATTGTTCATTTCATCCACTTTTCGCAGTCCTACTGGGCACTAATACAGGTAAGTGGACTGAAATAGACATTAACAGCGACAACAGTTTAACTTGCCTCCAGGTCACATTGTAAATGGTCTAATGCCACCTCTAAATGCAATACAACAAAACACATGCAGGGGTCTACATGCGCAAATGGAATTACTGGTGTTCCCGACGTAAAAACTGATGGAGACGTCTTGGAGCCACAGAAATGAAGATACAACCGATTAAGCCTGGCTACTTTAGATAATGCACGTTAAGAAATATATTCAACACTGCAGACACTTTTTATGAAAGCAAATATATTCATACGAAAACTTAATCATGACAGCAATTATTGTCTGGAAGATATTTTATCACAAATACATTTCTCACAAAAAAACATCCCGGATTGGTCACACTTTATCGGTCGCATTTTACGACACTCGACACAGATGCTAAAGTGCACATACACAACACATCAACTTCAACTTGCTCTATATCACACGCCAGCTCCCTTTCTCTCCCTTCTGCCCCACACGCCTCTCCCTTTCTCTTCCTCTCCACCCGCTCTCTCAGTCTGTTTATAATATATCATTTTCTCCTGGCCGTCCACGGCTCAATGTGCTTGCATTAAGGAGAAGCTGAGGTAATCAGTGGCTCTGAGATAGAGATGTGGGAAGGAGGGATACCGGCCTTTAACCATCGTGGCGGAAGGCCGATGCACACATTTCATCTGGCCTTCCGAAGCCCCTATCAGTCAATAAACCCCTAACTAAAAACTGGCTTTATATGTCTCTACATGTTTCTGGCCCTTCTATATATATATATATATATACTGGGACCCCCACCATGTGAAGCTGGCAAATATAATAAATAGGCTAGCAGTGAGCAGGGCAATAGGTAGCAAGAGGAATTAGAGTGTATGTGCAAATGGTTTATCAAGTAAATACGTTAGCAGCGTGTAGGCAAGAGGTAGCAATGGGGGTACAACAGTGCATTGTGCAAATTATTGTTAAAATAAATAAGTAGCTGTGTGAGTGCAAGGTTACCGAGTTCAGTATGTTAACAGCAGTAGGAAAAAAACGTTTCCTGAGCTGGCTGGGCATAACAGTTATGGCTTGGGTGTAAGAGGTGTTGAGAAACCAGAATAGGTCGTTGGAGTTGTGGACACCCAGGAATTTGTAGCTGGCCACACGTTCCACCGGGGTCTCATTAATTAAAACTGGGGCATGGATACAGCTATTTGTCTTCCTGTAATCTAAAATCAGTTCTTTATTTTTTTGGCCAGTTTATTATTTGCACACCAAGCCACTAGATGGTTGATCTCCTCTCATTGTCCCTGATCATACCAACTACTGTGGTTTCATCTGCAAACTTGACGCTGGTATTAGAGCTGTGTAGAGGTACACACAGGTGTTCATGGTCAGGGTGGAGGAGGTGATGTTGTCAAATCAGGAATTTCCAAGAAGACAAAGACCCGAAACACACTGCAAGGCTGTGTGAAGGCAAAATCACCAAAAAGGTGAGAGATGCAGATGCATCAAATGATCTGTCCTCCACAATAACCCAACCTCAAACCCCTTGAGACGGTTTGGGATGAGTGGGAAAGCGTGTAAACTCATTCAAGAATGTTGGTGACTATGCCAGGAGTGTGCAAAGCTATCCTGGCGAATGGTATCTACTTTGACTAATCGAAATGCAATGTTGATTCTGTTTGTTATTTCAATGACAGCATGTCCCAGTGGTTTCTATAATATTCCACGTAGAAGCCATTAGCATTGCGAAGATGGAATGCTTGTAAAGATATTCATATTACAAGTCCACGCTCAACTTTCCACAGATGTTTAATACTTTTTTGGCTTAGATCCTTCAGACTCACAAACACGGTTGTACATCAGCTCCCATTAATCACACACATTACTGGTTACACGATAAACACCCTAATCCAACAGTACATCCGTGAAGCCTGTAGCTATTTTATTATTTAAAAGGGTAACGGTGGGTTAAAAGCCTTCCTCTGGAAGAGGCGAATACCAAAGGAGGAGATGTCAAGCCATAATCGGGGCTTCCTGCCAACCTCCCATTGGTGTAAAAGACTCAGCAACCGGTATACGACCCCATGATGTGGCGCTGACACCACCCACACCGGTCTCTTGCCACACAGTGACATCACATCTGACTGCTGAGCCATTCAACACGGAGATATAAACAACACCGCCGTACCTCATTAAACAACAAGTGACGGCCCTTAACAGGCATAATTAGAAACAACCTATTTGTGCAGCAGAAAGAGGCATTGGTGTTTATTTGAGTCCATTAACACAAGGTGTCAGTACTCCAGGCACGCCGCTGATACCCTCTCAGAGTTTCACAAGAGGGGAGCCGTAGTGCCTCGGAAGTGCCTTCGTATTACGTCGGAATAAGCACTTGACCATGTTTGAATATGCAAACATTTTTCAAAAACATAATCGGCAAAGCAAACGCAGTACGGTCGGGCGGATGGCAGTCGTGAATAACCACGGAGGCTGGCGGGATAAGGACCGCAGGGACCCTCCAGTGATAGGCTGTACACACGGACAGTGATCCAGCCAGACAGGGGTCAACGTGGGACAACTGACGCTGACTGACCGCCGATCGCATGGCTTTATTTCAGTCATCAGAACAAGGAGTCAGAGGCTCTAATCTCACAGAGGCAGTGACAGAGGAGCAGGCTTAACGCCGGGTCCCCAGCCTCTCTGTCACATGCGCCGGTAGCGCGTACACTAGTGCGAGCACACCCACACACAGACACACACAGACAGACACACAGGCTCCGGGAGCAGTGTGTCTCCTAGGCAGCGTGAGAGGTGAGAGTAGAGCATCAATCAACATCCCCCCGCCCCGCTGTTTGCTCTCTCCGTGAGGCAGAAAGGGTAGCGGAAGGCCTTGGTGTGGCTACCTCTCATTATGATGAAGATATCGGGGGGGCTTTTGTTCAGATTCTGTTTCTCCAAGATTATGGGTCTGTTTAGTTTTTCTGGGAAGGGAGTTTTCCTCTAACAGGGTCCGAGATAAGATTTTGAAGACTCCTCTATCTGCTAGGCTGGCTCATCTCTCTGCTAGGCTGGCTCATCTCTCTGCTAGGCTGGCTCATCTCTCTGCTAGGCTGGCTCATCTCTCTGCTAGGCTGGCTCATCTCTCTGCTAGGCTGGCTCCTCTCTCTGCTAGGCTGGCTCCTCTCTCTGCTAGGCTGGCTCATCTCTCTGCTAGGCTGGCTCATCTCTCTGCTAGGCTGGCTCATCTCTCTGCTAGGCTGGCTCATCTCTCTGCTAGGCTGGCTCCTCTCTCTGCTAGGCTGGCTCCTCTCTCTGCTAGGCTGGCTCATCTCTCTGCTAGGCTGGCTCCTCTCTCTGCTAGGCTGGCTCCTCTCTCTGCTAGGCTGGCTCATCTCTCTGCTAGGCTGGCTCATCTCTCTGCACTCTCTCTTCTCTCTCCTCTCTCTCGCAGTCTGTTTTCCCAATAACACACATTTCCTTATTGACTATACTAATTCTGACCAGGGCCCAAAGGGATGTGGCATAAACTAGTTCACTATGAAGAATGTGATTTGGGATGCTGACATACAGTATATATCTACATACGGATGAAACCACCGGTGTGGTGATCCTGTGGGACATATCCTGTGGAGATCTCACATTCCACAGGGTTTACGTCAGTTAATGTTGGCAAATATCCCAATGAAAAGCCAATACGTTCAAGTCCGCCATGCATTTATTATGCGTGTGTATGTATATATGTGTGTGTCTGCAGTTCACCAAACAAAAAGCGTCTCCAGTAAATGAATGTAAATCGGAGTTCGAGTAATGTCACGGTAATGCAGCGAGAGGTCGTTACAAAACACTTGGGCAAGGGAGACATGATGCAGACCCTCCGCTGGGCAGTCTGAATACTTAGCATGCTTTTACAGACTTGATGGGGCAGGTCAGATAGAGACAGGGAGTAAGAGAGAGGGAGAGAAAGACTCTAGTCAGGACCTCTGAGAACCGCCAGCTCTTGACAATTATTTATATAAGGGATACATTTTCATACAAATGTTCCCTTTGGTGTGAGATTACATCGTTCCACGGTGCAGGCCATGAATCATGAGGTTTTCCGTGAGGTAGAGGTAGACACACTTTTATAATCGCCAGTGAAAACAAATGAGCGAATTATAAAGTTAATGCAATTTCGGGAATGATGAAGGCCAGCACGAACTCCAGAGATGGTCGTAAACCAGTGGAACGAAAAAAGCTGTCAGTTTGGATGAACGCTTTTTCAGACATTGAACACTCCTGTAGAATGTTCCGCCTGTGCAAATGATCATTGGTTCAGCTCCCGCTGGCCATAACGTAAATATACAGTGGCTGTCCACAAGGCAAAAGAAATGTTCACTATCATTACCATGCACCATTCTAACCCTGTGTCGTGTTAATTCCCTAAACGGGCTCAGATTATGAGGCATTCCTATATATGATTTGTATTTGATTATAGAGGGGTTATTCCTATCTATAAGGTTACACATTAACTGACAATTGCTCCTAAAAACTGTGACAACTTACGGCTTCAAAACGAGATCATCATCGGGTGTTCAGGGATTCTATTACACAGCGATATTTTCCACCTGCTCTCGCCAAGCTTTCCCTTCTCCTCTACTGAACTGAACTGACTCACAGAAGGTCCTTAAAAGTAGTTTCAATTGATACCATGTGGGCTGGCAATACAAAGACCCATTATATTCCAGAAATTCCTCAATCGACATATATCATGTTTGACTGAGGCTTGGCCGGCACTCTAGTAACAACAGTTAACTTGATCTTGGACTCGCACCACATCCAACAGTGATAGTCTGGACATAAAACATAATAGAAAGGGCTCTTATTCCTCGTATCCTCCGTCAGTCATAAGTCTGTGTCTACCACACATTATTGAACGATGAACATCCACGTTTCACATCAATAGAGAGCGCATATATCAGCATAAAAATGTTGTACAATGCATAAGAAAAGAACCAGAGGCACACAAAGCTCCCTCAGCTAGTCAGATCTACCGATGGGAAGCTTATTCGAAACATGTAACTGACTGCTGATATTTGCCAGGTGTTTTTGAAACAGAGTTCCGTGGACAGAAATATAGATTATGTTTTCACAACACAATTTGAATTCAACATGGAGTTTGCTATACCTACGGAAGAAATGTTGAATAAATTAGTGGTCAATCATTCAGGATTTTCTGTCCAACCCCTATGACAATAAGATTTTTCCATCAACACGCCACAAAGCATTTGCACTTGCTTGTCTCCGTGTGTTCACTCTTGGGTAGAGTATTAATGCCGGTATACACATGGCACCTGACCTGGTGCACAAACTTCCAGGGGGATCCCAACCCAATTATTATACTGTCAGATGGCAGGTTGGGGGGGGCCAAAACCAAAACATACACGGGGTCTGTAAAGGCTTGAGCCGGCCCTGCTCAGATGGCATATGAGCACAATATAAGACATGGGAATATGTGCAGAATAGTAAGAACTTTGCAATAGGGAGATTCAGGCTAATGGTGAAATGTATCCAAAGGATGGATTACCACTGGTATATGGGATGGATTACCACTGGTATATGGGATGGATTACCACTGGTATATGGGATGGATTACCACTGGTATATGGGATGGATTACCACTGGTACATGGGATGGATTACCACTGGTATATGGGATGGATTACCACTGGTATATGGGATGGATTACCACTGGTATATGGGATGGATTACCACTGGTATATGGGATGGATTACCACTGGTATATGGGATGGATTACCACTGGTATATGGGATGGATTACCACTGGTATATGGGATGGATTACCACTGGTATATGGGATGGATTACCACTGGTATATGGGATGGATTACCACTGGTATATGGGATGGATTACCACTGGTATATGGGATGGATTACCACTGGTATATGGGATGGATTACCACTGGTATATGGGATGGAATACCAATGGTATATGGGATGGATTACCACTGGTATATGGGATGGATTACCACTGGTATTCTTGGGGTCAGGATATTTGGGAACATTGACATGAAAACATTAAACAGTCTCTGATATAACTGATGTAGTAAATGTGGTCAGTTTAAATTGATCATTTAAATGGGACATTTGTAGTTCATGTTAAATTGCTAGAGTGGAGGAATTCCAAAAGCTGAGCCCACTGAAGGTCAATGAATGAATGAGATGAACACTGAAAATTATTTGTTGATAGGTAGGATTTAACATTAAATTTGTATCTGACTAGTTGACCATATTAATTAGCAAATGTATATTGCTACAATCCACTGGACAGACAAACTGAATAGTAATACTAAACACAAGGGTCTATTAAACAGTTTAAGCATGACGTCACCTGGTTTTACTCCTCAAACAACAATAGAAGACAAACTGCCTTTTTTCCTTGGAGGCTAGACTCAAGTGGTGGGGGGCAAAAGAGAGAGAGAGAGAGAGAGAGAGAGAGAGAGAGAGAGAGAGAGTCTGAGTCTGAGTCATTAAGATGAGTAAGAAACAGATATGTAAGTGAGTGACAGACTTATCTGCCAGTGAGCACATAATCACCCAGCTTTAAAATCTACTGGAATGGTGAAATGACCCTAAATGCCCACAAGCTGAACATGAAATGTGCCTCTGGGGCTTCAGATCCCCAAGTACAGTACACACACACACCACACACACACACACACACACACACACACACACCACACACACAGCCTGTGAAGTATCAGCGCACCTCGCAGACCGGGTCTTAACCTTGACCGTGCACATCGCACTCCAGACTCTGAAAAGACACGCAGCGGCGTCACAGAGCCTGAGCTGCGTGCAGAGATACCTCCACTCTGATTAGAACAGACTCAATGCAAAACAGTCCCTCCGCTCTGCCCTGTCAACAATGTTCTTGAGTATGGAGTAGAACACCACAGCAGAGCGGGAGGAGGAGGAGATGATTTCCATGATATCATAAACGGAGGTGGAGCAGTAAATACAGTCCAGATCGGCGATAAGCCTTCACTCGTATATGTGTAAATCCAGCGCAAGGCTCTGCGGTGCTCAGGGGCCATCCCATGTACACCTTGGCCCAGTGGAGACCCTCTTCCACACGGCCCTGGAGGAAACACTGACAAGGCCCTCCTGACCTCGGAGCTAGTACTGCCAGCGTCTGATACTGTCACTAATCTTTAGATAATGACTCCAAGTCAATTCATGCTCTCCTCTACCATTACAAAGACATTGAGATCTTTGTTATGGGACGCCGTCACTGACGCATCAAAACAAAAACGTTTGCCAAATGACTGTCTTTCCAAACGCAAAAATGTTTTACTTGCTGTGGATTATGTCTGAGCTAAATTGCAACTACATAAACAGATACATTTCAACCAGTGTGGAATATAGATTTAACCAATTAAGGTGGAACTTGAAATGAACAGGCCTGCCAGTGCTTAGGAGTCGGCCAATGTCTTGTTCTGGCTCCCAGAGTCCCACATCATCAGATGAGAGTAAATGGCTAGCGTTTGTCATGACTTCACAATCTCTTGGAATTGAAAGACGTTAACTGCTTATCCAACCTGAGAGTGCTGCATTTGATTGTTTGCATTGAACTTGATAATTCATGCTTGCAATAAAATAACAAGAATACTTTTTTTGATACTGGCTAAATACACCAAGTGAATTGAATGGAATCCTTTTTTAATTTTGCTGTCTCTGCCCGGTATCTGTATACATATATGTTACTAACCAACGTAGAGTGTGGTATGGTCCTCTGTGAGGACAGGTCGGCGTTCATTTCCCAGCTCTGTTAAAAATAATTATATTCTCTCTCTTCATATTCGTCCATTACATGAACATTTTTTTTTACAAACACTGCTTCCTCTGTCAACTTCTTGGTGACTGTTTGCTTCTGAATTACACGATCAGAGAAAAAACACTTAACATTTCAACTAAATGTCATAAGCAATGCAGAAATATAGAAAGGCGATGAAAGAAAATGTTTGAATCGACACGCCTTCCCCTCCAGCTCCACTGCCCAAAATGGATAAAGCAGAAACTCCAAGGAGGGCTGAATGCATCAGTTTTTATCATTGCCACCTGGTTAATTTTAATATATTTCCAAACAGATAAACAAAGGAATTAGTGGACATTAAACAGTATAAAGCCATTTTAATTATTGACTTATCCTTCATAAGCTGTTTTGAGAATATTGAGATTTCCAAGCTTGGTAGACATTTAACAAAATCAGAAATCTTACAATGATATTGTAACAGTCGGACCTTTCTGTTTCTCTTGGCCCGAGATCGGCTCGTTCCCGCGCCAGCGGAGAGGGGTAATCAGTGACATTTGGGACACCTGCGCGTAATGCGCACCTGTTTTGGGTTGGGACTCATTAGTCTCCTATTTAGTTCAGTCCCGGTCAGTCTGTCTTTGTTGGAGCATTGTTTCATGTATATGATATGAGCGCAGGTACGTTTGTTATTTTCCCAGTTAAAGGTCGGTGTGATCCGTTTTTCTCTCGATCCACTACCTTAGTTTGTGCCTGGAGTCTGTCGTGTTGGTCTTTAAATAAAGACATTATTTGTGTATCGAAACCTCTGCGCTTGTGTCCTATTCCTGCTACCTGCCGAGAGCTTAATCGTTACAGATATCCTGCAAGTTTGGCCCAATATGGTTTAATCCTGACTTCTTGATTATAGCGGAAGTTTGATATTAGTAGAAAACAATATATCCAATATCACCAATAAAAACAGCAATGCAATTAAATAGAAAATAATATAATGAACAATTAGACAAATTAAACTAAAAGAAATGACTAATTTGACAAACTAACCATTTTCCAGAAAACATTATCGAAATGACATATTCTCTTATCTTATCATGACTTATTAAAATGCCCTCCAATTGGCTCATGGGATAAAGATCTGTCAATTCAAACCAATACCAGGTTTTGGATTCAAATCTGTACTAACCTATTTACAATGACCCCTAACACTCTAGCACATCTAATACAGTACACAATGTCATTCACAGAACAGACTGTACTCTGAATACCCCTGACTGTACTCTGAATACCCCTGACTGTATTCTGAATACCCCAGGCGATTTCCTCCATGCCTTTTGGCTCTGAACAGTGATTCAACACTTCTGGCTAGAAGTGATAAACAAAACATCCTTATTTCTGGGCAGCGGCATCCCACTTTCTCCCTCCATAAGTCCACTTGGAGACTACACTACACTCTACCCCCTCAACAAAGTCAATATTACACAATGGCTATATCTGTTAACAGATTACATTGCATTGGGAAAAAGCATATCTACCAACCACAAGCAAGACATAGATTTAATCGAACTATAAAAAAAAAAACGAATAACAAGACCTCACTAATTATTCTCCCTGTCTCGCACACACACTCACACACAGTGTAACTTGACCACTTGCAAAGCTTACATAATGCATTTTTGATTGTACTCTGTTTTATTAAACTTTTTTGTAGCTAATAAATTTGTTTTGCAAAACGAAAGAAACATTTAAAAAGGAAAAATATGTATCGATACAAATGTGTCTGGAATGGGTTACAAAGCAACGTTAAAGCAACTCAAAGTACATAATTCCACTGTCTGACGGATCGTCGACAAATGAAGAAACTTCCAGACCGCTGGCAATCTGCATAGGACAGGTAGACCCACCAGAGTCAAGCAAACACCTGATCAAATCATGTTTAACGAAGTCTCTACAAACACCAGATTAACTGCAATGTTTCTGCATGCCTCTCAAATGTCCAAGAAAACAATGCACAATCTTGGTCAAGCTATTATCTGAGTCATTTCTTAAATG
The DNA here is from genome assembly GCA_029465975.1 of Dallia pectoralis. Lineage (NCBI taxonomy): Eukaryota > Metazoa > Chordata > Actinopteri > Esociformes > Umbridae > Dallia > Dallia pectoralis. The sequence goes on along the minus strand of CM055729.1, from coordinate 17,172,247 downwards.
TGGTTACTTAATTGTGCTGATAGCATTGAAGTGTTGAACAATACATCCATATGCTCATTTATGTAAAATAAGTACATTATTGTTCATGTATCTTACATTATACACCGTGAGAAAGAACCCAGAGTTTGGGAATCAGTAATGAGGTATAGAGATTCTTTAGAGGTCAGTCAGAAATCCAATTAGGTCTCTTTTTTTCCGGCAGACATAATGTAGAGCTCTTGACTTGGCATTATTGAGCACTTTTCCCTGACCACACAATTTGCTAATAATCTCCGAGCCGAACGTCGACTGCAAACACAACCTGATCTGCCATTTCACACTAATTTCTCCAATAGGCCCATCCTGGCATCCCATCTCACTCAAATAAAGATAACCGCAGACGAGAGAGCACAATCCCTCGATCACAGCCCTCCTATTTGTCATTGCCTCCCTTTGCTAGTTTCGAATGTTATCCAATTTATTAACCCAGAATGCCTTCTCAAATAAAAAAACAGATTGGCAATTATTCTCAGAGAAGGTTTTACTACATTGTTTTATAGGCATTATTAGAACACGGCTCGTTGGCAGCCAACACTGTTCTTTCTCCCTTTTGTATTCCTCTCTCTTTCATGACCTTATTAAGTTGTGGCTCTCCGTTCGTTTGGTCGAGCCTTGGAGAGGTACTAATAGCACTCAGCTGGCTGGCCTGGCACTGCACACTGCGTGCAGGGAGACGCGGAAACAGAAGAAGACGAAGGGAACAGGAGGGTAATGGTCACCACATGGTGTGAGCTAGGGGAGAAAAGTGTGTGTGTGTGTCTGTCACTGGTGGGAGTCTGAGGCACTGAGTGTGGGCAGACGTTGAATCCAGGCAAACAAACACTCAGCGGAGGAACATTGGGTTCTCCTACACTGCCAGGGCAGAGAGACGCGAACCCTAGAGCATCCAACACAATGCACACCATGCGTATGAATTTATAAACAGCAGATCACTCAAAGACGATGAGGGGGGTTTATTACACTTTAATACCGCGGATCATTTATTGGGTTACTGAAGCTCAATATGGAATGTGATGGGCTGCGTGTCGTCTAAATTATATGCAGCTATTGAGCGGGGGGGAAATCCTAATAATTATTGTCACAGAGAAGCTTTGTCATGAAAAGAAAACATTTGAGGAATTTGATATTTTTCATAATGAACGCATTTCACAGCTAACACCATAAATATGTATTTAATAAATTTAAATATGGGTAATTATCCAAATAATTACTACTGCATGTTTACATACTTGTTATGAATGAAACTTCAATATGAATGTAAACACATGAAAAAAACTGACTTACAAATCTTTTAATGAGTCCTATAGGTCTGTATATCTAATTACTAAGAAGGTGTTTATATTCAATGGTTACATCTCCATCGCTCGCTTGGTCAAGTGCTTTAGCGTTATTATCAACATTCTACAGATGCCACATCCATATTGATGCGCAAAAGGGGTTAATGACTACACGTTGGCTAATTACTTTTTTCCCTACTTTGAATCACAATGGCTTGGAAAAACAATGGATAGACAAATATGTAATCATGTCAAATGCACTGTTAGCATTCATTTCAATCATTAGACAGCAGGGTTAATAAAAAATAAATAGCAATGATAACCTAATTTTGCTCAAATCCAGGGGTCTCGCCTCACCTTCTTCTAGCAACTTTAGCCAACATTATGCTGCTACTTAAGATAATATTCATAAAAATATGACATAACATTTCAGTCATTTTTGACAAGCTATGGTTTTGCATGTTAGATCATGTTAGATGTACATGATGCACATTGAGGGGGCTGCATTGAGATTCCTTTTTTAAAATCAGTTCTGAACAACACTGTGAAAGTGGACTGTGAAAGAACTGTGTGAACATCGACTCAGTGCCTAGAGTCTACCACAAGTCTACCACAACATGTTGGTCCCGTGTGGCTTATAGATGATTGCTCCAGAGTTGTGTGTTATATACCCACAGGTAGGAAAAAGTGTGCACTCATTATTGAAAGTTGATTTGAAAAGGAGACTAAAAAGAATTAAATGTGTAAGGTACCCAACATTTGTTAGATACATCGTGTTAGATATTTTCAAAGCAAAGTAAATAAAAATGAATAACAGAGATAAAATAAAAATGCAATGGGAAAAAAAACTCTTGATTTTGTAAGTCTTCCACCCTTAGTGCAAATGCCTTTTGGAGTCATTTAAACTGTAAATCATCTGGAATGAGTCTGCCAGCTCAGCACAGCCATTCCTTTTTAATATATTTTAGCTAAGATTAACTAGGGACTAAGATTGGAACCACCACAGACAGTCAACGCCTCTAAGAAATCCCTTTTAGTCTTAAACCTTAACATTCGTATAATTGTATCTCTGAAAACGCATTTAACTTTAAGGCAGTAAAATGTCCAAGGCTTGTGTAGACTTTCACCACAGGCACTGTGTCTACGACTGTCAGCACCTAGACGTTCTCCAATAAATAAGGCTGCCCAAAATACAGTCAGGTTGCTTATCTTCCACAAGAACCATAATCTCCCACAACAACAAGCACATTATGTGTAGTAGACAGACTGAGAGCTTCAAACAAAAGTGTTCGGCGCCGCAATTAGATGGATTTGAAACCGCGGCGACCAAGACACACATGCGCACACGCGCATCCCAGATAACAAAGAATAACGAGACACGGCCACTTTATCAAGGGGGAAGAAAAAAAACGAAAACAGAGATTAGAGTAACGGACGATCGCTTCCACCTTCCTCTGCACAGGACCAGATAAATCCAACACAAAGAAGTGGAGCCCTGGGGGCCGGGCCAGGGGGCCAAGTCGGGGCCGGGGCAGGGGTCTGGGTGGACATGGCCGTCTGCGTCACTCCCCTCTACAGGACACCACCAAGTGCAAGTGCTCGCAAATGAATCAACAACCTCCTCTGGGAAGGGAGAGATCAACGCCATGGCCTTCACAGCAGGATCAAGCCATCTAGTTATTTTAAACCCCTTCAATCCCTCTATTGAGCTGAGAGAGGAGGATTGCTATATCATATTATTTTGTTGTTGTTTTATATTAAAAGCATGATCCATGACGTACCTCACTCTGTATCTGTAATGTATCTGTAATAGCCACGACAAATGTCCAGATTAAAATGTAGGCAGAATGTGGGAGGTGTTATTAAACAAAATGTATTAATTAGGCTCATAATTAAATTAGGACCGTTTTCACTAATGTCAATTCATCAATAAAACAGCTTTTTAAGTGGCCTATTGTTCAAGCGAATGGTTATAGATGTCACATTGAGAGCGTTCAGCCCGTATGACATTACATTTGCAGCAGTGCACACAGAACTCCTGACTCCCTCGGAGCGCAGACTGACCAGGATTTACAGGAGTTAATATAAGGATTTATGGAAAATCTAGACCACTAAGGGGGGCCTTGAATTTAGTGCTTTCCAATGGAAAATCAAATAACAACAGTGGCACCCATAGCAGACAGATTGCAGAGAGACATCAAGCAGATCTTTAACAATCCATTGTGACATTTCTTTTTTGCCACACATGGATTTTGTGAAAAATAGTGAGCATCAAGAAATCTCTTATCCTTTCAGTCAGATTTTCGTGATGGGATTACATATATACGGGCATTTTCTAATTTCCATCAGAAATGTGTTATTTTCTGTGGTCAGATATTAAACGTAAACTAAATCAGCTGACCTATGAAACTAGCAAGCTCCATTTCTTGAAACTAAAATGATTATTATTCTTTTCCCCACAAGCCTAAAAACAGCTGCAGCAATTTTGGAAGATGGTTATTTTAATTAGCATATACGCACAAGCAGGAATTCTAAACACTTGCCTCAACATGAAAAATAAAAAACATAATACAATTTTGGAGCTCAGGCTGCATTAACTCTTCCCCGGTTTCCATGGTAACCCGCTCCTGGACCAGACAGTGTGATGAGGAGGAGAGGCCCCCAAGGACACACAAACACACACACACACACACACACACACAAGCTGCTACCGAAGCCATGCACACACACAAAGACAGGGCCAATTACCCTGCTCCCGGCAAGCCAAGGGTTAAGGCCTTTATGCCTGGACCAGAATGCAGATTAGTTTTCATCACGCTTCCCAGAGACGAGGCCAAACACACAACCAATCAGCAAAGGGGGAACAATACTCCTAAAAAAATCCCAGAGATGTCAAAACAGTGCAGAGCTGCAGAGGAGAGAGGAGACGGCATGTCATTACATGGCTGGTGCAAAGCCTTTAATCCCAGTCTAAAGTGGAAATGTTTGAAGATATCAGTGGGATGTGAATTAACTCCACTCCTCCGCTCTCCAACCCCATATTGGCCTTTATTACAAGACATTAATGTATACAGTGAGGCTAGCCAGTATTTTAGCACAATAGAAATATTTACCTGTAACAGACTGCGTGCCAACAAAATGAAAATAGGTTTCTCTGAAAAGTCTGGTTTTAAGGAAATGAAAAATAATTAGAGATAAAAGCAAACTCTTGATGGTTGACTTTGCCGGGCAGAACTTTAAAATCAAAAACCGCCCTAACAATTACCAGTCCAATGATTCCAGATTAAAAAAAATCCCAGTTGCAGCAGTTTCCAAACTAGAGGTCATGACCCTATGTGGGTTTATAGGGTTTGAAAATGGGAAAGAAACATTTGGTATATTATTTTTATTATATTAAGTTTTCATGAGCAACTGGTAGCTGCATAAAGTGGTTATATTAAACTTGCTATAAATGTAACTTTTTAATGGTTTATTCTACAAAATATGAATTCCCTATTATGATGTTTAAAACTCGCACTGGTTAAAACATGGGTGTCCCGACAGTGGACAGCCCAGGGAGTAAATCAATGTGTTCAACAAGGAACATTACAAAATTGTTGGCTTATCTTTCACTGTTAGAATAAAATATGACACCGGATATCATAGCATCAATTAGGAGGGTGAACGTCAGTTGTTGAATACATTCCATTTACATGGTGAGGGCTGCAAAATAATTGTGATATATCCCGGGGTCACAGGTCCTGCTGGCACTGAATCACCTAAATCCCTCATGGTTTTCAAGAGGAAATCCTCCCTCATGATCCGGGAGCCTTAGAGGGAGTCTTGAAAAAATAAAGTAATTTCCTATTCACTTCATCACCAGAACAGAACATTATATGATCTATTATATAAAATAGCAATTTTTGAAAAAATTGTTCACTACCAAACCAGACAATTATTTTCCTTTGATCATATTCATAATCACAATAAGTATATAAACAAACAACAAAAGAAATAGCTATTTCTTGGCCGACATAGCGGATTGACCTGCTTTCTTCCGTTTTCTGTTCAGAGAATTAAAGCAACATCAAAGGCATCGCTGGGACGGATAGGAAATGAGGAGAAATAAAGATGTCATCATCACTGGGGGGGGGGTGCAGGAAAAGCTCTACCTCCTAGTGAGGATTCTCTTTGTTGGACTGGAATGGTGCAGCTAGAGGACAAGAGATCTTAAGTCTCCCTGTACCAGGTCACCATTATATCGGGCATGTGGTTATAAAACGGGACTTCTGGTGCAATTGCTGAGTTGTGCACTCTGGTACGAAGTCTCCAGACCCAGCGGCAGAGTGTCATTTCCATATCAAAAAGAGGACAGACGTTAGCACAGATCTGGTTGTGTCATCAAGGTGACTCTTTGTCTCGGAACCCATTAAAAGACTTGGAGAGGGCCCAAAAAAACAAGAGATGACCTGGCCCATAGAAATCGCCGGCTGTGTGTGTGTCTGAATACGTGCAAGCGTGCAGACGACACACGCTTAAGCACACAGACGCACACAGTTAGAGACACACGTTTCGTAATATGTTTGGACACATTTCGTATTCAGCTTGTGGGTATTTAGGGTCATTTCACCTTTCTAGTTCTAAGCTGGGCGATTATGTGCTCAGAGGAGTATGGCTGGATGTATCCATCACCCATTTGCATATCAACGTCTTACTCATCCTAATGACTGTCTCTCGCCTTCCCGTATGCTTGTGGATGAAATGTGCCGCTTTCTATATATAGCGAGGAGGCCAGCGGTCTTTGTAAAATTCTACTGAGCAGCTGTATATCTACTGGGAGGAGAATTAGATCAGGCAGGGGAGAGAGCTCGGGCGGCCAGACAGGAAGGCAGGGGAACCCGATCAGTCCAGGCGGCACCACAGCTGCCGGTCTACCTGGATGTCGGGCCAGTCGTACTGACCCGGGTCACGGCCGGTGCAGTCTCAGTCTCACGGAGCTCCCGTGGTCTGACAAAGACAAACAAGATCCGGATCAAGAGGCGTGCACTGAGCAGACATTCTAGTCCTGAACCTTCCCTGCTCAAGTGCTCCGGCAACGAGGGGGGGAAGAGAGGTTTTGCCTGGAGGAATAGCAACGGCAGGCTGGTGATAATAGCGACGGCACAATGCAAAAGAATTAACAAATGAGCGTGGCAACATCTCTGCGAGCTGAGCTGATCGTCTCCTGTGATAGCACAGCAGAGCCGAACACTCCAAACCCCGGCTACGAATGGAAACGACACTGATTAACTTAATTATGCTTATTACGCTTACACATTGTTGGTGGCAGCTAATGAAATAAACCACCTCTGAGAGGAAACTGTAGGAAGAAAAATGTATCAGTCATCAGGATCTGACAACATTTATATTTCCACGGCAGTTGACTGAAGCCTGGCTGATGAGGGGAGTGATATGTTTCTGACACATCTGTCATTCTAGTCCCTGCAGGAGAATGGAACGTAAACATCTCACGTCCGAGCAATTCGGCGCAAATGTAACAATACTCAGAATTGGAGTTCTGTTTGTGTGCTTCCTCGGTATGCAGACCGCGTGGAGAACGCGTACGTTGTTCCTTTTAAATCACCCAATCTTCTCGGCGGCAGATATCCCTATATCTAATCAGATTAATACTGCACACTGTGAGTGACAAAGGTTGTCCCCCGTTAAACGGAGCTCTGTGATGTTTCCCACCCCACTCCCGCCTCCCCTACTCAGTATGCATGATGTTGCCTTCTGCTTTTGAAGACTGATCTGTAGGCTCGCTTTGAAAGGGCGCCCCTGTTTCCATAAGGTTTTGCCTGGCAAGACCAGTCTTCAAATAACACTTCCCCTCTCCTCTTGCCACAAAAGCGCACCTTTGCGTTTATTCAGTAAATCATTTTAAGAGCAGAAAGAACGTCGACAGGAAACGAGGGTGCCGTGTCACGGCCTGTTACGCGCAGACTGGATTCGGAATGACAACCCCTTCGCTGTAGTCGTTTTCATTTTGTTTCACAAACACCACATTGGGTTGGTTGTACGCGGACACACTCGCCGAGGCAAGCGAAGCGAAAGATGCAGTGAGGTTTATATCCTAGACGGATTTAATTTCAGACCCTGATTTTATTTCGGGTTCGAGGTCAGCATAATCTGGAGATTTCAGAGCCGTGTTGGTCATAAGCTCGTGATAGATGAACAGCCTGAGCTTGTTTTTGACATCCCAGACGCCTTTTGCCGGACAGACATAGACAAAAGAATGTGCCCTGGGAGTGGAGTCACACTGATGAAACATTAAAAGGAATCGCGGTGACATGACGTGGGGGTGGGGGGTGGGGGGAGCTCCACAGGGCCATCTCTGTCAAATTCAATCATCCTCCACCCAACTGAACGGCTGCACTGATAATCACATTTCAGGATGCTTAGGAGTCCCGTGTCTAATTCAAGCCAACATGCTGGGGAGTAAATCTCCAGTTCCACAAGAGCAATATCCTCCCGGACTCGCGTTGGTCTTCTGCCTCGGCCACGAGCTAGTTAGCGCTCGACGGCGTCGGCACACTGTAGTAAATAACGGAGAGAAGCCGCCGAGAGAAGAGGAAAGCGCCTCCACAGATAACCACCCCAGGTCCATCTGGCGCTCGTTCGCAATTATTCTCTTTGACACGCTCTCGGTTTTCGATGAGGCTCCAACCTGCCGTGCCACAAAGTCACGTAAAGACGGGAAAGAACGAGGGTGCACGCTCACACGCACATAATGTAAACACAATTTAAAATACCTAACTTAAAACTGATATAAACGGAAACAAATATTAATTATCACAGAAAGCAATACAAAAGTCATTTTTATCTCGCCATTATTTGAAGTTCAATATGCCCTACCAGGACGTCACGCATAAATCCCAAAACAAAAATCCCGCCACCTTCAGCAATAATAATTATGCTTAATTGGAATATCAAATCATGCAAACTGTTCTGCATATCTAAGCTGTCTGCATCCATTTCTTCACAGGTGCTTTGTCGTTATTTATCTCTGCATCTCTGTTATTGCCCGTGTAATGATTAGTGACTACATTTAGTAACCGCTTGCCAACAAACATAGTCAAATAGGCTAGCCACTCAAGCGTGATTGAAAGATATAAATGTCTCCTTGGTTATCAAATTCAATCACAAACACACCTCCTGCGAGTCCTGTCAATCACCGGCAGCTTGGTAGAACGCATCAAACCATCACACCATTCTCTGTGAAGATGGCTGACTGAAGCCATTTAGGCTCGGAACAAAGTGTCAGCCCCGTTCTCCGCCGTTCACGCTAATGTGAGAGACGCTGATTTGGGTCTACTTAGCTCATTGATGTCCTCTGACACAGAATACAGTAGTAACTCAGAGGTCGTGTTTCCACTTCTTGTCTCTCAGAAGGCTTTTTTAACAGCCATTTAAAACAATATCCTTACAGTTGCAAACAAACTCATTTGAACCCTCTGTGATATTCCGCTCTGACTACAGCGGGACTGACTAAAAAAGACGGTGAGTGCTCACCAAAGTGGATGAGTCAGATTATGAGCAACATCAGACAGATCACTATCCAGCCCTCTCTCCTCTCCGCTTCATTTGTTCACATGTGAGGGCTTCCTTATTAAAGCACTCTCTGTGTGTGTGTTAAATGTCTGGTCCGTGGAGTGACAAGATCCCCACTGCTCCTAACAGCCCCAGTCACACACACACGCACACACTCAAAGACTCACACTGAGAGGGAGACACAGAGATGATGAGGAGGACAGAAATAACCCCGGTGACGAGAGAGAAGACAAAGACATCACCTTGTTTCCAGTGACGGGAACAGGCTTCAGTCCTACCATTCGGTCTCACAGCAATACAGCAATTATAGTGAAAAATAAAAATAAAGTCCCTCAGGTGGGCCTCGGCAGCTCTGTACGATGACAGGAGTATGGGCATGCGACAGTTTGGAAAGGGCATGGGGGTGTTTGGAAAAGGGCTTGGTGTTCTTTATAAAAAGTCAACCAGCTAATTGGGCAGACGTGTTGCACTCCAGACTGTTTCGTATGGCTGATTGGTCAGCGCGACGGGTCGATAAGCCAGCCGGTGCAATTGACTAGTTGTATTCGTCTTCACAGGCATGTTTAACCTAATTATATGCCACTAGTAAAAGTGCAAATAATACAGTGATTCAGATGCAGGGTACCTCCCCGAGTCAGCATCTTAGTACAACTCCTGTCCACGGGTCAGATTAGCTTCTGAGGTGATCCCCATTGGGTCTCTGGAGAGACCATGAATCTGTGCATCACCGTGTCGTGTTCTCCCCGGAGAGACCATGAACTGCAACAACATTGGGACACAGTCCTTTGCCACCGCCGGACCAGCATGCAGGCATATAAAAAGCCATACAGAGAATTCTCACCGTCAGAAATTTTAATAAAGCAAATCTACAGTGAAAATGTGAAATTATTCAAAATATGAGTCACATTATTTGCGGCCTTGTGGTCGCAGATTATGAAAAAGAATACATAACAAAAACAGCTTAGTCAAAATAAGTCTACGAACCGCACATCACTTTAAAACTCCCACTCCTTTTTGGAGAACACCCAGCCAGTAGTTAGAGACCAGCTACTTATACTTAAAAACACTTGTGACAGTCTTGAAGGCTATTACCAAAAGTAAGCAACCATGAACCGCACACAGGCATGTATCTAATGAAAATAATTATAATAATGTAGTACGTTATCATTGCAGTGTCAATGCACATTTATCCAGCCGGGCACGAAGCAAAGGAGACAGGGCATTGAGTGTCAAGGAGCGATGTTTTTTTGGGGGCTCTTTTGTCAGATGAGCGAGCTCCAAAGACTGGTCACTTTCTCTACTCACATACAGTCTTAGTGTTTGGCCTCACAAAGAGGCTCAGTCTCACCCAGCAGCTCTCCACAGCCCTCTCCTCTCGACGCTCACGCCCTCGCTGAGAGAACGTAATCAACCACTTCACACACACCCCGCCAGCACGACGTGTCTCATATTTGTAGGCCGTTTAGCACTAATAACCAGTCTCGTATGACGCCATGGACCTCTTAACACAAGTCTCGTCAGACCATGTTAGCTTCTCACATCTCCACCCACGACCATGCCACACAAACCCAATGAACATACAACCACCTATCGACCTGACACACCGTGTGGGGCGTTTATCGCTGCTGGCATGTGTTGGCGAGTGCAGGGCGCACGTTGGACGGGGGGAATGCTCTTCTCCTGCTTCAAAAGGTCACAGGTCACAGTATTAATGATCGTCAGACATGTCTACGTTGTAAATCTGCAGCTATGAGGCAGGACACAGGCGAGAACTATTAACTATTAATAAATAACAAAAACGGGGACACCAACGCAAACATTTAAAAATTGTGTATATAGGCATCTATTAAGACATTATTACAGATGCATTGTGGGGGTTTCCAGTCTATGGACTGTGCAGCTGTCTCACTCAAGGACCCTCTTGTCAGGGGTTAGTGGCAACAATTGAAGCGTCTGACCTTCCAAGCCGTTGTCTGTCAGAGAGCAGCGGATCCATCGCCCGGCTCCCCATTCGATACTAATTACATTTCTGTACACTACATATGTCTACATTCATCCTGTGCAAATGCCCAGAGCACGCGTGCATAGTTGGAGCCTATTGATTTTCCAATAAAATCAACATTATCAAAATAATAAAATAGCCTTTGAGTCTCCTCTGCCATTTCAGGCCGGCACCGCGGCAGCCAATAGATTGATGCCGGGCGGTTCAGGTCCCAATGCATGATTTAACAAAGTGCCAACTTTGGTCAATTTGCCTCTGTTGTATTCCTTGGTTTTTATTTTTCGACCGGAAGCCTGGAAGCATGTAGATTCTGCCGTAATACAGACACTTGACAACAGACACGTGCTTCCTAAAACCCAGACAAGCTTTAAAGCCTAGATTGCATTTTTTCATTTAGGAACAGAAAAGAAAGGTGTTGAAATTGGCTTGGTTTTCTAAATGGATTTCCTCAGGGAAAAGGCAGACACCGAAAAGGTATTGAATAAAAGCTAACTTAACACATTGTATAAGGTTGTCATAATTACGAACAACGTATTAATAACATAGTAGTTACATTAGGTATTAGTATGTCATGGGTAATATGGTTGGTGTTAATAGACAATTGGAACAAGGAATGCAGTTTTTTTTATTGTTTTTTTTTCAATAAATAATTTATGTTTTGTAAATACATTTACAATTAAAAGTCACCTGGTAAATACTATTTCAATGTGCCAAGCTATTGTTCAAACCGTCCTGTTTTAGGAACTGTATTTCTGTGTATTTACGTGGGTCAAAAAGTATTCAGCAGAAACAACTCGGTATACAGCATATACTTGCAGTGACAATGCAACAAGGAACCGGAACCCCCCAAGGAACCCACATTTCAATAATACGTCAGTATGGAATAACCATACATAAAGTCAAATATTGTGTTGGATCCGTGAAAACATCATATTGTGAAACCCCAGGCAAATTCCCAGCTGTAATGTTCAAGCTTGTGGACCAGTGTGTGCGTGAAAACGTTATTCCCCTGGCAGCCAAAGGGGCTACTGCAGTGGTGTGAGACCGGAGACTACCACCGGCTTTCCCATGCCTGCCAGCCCCCCGTTATCTCTAGCCGCAGAGCCGACCAGAACCACCGCTATCTGCCCAAGCACTACCGCTAGCGCCAACCTTCTGTCTGTGCAGCCCCAAACTACAGCCATAACCCTGGCATCCTTAGCCCAAGCATTCCTGCAGCAGGCAGATAGCATTCAGGATGCAACCTGGAGCTACGCCATGGAGGGGACTCTCATGAGTTGTGGGAGTTATGAGATGCATCGACCCGAAGCTCGCAGACCGTACCAATCCTGTCACATCACTTTTACAAGCTTCTAATCTCAGTGTCAACACAATAGTAAAATGGCCTAGCAATTACTTACTATTCTGGAATAGTGGATCTTTGATAAATATATATTATTATGATATAATTCACACAAATTTGCAAAATATTTATCACAAAATATTATTAAAAAAATTGTTTCAATTAATTAACGGGACGATCCTGCTAAGTTGTACCTAATTAAGATGCTGCTGGTTACAGCTGAACGTAATGACAATTCTAATCTTTCTGCAATCGTGCCCTAGTATCAGGCACACTGTGGAGGTCATGCACTCAACTACAGTAAGTGTCATCTAAGTGAAGTTAATTCAATATAAGAAATCAAACTTGACCAGGGAGTTGGGAGGGTCATCACCTGCGATTGCCAGAGCTGCTCTGCTGACGCTTCCCGTTAACCAGTCGTCTGTCCATTTGTTAGACGACGCAGGAAGGCAGAAAGGCAGTAGCCGGTCCTTGGTGCTAATTGATTTCTTGGACTCTTAAGCAGGGGCAGCAGAAGCCGGCTGTGTCTAATATGACCTTATTGAAACTGAACAATGCTAATTGGGAGCACAAACCTGCTCTCAGCCAATCAATGAGCAGCAAGGCGCTGGTATTGTCCTGACAGACACGCCGCTTCCTGTGTGCCACGTAGAAATATATCGCAGAAATATTTCTGTCTCCTGCTGGCAGAGTCAGACCGGAAATTCCTTACTGCTCTACCTCCATTGACCCAGTCAATGCATTTGCCCTTTACTTTTTTCTCTCTGGCTATATGAAAGTGGTTTCTCAAATAAATGAGGACAGCCTCGCTGTCTAACAAAGCATGCCACCGATACTGTTAGTAAGCATTAGTTACTTGACTCGATCTGTTCTTGACATTTCGCACAGTAAAAGGTACGTTTATTTTGCGGCCGTCCGTGTGCCACTTCCCTCTGGACCTCTTATCTTTTTGTGGGACCCAGCTAGAGAGCATCCAGCAGCTGTGCAAAGCAGCGGCAGACTTGAGACATCACGACCGCTTCACCCACAAGGCGCCTCAGAAAACATTCCCCTGTCAACTCCCCAGACGTCCACTGTTGAGGAGCTTTTCCTCTTTAATTAAAATCGTTTGAAATTAGTCACAGTCCGTCAGCAAACAAGAGCGACAGAGAGCCGCAGGCTTTCTAGGGTCTGTATATAATCCGGGAGCCAAAGCCTCTCAGATGCCTTAGAAAAGTCCAGAAGAGCAAATCCCACTCTATATCTGCTGGAAATATATATATATATATATTCCAGTTTATAGAACTTCTAATCAAAGTAAGAGTAGCAGAGTGATCGTCCGACGACAATGTGTTGATGCTTTGTTTTGCGACAGACAAATGACTCTCAACGCACGACACCTGAGATATAGAGTTAATAGGATTTATTTCTCCGAACAATAGTGCATTCTGGATCCAACGCGTGGGGAAGTTAATTATAATATACGTTATAAACACAGCCTGTCTATTCTGTTTCTACCTGCTTTCGATGACAAATGATTTAATCGTTAAAAGAATGACATAAGTGAATCAATTTGACAGAGACAGAGAGCATGAGAAAACGAGAGTGCCTGTGAGTGAAGAATAGAAGAGAGAGGAAGGGAAATATTAAATATTAAAGGTAGAGAGAGAGACGGAGAAGGTAAGAGAGACAGCATGTTGAGTAGGGGTAGATGATGGGATTTATGGCCTATCGGCGGAAGAATAAAGCCAATTTCACTGTTTTCACTGTTCACACAGACTTTGCTAATGGCTTCATTAACACACACAGATTGTTGCAGGAAATAGGACAATGTCACATCCGTCTTATTCACGCCACAATAAAACTAAACACAACTCCACTGTGTCCGACTCAGCAGGAAGGTAGGAATTAGAGCAGAGATCAATAGTTAAATATCAATGAGAGCACGGCCACAAAGGCACACTAGCTCTCGTCTAGTCGCCTAGTCAGGACACAAAAAAGTAATGTTGAAATCCAAATCAAATTGATTTCCCACAGGTGTGTTGTTCACACTTAGGGTAATATATGTCAGTGCCGTGAGATCTGCGAAAAGGCATGCTGGGAAAACTGAAGCATGCCATAAATCAACAACGCCGGACCGTTGTGTCACGGCAATCACTCGTCAACTGATGGCGTTTTCTTCCAGCCACGATCGAGATAATGTGCTCGTTGCGTTCCTAGTCCAGACAATACTTCCAGCGTCTCAGTCTCCACAGCCACCAAAGCATTTTAGCTAGAAATCCCTATGGCACTTTTTCACTAAAAGGTTTGATTCTCCAAACATAGAGAGGGCGGCAAGAAATCCCACCAGGTTTATATAATGTGAAGAGCTTCAGGGAATTCTACAAGAGCTTCAAGGAAAAAATAATAATAATAAAGAACTATTAATGTGACGGTAATGTCTGCCTCTTTCTGGGACCCAGAGGAACGGAATTACAGCGTCTAGAAAAATATTACATTTACACCAAGGTGTTAATTTGTCAACTTTGACACCCCCCCCCCCTTACATTTAACCACACTGTGCAGCAAAAAGCACAGCTGGCTTAATGTGACTAACATTCTGTCAATAACAACATTTCATTGCGCTCTTAGCTAAACTGTTTATATTTGGGACACGGTCAGCAGTTATTACAGATGGGGAAGTGCTAATCCATTGTAAGGTGGGAATGATCAACCAGTATTATAGTAAAATTGAACACTACTATAAAGGACTGGCCTAGGAGAGCGAAGTCTGTAATTATCTGTTAGGGAAGATGTAATGGCATGTGCGTGTGTGAATAGAATAATTTAGATGTTTATATATACAATTTATATAGCTATATATATATATTTATTTTGCATATGAGTGGTCTGGATTGCATACCATATATGTTCGCCTGTTGTCCCGAGTCCATTTGAATAAATTCCTGAGGGTGGAAAATAAAATAAATAATAAATGTGAAGTAAAATAGTAACATCACCTGTCGTGAGTGGGGTGAGTGTTGAATGCCAATGAAGGTTTGGGCTTCTATTCTTCTGTGCTATTCCACTATTGGTTTATGTGTCACAAACACTTCCATTATGGACAGGAAAGGCGTGTGATTCATTGATGTTTACTTATGCATGAATATGTATTACAATATCATGGCAGCCAGTGACATTTCTCTACCTTGGTAGAAAACGTAAGGCAGCTACGGCTGATAACTATTCCGACACAAAGGAGCGCAGCGTTTGAAGTTTTTTTTTTGGAAATAGCAGACAATTCTATGAATATCTCACATGTGCCATGTGCGATTCCACGTCTAACAGCTCTGAAGCACAGGGATCTATAATGGCAAAAGTAATAGCTCTATTCCACCGAATTTATCACAGTGATTCAATCCAAGGGCAATTGGAAATACTTTAACAGAGGGCAGGTACGGGAAAAGTCCACAGCATATTTATTCTCCTTGGGTAACAAACCTTGTAGCACCACCTAGCCTACGTCGTTCCCAACATGAAGTGTGTGTTCTGTGGTTGCAGTCTTTTGTGATGAGGGGTGTTAACAAGCCAAACAATGGAAGTGATGGTACCAGGATGCACTGTGGGAGGACGAAAAGATGGCGTAGAGTGTGATGCTCTGGTCAATGTTCTGCTGGGAAACCTTCTGTCCGGTCACTTATGTGGATGTCCATTTGACACGTGCGTCCGGCCAACACAGTGTTGCAGACCAGGTTCACCCCTCCATGGCAGTGGTATTCCTGATTCCTGTGTCCTGCCACACTGCACACATTGTTTGAGAATGGTTTGAGAAACATGATGAAGAGTTCAAGGTGTTGGCCTGGCATGCAAATTCCCCAGATCTCAAACCAACTGAGGATCTGTGAGATGTGCTGAACCGACAAGTCTGATCCACGGTGGCTTCACCGCCCAACTAACAAGGATCTGCTGTTAATGTCTTGGTTCCAGATACCACATGACACATGCAGGGATCTACTGTTAAAGTTTTAGTTCCAGATACCACATGACACATGCAGGGATCTACTGTTAATGTTTTGGTTCCAGATACCACATGACACATGCAGGGATCTACTGTTAATGTATTGGTTCCAGATACCACATGACACATGCAGGGATCTACTGTTAATGTTTTAGTTCCAGATACCACATGACACATGCAGGGATCTACTGTTAATGTCTTGGTTCCAGATACCACATGACACATGCAGGGATCTACTGTTAAAGTTTTAGTTCCAGATACCACATGACACATGCAGGGATCTACTGTTAATGTTTTGGTTCCAGATACCACATGACACATGCAGGGATCTACTGTTAATGTATTGGTTCCAGATACCACATGACACATGCAGGGATCTACTGTTAATGTTTTAGTTCCAGATACCACATGACACATGCAGGGATCTACTGTTAATGTCTTGGTTCAAGATACCACATGACACATGCAGGGATCTACTGTTAATGTATTGGTTCCAGATACCACATGACACATGCAGGGATCTACTGTTAATGTTTTAGTTCCAGATACCACATGACACATGCAGGGATCTACTGTTAATGTCTTGGTTCAAGATACCACATGACACATGCAGGGATCTACTGTTAATGTTTTAGTTCCAGATACCACATGACACATGCAGGGATCTACTGTTAATGTCTTGGTTCAAGATACCACATGACACATGCAGGGATCTACTGTTAATGTATTGGTTCCAGATACCACATGACACATGCAGGGATCTACTGTTAATGTTTTAGTTCCAGATACCACATGACACATGCAGGGATCTACTGTTAATCTCTCGGTTCCAGATACCACATGACACATGCAGGGATCTACTGTTAATGTTTTAGTTCCAGATACCACATGACACATGCAGGGATCTACTGTTAATCTCTCGGTTCCAGATACCACATGACACATGCAGGGATCTACTGTTAATCTCTCGGTTCCAGATACCACATAACATATGCAGGGGTCTTGTAGAGTTCATGCCTCGGCAGGTCCTGAATGTTTTGGAAGCATGCGGATGATCAACACCATCTCGGGCATACAGAAATATTTAGTGGTCTGGGATAAACTCCAAATACCAACAGACTAAAACAAATTGAAACTGTGTAGATATAATGTATAATTGAACTGGATTCGTACAGCTTTTTTGGCTGTGATCAACTTGGCAATAATGTTCTAAATAAAATCCAGACAGTCGCGGGGCTTGGAGAGTAACACCGGATAGGGGCCCTTTTTTAATACATTCCGGTGGAGAGATATGTTCAACGCAGCCCACAGTACCGAGCTTGTTGATGCACAAACGCAGACCCCAAGGGCAACATCAAACACTGCCTGAACCCTCTCATTCATAATTAAGAACACACATTGTAGATGGATATTACATTGTACTGCGTACACTAAAAGGAAAGCGATCATGTGATCGTCAAGTCCAGAGGAATGTCTAATAAAGAATTAGTACATTTGCATTTGTTTGTTTCACATACACGTCACGTCAAATCGGGGCCTAGACTATTTATATTGGCTTCTAGGAACAAATGGTGCAATGATATCACAACATGCTCTGTTCTCGGCTGAGGAGACAAACACTATTGCTTATACCGCATTTACATGAATATTATGTTCTCTTGAAGGAATTTGCAATTTCCTCTGGCTTACATTGGGCCAATCACTAAAGGTCATCCTAAAACAAACTGATTTACCATGAGAGAACATTTCGACCGTTCCTTGTCTGGCTCCACTGAATCATCTTATTTGTCATACACTGCCTTCAATAGAGGCACTGACCTTTGAAGCAGGAAAGTAAATTGCTCAGTGGCAGAAAGGTATGCTATTAACTCAGAGATTCTCAAACTACAGGCCAGCCAATCAGCTGACAGTACAATATGGCAGCCTTGTCGAAAACCCATGCTTGAATTAATTGCTCGTAGATTTCAATTATTTTCACCAAGCAAATATTTGTAGCTTGTTTAATTCAATTATAGTTTAAATGGTTCCCTCAGAAGTGGGTTTATTCCACCACGTTTATACAACCTTGGCGGCTGACGGTAGAAAATGTCAAAGCTGTTAGTTTCATTACTGCTTTGCTCTAATGAACTTGTTTTACTTCTCTAACACTTACTGTTCTGAAAACTGTTAGAATGTTCTCCGCTTTTGTGGTGAGGCTTAATGACAATGGAAAGAATGAAGGGGAAACTAAATATATAAAAGTCCACAGGGAAATCAAAAGCCAGTACACACAGAGAAAAATACAGGACATAATATAGCAGCGTTTCTAAGCAAAGAACAGCAAGCATCGTGCATTGAAGGCACATAAATGTTATATCAGGTCCTCTCCGCTGCAGTTCAATAAAACTAAATTCCAAGAATTTATAGTGTTTCCCCTTAGCAGGACTGGAGGTAATAAGCTGCATGGCCGTGTTATGTTCTATGAACTAAGTATTACAACATTGTAACAGATTAGAGAGAGGAATTGTATGTGGTCAATAGCTTTGAATATTTAATACCAGGCCTGTCCATTCAAGTATGCATTGACTATTGACTTTTTCCACTTTACAAGGGCTCCTACAATTCACATCCACACCACACCGGTCGCTCCCTCCTGTTCTCTCTGCACACTGTGGCGTGAGAACAAGCCGGCTAAGATAAGCCTCTGTTTAATTTACATTTACCTCCATTTGGCCATCACTACAGTCCTTATTAGGTCCATGGTAATTAGTGCAGAGTTATTAACTCTAGCGATGCTAAGAGTGTCTGCCAGCCAGCCAAGAGCTTAGCTGGAGTAGACATACCACAAGTGAAGGACTGACAGCGGACAGTCTTGGGGATTGCCCTGTTTTCCCTCTTCTCCACCCTCCTCCCCCACGACAGTCTTGGGGATTGCCCTGTTTCCGCTCTTCTCCCTCCTCCTCCCCCACTACACCACCGTATGGCGAAAACCTAATAGATTGTGATGGACAGCATGATGCTGTCTATCACAAGAGATCACTCATGCCTCAAGTTCACAAACCTTATGATAATGCAGAAAACACCATGGACAGTGGGTATGACGCAAGGGTGACATTTTATTTTCTCTCATGTCTTTATCAACGCGTATACACTTTTATTAAATGCTCTTTAATATCGTCAAATGTTTCTATGCATTGTAATTAAAATCTGAGGCGTAGAGATGTTTCCCCTGCATATGTACTGATGCATTATGGTTTTAGATCAGTCTCACTGCTCGATCGCAAAAATCTACGATTTCTCAACAACACTTTGGTCACTAAGGAGAGGCAATTGACTCCAACCTTGGTGCAAGTTAGTCACTGAAAAAAAAACATTTTTTTTACTTGAATAAATTCCTGAATTGGTTGACTTCAATATAAATTGAAAGCAAGCCTTGCAGGGCAAGATATTAACACACAGGAAAGGACAACTAGAAACCCTTCATTGAAAAACACATTAGATTAAATGCTGCACCCCTGTGCCCTCTCCACTCCCCGAGTCCAGCTCTTGCCAGAGATCAGGTATAGTGAGATGAAGATCTGACAGAAGAGCTGCTCCAGATGATCTTGTTAATTGCACTCTTGATAGGAGGTCAGAGGGGTCACGGCGCCCTCACCTTTTCCCCGTCACATGATCACTGAGAGGCTCTGCTTTATCATTCCACAGCACTCACCCCTCATTGGCAGATGGCAGAGCAAGTCCTCCAGGCAGCGGACTTG
This sequence comes from Dallia pectoralis, assembly GCA_029465975.1. Classification (NCBI taxonomy): domain Eukaryota; kingdom Metazoa; phylum Chordata; class Actinopteri; order Esociformes; family Umbridae; genus Dallia; species Dallia pectoralis. Next base: position 17,152,305 of record CM055729.1, on the reverse strand, counting down.
GCAGGTGCCACCCGTAGCGAGTATGCCAACCGCTGCAAACCCACGCCTGTGTCGACAGAGCGGAGTGGAGGTGGACGAGCAGAAAGATGCCAGCAGGCCGCCTGGCATGGCTGTCTCTTCACGCCGGGCACAAATGAGATTGGCATTGAGAGAGTCTCCTCAGGCGTCCTTTATAATATGTGGCCATCAGCTGTGGTCTGTGCACCAGGGCGGAATGTGGTGCGTCTGCTGTAGACTGTGAGAAAACAAAATCCCTGTGACTAAACTTAAAAAACAAATTGCAAGGCATAAACAGAGGGCAAATATGGAAACCGATTTTGACCAAAACAAATAACTGGCTCACAGGTTAAAATCCGACCAATCTATAAAGATCCACAGAAAGCCCTGCTTTATACACATCAACCCTTGCTTTATGTGTACTGTCTGATATCAGCAACAAAGCGCCCATTATATCAACTTCTAATAGTCGAGCCTCACATCATAGTAAGCTTTACATCCACTTCCACTGAACGTGTTTACTCAAATGTCTGAGTTATATTACTGTACACTGAGCTGTGTATTTATCTTGAAATGATGACGGTTCATTATGATGGTTCGCTGAACTGATTAAATATCAGTCTTTTACACTGTTTGATTCAGAAATGTTTTCTTTATCCATTGATATTTCCACCACAGCAGCTCAGCAGCAGAGCTTAACCTCGACAGTTATCGCATGCTGTTTTAATAAAGAGACCAACTCATTATCTGACAAGTCAAAAAACACAATGTAATTCATCAAAGAGGACTAATTGCTTATTGGCCCATCAGGAATTGAATGCGATTGCAGACCACTTAATAATTTAACTTACTTTTTAATATAGTGGTTACACAGTCACTAGAAATTCAAATGTGTCAGTAATGTAGTCATTGCTTGTCAACGCAAGTATGCATGCTAGTACTGACAAATGTTGTACCGCACATCCATTAGAAAGACAGACAAATTATTCCCCGATCCTATATGGTTCTAGTCAAAAGCCAGCGTAAATATCTATTATTGAACTGGAACATAGGTTTTCTCTGAAAATCATAACAAATATAGCAATATTATTGGCCCATTTGGCCAGTCAGTGGTATTTTAAATGCAGGATCTGTATGTCAAGAGACATCATTCACCTAACCTCAGTCAAAGATCTGAAGTTGGTATTTGAGACATCTTATGATTATCTATAAACCACACTTCAGGCACCTGAAATAACATTCGATAATATAGTGTTGTTATTTGATGTGTCTTTAGCCACTTAGTGAATGTAAAGACGTAGCACGTCGGTTCAGAGATAAAGAACAATTCAGCCACTTTAGTGAGATTCACCAGCCAGGAACGTCGCCAGCATTGCTTCACAATCCAAAACCTACATAGCCTCTATGAGACTATTTTCTCTCCTAGCCGCCTGGCAATGCTACAAGGCTTTATTCAAATAAATATTATTTAAAGAGAAATCCCGGATGAGAAGTAGAAGAAACAAGGGGGAATTACTATTTGTAAGAGTTCTATGGTAATCCCATGGGATAGCCTGATTCAAGTCATAGTGAATATTGAAATAAAAAAACACGCTGACAACACATATTTAGGTCTAATTAAAATGGCAGTTTAAAACACCGAGTCCGCGGTGTTGATGCCTAGAGACAGATTTCCCGGTCAGGTTCAGAATCGCAGTCCTCCGTCAGAAACGACAGTAGTTGTAATCACACGCAACTTAAGATGCAGCCTGTGCAAGTATATAAAACACGTAATCAGATGGTTATAGTCTATATCTACAACATTGTCATGGTTCCAAGGACTGTTTATCCACAAGCCATCAAGACAGTGTGGCAAGATAACATATCACAAATACAAGCAAATCCCTATAAAACACTCATTAATGCACAATATTTGTAGGTGTAACTTTATTTGACGCTGTTCTGTACAGATCTATGCGCCCATCATTTACCTGTCTATCTGCAAATTCCGCATTGAGTGACGAGATAACGTTATAGATAGAAGATCTGTGACGGCTTCAACTGCTTTTGCTGGTCGTGAGACCGAGATATGACCTGGTGAACACAGCAGAGCGCAACTTCACCAACTGCCCTGGTGCTCCACATAGCCCCTTGCCTTTTTCCCACAGTGCTGCTGGTGTGCTAGTCAGTCCCTCTGAACACATCCCTCTTTTTTTCCTTCACTCTTTTTCCACCACTCTGCTCTCTCTCTCTCCTGATCTAGCGTCTCTCATATACGCTCCCTTGCACTCACTCACTATTAAAGTTGACTTGATTAAACCCTACATTTGCTGTCCCTAAACCACCATGAGAGTAATCAAATTCAAATCAATATCCGTGTTGAGATAGATGCCTTGGTTTAAGAGGTGGACATAATTTCACATACATTTCACCCATTCTAGTTGTGAAGGAATAATGTGCTGACATCAGTCAATAGAAATATTTTATACGATAACATTAGGGAGTACATGTAATGATAATGACAGACCACCTTTTTCTTTATCTAATTTGCTGTTGAAAAAATGGTAAACTATAATTTCTCAGACAGCCTTGTACTTCCAGTAGATTTTTGTGTTGTTTCAAAAGTGACCAGTTGGAGATTTTCTAAATCCTGCTGTTATTTAGCATTTCACACGAGGTTATGTCCAATTAAAAATCTATACACTAATGAGCCAAAACAATATGACCAATCACAAGTAAAGAAATTTGTTTTGACATGCCAAGGTCTGGGTAGATTAGATAAGTGGTTCCCAACCTGTTTCAGTTAATGTAACACCAACAGTATTTTGCTCTGCTCTGAGTAACCCTCAACTACTCCCTTATTTACATTTTCTTAGTAAGCCTATGGTGTCATGAGTGTTCTCCTGTACCACTTGTTGATTGGCCAGGTCCCCCAGGGGTCCTCCTACTCCTAATTGGGAACCATTGGAATAGATGGTAAGCAAACAATCAGTTCTCATTGTCAATGTGTTGGATGAAGGAGAAATGGACAGGAGTAAAGTAAAGTCAGCTACTTTGACCAGAGCCAAGCTGTTATGACCAGACGATTGTGTCAGAGCATCTCTGTAACGCCAACGCTTGTAGGGTGCTCCAGGTCAGCGGTGCTGAGTACATCAGTGTACATACCAAACCTTTTTTTTCTCAAATGTATCAAATCCAACCAATCATTAAAATACAACTTTCACCAGAGAATCAACACATTCCAAATCAATCATGATTTTCAGAAGCACAACCAATGAGAGTTGCAATAAGGAGCTGGAAATTTAAATGTTAATTGTGTAGCTACACATTCCATTCCACTACTTTCAGAGATCCAGAGGAAATTAAGAGCCATTATTTGAATTGAATTAATTTAAAACAAAAAGCAAAGTGGTGTCTAAAAATAGACTAAAGTGAGTATTGCCTCAGCCAATTAATAAGGCGAAGCTTTGTTGTTGTATATCATGTATTTGTCTGAAATGGCTAATGCTTGAGAATGGATTGATATAATGTGGTAGGCTGTTCCCTGCTACCATGGGTTGTGTTGCCATGTCCACATTTGCCCCCTACTGTCTCACCACATGGTGGCGCTACAACTGACAGAAACAGGAACATCACAATCGTAACGAAATCAATGGGATCAAAATAAAAGTAGTCAGATACAAGCATTGCAGAACAATGCAAATGTAATTATTTCAAATATTATGCAGTAATACAATATTTTTGCATCATTTGCAAAAAAAAATTGCACATAACTGACCAGATGTCAAATGTAAAGCAGAGGAAGCTTATAGTGTGAATTCAGGTAATCATATGTACAGGTAATCATATGTACAGGTAATCATATGTACAGGTAATCATATGTACAGTAATCATATGTACAGGTAATCATATGTACAGGTAATCATATGTACAGGTAATCATAACGACAGTTACGATAGACCATTTAAATCAAGAATCAAGAATGGGCTATTTGATATCAAACAATCAAATACATTTTATAAAGCCCTTTGTACATCAGCAGTTGTTGCCCTTTTTCAGACACTCAATCTGAAACCCCAAATAGCCAACAACATCATGGTTGATCCACGGTAACACTGTGACCCTCTCCAAGGGTAGCCCCGGACAGGGCCCAACAGGCAGGAAGTCACTCCACCCAACTGCCAAGCATCAACCAAAGGGGCACTTACCGGCCACATCCACCCTGATAGGGGGACCAGAATTGCCCACAGAGTTCACTCCCATTGCACAGTAAGCCAACGACTCCACCCCCAAATGGCATTGAAAAGAGGACATCCCAGTAGAGATGAGAGCCACCTGGCAGAGGCAGCAAGGGTGGATTGTATCCAAGCCTTAGCGCTCACCTTCACACCCCCGGGCTAGACTGCACTTAATCATAGACCTTGCTGAAAAGATGAGTCTTTAGTAGATACTGAGTCTGCGACTCTAACCTTAATCGGCATTTCATTCCACAGTAGTGAAGCTCTATAGGAGAAATCCCAGCCTCTGGCTGTGTGTACAAGTCATAGGTACATCATCTATCAAACAAATTAGAAAGCAAACTTCAATAGCTTTACAAAAATGCTATAAAATGTGTTTTGGGACAGAGCATCTGACAATAGCAGGGCCAAATACAAACAACAATAAGAGACAGGAGAACAATTGATTCAGTTGTCATGCAAATCATAACCACTGCAGCTCCATTCCTTAACCTCAATAACAACATAGGAAACCATCAGTGTGTTTAGGGAGTGAACTATCCAATACGCACTCAATTACACCGATGTTATACTGACATTAACCCGAGAACAAAACCAGCATAAGTGAACTTCCCCCATTCATAAGGTAGCACTACATAACCGTAATGTGCGTGTGTGTGCGCGTGTGTGTGCGCGTGTGCGTGTGTGTGTGCGTGTGTGTGCGTACATGTGTATCAAACACTTCATGGCAGGCAACTAAGTCCTACAACGCACAACATGACAATAGAGCCTATAAGCGCAGACAGGGAGGGCTATTAAATTATTCTCACATTCATCCAGCACTTTAACGCGCACACGGAGAATTAAGGAATGCCGGCATTCCAGAAGTCCGATGCCAAAACCCGGGGCGCACGCATCGATGTGGCAGCCCGGCTCCGTGTCGGTCTGGAGCAGCCAGCATCCGACAAAGACGTGATACATAATGGGAATAAAACCACACACACACACACAGTTGTACGTACCACTGTTGCTCCAGTTCCCAGTCCCTAAAGAAGTCAAACTCGAATAGGTCCATGGTGTGTCCCCGTCAGCTGGATCAGGTAGGAACCGGGTGCCTGCTCAACGTATGCGTCGGTCTACATGCAGAGTTTCTATGTGGATGTGCTAATTATAACTGGCTGTGCGGTACGGCTCTCTCGAACTGACATGCACACACACACACGCGCGCACACAGCAAGGAAAACGCCAGTGCCTCCCCTGACTGCCTGCCTGCCTGCCTGCCTGCCTCCCATCTCCACCCGCTCACAGTGAACGGAAGGAGGAGCCAGAGACGGGCAGAAGCCGCGACGGAGCCAGTGTGTGAAGGCTACTCGACGTTACGGTGTTCCGTTCATCACGAGTAGGTTCGTTTCGCATGGCCCGGTACCCCGGGTGAGCGGAGTCTGAACTAGTTAGGACATGTCACTGGCCCTTAGATTAGAATAATGTCCACCCACCCGGTGAACCGGTTGATAAATAGCTAGGCCACAGAGAAAGTCAAACCTAACACGTTTATTATTGCTATAATACGATTATAAAGCATGAATAGTATGTTTTAACCATAGGCGTGTTGCCGTTGACAACAGTTATATTCCAATTGACCTATCATAGCCCAGGGAAAGTTCCCGCGTTGTGTATATTACAGTAGTCTTTAATTGGGCTCGTGCCGGTAGAGCCGTTGGGTCGTTATTTATGTTTGTCTCTTGGGTGGGTCGTGTTGTTCTATTGTATAATGTATTTTTTTTATAAAAACATTTCTACATATAATTATAGAATGTCGGAGTATTGAAAAGTAATGTAAAGTCAACTCTTACATGGTAACATTTTCACCAATTACACCGTCTCCCTCCTGTTTCTGGTCCCAACCGGTATCACCAACGGAAATAGTATCAGCAAGAACACATGGACAATGAGCACGTGTGTGGGGTGGCGGGGGTAGGAGTGAGAGTGTATAAAGTCAGAGATGACCTCAATGCAAACTGACCGCTAGGAAAGAATCAATGGTGCGTAACTGAACCACTCAAAACATATTTGTTTTTAACTATTACTATTCTCGGTAGCTGTCTTCTGGTAATGTATGCCTTTGCCTTAATGTTTATAATGATAAAAGGAATGTATCTATTTAGTGTATCGTTTATCTGGTTAAGACCTATATGGACTGTAAAAATGTGTGTTTTTGACAGCACTGTGACCACTTCGGGTCCACATCTTCAAAGCCGACAGAGTTTGAAGACTTTTTGGAGGTTCACGGTAATGATGATGTTTTCGAGACATAATAGTGTTTTCGTTTTTTTATTGAGTCAATTGCTGCCTTCATCCATCTCAGGTGTTTTATAACAATGACCAGAGGTCCAGTAGAAGTTGCTTGGTGGGGCTGTAGGGACCATGTGGGGAACAGACACAACAGACACAGCGGTGTAGCAGTGGACACGTGGAACGAGTATCGTTAATTTGATACGTACAGTAGTGAGGGTGCCAGTATGAAAACGTTATTCCCATCAATAGTGTGTCGTGGAGGACTGTGGGCTTTCGGCAACAGCACATTAAACCGTGTGACTGCCCGGGGTGACTGCACGGGGATCATAATGTAGAGCAGGAGTTTACACGGCACAATAAGTGACACGTGTCTAGCCTAAATGACAGTGTAGTGATACGCCCGACTGCCATGCCATACCAAATGTATTACAATGCCTTATACAATCCCTCCACCTCACGTAATGCCTGCGTGTCTGTTCTAATGTAATACCATACATCACAGGAGTTCAGCATTGATATTCATCTTACTGCCAGAATAGTCTGGGAAACACATGTAATTTTGGATGGCTTACTATTAGAACCATTTGGTCTTCAACTGATGGATGACATGTTGGCCAGATAGCATCAGGACTCATATGTGACCCAATGTGGATATGATTTAAAGAAGTAGTGTCTGGCTTATTGCATATTCTGTACGGACAGTCATCAAGAAGTAGAGGTTGGGGGAGAGAATCAAAGGGTTGGTTCGTATGTCAGGGTGTTCAGGTGCACTGCACACCATGGATCTAGTGGAAAAGGTGAATAGAATGACATAGGCAATGGTTAATTAATACAAAACCAACCAATCTTATGACACATGCTAATCTTAGATTATTAGCGGTTTGTCATTTAGCTGTTGTATGTAGTTGTTCATTGTTAGATAGAAATAATAGATGCTGTGAAAAGGTCAAGTGATGTTTTTTTCTCTCTCTAGTTGTGTCTTTGTTTGGGGTATTCTGGGGTATATGCCAGTACCGCTCTACATCATGCCCTGTTACCTCCCGGGTCCCACACTGCTCTATATCATGCACTGTTACCTCCCGGGTCCCCACACCACTCTACATCATGCCCTGTTACCTCCCGGGTCCCCACACTGCTCTACATCATGCCCTGTTACCTCCCGGGTCCCCACACCGCTCCACATTATGCCCTGGTTACCTCCAGGGTCCCCACACTGCGTGTGCGCTGTTGACCCATAAACTGGCTGCGGGAGGCGCACAGTCATGCATGCATATGGGAGTGACAGAGAGTGCCATTACACCACCATTCCAAAATCATTATCTGAACTTCCATCGCTGCAGTTATTTTCTTTCTCCCATGTAAAACGTGCACGCCGAACGCACAGTGATCTACACGCCTGTGTACATTTGCATTTAGAATATCTCAACGTATTAGAGTTGCTGCGTTCATCGTTCGTTTATAATGGGCCGAAAGATTATTCCCTTTGACTGTTTATCAACAATTTTCTCAATCATTTCGTCCACCCGTGGACATAATTCATGACGGGAAACACACATTATCAACAGACGTTTTTTTAATTTGTTTTATTGCCTGTGGTTAAATGAGTTGTCAGAAGCTGTGAGAAGTGATTGGAAAATACCTCATCAAAGAGAGAGAAAGAGAGAGAGAGAGAGAGAGAGGAGGCCCTGCATTTGTGTCTGTGTCCCTTTTCATCTCCCTTAAATTAATAAGAGTCATTACGGGATCATCTGATACGGTCTGAGGAGGATCACCTCCTAATTATACCACTGTAATTTCAGAGTTAATTATCTCTCTAACTTCGCTATTCTGTCAGCCCGTTCCAACTGCAATCTCAACTGTCCTCCACCCCCGTGTCTGTGGGTGAAGTGGCCAAGACTGAGGTGACGGTGCAAGGAGTCTAGAAGCACATGTCACACGCCCTGACTAGTCAGGCTCTGACCAAAGTGGAATCATACACTCTGCCCCGAGGCCACAGACCGATCTTCAATCAGCACAACTGACCTCAGACCAGGCACTACATCGAGGTGTCTCGCAAATCTAATTCACTACGACTGGTACTTTTTATGCTTCCTTTGTCTTGCAGTACAATATGACCAACCAATAGGTTAAGTCCAATCTCCCTGAGGGTGAAAGGTGTCTGGTTCCATTTAGTTAGTATCTTTGCAAATAGGATATAGTATTTTGTCGGATTTGTGTGTCTTTATTTGAATATAACTGACAACATCAATGCATTATGTATGAATCTAACCGCTAGCTCCAACACGCCAAAGCAACAGCATCACTTAGCTTCACTTTGCCAGTGTTGGTCATCAATTCAGCCTTTAAACATGGAGATTAATATTAGATTTTCGCAGAAAGTTTTAAATGCAGTTTCAGTTTAAATATGTCGTGCTTCCCCCTTACGGTCCTCAGAATAGTCATGCAAATGCCCTCATATTAGAGCACAGATCTTTAACATTGTTTCCATCCGATAATTACCAGCAGCATTCGGAAACAAGGCGTCAACCTGTCCACAGCAAACCTGCCTACTGAGTGACAGATGCTAATTAACTACCTTATCTCTTTCTCTATATAACTCTCACAATATCTCTTTTCTGACACAACTATTGGCTCTCAGTAAAACACATTGTAAAACCCAATGCTCTTAATGTTTCACAATTCTTCATTATAATCTTGCAATATTTTCGTATGGCATGAACTGAAGATCAGAGGACAATGAAAGCCTACTTACGAACCTATTCAACAGCCATTTACCTTAGCCCATCTGATTCCTCGCAGTCTTTTTGACAGTCACTGGAATGCCAAGGGATATGGTGTGAGAAACAATGCAGCCATATCAATGGGTCCATTCATGTGGACCAGTTCTATTGCTCGCTATTTTCAAATGACTCCATTACCCCTCAGCCCCCGTCCATTCAATACAAATGTGATAAATGCATGTCTACCAAACGACTACACTTGATATGAGGTTTTGGAAATATTAGCTTTGGCTATTTTCTCTCAAAACAAAGCCGTCGCAACCCCCAGCGTTCTTGGTGGTTTCCCTCTGACGGTGGGTCTGCCAACTAACATAAGTATTAGTTCTGTACCTCTGAGTGACTGATGTAATCTTTCTTTCTTTTTAAGCCAGGCCCAGTGCTATTCGCAGTCGACTCCATATTATTCCCTCACTTTTTTGTCTGGAAAACCTTCTCATACATCGCAGTCATCCAGAACTCTTGTGAAGAGACAGGACGTTATATTTATAAGCCCAAAACCAAAGATTCTCTGGCTAATTTTCAACAGTAAAGTATATTTTTACAGCGCTTGTTATTTTTTCAATACAGTGTTTGTTTGTGTGCGCACAAATTTAAGTACAAAAGGAAATAAATAAAGTGGGATGAGTACAATATAATTTCACTAAAATGCACTTGTTCTAGTATACATTCCATACCTAAACAATACAAAGCTAGCAGTGATGTGCTATGCAGTGTGTATGTCAAATATAGATGATTTTGTCACTATAATAGAGGTGGTGGATAGATAATGACAATATGACTACATGTTGCATTTCCTAAAAGCCATTCAATATAAAAACAAACAGAGCAGATGTGCCACAGGTCTGGTTCTGTGCCATTTGCAGTCTGCTTGTTATCCAATGTCAGAACAACCATGATATGGGTCTTATGAGGCACAATCTCATTTGTATTATAACCATCAATTATTTGGTTGTGGTGAAATTTTGTGTTAGTTTTATTGTATTTTTTCTTCCTTTGTATTTTTCCCCGGCACTTTTCATTTCTGGCATCATATATTTGTCGGGAGCCAACGAGAAAGTTCTCCAGCACAAATAATGACCACATAGATGGAGGGTCTTTGAAGAACAGAATCAAAGAATTTCTGCCGCTGGATACAGGGGAATTGATAATGATAGTGTTTTCCGCAGGATGACGGGATTAGTCGTAGACCAGAGGAGAAAAGGGCCCCTGCGTTCTCTCTCCTAATTATTGTGGCGTGAACGTACTGCTGAGCTCCATGGGAGCCGCTGGTGTGAGCACAGCCAAGCCGGTCCTCATTAAACGCTCTCAGGCTGATCTGAGGAGGATGGTTGTGCTTGCTGTCTGAAGCTGGCTGTGGCAGTGCCGGGAGCTCATACACCCTGGGGTCCACGCACACCACCACAGTATCCCTGTGTCCAGACACACACGGTACCCTGTGGTCAGCAAACACTGGATGCCCTCTGAACACGGAGCATCACACAGGTCCAAACAGTGGACACACCAGGGGTTACACAGCCTGCATGCAGCAGAACAAAGACAAACTTTTTAACTCCAACGCGAAAACAATCACCAGAATCTTCCACGCATAAGTGCTTGTTTTTTAAATATAATTGTATGTCAGTGTCTGGCTCACTGCTTTTCAGGTCTCTTACACACTTAGTTTGGAAAAAGACAGACAAATATGCATACTAATGTCTCGTTTTGAAATAAATGTATTTGCCTAAAACATTCATTTTCAAAATGATGTGATGAAAGATTCACCATCATCTTTAGAGGACACATATTCTGTAATTCAAGGCAAAAATGATCTATATTTTAAATTGCATAGAAAGAAGAAATACACAATAAATAAATATTTACTTGGACAAAAGATGCAACAAGAGTAATTTAGAACAGAAACACCCCACTGCATTAAATTATTTATGAATAATGGGTATTAGCCAATTTGCTGAGCCACAATTTAGTGTAGCCCAATCATTATTTCGGGAAAGAATCTTTATAAATATTGTTTGAATCAATAAAATATCTCAGACTGCTAATGAAAGTATTGCCCTGGAGGAATCTGTAGAGCTACAGAGTAAAGCAACGATAGTTCTGGAGATTGGACATACAGTATTTAAATGCACAAATACACCCTTTATTACCTCCGATTTTGTCATATCCAAATGTATTCCCCCGACGACCCGAGTTAGCTTAAGCCGCCTAAGGGAGTCGCTACAGTGCGTTGAGATGATGATGCCTTCCAGCTCTTTCCATCACACAAGGGGCTTCCAAGTCACTTGTCAAAGCTAAAGGCACAGTCCAGAATTGGATCTGTGGTGAGCAGCTTGGTTGTGCAAACGTGTGCATTAGACCACCATGCAAACTGGGAGGCCATATATAAATAACCAGATATAATAACAAAATATTTGTGAACAGACATTCACCAAGTTACATTTCAGAAATACACGATAACAACGTGTGACTTCAATGATATGACATCATTAAATCTGTTAAAATATGAATTTGAAATAGTGCTGATAATGGTGATAAAATGCTTCAGGTTCCATTCCTAAATAACAATAGTGTTGTCAATAAAGCAGCGACGGCTCTTCCTGCCCGTCAGATGCGCTACGTCCTGTATAATATCTTCCCTCCCACCCATGTGGGCAGCCGTCAGCAGAGACTGTGACCTTTATCCAACACAGGGGATAAAACAAAGTGCTGTCAGTTGAGATGAGCCATCTGGATGCTGGTGCGTCTACACACCATCGCCACCACTAACCCACCTGAAGGGCCAGTCATCTGCTGACTGGAGCTTCACCACTGTCACTCACCAACCTGGACCAGTAACATTGCAGTAATCAGACAGACCCTCCCAACACTCCCTTTTATCAATAAGCCTTAAGTGGCCATACGCTAGGCAAAATGTTAGTTCCGTCAAATGTGTTTCGTTAATACTGCCTGACGAAAGGAACACACCTGTGTTCGATCTTGATGTTTTCATTGTCTGTTTGAAATACTAATGTGCTGTGTGTCAACTACACCATATTTATAGAGGGGTGAACTGGGGAGAACAAAGGAAGGTAAAATGAAAAGACATGAGAGAGGGACTGAGAAAAACAGGACCTGGAAGTGTTTACCAGCCGTGTGTTTAGTGTCATCCTGCTCATATGAACAGGACACACACACACACACACACCCTACAGCCTAACAGCCAGGTACACACTGCTCCAAGCTGCAGTCAGATGCCACCGGCACAATAATATCTGTCTGAGTCCCTGGTGTATCCCACTTGACACACTCCAACCTCACCAGTCTCCCGCTCAATGCTGCATGTGTGGATGAGTGCCCCCTGCTGGATATATTGTAAAATGCAGTTTAATTCCCAATGTGAGGAATAGGTCTACCTGCATACGAAGACTGTATGAACTGTTGTTAACATTAAAAAACCCTGAAGGAAGAAACTGATACGTCAAACTATTCACTATGATTAGGTGACTTAGTACAACTAGTATTCTGGCAGACAGGGAAAAGACAGAACCTGTTGTGTGTGAGTATAATTCCAACGGAATATTTGACTGCAGACAGAAAAGGGTCTCATCCAGGATTTAAAAAGGAATGAACATGTCTTTACGTGTACTGTCTTGGCCTGTCGAGGATGAAGGCGAATATGTCGCTAAAATATGATGGGTAGTCAAAAAAAGGACAACTAACATCTGAGAATCTGAGCCGGATACACCCGCTTCCCTGCCCTCCCTCCAAATGCCACGCGCATGTCACACCTGCCGTGTCCCTGCTGTAACTTACCAGGGTGTGAAAACAGTCAGCATGGAAAGATATGTCTGTCTGCCCGATTGTCTATCTGACGGCAGGCTGGGCGGGCCATAACGAAAGCCTTATCTTCCGACAACCACTCCAGTGGACGGGGCGGAGACCGGTCAAGACGTGTCGTATGCTGGCTTTGGCCGTTGCCTTCTGAGACCACCTTGGATACACAGGCACTATCTCAGTCAGGACACACAGGAGGAGGAACGCAGCCCGAGGCAGCTCAGTCTGGTCCCACCGTCTCTGGCCTGTCCACAGTGACTCACCTCTTCAGGACAAACGCCTGCACTTCTCTGAACTCACGGAGCTTGACGTTTCACACAATTCAACATTAATAGTTTTTTTAAAGAACTTGCCTCGTAACATTTGACGGCGTGCGTGTGTATATATTCAATATATCACAACTGTAGCCTGTAATTGGCAGTAATATATCGGGCACATACCACACCCCGTTGTGCTTGAATGCCCAAGTATTAATTGTAGGAAGTGCTTTTAGTGTGAAAAGACCCTGGAAGACAAAACGTATTCATCTGATGTTAGACATCGATATGGTGATGTGTCTCTGACAGAAGGAAAAGGCATGCAATGATGTGTATCTGTATGATTTCTATACATCCTATCTGTGCAGGATAATGATGTACATAATTATTGAACTTGAGGCATGGTTGTATGTATATCCAGTATTTAACAAGGAATTCATATGTTTATACATGTATGTAAAGAACGGAGGCAAAATGTTGCTAAAATGCGACACAAGGTGAAATAAATTAACGGGAATTGGACAGGGGCTTTTTTAAATAAATTTAAATGATTGACAATTTATTAACATTATATCCCATCCCACACCGAAAGTGCTCCGTCAGATCTGTAGTGGAATGTAAATTAGACTGTTTAGTCCCACTGATGTGTAGATAAAGAGATGCACGTTTTTTCACTGTCATTGTTTCGCCTTCCAGGAGATAAGACTCGAGATGGCTGAGAATTACACACAAGGCCCGACTCATAACAGTGGGGAGTCTACATACTAATCAAAATGCATTAGCAGACAAGCACCTGACATCAGCTCTAAAATAGCTCTGGTGCTAATTGAATTTAGGGCTTACTTAACTCGATGAGTGAGAAAGAGAGCATTTATCACATTCAGAGAAGACAACATACATCTGGGGTAAAATACCACACAGGTGAGCATATATCCAATACTAGCAAAAAGTACTGACGACTGAGGTAAGGGGCTTACTGTTGAGTCGAGTTAAGACAGGGTCTTTGTTTGGTTAAATGCGGAATAAAGGAAGAGCCTTGCTACTAGCTATCATCTGGGCTTAGCCGAAAGACGGGCCATTTGTCTGAAGAAAATACAAAAATCAATAATTTAATTTCGGTTTTCAATTAAGAGAGCTAACAGGAGTTAGCCAGCATATTTAACATGGGATTCTCTGCTCATCCATCAGCATTGGGCCACATAGGAAAGAATGATTATGACTGCATACTCTATTATTTCCATCCAAATAGGAAGAATAAAGGTCAGCAAAATAAGTGCACAACCCCTAATTAATACAATGTAGTGTATGTAATGGACCCTCCACTCTTTATTTGTTTAGGGATTTACAGCTGGGCAGGTGGATGGGTTTTTTATGTATATAAATATAATACTAAATATTATTATGCCGGTAAAATGCAGAATTATAATTGTTTTTGTGAATTGTAAAGTATGATTGATGATATACACGAGTAAACAAACCAACTTGATTTGTTAAAATCATTAAAAATACAGTCTTACCTAGTTAACCTAGCCTAGTTAACCTAAATCTAAGAAGCAGCACTGTGCCCAATTTTACTTTCAGACCGCACCAATTATTTGCTATGGCATATTATTCCATGTTTTGACTACTGAGTTCTCAGGTTATTTTATACTTGTGGGGACTTTGTTTCATTTACACCAGGAACAGACAGACACACACTGAGTGACAAGCTAGACATTTAGCAGGATGTTTGGCAGCTTAATTAAGGAAAACGAATCCAAACTGACAGGCTAAATACCGGCTAGTCCTTCCGACAGCAGTTATATTAACTATGTGTATTTTAACCATTCCAAAAGAGTATGGTAGGTTTGAGTGAATCAAGGACAATGAAACATGTCTGAGAGGCAAAAAATTACTTTTCAGTTTTTTGCACTCAAAGAACTGAAACCAAAATTCTTGAAACAAACCAAATAAAACATCCTCTATATCATGTCCTATTATCGCTACAGTTTATAGAACATTCATACTATACCCTTACCATCCATTCAAAACCTCCAACCCTTGACTTAAGACAAAACAGTTTGGACTGGACTAATAAAATCACCTAATGAATGTACATCTGTCATTATATGCTAATTGCACAAGACTCCAGGCACATTTTCAAGTGCCGTCATTAATTTTCCATGCATGTATTAATGACAGAGCAGGCAGGGTGAGCCAGTGGAGGGGAGGAGACTGGCTCTGGAGTGCTGGGTTCAAATGACAAGGCCATCAGTGACAGAGAAATTAGAAGGAAGAAAAGAGAGCAGCGGAGAGTACGGGACGTCACAGGTCTCTCTCTCTCTGCTGATTTAAGGCTGACCAAAACTAGGTCATCTCAGACTCTCGGATACAGAAATGAAAATTGCAGTGACAAAGATGAGAACGAGAGGGAAATGTAGAACTACTCTATATTGGGCACTGTGTTCCATTGTAATTGTGTGCACATCTATTGCAGACGTTGCAATGCATGAGTTCATGTCATGCTCAACGTGCGAAGCATTTCTGTCACAAGAGTAATTGCCTGAGACTCGGCCTCTTTCTCAAAACAAATAGGGAAACTACCGTGTCCTGTGTTAAAAACGTTACCTTGCTACTGTGAAGTGTGAATACAACAGTACCTGATTTAGCGATAGTGCTGTGCTACTGTAGGGTGACGACAGCTCCACATATGTAGCTGTAGTGAACCAAACTAATTCATTATCTACATTACCATGTGGAGCATTACGCCCTGAGACAGAAGCACTAACACTAACCTGTAAACGTATATGTATGGTGCATCTTACAAATAATGTCAGAAGGTTTCACAGTTGACAAGCAGGGTCAGACAGACGAAGGTTGCCATGGCAAAGATCAGAGAGCTATTTGTCAGAAATCTAGAATTTCAATGTTCAATAGTTCAGTTAAGAGATTTGTGTTTTTTTAAATTAACATATGGCTACAAATTGTCAACGCTAATGAAAATGTCTGACTATTAAACAACCTGTTTGATGTGCTCAAAAGAAATGAACTACTCTTAATTAGCAGAGGAAGATCAACTGTTATTTATTGAAACTGCTTGCATACAAAATATATTGCACTATAACCAAACAATGTCAACATAAAACCCAATCTGTTCCGCTAATATGTACAGAGAAAATATTGCCCATGGTGCAGTCACACACAAGGCCAGTCTACCGAAGTTCACCGTCTCCAGCATTTATGGATTCAGTTCAGTTTTCAAACAACAGCCTACCAAGTTCGTAAGAAGAAATGTTTTACAATTGTATTTTTTGTGAATTGTATACAGGTACATTTTCAAAATAAATAATTATAAAACAGTCTGTTTGGCAACACTGACACATTGCTTATCCTTGACTACCAGGTACACAGAGTTGCAACACCTTGTCAGTTTATGGTCCGTTTTGAACACACTGAGCAGGCAGGGATACATATATACCCAGACGGTTGATACTGGTGCCATTCTAGAGACCATGACCCGTGGTGCTCAGATGGTTCAAACCAGGTTGGATTTCTCTTGAAGTCTGTACAACTCAGCTGGACTAAACTGAAAACAACGTTCTAAAAAGAGTTCCGGTTGCTGATCTCATTGTTCTGTTATTACTACAAAATATTAAATTCACGCGGTTTCATCATACCCATTCATATAAAATTCTAAAGAAGACATGGGGCAGATCCAGACGTGGGGCAGATAATTGTTGACTGTTAATGCTGGGGAGATCATTGGCTGAACATTGGCAAAATAATTAAAGCAACACAGAGGCTCAGACAGTTGTCCACAGATGCACATTAGCTGTACACATCATCAAACGATGGAATTTAGAGACTAAAGAAAACTTAAAATAAATAAGAACAGGGTACTAGACAGACCGTCACAGCAGTGTGAGTTTTTTTGTGTTTTGCTTAATTATTCTTTTTTTATGTCAACTGTAAACTAAGGTTTTTAATGCACAAGCACTGATCCAATATAAGACATATGGTTATTACATAGGGAGTAATTATCCTCCACACGGCAAAGATACAGTAGTTAGCTATAGGGTATCTAAACTTGGTAATAATGTTGTCAGCATTCATGTGATTCACCCGCTGAGAAATCTTATCACATCATAGTTTATATAGTTCATATTATTAAGTAGTTGCAGATAAAAAAGAAAATAAGATAAGTGCACATTTGAAAATCCATCTGAAAAAGCAAAAAAGAATGTTTTTTTTAACAAATCACATAATATACAGTACGCAAAACCCCTTTATCAGTTACCATCTACTGAACAATTATGCAATATCCTAGGAACATTGTTAGGGTTTTAAAGACTTGAGTGAGCTGGTCTTTCTATTGAACATTTGAAAAATCAAAAACACCATGAGTATTTGTTGGTAAATACATTGCGAGAAGACCATGTGCTCAATATCTTGTCGTAGTTCCACATAATTCCTGTTGAAAGATCCAAATCAGCGTCTTTCAACAAGAAGGTAAGTACAGTGTCTAAACAATTTGGAGTGATATCTGCACTTAGTCTTCATTTAATGTAGCCAAACTTGTAAAATGACTATATAAACTGTTAAAACCTTAAATCAATGCACACAAACCCACCCTCCACCGTGTGCCCGTATGCAGGATAGATATTAAGTTCACGGTCTTTCCATCCTTTTCAAAAGCCTAGAACATTTTAATCAACCCCATTCAAGCTCAGTTCAGCACAAGAAAAACAGAAACAGAGCAATGTCGTAGGAAACTCAAGAACGCTGAGTTTCCAGAATGTGGAAACCTATGACACCTCTGAACATGCATCACAAGGTTAAAAATACATACTTTTTTTTTAATGACGGCGAGCTGTGTGTTCACTACATACAAGTAAAATCCACCCCTGTCTTCTTCCCTGATTTTGACTTCTATTTGTGATACTATCCAGAAGAGAGAAAGGCACAGATCAGTAAGGTTTTTTTCTTTTTGTTGTTTTTAGGTTTTTGTTTTGCTAATGATGCAGACCTACCCTTCACATGGTAATGAGTTCTATATTCCACTGCCATGAGAGAACGGAGGAAAAACCAGACAATCCAAACCTCTATCCGGAAAATAGGCTAGTACATGAACAAGTGATAAAGCCAGAGACTTTAAGAAACACAGGTGGCCCCATTGTTTTAAACGTTTACCCTCCGCGGCTTTTAATTGTCTGATAGGTAGTCATCAAAAATGTCAATTAGAAAAAGACTGTAGCCTCCGTTTCCTTTCTGTCAACCCCTAAGACCCAAGATGGCTGCTTCACTGGACACAGTAACCCATCTAACACCCCGCCCAACACCGATGCCGTGGGAGTTGGTTTGTCCAAAGTGTGCTTAATTTTAGCCCTGACCTGCTTTTCTTTGGCCTTACGTGTCTCTAATGTAGAAGCTTCTGGATTGATGGAGAGGAGTTAGAGTGAGACGAGGGATCGCCTGTTCAGCTCTATCTACGACTCTATCTACGACACCCCGTTCACCACAGCTCCTGGCAGGGCTCCCGGCAGGGCTTTGGCCTCCCCGACAGTGCCTTCTTGCCTGTCCTTCTTGATCGGTCGCTCTTTGATGGGCCTCTGCCGGTTAGCTCCGTGGCCAGATCCGTCACCAGCGGGAAACGGGGGACCCTGGGGCCCTCTGGCTGCGGCATGAACACTCCTCTCATTGTTCCCGTCAACTCGGATCTGTGGGAACGTAGGAACAAAAAGGATACGGCATAAGATGAAAGATTGTTCTGCATAAGATGGAAGATTACACAGAGAAAACGTGGGACAACTACGTACCATTTCTTACTAATATGGCACATCGGATGTATTTATTTCTTATTATATATAGAGTGTCAATACATTCAACCAGGAGTGTTCAATGGCACTATCAGACATTGCACACTGGCCATACGAACCACAAGTCTTAGATCCCTCTAATTCAGTATAAAGTATAAGCCTCTGCATGAGGTCCTTGACTAGGCAACTATGACTCATGTTATGATACACTTAAACAGATAATTTATTGATATTTAATATTAATATATTTAAAATTGACAAATTGTAAAACACATTTCCTGCCAAAGGGTAACATTAAGCAATAGCAGCTGGTAATGTCACGCTCAATGAATACACAGTACATTTCTCATTAAAGGTGTGTTTAATATAAATAGGGTGTAGGCTGACACCTGGTGGTAGTGCTGTGACACAGCAACAGGAAAGACGCTGCCAGGAGCAAACAGCTGACGTGTCATGAATTCCTTACCTGCAAAGAATCTTCCTGGGGCCTTAGTTTCGAGTCTCTGGTATTTCTCAAGCGTGACTCATTCCACTGGACGTCTTCAGCTTATGACAAGCACAATTGACACACACATACATAAGTTAAAAACAGGATTAGAACCGCATTTCAAAGGTTTCTATGTCTATGTAAATTTTATTTTTATTATATATATTTAAAACAACAATAGTAGACCAAAGTGCTGAACAGGAAATTAAATACCTAAAATAAACAATTGGAAAAATGTGTAAAAGAGATATTGGTCCTTTGCACTACTCGGATATATATGACACACACACAGTCTCTTGTCAAACTTTTCATGTACATTTAAAAATGTGTGTCCAAAATGCTGCAGCTACATGTCAGAACAAATTTCTTGTATGTGTAAACAAACTTGGCAATAAACATGTTTCTGATTCTGAAATAAAGTGGAAAGAAAAGAAACTAACAGTTGCTAGGTAAAGGAGATCGGATGTCAAGCTCAGCTGGGATTATAAACCAATGTGAAAAGGTGTCTTTAGCAGTGACTTAAAGATATGTAGGATCTGCGCAGCTCAAATCTGAATAGGTGAACGGTTCCAGAGGATGGGGTTATGGTAGTATGATGGTATAAATACGCTGACTCATTCAGCAGGAAGTAAAACCCTAAGTCATGGAGTTAAAGAAAAGGCTGATATATAGTTGGAAGAGTAAGAATAGCACAGGGCAGACCTTTGAAGCCTCCCCCTCTTCCTCTCCCACCACGTCCACGAAGCCCCCCTCCTCTCTTGCGTGTGTCAGGTCGTTTGGGAAAGACCCCAGTAAGCTCGTCAGTGGGGGCCAGTGACCAGTCAATTAGCTCCTCCTTGTGGTCTGACTCAGACTCAGAAGCATTGGAGGCCTCGGAGTTGGTGCCTGGTGAGAATTAATAAAGTTATTCTGCAAAGCAGCAAATAATGAATCCAGCGATTCTTAACGTATTGGACGACAAACAACTGGCTTGGGTTTTATGTCTGCTAGTGGAGAGAGAGAGAGACATGTCTGCTAGTGGAGAGAGAGAGAGAGACATGTCTGCTAGTGGAGAGAGAGAGAGAGACATGTCTGCTAGTGGAGAGAGAGAGAGACATGTCTGCTAGTGGAGAGAGAGAGAGAGACATGTCTGCTAGTGGAGAGAGAGAGAGAGACATGTCTGCTAGTGGAGAGAGAGAGAGAGACATGTCTGCTAGTGGAGAGAGAGAGAGACATGTCTGCTAGTGGAGAGAGAGAGAGAGAGACATGTCTGCTAGTGGAGAGAGAGAGAGACATGTCTGCTAGTGGAGAGAGAGAGAGAGAGACATGTCTGCTAGTGGAGAGAGAGAGAGAGAGACATGTCTGCTAGTGGAGAGAGAGAGAGAGACATGTCTGCTAGTGGAGAGAGAGAGAGAGAGACATGTCTGCTAGTGGAGAGAGAGAGAGAGACATGTCTGCTAGTGGAGAGAGAGAGAGAGACATGTCTGCTAGTGGAGAGAGAGAGAGAGACATGTCTGCTAGTGGAGAGAGAGAGAGAGACATGTCTGCTAGTGGAGAGAGAGAGAGAGACATGTCTGCTAGTGGAGAGAGAGAGAGAGACATGTCTGCTAGTGGAGAGAGAGAGAGACATGTCTGCTAGTGGAGAGAGAGAGAGACATGTCTGCTAGTGGAGAGAGAGAGAGACATGTCTGCTAGTGGAGAGAGAGAGAGACATGTCTGCTAGTGGAGAGAGAGAGAGACATGTCTGCTAGTGGAGAGAGAGAGAGACATGTCTGCTAGTGGAGAGAGAGAGAGACATGTCTGCTAGTGGAGAGAGAGAGAGACATGTCTGCTAGTGGAGAGAGAGAGAGACATGTCTGCTAGTGGAGAGAGAGAGACATGTGTGCTAGTGGAGAGAGAGAGAGACATGTCTGCTAGTGGAGAGAGAGAGACATGTCTGCTAGTGGAGAGAGAGAGAGACATGTCTGCTAGTGGAGAGAGAGAGAGACATGTCTGCTAGTGGAGAGAGAGAGAGACATGTCTGCTAGTGGAGAGAGAGAGAGACATGTCTGCTAGTGGAGAGAGAGAGAGACATGTCTGCTAGTGGAGAGAGAGAGAGACATGTCTGCTAGTGGAGAGAGAGAGAGACATGTCTGCTAGTGGAGAGAGAGAGACATGTCTGCTAGTGGAGAGAGAGAGACATGTCTGCTAGTGGAGAGAGAGAGACATGTCTGCTAGTGGAGAGAGAGAGACATGTCTGCTAGTGGAGAGAGAGAGACATGTCTGCTAGTGGAGAGAGAGAGACATGTCTGCTAGTGGAGAGAGAGAGACATGTCTGCTAGTGGAGAGAGAGAGACATGTCTGCTAGTGGAGAGAGAGAGACATGTCTGCTAGTGGAGAGAGAGAGACATGTCTGCTAGTGGAGAGAGAGAGACATGTCTGCTAGTGGAGAGAGAGAGACATGTCTGCTAGTGGAGAGAGAGAGACATGTCTGCTAGTGGAGAGAGAGAGACATGTCTGCTAGTGGAGAGAGAGAGACATGTCTGCTAGTGGAGAGAGAGAGACATGTCTGCTAGTGGAGAGAGAGAGACATGTCTGCTAGTGGAGAGAGAGAGACATGTCTGCTAGTGGAGAGAGAGAGACATGTCTGCTAGTGGAGAGAGAGATACATGTCTGCTAGTGGAGAGAGAGAGACAT
Organism: Dallia pectoralis; assembly: GCA_029465975.1. NCBI lineage: Eukaryota > Metazoa > Chordata > Actinopteri > Esociformes > Umbridae > Dallia > Dallia pectoralis. Next base: position 17,130,033 of record CM055729.1, on the reverse strand, counting down.
GTCTGCTAGTGGAGGGAGAGAGACATATCTGCTAGTGGAGAGAGACATATCTGCTAGTGGAGAGACATATCTGCTAGTGGAGAGAGACATATCTGCTACGCATCAAGCAAATTGACGATTATATTTGTAATTATTCAAGCTCTCAAATATGAGATGGTAATTGTATTGCCCTGTGGAAATTAGCTACTATTTAGCAGTCAATCTTATGCCTTTTTTACATAGTAGCACAGGACACCCACATGCAGTCAGTTATTACCCTTTACTGAAATTACATTAAACCGTCTTTGCTTTGTAGTTAGAAATATACTTAATTCATAAAATCAGGGCCCACTCGTTCACGGAATATATATGACTATATGACACACGCACGCACACCTGATGCAAAAGCAGGAGCACCGCGTCGACCTCGGCCTCCTACTCCTCGGCCAAAAAGCTTCCCTCCCCTCTGTGAGCCGATGCCCATCATGCCAAGGCCCATTCCGCCATTGTCTACGATAAAGGTCTTGTTATCAGGACGTCCAGTCCCCGGAGCCCTGGGGCCTCCTCCAATCTGCCTCAGCTGTTCGTCGATCTGCAGCCGCTCCATGCGAAGCTGATCCACTTCCTACAGAGACACAAAAGGTCTGGATTGTCTGCACTTAACAGCAGCGTAGATATATTCACTAGTACATTCCCTCTCTTGTTTCGGATGAAAACATCTTCAAAGTGGCATATAATAACACCCATAAAGGAAAGAAATAGGGGCCAGCTTCAAACCTTCAGATAGTTGAGATGATAGTCCAACAGTACTTTAGCATTGGAAATGCTTTCCTTCGTCCCCACAAAAACAAATGGCACCATTCCCTGAGAGAGAGAGAGAGAGCAAAGTCGATAAAGGGAGGAAGACCGGATTTAAAAACCACAAAGCCAGTGCAAAGAAAAAACTAATTGAAGTCAATCTGCCGTTTATATAGTTCTAGCCATCTACCTCATCCACTGGAGGTGGCTTCTTGTCGTTCTCTGCCTCAATCCGAACTCGAACAACGCCAGATTTATCCACCACTTCCTGGATCAACTTTCCGTTTTTCCCAATTACTTTTCCTGGCAAAAGATGCGTTATTAGATTATTAATGATGACCAAAGGAAAATACGAGCTGAGATTACATTTAAAAATTAAACAATGCACCATACCCACTAAATTCCTCGGAACTTTGATGACATCTTCAGAGAATTCAAGGAAGCTCCTAGCTTTGCGGACAGCTTCTTGATCCTACAATTTCATCATTCCCAGAAGAGTAAAATAAACACTATAACTAGTAGGTTTCTCAAAGTTAATATACCCATGAAGCAGTGACATTTGAAAACTACCATCTTATTTCTCCTAGTAGCAGTTCAGATTTGTGAACACCCTACCTCTCCATAGATGTGGAAGGTGCAGGTCTCTTCATCTAGGTCTATAGTGGTGACACCAGGTACTTTCCTGGCCTGCTGGATGTTGGCACCATGGGTCCCAATGGCCAGCCCCATGAGGTCATCCCGAACCACAAACTGTTCATGGAACCGGGATGCCATCTGGCGAGTGCTCTGTAGGAAAACATTACTCACACACAGCCCGAGTACACCTCACCGAGATAGCCCGCTTATTGTGGTCAACCAGGTTAACACGAGTTTGCCTTAATTTGAATATTTAAACGTTCCATACTTCCAGTTGGCGGCTAGCCTCCTCGTTCCTCTGCATTAGGGACAGCTTGGTGCGAAGGCTCCGGAAATGCATGTCACTCAGCATCTGAGCTCGTTTGGTTGTGACTTCATTTACGGACTAAAACCAGAGAAGTAATGGGAAACTCAATATCAAACAGGGACTGAGGTTGGAAAGTTGAATGAGCCAGACGATAAATCAAAACATACCAGAATGACGAGCTGTTTTTGGTCTGAGTCATAAGTAACATTGAATGCTCCCAGTGCCTTCGTAAAATCTTTATGAGAGTCTTTTGTGCACCTGAGAACACAAAACACAGTTTTCCTACAAAGCAACATGCACGCATAACCAAACATAAGTACAACAAAAGAACTTCCGACTTACATTTGCCTAAGGTCCTCCGGGACGTCCAGGCGAATTTTCAGGAATGAGTTTTTAGTAGCTGGTTTGTTTGGATTGACGGGTCGTAACCTCTCTAATGTAACTATTTCATTTAGCGTGGCATCACAAGCTGCGTACTCTATGACATAAAACTGAAACAGAAAAACAGCAACATAATGTTACAGTAGCTACATTGACTGGTCAAGACACCATCAGTCTGACTTGAAAATGTATACAGCTATGGATTGCGCTAATATCTTTGCCAACAAAATAATATCTGAGGGGAAATATTACAATATTATTTTGCTTATTTAAATTATTGTGCACCAGCCACTAGTCAAATAGGTAAATCATATATCCTCAGGACTTCTATTTCACATAAAACAATCAGTGTCAACTCTTGCCTTTACAGATCAATTGAACTTACCTCTCCCTTCACCATCCGGACCTTAGCCAGCCACCACCCACATGGTTCTTTGTCATTGGCTCTAGAATAAACCTGTGAATGAAGCAGTGAATACAACTTCATTAACTACACATTACTGAGTTCTACTCACTGACCACGGATCCACTTAAATTGGCCACTTCGCTTGCAAAACATATTCATTGAAAAACATAACGATAATCAAAAGCAACAAAATGTAGCAGTTCAGCGAACTAATGTGCAAATGTAGTACCTAGATCACCATGGTGGCACAATGTTATAATACCATTGGCAATAATAAGAACATACATTATTATTTGGTTCAACATTTTGGAGGTCCAGTAAACAGGGCTACCCAAACCTGTCGGTTTTTCTCCAACCACAGTACGAGCTCTCCAAAAAGGGGATGATGCAGCCCCATGTTAGGAGCATTCAACAACCAACAAAAGCATTCAACAACCAAAATCTATTCTGCTCTTAGGTCATTGCTTCAATGATTGATTTTATATTTCTCCTAGTTAAACGGAAGCGTATATGGACGTTTATTGTATGAAACACTATTAGCATAACGCAATGGAACACGTTTACTGTAGATGGGAAAATACAGGAGAACACCGAAAGAGTGCCAAAGGTCAGAGAAAATGCCACAAGAATCCTCTCTACAATTTTAGATGAGCAATAACCTTTTGCAGCCATCTTTAGATGCTGTTAACTTATTACTCTGTTTAATAAACTAATTTTACATTATTTTTCTCCTTAAATGTCTGAATTCCAACTGGCCGTGCCTCATTGCAATTACTACAAAGCAGGTTTGGGAGAATTGAAGCTCAAGAGCTGCACATCTTGCAAAGCCGTTCTGCTTCGTATCACCCTGCTTCCTCGGCTGGCATTTACCCATCCACCCCAGGCAGAGCTAATTTGCGACACCTTCTGTAGTATGCACGGGTGCTGTGTGCATGCCATAACCTGAACTTAAACACATGGCTGCAATGATGCAGCAGTAGTGAAAAGCAGTGAATTACGACCACCATGACACTTCTGGGCCTGCATGTCTTATTTCCCAATTTTTCCACATTCAAATTCCATGTACACCTAGGAGTAGCTGGATCTTTCTTTTAAAAATGAATGCTATTATGACAGGGAATGTAGCAATTGTATAACATAATGATAGAACACTCCCAGGTATTTCACATTAGTCACATTCTTGATGATTTACGCTGGTACACTGACAGTTAAAACCTGTACATCTGCAAATTATTTTGACGTGTAAACACAGTACTGTGTACAAGTCGTAGTAAGAAACGGCTAACAGTAACTTAGTGAAAACAATGATTATCATAATAATGAATGATCCCAAAGCAATCAGATGCAGAACACATTTTAACTACAGACCACAAGATATGATAATTTGGAGTGAAAAATAAACGTGCAACAATATGCCTTTACAGACATCACCCAACCTTTATTGGCATTGAATAATGGAACAGGGGTCCTTATCCGTTACTTACAGCACATACCTCAACTTCATCACTCTCGTTTATTTCTTTCTGAAAACCTGAGGGCGGAGGAAATCGAACATCGTGGAAAGGAATTTGACGCTCTGGCTGCCAACTGAAAGAGTAGGAATAAGCAAATTAGAACAGGCAATTTACAAGTTCAACTGGAATAGGTGATTTACTTTGGTTAAATATGGGGAGATACCAGTAAGGACAGTTAGATGCACGGACATAAAGTCCATTGTGGTAGTTAATTAATCATTTGAATTAAAAGTTACTACGGTAATGTAAAAAAAGACAATGGAATGTTGTTGCTTTTAAATAAACCAATGATGATTTTCAAGAACCAGTTTATTGTAAATGCATTGACAAGTACTCCATGCAAATGAATAATTAATATGTCCTAAACATTTACTAGGTATGATTCACGTAGCCCAGCTGACTTTACTTTGTGACCTATTTAGTACATTAGTTCGCTACTGTATGATGATAACAAACATGGATAAATGGCTATTCTAAAGTACAGTAGTTAAGTGGATTAGCAGCCAGAATGAACGGCACAAACTCACTTGTTTTCAAAGGACACAGTGACCGCAGTTTCATGAACATCCTTTAAAAAGGCCTAAACACGGAGAAAAATGGTTACAAATTATTTAGGCACATCAGGGCAGACATTATGAACAAGGATAACGCACACAGTAATTACAGCACAGTAAGTTCACGTTACATCTCAAACTTGATAGACACCTAAAGTTTCATAAACGGAAAAAAAACACAAAAAGCAACTGCCAACGTCGTGCGTGCCAGTCTAGTTAGACATGTAACCAACTGTTGTCAGAAGTCGAGCTAGTAGCATAAATACATTATAACTACGTTAGCTTGTAATCTAGCATTAGCGAGCTAGCACTGGTTGAGCTGTTAATGTCTGGGCCTGACGTTAAACACAGTTAGCTGGGATAGTTAGGTGGATAGTAGTAAAAGGACGATTATATTATATTAAAAGGACAGCCCACTGACTGACACAATCGGCAATGTAACTCTATTAGCTGGTTACTTGACGACAGCTAGCTAGCTCCAGACCTACGGTGTAAAAAGCCCCACTGGTCCCCCTGACTAGCTCCAGACCTACGGCTTTAAAAGCCCCACTGGTCCCCCTGACTAGCTCCAGACCTACCGTGTAGAAAGTCCCACTGGTCCCCCTGACTAGCTCCAGACCTACCGTGTAAAAAGCCCCACTGATGCCCCTGACTAGCTCCCGACCTACCGTGTAGAAACTAAGCCCCACTGGTCCCCCTGACTAGCTCCAGACCTACCGTGTAGAAAGCCCCACTGGTCCCCCTGACTAGCTCCAGACCTACCGTGTAGAAAGCCCCACTGGTCCCCCTGACTAGCCCCCGACCTACCGTGTAGAAAGCCCCACTGGTGCCCCTGACTTCCACCGCTAGCTCGTCCATTACGCCTCTATGCTAAGCTCAGGCTAGCTGGTTAGCGAACGACACAGGGTGTGTGCGTGTAAAACACGGGTCTGGTATCCCACGGTGCGTCGTCTCCCCCCAGTTGGACACTGATAATTCGATTAACAAAGTTGCAGTTGGATGTTTATGAAGAAACGAAAGCGAAACATTGAGATCACGCTACAGTACAGGACACTGTTCGCGAATGCTTTCGCACGCAAGCATCGATGTAAACACACAGGAGCCTCCCTTTCCCTCGTCACGTGACAAGGGTCAACTTGGGCACTTTCATTTCATTGGCTTCTTTCCGAAGAAATGTGTGTGTGTGTTTCGGGCTCAGAGAGGTTAACTAACTGCGCGTTGTGTTGGACAGAGGACCTTATTCTGAACGATTATTTTGGACTAACTGCCACCCGAGATATTTTTTGTCTTGGATTGCAAAGGTGCTGAACGCATATTTACATAGGTGTTACCAGAAATCAACTTCACAATAGTGGCATGGCACGCTGCAGCCTCAGCCTACTGAGTAGGCTAATACAGGACCACTTTTTTCTTTTCATATGTGTTTCGATTTTAACCATCTCCACAGCCCCTGCCAGTTACATACCAAGAGCTTTTTAAAGCAAAACAGCCTATCACCATCACAACATGCAACTTTGAACAGGACATGATCAAAGCACATAAGGTCAAAGCAACATTGGAGTAGCTCAATTACAAAAATGTGAGTGTCCTACACCAGCCCAGTAAGTCCTAATCTCAATCCCAATCGAATAAGTAGCACTATTTGAAAATCACTGCCTCCGTCGCTATACGTTATGGTTGGCATGATGTACTCCTGTACAGAGGAAGTGTTTAGTTTCCACCAAACAAAGCATGTGACATTGCAGCAAAACACTCCTTCAAAAAAAAAAAAAAATCTGACAGAGCACCTTTACCCTGGTGTTACCTGGCATGCCATCTCGTCTGAAAAAAAAACCTGAAAATGCAACTGCTTGTCCAGACCGACACTTCTGGGGCCTAAAGAGTAATCCCGGCTAATTACATTTCTGCTTCATACCTTTTATTGCTTCATGGCAATCAGAGGAAGAAAGTTCTATAATTTAATCATCTGATGGCACAGTGTGTACTTTAAAGAAGTGTAAACAGTGTGTACATACTTTGTTTTGATTGTACAGAGAGAACGAGTTCCCTCATGGCCCAGTGGTGTACATTCTAGTCATCTCATCACCATACTGGACCTATTGTTTTGTTTTTCAGGTACGATCTTATTTGAGATAACTTTTTTATTAATCTAAATATTATGTCTTTGTTTTCATTTCAGCAGTTTGCTATAGCTAAAGAAATCTTCAGGGCCAGATTTACCATTACTTTACCATTCTATATTACAACTTGCTGATAGCAGCTTGCTACGTGATATACCAAGTGGAAGCCTGGCCTATATGCGTCCCCGGTCTTTCAGAACTAAATAATTATCTAGAGAATGTCCTGCTTAGCTACAATGTTGAAATTCTCATTAAAAGAACAGCTAAGGAATTTCCTAACTGCCAAATGTATTTTAAATTAACCAATCAGGCTTCAGCGCACATCATATCATCGTTACTGCTACATTCTTAGATTTTAATCATTTGACAAAAATGGATACGCTGGTCGATTTGGGCCTGTATGAATGAAAAAACGAGAAGCACACTTTGGTTTATTTGCATGAAACTCTTGTTGTGCAAGAACCCAAAATGGGATAGTACTTGATCAGAGTACTCTACATGAAATCACTCATGGCATTTTTCTGGAATAAGCTGCAAAATAAGGTCAGGTGTGTCAGCAACAACAAAATGAATGGTCGTGCTAAAAGACTTCTCAACAATGTTGTACAGTCTGAGATAATAAGTGTACATGTAATAATGAATTCTCACTGCACCACATTTTGCCCTACAACTCCTGCGGCAAACTGTAATCTGTAAGAGTCATACACATTCCTGTGTGTCCGTGTAGCATTGCAGTATGCCAGACAAGGAAACAATTCTAACATTCTCACACTAGATGTCACTACTGCACTTTCAAATAATAATGCAGCAAAAGCCTGTGCGCTGCATCGGATTTCCACACACCTAACTAAATGTACGTTTTATTTCTCAAAACTGCACGAGGAAAAGTGCACGCCAACTCATGCAGTGTAAATCATGAATGTGGACTGTCTTTGTGCTCAAGCCTCTAAGTAACAAAACCCTTGAATCCCCCAGGTGTGTACATTGTATTGTCTATATACTGTACTGCCTAATTACCTCCACATATCCATTCTTAAGGCAACAACCGTAGACACATGTCAGATCTTGCACGACACTTAATTGTGTTGCTAAGCACTGTTCTCAGCCGAAAGGATTTTATGGTTTTCACGAGATGTGTAGGCACGTAAAAACCTAATGTGTTTGCCACGGGCGAGGGAATAGCTTGCCTCTTCTATGCTGCAGGGGGCTCTGTGTGTGGCGAAGCCAGCCGTTCTCTCCGCAGCCAGAGAGTGATGAAATGAAACCAGCTGGCGTGCCTGTCACACTAAGAGCTCTGACTCAGTGAGCAGTTCATGGGAGCCACTGCAGGGACCACAGCCACCTCTCTCTGCTACGACAGCAACGAAGCGCCCGCAGAATCGCACATTGTTCCGTTTGTTAACGTACACTGCCTGATTATCGGCCTGCTCTTTTTAATTTTGTAACTTTTGGGTGTAGGGGTTGAAGTGTTTCTTTTTGTTGGCTGTTTGAAACTTGAAATAAAAATGCAAATACATGAGACAATACAACTTCAATGTTCCTTCTTTAGTGCCTCAGCCTAGATGTGTGACAGACGGCATTCAGCAAACAGACAGTGTTCAGCTGACAGCGTGACAGCGTGGAAAACAGATAAATCTAACCTTAGATCCAATTATTCAGTCAGGACACAATTAACAATGTCAAATATTGTCACAGCTTCAAAATGGTGGACCTTTTGCCCGGAAGCCCTGACAGGAATCAAAGAGCTCAGTGAAAAGAGGCATCAGATGGAGAGGGGTGTTCAACAGACGAGCAGACAGAAACATGACTACCCTTTGATTTGTCAGCCAGGCCCATCAGCAGGCTCCAGATCAGAGCATGGACACGACTCTGCAGAAAGGACCAAGGCACTGACAAGATGTGTCATCCGCTAAGCAAAGGAAAGAACAAAGACGACAGACTGTGGACAATGACAAGAATGTGAACTCTCGTAGTGACAAGATGTCTGTTGTTCTTTTTATCAGTCATATCAAGATCCAGAAGGAATTGAGGGGCACCAGTAAAACGAAAACAAAAATAAACAACTGTGCCAATCCAGACAGTGTGTATGCAAACCCATATCATTCAGAATTGTGAGTCATTATTTTATTTATACATTGATACGCTAAGACATAACGACCGCTCAGACAAAAAGCGAATAGCGTTGATTATCTCCTAATGAGGACACATGTCAAGGACTGGTTAGAATAATTAGTAAGCAAACAATCAGTACCTGTAGTCAACGTGTTGGATGCAGAAGAAACGGGCAGGATTAAACACAAGAGACTTTGACAAGTTCCAAATTGATATCATGAACTGGACCTTGGAGCAAACAGTCAGGTGGTCTGGTCCGATGAGTCACATATTATTATTTTCTGTTGCATCATGTGGACAGCCATGTGCACCGTCTACCTGGGGAGGTGATGGGACCAGGATGTACAATGGGAAGATGACAAGCCCAGTGGAGAGTATGATGCAGGTGTCACCCACCAGGTGTCACCCCTTTATGGCAATGGTATTCCCTGACGGCAGTGTCCTCTTTCAGCAGCAAAAGTGGCCTAGTGGTTAGGGACTAGGGCTTGGGTCTGGAAGGTCACTGGTTCTAATCCCCCCACCACCAAGGTGAAAACCGCGTCGTTCTGTCCTTGAGCAAGACAGTTAACCCTAAAAAAAATGGTCCCCGGGCGCCGTGACGTGGAAGTCAAATCAGGTAACTGATTAGGGCTGCCCCCTGCACCTCAGGGTTGGGTAAAATCACATTTCAGTTGTACAACTGACAATATTGGTCTATTCTATAATGCACATGGCACACATTGTTTGGGATTAGTTAGAGGTATCAAGGTGTTGCCCTAATCTCCGAATTCCTATTTAGAGTCTAATTTGCCGTACCTAGTTTTTGCACAAACAAAAAAACTCAGTAAATGTTAATGAAGAAGCTTTTTTACACTCTGACCGTATAACTTTAATTGCATTTGTCTTTTCGCTAAAGTAGAGTTGGCTAGAGCATTTAATGAGGGTTTTTAAGTCCATTGCTGATAAGAAATGCTCCAGTCAAAAGATCCTGAGCGGGATTTGATCAACCTCCGGTTTACTACAGATATTGTATGTCTGATGTTAATTGTTTTAAAATGTGTCATAGGCTATAAAATAAAAACATCTTCAAGTTTTGACTGGCTAGCAACTGAGAAACATGTTCACAACGTATTAGAAAAGACAAATCAGACTACAGTGCAACTAATCCAGACAAATTATGTAAAACAATGAAACACAATTGAACAATAGCTCATTCACTACTTAACCAAAGCAGTTACCTTCTGAAACCGGTCATGTAATTGTATTTGTATACTTTATTTCATCAGGCAACCTCTTTAAAAGGCATTCTACTGCCTGCTCAAATTAAATGAAATATGATAATCAGGTATTCATGCAGAAAACCTCTGGAAATAGTCAATGGTTTTCCCTTGTTTTGTCTCAAAAAAAGATAGTCCTATATGCTCTGTGTACTGTGACAGAGGACCTGATACATTGGACTGTTTCCTTCTGGTCAAGGCAGCATGTATATATGGTGCTCTTATCCAAATGTTTTAATCTGATAAAGAACTCCCAGGGTCAATCCCAAAATGTGGTCATCTGTACGTGCTGCTGCTACATAAGGTGGGAGTACTAGTATCTATCATGATAATCCCTAAACACTCTTGCTGTGCTCAAATAGTTCTGTATTAATAATAATAGGGTCATTAGCATACAGCTGCAGTCGTTTTTAACGGAATGTAGCATATTTAGCAGTCTAGTTTTGGACCACTGTTGCGGTGCCCAACCTGGTGGTAAATGATTCAGTCAAAGCCTTGGATGATAGTCAAAGATGTGTTGCTCTATTTAATGACCTGTCCAAGGCCTTGCTGATGAACACCTGCTATCAAGGCGATATTGTTCATTATCCTGTCATGCTGGAAAAACTTCCCCAGGAATGTAAATGAATGCTTGCTTACGTTCTCAGGATTGTTTTATTGATAGAAGTCAAGCAGTTGTAATGGACAGGTTTCCTATCGTTTGACTTTTGGTCCTTTACTGCAGATGTTTTATATACATTTCCATTCTGACTGTGGGAATCAGTAATTTTGACCTTTGTGCTAATGACTAGACCAGCTCCATTTGACTTGGCCAGCTCCATTTCTAGCACAAGGTTGTTTGTAATTGCATTTTGACTTACAATTCTGACAAAGTTCTGTCAGAGATCTTCAGCAAGTTCAGAATGCATATGAAACAACGTGTATTGTTCTCTCTACTTCTAAAAACATAGATTTTTATAGATTTTCTTATTACGGTGGACAATGTCGGTCTTAGAATGCGTTCCTTCATACAGACACCTCAGAATTTGGTTAGATGAAAAACTCTCTTTAAAAACGAGATTATGGAGTTAATGAAAAAATGTAAGATCTGATTATTTTATAGAAACAATTGAGGCCAGTCTCGACATAGAAACTTAATTGTTTAGGCTCAGTCTATCATACAGCATTGTGTTTTATAAGTGGTGCAAGTTATTGTTCACACCTTTCTCTTAAGATCTCTTAAGAAATTGGTTCATGTTCATTTATGGGGCCATATGGAAACTTACTAAGTACCTTTTCTTAAAATGTAATTAGAGAAATAGCACGTATCAAACAGGCTCACACGCCTGGCTAGTACACAGGCTCTTCCAGAGATGGGTAAAACCTAATAATATCTACTATACCCCCATTGTTGAAAGACCTTTAATTAAAGGCTACTTTAACACAGTTTAAACAATTGTCGAACCATATCAAAGTGAATTGTGTTTGCAATTCTTAATGTGCTTTTGAATCTTCTTTTAATTTGTATTTTGTTTTTGTTTTATTGTTTATTTTTGTAATACAAGGCAACTCTCTAATTACTACCTCTGTCTTGGTTGGTTTTCCCTGCATAAAAAAGGTATCTCTATTGATGCTGTAACTTATGATGGCAGTAGAATTCATTCTGAAGATACAGAAGCAAATTTGCTGCCAATTCAAGAATAAGCCACCAGATAATTGAGCAGCGTTTCTAAATGCAACTGGTCCATGAACCAAAACACACTGCCAACATAACCATGGATTCCATTAAGAAAAAAAGGTGAACGTTTAAGACTGGCTATGTCAATCTCCTAATTTAAATCAGCATTTCACTAGCTAACAAGGACACTGAAGTCGGGAAATCTCTAAACAAACCGCTCAAAATATCTATGTTGAAGTCTTGGCAAAGCATCTCAGAGGATGATCCCAAGAGTTTGGTGATGTCACTAAGTTGCAGGCTCACTGCTGTTATTGCAATTAAATACTAGCTTTTATACATTGCTTTAAGTTGTATTGTCCCAATACTTGTGCTAACATAAAATGAGTGGATGGAAAAGTGCTATTATTCTTTGTTGGTAAATAATAGGTGACAGTCTATAGTCTGCCATATATTAATATGTTAGTTGTATTTTCAAATGCCTTGTTCAGCAGAAATTGCACAAAAAAATCACTTTCCGAATTGTCTTGCAGGGTCCTGTATATACATTATAACTTTATTTTAATTTGATGCAGATAACCACCTGCTGTGAAGACATCCACCTCCCTTCCAAGAATCATTATTACTATGTCATCTAATTTGTGCAGAGATGAGCTTCATTTTATTTCTGTAGGGAGATATGAGTTTCTGAAACTCTCTGGGAAATGAATGTTTAAAATGAAGGCATCAGAGCATTCAGTCATTACAACCACTGGAATGACCTTGCTAATCAGATCTACTTCTTCGACAGGCAATTTCACAAGACATTTCAGAATATAAGTATGAAAGGAAGCAATCTAAGCTTACTTAGATTTTGTCATTGCTGGAAAACTATGCTCATAATTAGAGCAAATCATTTCCAATTACACAGTTGACATCGTTGGTAAAAACATCTTACTGTAACACTAACAAGAGAACACAGTTCTCTATATTAAAATTGTCTTTGCTGTTAGAATTGTTTGATGACGGCAAAACGCAATCAAACACATTGTCATGACAACAACAGCATCAGTCTTTATAGTCGAGCAGGTCCATGATTTATGCTACTGTCCATGGAACCTGCAGAGCAATAATTTCGATGTAGTACATTATCACCCTGTCATCGAAACAATCAAACCGGACATCTCAAGTTATCAATGAAGGACTGCATTTGCATACTGTTAGCCTTTATAATTTAATTATCATTCTATTACTTTTGTCAGATTTGTAACCCTATTTTTTTTGTAACTGTAATGTTTATTACCGATCTGGGCTTGGATTTCTTTTTATGCTTTTCTCAGCAAAGTTTATGGCCAGAAGGTGGCAGGAAATGCTGAATAAAATTATACATTATTGATTGCATTCGCAGTTCATTTTTCAAAAGTAAGGTATGCTAATGGAATGAATTGCCCGCTTTGTTGTTTGCAGTCTGTATGGGATTCTGGGCACTTGAGACCACTGTCCGTGTTGTAATACGGTCCTTAAAAAGAAATGGCCAGCCTCTGTCCTGATACGCCTAACAAAACCGATTGGCTGTTATTATTTCGATGGCACGGCTCTCGTCTACTTGAAAATGAGCCTCTGAAGGCAGTTGCACCTTGGTGGAGTCTAGTCTCGACACTGAGACGTAAGCCATCCATTCACAACTATGAACCTGTATGCCGTATTTATTTCATTCAGAGATCGTTAAAACATATCCCAAGGTTAAATACAATCCAGAGATGATCCACATCGCTGCCTATTTCTGATGCACTGTTTAAGACTAGAATGTGCTTGCTGTGTACTTGAACTGAGTAAAAAACCTTTGATGTATGTATTTATGTGGGTGTTGCTTTGGTCTATTATTTCATGTGGGTGTTTATTATAAAGTAACAGAGAAAGTTTTCCATATTTAGCCTCTGGAGTAGTTGCAAAAACATATTTTATTTTGGGTCAATGGGGGTAATCTTCCGTATGTTTGTACAGGATGGATTTTCGCCTGAATGAGACTTTAGAACCAATATCCAAAAGGTTAAAAAATTGTATAAAAATAAATGAAGTTCAAGTCGGATTTTCGTAATCTTTAATGAGAAGGTCAATACATTTCTGCTGATGAGGTTTACGTTGGCTCGAGGTCATCCATTTTTATACCTACTTGACATTTAGAACTGGCATTACTTGACTCTCCTCTCATTTGTGCTCTCATCACATCACAATTGGAAATCCGCCCGATACAGGTCTGCACAAGCCCCGGATATATTTAATTATTTGACCCCTCATTTATTTCAGTCTGACGGAAACCTTTTTTTAAATACACTAAAAGGTATTGCTGATTAAGTAATAGAAAATAAATTGTCTTGAATATTTGATTTAATTATTTCTCTAGGCCTCAACAGTAACGTGTAAGTTCTTGATTGGTGAAAATCAAAATATAATTTCTGTTTCAACATCCTCAATGTTTACTCTGTTATGACTACATTCAGAAAATCTAGTCTACGGGAGATATTGGAAAAAGAGGAATGTCACTCCTAATTAGGAATTTCCGATACATGGACTAGATAATACAGTGTAACCCAGACACATTCCATGAGGCAATACTTTCTACTATGCCATTAGCATAACATGTTCTAAATTATGCAGAGAAAAGTAAAATAATTAGTTCCTCTGGTGCGAAACCAGGAGCGGAGGTGCTAGAGTTAATGCTCCACATTTTACATAAACAGAACTATTCACAGAATGGACCTATTTTTAGGCGTGTGGTCTATGCACACAAAATTAGAATCAATGACAAATCTAAATAAACAAGAATGGGTAACACTTACGTAACCTGACAACTTTTCCCCAAGCCCACAGGTAGAAAGTAGGTAACTGCTGAAGAAACCTAAAGTTATGCCACTGAGTTAGACAATTCAAGTTATTGCTCGCTGTGCAATCTCAGTCTGGCCCTGTGATACAAATCCGGGTTTCGGCTAATAACCCTCTTAGTCTGGCAGAGGGGGGTGCAAAATTGGTTTAGGGTGCCCAGGGTGGAAACGCTGATGTGGAACAGCTCTGCCTTGTCTTGTCTTGCTCTGGTGACTACTTCTGGTTGGTAAGCAGTATTGGACTTGGTCGACTTTCCCACTCATGTGGTGTTGCTGCGAAAAGACCATGGCATAATGGCAAATTGGAAATCACAAAAGGGAGAAGCAAAAAAATCAATCTTAAAGAATGATCATGCTTGGGCAGAATTTTTTTCCGAATTAGTTAATAATGTATTTATTTTCCTAAAGATGGAACAGGGTAAAACTGTATAGCTACACTGGGAACCGCACTGTAGCATTACGTTAATTCTCAAAGCCTTGGATGTTCATTCCATCTTGCTAAATGATTAGACGTCAGAAGGCCTGGCAATGGACACTTACTTGTAAATTCTGAATTATCTTAGTGAAAGAACTCAGCTCATTATAACGAACAGGGTTGAATCTGAATTACCGGTATTGGTAGTTGAGAAAGACACTTTCCAGGGTTTAATTTTATATTTGAGCACAGAGATTATGTTGAGCAAATCACTTCTATGTCAGTGTTAGATTACACACTTGGCTGAGACACACTGACTTTTAGAAGAGCCAGACACTGGTTGTTTGTATAGAAGGCTGTCTTGCAAAGACTTCCAAACTACCTAACAACCACAAAATAATTATAAGATGTTCATACAAGACTTGCTAGTACTAGATAATATAGAGCGCTTACAGATGAAGGTAAAACTGCTTGTGACTAACCAGTTCCCTACTAATGTAAGGGCTTGCTGGGTATCCTTAAGTTAGAAACATTGATTCCTATAAGGCAATTAAACTATCTAATACATATTGTAACACTGTAAACAAAGATTGCTTTGTACAATGTGTTCCATTGTTTGTATTGGTAGCCAGTTCAACCAGGAAACACGACTGGCAATTGGCCAGCGACCCACCAGCGATGTCAGATCCCTCCTATCACAATGTCAGATTTATAGCTGTCGATTTAAACGTCAGGTTAATCAGTCTGATATTCTGATGGCCGTTCTAGGAAGTGGGTCAAATCCAATATTCACCTCTGTCTCCGCCTGTTTAGTTCTTCTGTGTTTCTACTGTAGAGGAATCGGTACTACAATTGCTATACATAATATTACAGTGATGTTATTTTTGGTAGTATTCACGATCATATGATGGCACTGAGTTATTCCGAAATCAAATAACGTGACGCCACAACATTGCGTGTACGTTGCTGTACAGAATCTTTCCATGAAATGGTTAAACCAATACCTGGTGTTTTATGTCTGAATGATATCTTTCTTCTGTTACACAGGGCTCAACTGCAAAACAGACCTTGGTCTCAGCTTGATTTTCTCTGTTCTCCGTAAGGACGAAACAAATAAATAAATAAAAACGGGCCAACAACAAAGCCTTGTGTCTCTTTGTGTCAGGGATATATGATAAATTGTAATTAAGGCTGCGCCCTTGAGGATGAAACATTGGCGTTTTCAGTTATTCAGAAGATTCTCATTACCATGATGAGGTTGCTGTGCGGAAGCACTGTATGACGGGAGTGCCGACGTTGGGCTCAATTCTTTGCTGCCTGCGCATACACCCCTGAGAGGTATGCAAAATGTTCTGCGAGTAATTAAGCTAAACTATACTTGCTAAAATAACTAAGTAGTGTATTTGTCTTGTCTTATCTTAACTATTGTATTTTTTATCATATCATGCGATCGGGATTCTGTACAAGAACTACCAGAACTATCTGTATCACCAGAGGTGAAGATGTGATTTTTTTATTGCTACATATTTTGTCTTTGATTCCCATGCTCCATCTCTGGTAAAATAACTCGTTGTGATTAATTAAGAGCACTATTAATAGTGGCTTAATATTATAGGTATTATAGGTTGTGTCGCCCTGTCACGTTGGGTGTAATATGGCAATATACTAAGTATTTTTTGATAATTCCCCAAGCGATGTGTCAATCTGTGATGATATTACATCCTAACAACTCCCTCATGAACACATTATACACAGACAGGTGGTATCCGTCTCCTTAAAGAGCCATCATTATAATGCTGTCTGGACCTCTGACTTCTTATACTTTCAGATATGTTACATTCTGTTCAGTAGTTTTCCGGCTTGTTGCACTTAATTGCATCACATTCTTTTATGTCCCTCACTCCTGTTTTCTGCTCTGAGGCTTTTGGAATGGGAATGCTTAATGGTGTTTAACTTTGATCTACTTCCCTTTTGTAGTAACACTGACAATCGCCAGGAAGCCATTGATCATGAACAAGTATCGGGACTTAAGCCATCTGCCTGAAATTCTGTATATACCGACATAAACCGAAATATTGAACTTTACAAATATTCCTACAGCGTTGTTGAATTAATTGTAAATGAGTGTTTTTTTTTTAAATATTCAAACATTGATAACACGAAAGTTGCTGGAGTTTTGTAACTCCAGTGCAATGACAATTGAACCTAATGTAACGAAGTACACTGTTAGATTTGTCTGTACACTTTAAGGCAGTGTCATGTGACAGGGGTAAAGTGCCGGGAAAGGCACATGCAGAGCCAGGATACACGGAAAAATTAAACAGCGCCATTTAGCGACATCCTAATCCGATCAAAACATAGATACATCAACACTCACCAAACGGGACCGTGACATTGAATCACTATGATGATTAGCCACCTCAAACCTGGTGTGCACAATCAAAACAACCCAACTGGAACTAACGTGTGCACCCCACTAAAACCCTGGAGTGGGGACCTAGTGTCCACCACTTGTGACAGGAGGTGTATAGCTGAGAGCACAGAATGCTCACGAATGGTTTTCTGTATAAATATTAATGATCCTGATTGATGTGCAAATTGGTGGTTTTATTCAGTTTTGTGGTCGGATCGCAATGTACAAGATACTTAGTAGAGATACAATACATCTCTCCTGCTAAACAACTGTAATGCACATTTTTAGAACAGATTGGTCAGCACTTAGGCCGCAGAAATGCTCTTTGATAATATTTGATTGACAGTTGTGGTCTACTAGTGATAGACATCAGTCCTGCTATAGCTGCAGCATTTCTTTACAGACCAAGGAAATGCCAGTTTAGCTGTGGAACACTCCATTTTTCTGTTTGCATTTAAAAAGCTGATGTATGCTTTTACAGATACGCAGACACACCATAATGTAAGGCACTACATGTGTGAAAAAGGGTACTACATTTACTTGAAGAATTTTCCCTCACTCTCTTCCATAACTGCTTGTGTGAAACCTGCCATGTTCAAGCATTTCTATAGCATTAAGACTTGTGCTTTGGGCTTGCAACTACTTTAAGCAATTATACAGCATTTAGTCTTGTGCTTTGAGCTTGCAACTACTTCAAGCATTTCTATAGCATTAAGACTTGTGCTTTGACTTAGCTCCTTAACCACCCATTTCTTATATTCTAGGGGCTTCTGTTTCATTTCGGTGTTATGGATAATTGCCCTGTGCTACTCTAGTATCGTCTAGTACAATGTGCACTCAAAGTTAGGTCAATAATTGAAAGTTGGTCAGGCACTTGGGCAGCAAAGAACCCAAATCATAATGACCTAGCTCTATGAATTGTATGTTTTTTTCTGTTCAATGGCACTATATTGCATTGTATCCAACAAACTCCCCCATTGACAAAATGTTCCATGGTTCCAATAGTCTTGTTCCTAACCCAGATGTCGTACGGGAAATATCAGTGAAATATCAATGTTTTTAAAAGCAAATGCTTCTAACTTTATGACCTCTGATGTAGGGTTCGGCAGTCTGACTGTTGACCCATGCAATTTGACATTGTAAAATGTCCCTGTATATCTCCTCAGGGTCTTAGGAACTTCTTTGAACATTCTTCAGTTAATTATTGGGCTACATTAGGAGTCCTGAAAAGTTTTCCAGTGGTCGGGTATATTTCTCCATTTGTACAATTATCTGTGAGATCGTTGAATGATTTAGAAATGTGAAATCACTTCAGAAATGTTTTTTTCCAGCCCTTTTCCAGTGTTTTAGCCATTCGATGTGACGCTATAACCGACAAACATGGTAAACATGTGGATGAATATACTTGATCTTTTGAACATGTATTGACACCCTGTATGTATGTACCCTGATATGTGTTGCCAGGATGGAATGCCTGTTTGTGTATACTTGTGATGTAATCCAGGGGAAATTCAGACGCTAAAACTTCCATTTTGCATTTTCATGCGATAAAGACGAACTGGTTTGGAGAGCAGCACCATTAACTCGTGTCCTCAAATTAGCATTTTATCTTTAGTAAGCTCAGAAGATAAACCCATGTCTCTGTAATTGTTAACAGTAAGCTAATTTAACAGAAAGGAAGTCTGCAAAAGCCATGAAGCCCGTGGGGATACCGAACAGCAGATTATATATATTTTCATTTTCTGGCACAATTTTTTATGAAAATAAACAGAATCATTCGAGCTGAGTTGCAACAATTATATCTTCGTGGGCCTGTGTGTACGGCAAACAAAGCAACAGTCATTGCTTTTGTGATAAAGTGAAAGCCGTTATTACAGCGCTGCCGTTTTTATATTTAACCTTTATAATACTAGAAAAAGCATATTAAGAAACGGGTTATTTTGCAAGGAGCACGTTGCCAGCGAGGCAGCATCAATCCAGACTCAGGCACCGTGGCGAGGCTCACGAGACACAGAGGGACAGATGATGTACGCATCCCAGGGGACGACTGCCATGTGCCAGTCCTCCGTCCAATGTCAAACGCGTGCGTCGATTTGTTTACATGACAGACTGTCATTAGGCAATCACGCCGGGGGTCCATCAAAACTGTGTACTCCGGCGACTGCAATATTTCAAACATGAATTAAAATCCGGCACTAAATCAGCTTGATTCAACCAACAGGAAATATTTACACATCTTCTTAACATTCTTGCATCAGAAAGCTCATTAAGGGACATTAACACATCAGGCATAGATTATAGGCTGTTACATGACTCTGGAGCACAGAAAGCGAAAACAGTCTCGTTGAAATCTGTAAAGGCTTGAGAGCTATAAATAGCAACCACAGCCTTTGTCAAACCTTTGTGTGCCAGGGACTGCCAAAACATGCCCTTATTTCTCTGGCCTATTTCTCTTGCTTTGAACAAAAGGCATCAAGTAGGTTCATTTGAAAAATTGTGTGATTAAATAAATAATAAGTCTCCTCTATTTGCTAGTAGATAGGTTAATAGCGCGTGTGTCAAAAGCAAGTATAACGATATCACAAGTCAAAGTTAACTTAAAACATAAAACCTTTCATCTTGAAACATTGGCAGCAGATGTGTACTGATCATTTTCTGGTCAAGTTTATGAAAATGTTAAGTAAATTCTGGGTGTAGAAAAAATGACAACTGCATTTCTTTCTATTGTGATTTTGTCACAGTCACTGTTGATTTATCTCACAAAGCAAAATCATCTTTCCTTTAATTTAAGTAATTGTTGATTTTTCACAATGTTCAAAAGCTTGAGTGAAACTTGTGTTTTTCATTCTTACTCACCTTCAGATTTTCTATTTTCCTTGCTCTTTTCCTCTCTTCATTCTCTCCGTCACCTCTCCATGCACACTCTCTTGACATCATCTTTCTCCTCCTCCTTCCTTCCCCTCACATTTTATCTTCTCACCTCATTCCTTTCCCTCCTACTTCCTCTGCTCCCCTGTTTCTCGTCACTGGCCCGCCTCTTTACCACTGTCACAGAGTGGAAATAACCTTTTGACGCATCCAGCTTGTCTATTGACGCATCCAGCTTGTCTATTGACGCATCCAGCTTGTCTATTGACGCAGCAAATGTTACGTCCCCCTCCCTCCTAAGTGTTGTGTGTGTATTCTGTTCGATATCTGTTTTATATAGGTGCTGCTAATCCGGATCTTCTCCCGCCCTCCTGTGATTGTACCCAGCCGGTTTCAGTTCTCATCAAACCATCGCTTTCTTCTCTCAGCTTAGAAGACTCCCACTGTTTTCTTTGTGATGCCTCTCTCTCAGCCTTTGTATGGAGTTGCTCTGGTTTGTTTTGTTAGTATGGTTCAAATGTCTATTGTTCAGTTGCTCAGGTGATTCAAGGGAGGGCTTGTGGTTTTGCTGAAGGGGTACCCAGACCGCTAAAATGTGTCATTATTTGTATTCCTAGGACCTTGTAGTTAGCTGTTCTGTTTGACTTGGTAATGGAAGCTACCATGTGTGTGGTTTCCCAGGGGGAAATGTGAGTGTTAAAGCAAGAGGCCCTCGGGCATACAGACATCTTCTTCTTCTTCATTTATACACCCTAGGTAAGATCTGGGCGGACCTTTGCTGTGTTTTGAGTAAATAAATCCTGTTTACGGTGTACTATAATGTCTGTCATCCTGGCTCGCACCCTTGAACCCCAACTGACTTCTCTGTGAATGGTCTTTGAGGTAGGAAATTCGTGACCATAGACCTGCATTATATGACTGGCAGACAAGAACGGTTTTACCTAAAAATATCAAAATTGAAACTACTGCGGAAACAAAGACACCTACATCTTGGATGCCCTTGAGGTAAGCTAAAACATATCAAAACTTTTTTTCAAAGAGAACTATTCCTTTAAGAATCGACTTGGAAGAGGATGTGTCACTTTATTCACCCCAGGCACAATGAGGAGGATGGTGAAAGTGGCTAACGAATCACCAAGGATCACCACAGGAGAATTGCAGAGGTTCATTGGGTCTTGGTGTCAGAGAGTATCCAAAACTACAATCATACCACACATGTTTTTTCTGATGGTTGCCATAAAAAGCCTCGTCTGTTATGAAGCGACAAATTCAACCGCGTATGGTTTGACAAACGTTACTGGCTCTTTAAATGAGACTGGGTTCAATATTCATTCATGTAACTGAACACTAAAGTTCTGCTCTAGTTCTTGGTCTGAGACTGAGCCTAGAAAAAAGTTTGTATCCCCGTTAGAATTTGCAAAAGCAGCTATATCATTACGGGTGTCATCTTAAATACCGGATTCTTCAAAGGTGTGTGTTTTAAAAAGGTCATTTTGCTGATGCTTTTAGTAAGGGCTTGGTCTGTATAGAAGATTGCTTCTATGCTTAGGTTAGCTTGATGGATATTTTTTTGCAGCTTGAGGACACATTACCGGACATCAATCAAGCAGACATTCATAATCCCAAATCCTCAGTTGTTCAGCCAAATACATGCTGCTTGCATCCAGCATGACATTCATTGTTAACAGCAGAATCACTCTACTCCAGATTGACCGTTGACGTGGTAGAGTTGCGTTACTGGACACTTCACCAACAAATGACATAAACGTTTACACCACATTGTCAACACATGTACTGATAGTCAGACAGAATATTGTGTCACAATACAAAACACGGACACTGGTGCACAGTGTTATTCATAAAAGCCAAAGGTCATAACATAAACACCCCGACTTAACCTTGGGAGAGTCCTATAAAGTCCTAATCCACTAGGAATATATTGATGGAAGTCTGGCAGAAGGAGTCACTGGTACATTCAGGTGGCAGGTTGGTGAGGAAACAGTGGGAGGTCTAGTGCTGACAGAAACAGCAGCTTGGCAGGGCAGGCTAAGGGAAATTAGCAGACACTCCGTGGGAGACCAATCGTGAGGCCCATACATAATGTGGGAGCCCCAGGAAGTATTTAACCGGAAGCACAGGGATTAATTAATCCTTCTGGCAGCAGGGAAATATGACTGGAAAGAAAACGGAATGAGCCAAACCGCCGTCAACATCATTGTCTTATCTATGAAACTGGGATTTCCGGTCAGGTAGGCAACTTGTAGACTCGTAGGTAAAGAAAGGCAACTGAGTTACAATCTTCTTTACACTCCCTTGCAGATTTCTATTGACAGGGCCTTGCAATAACACCTGCCCGGGCAATTTTACTGGTACTGTAGGTAAGTAATCGGCACGCCGTGTGGAAGCTCCCTGTATACATGGACAAAATAACAGCCTCCACATGTGGACCATTAACGTTACTGGCACATGTTCGGGATAATAACCTGGGATCAGTGATCAGGCTGTGAATGTGAAGGAAAATGAAGACCACAGAGCATTCTAAAGTACAAAATAATATCAAAGTATACGTATATCCCAGTGTGCTGAGATGGATCAATAGTCAGGAAGGGAGAGCTACATCACAATACCCAGGCAGTTCCAGGAAAAAGAAAACTCTGTACAAATAAGGAGTCTTGTGAGAGGCCAATAATCACCTTGAAGGGGCTACAGAGTTTGGTGGCCGGGAATGGAGTAATGAACCGATCAATCATATAAAGAGCTCTGCATGAAAATGGCGTGGACGGTGCCGAGAAAGAAACTGTTACTCAAAAAAGTGCCATCCAGTTATGATGTGGGAACGTTTTTTCTGCTCTGATGAGACTAAACCAAGTCGTTATTTGTGTCTTAACAGTGCACACACCTCAACATGATCCCTACAGAGTGATATGACTGTGGCAATGGCAGTGTTTCTCATGCTCCACTTTAGCATGAACTTGGCGTCTTGTTAAAATTGAATGAAGAATGGATAGAGCATTGTCAAACAACACAGAGCAATATTCAGCTCTGAATGCCACAGCAACCCTGGAGTGGTTCCAGAACAAAAGGGGAGTGTCCTACGGTGTCCCAGTCAAGAATCCAAATCTCAATGCTATTGAGAATCCGTTGGCACTGTTTGAAAACTCTAGTCCAAACCTGTTTCCTAATGACCCAGACGAACTGAATCTGCCAAAAATAATGTTTTAATATCCCTCTGACACAGGCTGCAAAGCTGGAACAAATACGTACGAAAAGACCTAAAGCTGTTATTGCAGTGCCAGATGGCTCTACCAAATATACATTTTTTGGGGTTAATTTCTTATGCAAGCCAAACATTTTCTGTATTAAAATATAATTCTGAAAAGAAGTCAATGTACATGTACCCTTTGTAATAAATACGAAATTAACATTTGTTAGGTGGTTTGAATTCTTTTGCAAGGCACTATGTATAATCACAGGTAGACTACAGATTGTAGGGAGGAAAATTAAACAAATGTCACGCCTCCCTCTGAAGCTGCTTTGCCTCCATCTGTGGTGTTCATCCTTACCGGTCTTCTAGCGCCACCGTTTTCCCCATCACATCATTGTCTTGTCATTACCCACACCTGGTGTCCATCCCCTCATTAGTAAGAGTATATAGGTTCCCTCTGTTTGGTCATGTTATTTTGTGTATTTTTTCTATGTTACTCACTATTGTGAGCGGTTTAGTCTAGGAGTATTTCGTTCCTTTGTGAAGAGTGAATTATATGGGCTGCGTCGCTCTCTTTATAATTTGCTCAATGTATGAGTGAGTACTATTATTTTACACTTTGCGGTGGTCAAAAAACTATTATTAAAAATACCCCAACCGCAAGATAATCTTGTCCTTCCGGATGCACACTTCGCCTAGAAAGTGATATTAGAGTAACTTATTTACAATAAATGGAAAACAAGAAACATGACTTCTTATGGGGGGGGGGGACTCTACCGTAAGACTCTACCATAAGAATTTGCAAACCAAGACACGGAACAAGGTAGACTATCCTTCCTCCATCCTCTGGTGATTTTCTATATCCCTTCTGAGTTTAAAGTGGGCACTAATGAAATGTTCAGTATTAGCTCACTTTACTGTATCTTTGATTTATCTATGTCTAAGTATGGGTAAATTGGTACTTCCTGTGAGATTAACTACAGTGTGCTTGCTATACACCTACGTGTGTCATTTGAACAAAAGATCTTCCGTCTACAGTGTAGCTCGCTTGAGATCACCAAGTAATGTCACTCTCAAATTATCTTGTCCACATAAGTATAGGTGGTTGTCTGTCAACTTGCACGGATGCGTGTTTGGGTGCTCCGCTTATAGTAACGTTTAGAATTCCACATAACGACATGCCTAGCTACTGAGTTCTCCTAATTGTTTGCTGAAATATTCTATGTAATTGCAAAATATCACACAATTATCATAGCGTCAGAATTTTTTTTCTTCTTTTTTTCTTCAGTTCGTACTTTCCTTAAAAGGGGGAATTCTATTATTTTTTATATTTCATTTATTACTAAGATAACGGCCAACGATCCTTTTAATAGAGATTAGGTCATCATGCCAGAAAGCTTCTTTAAGCTATATGAACTAAGAATGGAGTGTGGAGTGTTTGAACTGCAGGGATGAGGGGGCGATAAAGACGATTGAATCAATACCATGGTTGTGCTGCTCCGACGGCTACCAAGTGAATGTGTGATGAGTGATGTGTGATGGCTGGCCAACTATTAGGCATTTGAGACCAGCTGGGAAGTAATGATGCAAAAACGTTACAATTTAAACATTTAAATTATGCTGGAAACGATACCATCATTGTTGGGTAGAAACGATTGCTTGATATGAGATTAAATGAGTTTGTCTTTTGGACCACGGTGTCAAGAATGTCCACAAAACCTCACACCAAATAAATATGTTGTATATGAACAACAGCCTAGATTTACTGTATGTTGATGGAGGGTAATGTGTTTCAATGATGTGCAAGATTTCTGGTTGTCAGTTAATTATTTTGTACACTGTACATTATTGTGAAAATCGCATACAGTATTTGGAAGCATTCCTGATTTTATTTTACAACATAAAAAATGACAATGAAAATATATCTTCCTCTGTCCCTGTGCAAGGACGGCCCTTCGCCCTAGTAATTTCTGGTCATTGATGTAAATAAGATGGTGTGCTGAGTCAACTTACTGTACCCGTTAAAGAAAGAATAATGTGCGACATTTTGACCCTCCATTACAGGCTTTTGCTTTGGTATAGATTCTGTCTCACACATTCATATCAGTTGTGCTTCTCCATTGTATGTTCCATTCCTCATTTCTATTAGGGATTGTGTTTCTGCTCGCTAATGGAAAGTCTTAAACATATGAGCAGACAAGCCTCCAGTACTGACACCATGAAATTGGATTGAGAGTTTTTTCTATTATATCTGATAGAAGTTGCATATTGTAGTTCACATGACTTTACATTTTCATTTATAGTTTTTATGGAAACAAGATCAGTGGTAGTGTATACAGTGGTGATATATGTGGTGATTTATATCCATGGGGACATTCCTGTCAAGTAATTTGACAGGTGGGCGGGACTTGAGTTTTGGTGGGTGGGACATCGTGCATGACGGATGTTAGTGTGGACCTATGCATGTCTGGTGAACAAATTATGGCGTGTATTGCAAAAATACGTCTATAATTTATGATCGCTTTGTTGTGTTCATAGATGTCTGATGACTCCCATGTGTCTGGGCATGTCCTGATAGTTACATTCCCAGGCTAAATTGTTTTGTTGTACATTTCATCCAACGCTTCACATTTGGTTTGTGGTCTTCAATTTTAGTCTACAATCTGGGAAATAGTGTCCAAACTTTTGACCAGTACATGTTTATAATCTCAGAGTTTTTTTTTAACCATGTGTGAATATTTACGACTCATGTAACCAATGTTGACTTTGTGGCTGTGCATTTCACTGAAGTCTATAGACTTGAAATTCACTGCACATGACAAAAGGTGGCACAGAAAGCTAAACCCCTTCTTAAAGTGCACATAAACCGCTGCAGCACAGGATTCAATTGGTCCCACTGCTCTTTCACCAAAAACCTCTCATCTATCTTTTCCCAGAGTCTGTATCCATACAAAATACCAAACAAAATCATTGCACAACAAAGATGTACTTTTTAGCCACAGGATTTTGGCCGTTCTCCTCTCAACGAAAACAGGAAATTACAAAGACTTTCTTGAGATATTTTTACTGTGGTGCAATTAATTCTTCTGCCATCAATCACTGATTAACAATTTAAACTGAAGTAGGTCTCCTTTCCT
Source organism: Dallia pectoralis (assembly GCA_029465975.1). Classification (NCBI taxonomy): domain Eukaryota; kingdom Metazoa; phylum Chordata; class Actinopteri; order Esociformes; family Umbridae; genus Dallia; species Dallia pectoralis. The sequence continues at coordinate 17,103,417 of CM055729.1, read as the reverse complement.
CTGAATACTTGACCCAATCACATTACCTAAACACCCTCATCTATATTAACTCACTAGGAGAGTCTGCAGAATTGCAACTAATTCGTGGTGATCCACAATTAAGCAGACGATGAAACCGTGGAGCGGACAGATGGGCCACTTCCATACGGCCGGCAGATATTTCCTAATGGTGCTTGTTGTTAACCACAAAACAGCTTCTCACACACTCTACTGAATACATTAATTGTGTGAGCTCAGTCTGGCTGAAAATGTGTCTGTGATTAGGTGTGGTCTGTCTTATTTCATCACATTTAACCAGAGGCTCCATCAAGGACACTTAAAGCTATGGTAATGGTAGTTACCGCAGCAACAGAAACATGGTTTCCTGTAAAGAAGTGGTTTGAAGGGTTTTGCATTACAGACCTATTCAAATGTGATAAACACACACCCTGCAGACCTGACCAATCAGTGCTGGGTGTTCTTTAAACCTTTTGTTGTACCTGTAGATGTAAAACTTGTACATCGGAAATCAAGCAATCAAAACTTGGATAATCGGAGCGAGAGCAATGGCAGCTACCGCACGTGTGCACAAAGTTTTACTGTGCCATCTTGTCAATTATCAGTAAGAAAAGCAGCCCTCAGTATGAGTCACCTGCCAAAGACAATGCACTTTCAATCAGTCTCTTGTCGACTTCACGGAACACCACAATTTGTCACCGTTTTGTTTTCTGGCAAGCGACTGTTTTAACCTCACGGAATATCAAGTGCAGATCCCAGACGCTGCATCTGCCAGCTCGCACACACGAGCCATGCAGATAAAACAAAATCAAACCGGGATCTAATTATTCTCGACGGACACGCTACAAAAAAGTCCAATAAGGCCGAGATAATTGAGCAATATTAATGGCCCTCTCTGCTTCGGCAAGTGCAGATGGGGCCCGGTAAACATTTGGGTCCCCCTGTGAGCAGGTATAAGAGCAATAATGCGGAGTCAGGGAGGTTTCATTCCGACAGGGAAAATCAATACTGAGGTGATTAGATGAGAAGCAGGCAGCTTCCAGCACCAATTGTACTCTGGCTCTTCAGCTCAGGTCCCCGGGGACCAACATGTTTACTGTACACTGCACACGCTGTACAGAAACGCTGCCTGAACAGACTGGTATGAGACGGGCACATAGCCGGCACGGCTTGCTGAGAACAAAGCTAATTACACCACAGCATTTGTTTAAACATCGGATCATTTGAGGAATATTAAAGACTACGACTACAATTTCATTCGGTCAGAAAAACAAAACAACAACACCAATGGTTTTGTGAAAATTTGATTATCAGGGGTCGAAACACTGGTAGATGTCATTAAATGATATAGTTCATGCTGCTGTACATTTGCTTGTTTCCACACATTTGGTTGTAGTGACGTCTTTAAAAAATATGTGTTTTAGCATGGGGATGTGGCATTTATTTCAAAATGGATCCAATAATTGGACAGTAAGAATATATTTATTATTACTGCAGTATATGCAGTATGTGCAGTATGTGCAGTAGATGCAGTATATGCAATATGTGCAGTATGTCCAGTATGTGCAGTATGCAGTATGTGCAGTATGTGCAGTAGATGCAGTATATGCAATATGTGCAGTATGTACAGTATGTAGAGTATATGCAGTATGTGCAGTATGTCCAGTATGTGCAGTTCATGCAGTATGAGCAGTATATGCAGTATGTGCAGTATGTGCAGTATGTGCAGTATGTGCAGTATATGCAGTATGTGCAGTTCATGCAGTATGTGCAGTATGTGCAGTATATGCAATATGTGCAGTATGTGCAGTAGATGCAGTATATGCAGTATGTGCAGTATGTACAGTATGTAGAGTATATGCAGTATGTGCAGTATGTCCAGTATGTGCAGTTCATGCAGTATGTGCAGTATGTGCAGTATGTGCAGTATGTGCAGTATATGCAGTATGTGCAGTATATGCAGTATGTGCAGTATATGCAGTATGTGCAGTATGTACAGTATGTAGAGTATATGCAGTATGTGCAGTATGTCCAGTATATGCAGTATATGCAGTATGTGCAGTATGTGCAGTATGTCCAGTATGTGCAGTTTATGCAGTATGTGCAGTATGTGCAGTATGTGCAGTATGTGCAGTATGTGGAGTATGTGCAGTATATGTAGTATATGCAGTATGTGCAGTATATGCAGTATGTGCAGTATATGCAGTATATGCGGTATGTGCAGTACGTGCAGTATGTGCAGTATATGCAGTATGTGCAGTATATGCAGTATATGCAGTATGTGCAGTATGTGCAGTATGTGCAGTATGTGCAGTATGTGCAGTATATGCAGTATGTGCAGTATGTGCAGTATGTGCAGTATATGCAGTATGTGCAGTATGTGCAGTATGTGTAGTATGTGCAGTATGTGCAGTATGTCCAGTATGTGCAGTATATGCAGTATATATAGTATGTGCAATATGCAGTATGTGCAGTATGTGCAGTATGTGCAGTATGTGCAGTATTTGCAGTATGTGCAGTATGTGTAGTTTATGCAGTATATGCAGTATGTGCAGTATGCAGTATGTGCAGTATGTGCAGTATGTGCAGTATATGCAGTATGTGCAGTATGTGCAGTATGTGCAGTATATGCAGTATATGCAGTATGTGCAGTATATGCAGTATGTGCAGTATGTGCAGTATGTGCAGTATATGCAGTATGTGCAGTATGTGCAGTATGTGCAGTATGTGCAGTATATGCAGTATGTCCAGTATGTGCAGTATATGCAGTATATGTAGTATGTGCAGTATGCAGTATTTGCAGTATGTGCAGTTTATGCAGTATGTGCAGTATGTGCAGTATGTGCAGTATATGCAGTATGTGCAGTATGTGCAGTATGTGCAGTATGTGCAGTATATGCAGTATGTGCAGTATGTGCAGTATGTGCAGTATGTGCAGTATGTGCAGTATGTGCAGTATGTGCAGTATGTGCAGTATGTGCAGTATATGCATTATATGCAGTATGTGCAGTATGCAGTATGTGCAGTATGTGCAGTATGTGCAGTGATTACATTACATGCCCCCATAGGTTTAAATATGAAATCAAATCAATGTCTGTACTGATTATGTAGTAGGCTAAGTGTCCGTAAAACATCTCCCAATTCCCCATTTTGAGTTGCAGCCGGGAGATTGTTTTAGAAACGCTCTCATGATTTTTTACCCAGCCTCTCTGCATGTATCTTTGCTCTTGCAATTAGAAAACTCTGGAGAATTGCTCCATTTGATACTTGTAATGCAATTGTGGGCTCTCTTCATTTGTGATTACCTAACAGCAATTATATGCAATCTGTAATTACAAACCACATAGGAATGGACATTAACACTGTATTCTAAATAAAATAACGTTGTTTTCAAAAAATGTATGTAGCTCACATAGTCCCATTTCGCTTGTCATAGCACTCTATTGTATACGCTTCATTTGGACAATCATATATACACTTGTATATAAAATACATGTACTACGAAGTTATTGTTTTACTGATCACATTTTGTATTGTTGCTATTTTTCAATAAAACTCATGAATGCATATGTTTATGTGAAATAGTTTTATGAACAATGAGTGGCCTTAGTTTTCCTAAGATTACATTCAAGGCCAAATATAATAGCAAGTTGATATACATTTTATTTTATTTAACCGTGGGGGTGGGGGGGGCATTGAGATTCAGTTCTCATTCACAAGTGTGCACTGGTGAAACTAAGTGCGTGCTTTCCAACCGATCGCTGCCCACACTTGCCCGTCTTACTAGCATCGCCATGCTATATGGGTCTGAACTAGAATATGTTGTTGCATACTTTCATAGCTCTCTCTCCTTCCAGCCCCACATAAACAAAATCAAATAAAAAATTATGTCCAGAATGTTTTTCCTCTTCCGCTACAGGGCCTCCTTCACTCATGCTGCCAAACTTGCCTTGTTGAAGATAACTATTATATCAATGTTTGATTTGAGTGGATGTTGTTGATCACAGTGTTATACGTTTAGTTACCAACACTGTTTTGTATTTGTATTGTTGTTATAACATATTAATGCTGCTCAACTGACCTACATATACCTCATCCTGTATTAACTGTATATTGACTCTACTTGATCCTGTATTGCCATGTAGAATCCCAGTGCTATTTCCATTTTTGTGTTTTGTGTATTCATTGTGTATGTTGTTTTGCAAGTTTTTCTTGGCCAGGTCGCCGTTGCAGATGATAATTTGTTCTCAATCTGCCAACCTGGTTAAATAATGGTTAAATAATATAAAAATTAAAAACAACCGAACAAATGACACACAAATATACATATAAACAAGCACAACTACTAATAGGCATACACAGCAGGTAAAGAACAAACACATTCATCACTAAACTAAAAATCCTCAGCCAGAAAATAAACTGACCCAAAGACATTAAGGCAACCAAAAGAATCACAGATTGGGTGCAATTCCAAACATTAAAAGCTAAACTTGAAAATCTTTAGCGTTTAAGAAATATACCAAGCACAGTGTTTACCAAAGAGGTATGTAATGTCAACTAACTAAATGTGACCTGGTGTTTTAATCTGAGACGCTACGCATCAACAGGGATCAAAATGATGCTGGCCGTCTGGGAACTGGGGGAGTTTATAAGATATTAGTGCTGTAGTCCAAATGTCTTTAATGAGGTCCGGACAACTTGGTAAAGGATGTAGTGATGAGTATTAATTAAAACTGTCAGGTGAAATACAATAAAGGTCAATATGATAAACAGAGTCAAGGAATCTCTCATTTATATCTGCTGCCCTTTGATATATTGTCAGGGTTGTGATGAGGAAGAACCCAAATGCAGAACGATGACACGGCAGTCAGATGGCAAGTGAACAAATGGATGTTTTATTTGGAAAACAACTGATGGTGATGAGCAGACAGGAGCGGGGGTGAGGAGTGCCGGTGATGAAGGTGAATCCCAGGTGACGATATCCCAGAACGTGCAGGGTGTCCAGTGATTCTCCGAGTGCAGGAACAGAACAGGAACAAACTGTAACGGAGGAGGCGAGACAAGAGGTAAGTACGGGACACGGACTAACACGACACAAAACAACAAACAGCTCTCGATAGGACTTGAATTCTTCTGACTGAGACTTTATATGACCGAGGTCGACATACGTGACTCTAGGTAACAATCCGACGTCGGCTGGTTGTCAGGCTCTCCCTCTTATACCCTGGTGATTGAAGACTTGGTGCAGGTGTGTGATTACGGGAATGGTGACAGGTGCGTGCAGATGCCAACCTCTCCAGATCCACTAGAGGGAGACCTTACCCGGGTCCAGAGCGGGGAACTCTGACATATATAGCATCTCCATAATCAAAAGCAGAAAAAAGTATATTGAACAATTAATTTCTAGTCAGCAAGAAGGAAGATTTATATCTACAACATGACCTTGCTGCAGAGCTGTAGTACTCGAGACCGGTCTCGGTCTCGAGACCGGTCTCGAGACCACTTTTTTAAGGTCTCGGTCTCGTCTCGGTCTCGGTTACATTTGGACTCGGTCTCGACTCGGTCTCGGACAGTAAGGACTCGTAAATTCTTCCGAGACCAGCCGAGACCAGCATAGAAATTATCGCCCACAATTTTTTCTAGAAAAATATTTTAGTATGACATGTAGAGGCTGTATTTCCATTGGCTGTATTTCGTCCAGAGTCAGACTGTTTTTTTCTGATGTGGCTTATCCCGCCAATGGCTATCTACTTTTGAAGAAAAGCCCACCCCCAGCGTCGCTAGAGCGTGCACCCATTCACGTAAATACTTCAATCTTAAACATATGCTCGATCATGTCTGCACAATCAGCAAATATATTCGTTTTGCCTATATTCAGTACATTGAGCACAAATAAATAATTTGTCCGAAAAAACACAGCGGTTAGTAATTAAAATACATACATAATGTTGAAAAGCTACAGCCGACGTCCCTCCATGACTTTTCCTAAATACGTGCATTTTACCTTGTCCCGTTTTTAGAATTGCAAAATCACAAACCGAACAATATATAAAACTACTATTTACATGTTTTTTGATACCTAAACTGCCTTCCTGTCGCCAAAATCCCACGCCGCTGGGCGTTGGTACCCTAATTGCGGTACCCAGACACCGATCACACTTCACTGAGCCTATATGGCAATGGTTGAATGGGCGATACACAGACAAATACTACGAGAACACATATAGACAATAGTCTGATTGGCTTGGTTGAACTACAAAAAAAGAGGTACGTTTATAAAGAAATATGTTTCAGTAAATAAACAGAACGAATTCCGCCAAATACATACAGCCCCATTCATGTGTCATGCGCCTATTGCACTCAATAATTAATAACGAATGAACCACAGTGTATTCATATAGCCTACAAGAGACTTCAACAAAATATTGTTTTGTATCGAAATTAAACGAATATAAACAATAATTATTAATAGGCTAACTACAAATGGGCGATAAATGAAATTACTCATGCACACAGAAGGACGTGGGACATACATAAGTCCGGGGGGCATACGGCAGAAAGAGCATAAAACTGGAACGGTTATGGTCCGATCTATATGAAACTGAACCCGTTTTGGTCCGATCTTTATTAAACTGGAAGGGTTTTGGTCTGATCTATATGAACACTGTGCGCAGTTCAACCGGGTTAGTTTGCTGCTGTCTCATGTGCACTCGTAACAATAATGAACACTGTGCGTAGTGCAACCGGTTCGTTTGCGTGTCCTGCTCAAGCAGACAAACAACTGAAGCTGCATGCCTGTGGACGGATAAATAATTATAAATAGATTTGTTTATCGGCCAATCATGCGCAAATCATTTGATTGCAAGTCGCTTGTGATCTAAAATGTGTTAGCATTTACTACATCAACATAGGACATACAGTTTGATGGATTTTCATTTATTCGATTTTCAGAAATTTTAATATCATAGCCTGTGCATTTTAAAATCATGGTTTTATTTTCGTATTTTATGTTTACATAAGACAATAAATAGGCCTAGATACTCTTTTAATAAAATTCATTTAATTCAGGATGACAACACAGTAGATGATCTGATGCTGTTGGTCAAGTGTTTTTTTTACATTGGTCATTGGACCAAAAACATGTCATATTATTTAGTGTTGATATGACTGGTCTCGGTCTCGGCCCCCTTTGGTATCGGTCTCGTCTCGGTCTCGGCCACCTTCGGTCTCGGTCTCGTCTCGGTCTCGGCCCCCTTCGGTCTTGGTCTCGTCTCGGTCTCGGCCCCCTTCGGTCTCGGTCTCGTCTCGGTCTCGCTTTAGGTGGTCTCGAGCACAGCTCTGCCTTGCTGGTCACGAAACTACAGCTAAGGACAATAGGTACAATTTATTTAATAAAAAACTGTAATCTACTGTGTCAAAGGTCATAGAAAGGTTAATACACAGACGAGCAAAACACTTCTCATAACATCTTAAGCATTGACAACATAATTCATAACCAATGTAGCTGCTGAATTAGTGCTATCACCGGTCTCAACTCAGATTGATTCAAGATACATTTCTTAGTTAAGAAAGAACAAAGCTGGATATTTACCAACTTCCCCAGAATCTTGGTTTGAACAAGGAAGCCTATAGCAATCAAGATTACTGCAACCACCACCCACCACCATTATTGTAAAGGCAACACATGTACAGATTTCAATACTAGGAATTCTTTCTAACATTAACGTCAAGTTGAAAATATGTGTCACTACACCAGGTGTGTGGGAAGCTGCACATTTTAACAGACTTGGCTCCAAGTTATTCGCCATTTTTAGATTTCCTTGAGACACCGAGAACCTGCCTAACCAGGAATGGTTCAGAAGAACCCCTGGCCAATGTTAGCAATATTATTCAGAGAATCTCCTCCTGCTGTATCCACACTGCATTAAGGCAAATTGGGTTGTGAATTGTTATAAAAAATATAGCCTGCAGAAATAAAAATGTGGATTGAATGCATTAATTGTATCAAACGTATCAGTAATAATGCCAGAAGCTTTACTGATTTGATAAGGACGAGACAAAGGGTTCCAACCTTTTAGCGATTTAATGATTTTAAGTAAAATACTGGAAAAACACTTTCTTTTTAATCAAGTCTCTGGGAGTCTCTTGAAGCAGCATTTACATAATTACCGTAAATAATGAACCAGATACTTCCCAGGTCTCCGTGGATTTTTGCAAATTTAATAGCATACGTTGATTCTTTATACTTCACAAAGGTCTCCCATTGCTTTTGGATGCCCTTGGGCACACAATCATTACCTAAATGTGTGCTCTCAAAGTGTCCCTACATTACACTTTGCATAATAAATAATTACCTATGAATCATGTCCTCATATGGAGAAAACGTCACCCCATCAGTAACTTCTACAATGACACGACATCTTCCTTATAGTGTTTAACTCAATTTGGCAGTCAGAGAACGAACAGAATAGTACGTTTACTTTACAAATTTTATCAAGTTCTTTTGTCATTTTACAATTGTTTAAATGTTGAAGAAACCTGTCATTAAACTACTACATAGCATGGCAAATGCGAATATCCTTTTATTTGTTTGCAATGATATAGCATGAAATACAATTAGTACTGATCCGAGATCAGTGACCATGGATGATCCAATGTTAAACGGTAAATGCTGCGCTTTTATCGAAAGCGAATTACAGGTACTGCCTCACATTCACCCATTCATTCACTGACGACCGCGTCTACCATGCAAGGCAACTGCAGGCTCATGAACACCTCGAAAATTTCCCAGGAGGAACCGGGGATAAACCTTCCGATTGATAGACAACCGACTCTACCCACTGAGCCACTGCCGCCCCTGAGCCACTACAGCTGTGCTCAAATTCGTTGGTACTCCTCTAAAAACACAACATAAAAATGCACAATTTCCTTTGAAATATCTTGAAACTGACATAACAAATTGGTATTTTTGATGTTTTCCTTCACTAGTGGAGTCCTCCTGGGTCTTCTGCAATGGATGCCACTTTAGCTCAAAAAGCGACTGATGCTGCGACCAAAAACTGACGTACCTTCACCTTGGAGTTCAGCTTGTATCTGTTATTGTTTCATTTTCTTTGGTTCTTTTTCTACCATTTGCACGAACCTTCTGTTCAGTCAGGAGGTTCCTCCTGCGGCCACGCCCAGGGAGGTTGGCCAACAACTCAAACTTCTTAATAATATTTGCAACTGTTGTCACGGGAAACATCAAGCTGCGTCTCTTATTTTCTTTCTGATCTCCTCAGACAACTCTCTCTGTTCAGTGTGATGTACTCTGATACTAAATGGCACAGTGACTACTGTCCGCCATTTAAATAGGCTGATTACAAGATTGGATTCGTGTCTGGGACTAATTAAAGAAGCTAACTGTTTGGAAAATCACTAAAATGTAATTATGTATTATCTGTTCTAAGGGGTGCCAACAAATGTGTCCAGCCCATTTTAGAATATCTTTGTAGAAAGAACAATAATGAATCTCTTTTCACAGCTTTTTCGCAGTACTCGATGACATACTGTACCAAAGGCATGCACACACGATGCAATGACTTTTAATGTCATCACTTTTCAGGAGGAATGAAGCATTATTTCAATGTGCTGTAAGGGTACCAGCACATTTAGGCACGTCTCTATATCATATGGTCAGATACAGGACCAGACCTTGATGATTGGACTTGGATATACCCATGCAAATTCAATTATACTATTGAATTTGCTGTACCCCAAAAAAACACTGCAAGTTAAACAATATAAGTGGAAAAAATTAATATCCACGCAATGGTATACGCTTCTCCCAGTGCTTTATTTATTGTCAACATAAATGAAATATTGGACCTTGGGGTGAGAATGTACATAACTTGGTTAAGAGAACAAGAGAACAAGAAAAGAGAAAGAAATAAGGCATTCTTTATTAAACCTTAATAAACCTTTAACATTTGAACATTGTGATCGCATACTGTGATACTACCGTATTGATGATTTTTGAATCGTTAGGTTTTACCAAAGATTGCATCCTCCTGAAATAACTGATATAAAAGGTCTCATTAATTTGACACCCTGCACTTTCGTACCTTGAAAACCTTATAGGGATTTAATTTTTCAAACCATCGCTAAGATCTGTGTGAAAATGTTGATGCCCAATATTTAAGAATTGGACACATTGAACCTTCTATACCTATGGTTTTGATCTATGAACTGAATCAGATAGCAGATTCTACCTTGGAAAGAATTGTGAATTCACCTGGGAGAACTAAGCTAACAAGGATTGCCTTTGGTTGCTCTCGCAAGGCTATCAATAATAAATGTCTGTTTTTTTGTGTACAGGTTTCCTCGCAATGCAATATTGGGCCTCCCTGGAGATACCTGTACCTCCAGCACTAATATAAAATTTGCCAAGGTCCTTAACTTGAAAACTACAGTGCCGAAAGTGCTGAAATTGTATTTTTTTCTTGCCCCGATGCCCATGAATTTACCGTAAAACCAATCAGGTAATGTGGCAATAAAATGTTTCCAGTTGTGCCACTTGCATTGTAATGCACACAATCTTAATTAGAAACTCTATATAAAGATTTAATAGTCCCTATTTCTATAGTGTAGTAATTACCAACCCCAATAAAACAACTTGCTGACTGTCTGTGTTTTGTTTTAGTTACCAGAGGGCTCAGTTATCAGTTGTTTACTCTGTTAATCTCCGAATATAGATTAACCAATCTTGATGTTCAAGCCATGCATGATAAGTCTGGCGTATGAATGGTTATTTTAAAATAGCATTTCAATTATGAGCTCTATTATGGGTGGATATATTTTTTCGGTATAATTTGGACTCAACTGACCAATTGAGCTCCACCCTGTGACTTCGTGCCCATATAACAACAAGCCATATAAATGTTTAGAATTGTTAAATATGCACAAGGTTGTCACAGCCAATACAGAAATATAGTGCATGGCAGATCAGAGAGGGAGATATACTGAACAGTATGTTTGTGGTTGAAGACAAAGTCCCACGGACTGGTGAGCCGGAACCAATGTTGTCCCAGCCAGATGATTGGCTGACTCATCATCTAAGCCCAGGAGCTAAGCTCAATTTACATAATTGCTAGTCTATCAAGATTCCCAGGCATGTTCCTCATATTGTACTGAACAGCTTATCTCCATTGATTTATGCATGCAAAACGTGCCCTTGTACTTATTTTTTTAAAGAGGCCTTCTTCGTCATCTCTGGCTGCTCAGCAAATCCATTAAATAAACATTTGATTCATGTACGTCTGCCTGTGCCCATGAAAGGGTTTTCTTGTAGCAACGACTGGCAACAAAGTGCTGTTTGTTTTTCATGATTAGTATTTGTAATTAGCATAAAGTATTAAACTAAAACCCACACAAAATAATGGTGTTAAACTGTTTAACTTCTGAATGCACGTAACCTGTCATGTAACGTTTCATTTTCTTAGTGAGCTGTGCAGCTTCTGTCAGGAGGCAAAAGGGACATTATCAGACACTGTAGAAGTGAATGAGCAGCACTGTGCACACAGCTGACCTAGATTGCCACACACAGACGCTATAGCAGTATCTGAACTAGCGGACTTACTTCCTAACGCTACGCTCATTGTCCAGCGACCATTTACCAGTGTTTTGATTGGCTATGATTTTCACCTATTATATATTTGTAAGGAATGCCATAAGAGAATGCTGAGAGAATGTTGGGTGAGAGATTGCAAAGAGTGTGCAAGCTGTCATCAAAGGTTTAGAGTGGCTAATTTGCAGAATCTGACATACATGTATGTATTTTTTTCATTTTTGGTTATGTTATTTAAAAGTTTTGATGTCTTCACCGATATTCCAGAAAGTGGAAAATAGTAAAAATGACGAAATGCAGTAGAATGAGTAGGTCTAGCTTTGACCGGTACTGTATATATGGTGCTCTGCAGATGCAGAGGTTAGGTAGGTGAGGTTAGGTAGGTGAGGTTAGGTAGGTGAGGCTAGGTAGTTGAGGTTAGGTAGGTGAGGTTAGGTAGGTGAGGTTAGGTAGGTGAGGTTATGTTGGTGAGGTTAGGTAGGTGAGGTTAGGTAGGTGAGGTTAGGTTGGTGAGGTTAGGTTGGTGAGGTTAGGTAGGTGAGGTTAGGTAGTTAAGGTTAGGTAGTTGAGGTTAGGTGAGGTTATGTAGGTTAGGTTAGGTAGATGGGGTTAGGTAGGTGAGGTTAGGTAGATTAGGTTAGGTAGATGGGGTTAGGTAGGTGAGGTTAGTTTAGGTAGGTGAGGTTAGGTTAGGTAGGTGAGGTCAGGTAGTTAAGGTTAGGTAGTTGAGGTTAGGTTAGGTATGTGATGTTAGGTAGGTGAGATTAGGTTGGTAAGGTAAGGTTAGTGAGGTTAGGTGAGGTTATGTAGGTGAGGTTAGGTAGGTGAGGTTAAGTAGGTGAGGTTAGGTAGGTGAGGTTAGGTTGGTGAGGTTAGGTAGGTGAGGTTAGGTAGGTGAGGTTAAGTAGGTGAGGTTAGGTAGGTGAGGTTGGTGAGGTTAGGTAGGTGAGGTTAAGTATGTGAGGTTAGGTTAGGTAGGTGAGGTTAAGTAGGTGAGGTTAAGTAGGTGAGGTTAGGTTAGGTAGGTGAGGTTAAGTAGGTGAGGTTAGGTAGGTGAGTTTAGGTAGGTGAGGTTAGGTTATGTAGGTTGCAGCTCACACTATTTGTTTTTGAAGAAGTAAGGAGAGACGTTTGTGTCAACTTTGGGAGTCAGACAAAGGAAATGTTTACATCAGGAAGTACCAGTGTGAGGTATCTGCCAAATCATACATTTATTTTGGATAGGCAAGCATTGAAATACAGTGAGATTAAATGGGGATTTTCCTAAAAGGCACTAGATATGATGGTACCAGTTAGTCTTTTGTATATGCTGTGGGGGCTAGTTTACTAGAGCATATAGATCACAGTGAGGGGAATTGTATAGATCCAGTACTGGGATTTCGGTATTTTTGCAGCCTGGATGAAATAGGTTTTCTTGAGAAAAACACTTTAGATTTGATATTAGTCTGGAGGTGGCGAATGGGGGACTGGAAAGAAAAGGTGTCATTTTTCAGGTGGGACATTAAACAGGTCTGGACTCTTTGTGGTCAGTACAATCCCGTAATCGTAAGAGTTGGGAATAATGTCTATGAAATGGGTCTTTAAATTATATTCAAGGTACAGCATGTTGCATTAATTAACATATATCTAAAATGCATCAACATGTTTACATTTATATGTTTACTTTTCAAACATACACATATTAATTCAATATTAATATCCCAAAATTCCAAACAGACTATGCTGGCAATATTGGAGGCCACAATAGAGAGAGCTAAGCAGCGCTTACATAATTCTGTTGTTATGGAGGCCTGAAGGACTATTGACTGGAATGTACCAAGTCAACAATCAAGGAAATACTGATTGGTCTTATAAATATCAATAGTTAAGCTGCAGCTCTCTTTCATAAAAAAAACCAAGATGAAGCTATACCGCTTCTGTTCCCAGACCCGAGGTGAAGAAAATTAGAAATACAAATAATTCAAAATACTCTTGTCTCTCATTAGATGAATGTTTATTGAAATGCCATTGTTTCAAACGCGCTATAACTAACACTGCCCAGAGCACAATATATTAGTATGGTCTTGATTCAAATAAATCCTTGAAGTAGAATAATAACTTCTTGTTAGCTTACTTTAACAAAGATCATCAGTTGCTTTCTCGCAATTCTGAGAAAGTGCTTCTGAGAACCAATCATGGATCATTGATTGAAATCCAAATGCCCCGATGACAGATGGGAATATGCAGTTGTAATAATGTCTGTATGCCTCATCCACTCATGCTTTATATTGTTAATTCACACCAGACAAATTGTTGTTTTGTTCCATAAATTAGTAAACAAATTAATGACAGAGCAAAATAGTTTGCAATAGTCTTTTCTGCCCACCAATATGACCGTTTATTTTGTATTTTCTCTCTGCTTCATCCACTCCCTAAAATGACATTTTCTCCCTTGTTTCAGACAAACATAGGACACAGTTGTGATGCGCACCAGAATGTACACAATAACTACTCAAACTACACTCTACATTCGGTATCTCCACACTATGAGATAAAATGAACACTCTGAATGTGTGAAAGAGCTGTTTCAAAAACCGAAAACAGCAACTAAAATAGTACAGATATTTTTTATATTCTGCCGTACAATACAAACTGGTTATTTAATCATAGACCAATGACTTATCTAGGTACTGTGCCCATCAAACAAATCTATACTCTCTTTGGACAGACTGTCTGGCTTTATCTAGGCTTTTACACCTATGTGGCTAGGTAACTAATTAGCTAGAGCAATGTATATACACAGTGATAGCAAAGTCATTATTCACATTTGTAGTACTGAATTATGAACAGTAACAGCCCTTAAACAAACTATAGTTACATTATGACCATGCTGAAATTGATAGATATAAAGCTAATTTGGGGTTTCTGTGGGCTAATTTAACAATTGAAGATCATGTTATTTTTCTGAAAGCACTATAACATGTAACAATGTGTAATTCCGTAGCATCTCCAGGGATGAGTACTGTATGAGAAAATGGACACATGTGATTGCTCAATAGTTAAATAAAAATAAGCAAGAGAGATTGGTTTGTATGCTTGTCAAACATAGATGTTCTAACCTTCTGACCACCATGGCTTGAATTCGAAATTGTTTAGAGGAAATAACCTGTGTTTGCCGTATGCTCGCAGAATCCGACTCAGCAGAAATAACTGGAGCCTGGAATGGTCCAGACATCATGGTCGAGGTATTTGCATGACTGTAATGAACCAGGAAGTGGATGTAAAATCCTCTTTCATCCCTAGCCTTCTCTATTGATCAGCCATTCCAAAGATCTATACCAGGATATATTTTATTGACCACAAGGTGACACTATACCCTCAGAAATATCCCCGGAGATTCATCTAGAGTATTTCAATAAAGAGTTACTCCAACATCAGTGGACCATGGATTGTGTATTTGACTGGGCTTTGCTTTGAGAAATGACGAGCCATTCGTTTTTCAGCCGGAAATCTTTATTCCCACATTATGCTGACCGTTCTATCATGTCATTTCTGCTTAAAAGTTTTGTTTTGCTTAAGTCACTTCAATGCAGTTTTGTGTGATTATAAGTGTTTGTGCGCTTTTTGCATACAGTCCATTTAATTGTGTTTTGGTGTTATTGCGTACACACATCTCTGTGCGAAGGCATGTGAATGTGTGTATCGACCAACAGAACGGGGCACAGGCAAGCCGGCATGGAGAAGCGTAGTATCCTACATCCAAGTTACAGGGGAGGAGTCAGGGGACTCCTGGACGACACCTAGCAGAGGCAATCAGATAAATGCTACAGATGGGAAATAAGAGTGGGATGTAATCCCCGCAGTTAAAGCCCGTAATGAGGATGGAGTGTACTCCTGAGCTCCACGGGCTGGCTGTGCTGCGCCTGTGTAGCAAGAAGCCCACACACTGGAGGTGCCTCGTCTGCAGAGCTGCATCGGGGCCAGCCCGCTCACATTCCACTAGGCATTTCAGATGATGAGTTAGATAAGCCCAACCCGATCACCGGTAATGAAGACGCAGCCCTGCTGCACCTCACATTGCCCACTGACAGAGCTGTTTCCCGAGCTGTTAGGCGAAATCCTCTGGGCAGGCCGCGGGGTAGGGGGGCCTGTAGCTCCATATGTCCCCACAGATACTGGCGCATGTGTTCACCGCGCTGCAGGGCGACATTATGTGCGGGGTTGGAATGGCGCGTCGAAATCAAGAATGGGATAATATCTCTGGGGTGTTAAAGGATAGGATCGCCCACGGATCATGGGATGTTTCTGCAACAATGTCATGGATACTTCATACGCTAGCTTCCTGTTATGGTAATGATCGCTGGGACTGCAGGCCGTTGGGGACAGGGGCTGTGTGCGCGTCAATCTGTTTGATTGGACCCATTTACAAATTACCCACAACCCCCGCTGTACGCGCACGCACACACGCACGCACACACGCACACTTTGTCAGTCTTTTCACTTACCAGATTACAAATTCAAATAAATAAATAAGGCAAAGTAAATGCATTGCATAACATAAATAAAGCAGCTTATTTTGTAAATAGACTGCACATGAATTGGACTTAATATGGACAGATTTAACAGATTTAACATTTTCAGCGTATCAGCAACCACTGACTGACCACGAATAACAGTAGACTGTAATTGTAATTACCGTACCTCGGAATATAAATACCGGACGCAGAAGTTATACCGAACTAACAGGACGGTGGTGAGTAAACCTTTGTTCTTCTAACGGGAAAGTTTAATTAATCATGTGTCTCGTGTAGCCAACGTTTGAGTCCCGCAAATGCGCTTCGCTTACATTAACATCCGGTATGCAAATGGTGTACATCCCAAAGCCATCCGCTTTAATAACGGTGAAACAGTGACACCCTCTCCCTTATGGAGTGACAGCATGATGAATGGAGGCTCCCGGATACTTTATATGGGCAAATGCACTCTGTATGCCTGCCAGGAGTCTCTGAAACACTGGAGGAAAAATAAATAAAAAGTTGACTGAATTCAAATTCATTATGACCCAGGGGCTTTGAGGGGTGTGTATTACCTGGCACGGAGACGAGACGCAGAATACAACACGTGCCCCAAATGACAACCCGGTCCGTAGTGCACTACGTTCATGAGTGCTTGTTGGCCTAGTGACAAGTAGTGAACCGTGTAGTGGTCAGGACGCCTTTTGTGACGCGATTGGAGAGTAGCAGCGTGAGCCAGCCAGACCGACCGAGGAGTGTGACAACGCTTGCGGGGCGCAGCCTCCGCAAGTCTAATTGGGTCATATTGACCTCAGCTCATGATTCAGCACTCTCACAAACACCGCTGGAATGATAAAAGGTCCACGTTTCCTCACGTTCGTCATTAGATTTGGCTCTTTGTATCGCACTTCGCATCTGTTTAACATCTCTCCCTGTCTGGTTAGAGTATTCCGCTAGGCTGAATTCATTATGGCTATATGGTTTCACACTTCAGTGCAGTGATCCTGATTTATCTTTATTTAAAGCCGTAGTAATTGGCTTTGTTCGCCACCTCACATTTGCGTTATATTTATTCTATTTTCGATGCTTCTCCCCAGGGTTACTTTTTTGCATCTTTTATATAATCAACTTCGAAATCAAAGCTTGGAATCAACACTAGGAACTTGCCGGTCCCCTCAAATAGGGCAGTGAAACTGTGTACAAAAAAGGCTGTGATAGACAGTGATATAACCATTACTTGTGGAATGTTTAGACATAACTGGCTGGTACTTAGTGGTGAACCTTGCTTTTTTAGATGTTCCCCATCTAACTTTCCTATAGGTGCTAATAATTGAGCTGGACAAAGTCAAGAAACTGTAGGTTTATTATTATATCTATTTCATAATAATTCTATAATTAGTACATTATCACTATTCTATTAGTGTTATAATTTTTATGAAAACCATCTACTGGCCATATAATAGGCTGATTTTGAAACGTTTACGACCCTGATCTTGATCTGCACTGGGACTGTATTCATTTATGAACACGATGACTAAAGACATGTTTGTTTTTTATGTGTATTCGCTACATTGTTAGGTCTGTTTACAATGTGGGTCACCTTTCATCATACTGAATCGTTTCTGGGAGTGATACTTTCACAATATGTCCGCGTTCTCATCTGCCCGTTCTCTTCTAACAGATCCTGAATTGTCACCCCAGAGAAAGCGTGAACACATGTAACTCGGCAGAGTACAGTCTTTAAGCAAGCTTTAGGTCAAGGACTGAAGTTCTGGATATCCCTCATGATTTTGTCAGGTCAAATTTAATTCAGTCCATCCACACCTGGGGACAATTTCACAGCAGCACCGCACACACCTCACCTGGACGTAATTCCCCGGGCGGTTGAACACAGAGAGGCACTCACGTATAATTAGGAATACTGATTATAATGAGAATAATTGAATAGGCCCTCTATGGGCACACAGCCCGTCTGATGCGCCAAACAGACGCAATTAAGCCGCTGACTCAATCCTGTGGTGACGAGGTTTTTGGTCCGTTGATGGGTAATCTTTTAGACAAGAAGAACAAGTATGGCCCATGGACATGAGTGATGTGTGCCATAACTGATTAAGGTGTCGTTCGTCCCAGAGGCATTGTGACACATCATAAACAAACACCCTACACCAAGCTGACATAATAATGACATAACATCGCCTAAAGAACACGGTGCAGACACTTTGTAGATACCGAGTTGTTAAAAAGGCTTTACATTTTGCATGCTGGTTAAAATAGCAAAACAGAATAGCATAGGCTAGAATACTCTGCTGGAGTGTTCAATGTTTGTGTCTGTATATTTTGGTGGAAATATGTTGTAGAATTAAAATACAATGTTTTTAGTTCCGATCTTTTTATGTGTCTTTGTGTATGTGCCTTAATTTGCCATTCATTCACTGATTTGAGCATGTCAGATACGTTGGTTATTATCTCACGTGTGCCCGGAGTCCCATACATTTTCTATTTGCCCGACTAGGGTACTGTGGTTGGAGTGACCAAAGTCTTATAGTATGAGCTACATTCTAGATCTGAAGCCAATGTGTGGATGCTGCTGTTTGGTACAAGTGAGAAGTGAACCTTTCTCAAAGCCTCTCGGGGCGTCAATGACATAGCCTGTCATTGGCTCCCCAGATAGAATTTGAATTTCACTTCACTGCTGCTGACGATGTGCCAAGCTCTTGGCTGCACTTTGGCTGAAATGACCGGGGAAGTCCTTTGTTGTGTAATTATTCTAACAACTACAGCTTCTCCAATGACAGGATGTAGAGTATACCATTTTGTGCACCACAAACAAGTGCTGTAATGCTACCTATTGAGTAGCATGCCAACTGATAAGAAAACGGAAGAATTAAAACTCTCCTTGTAAATGATGGGCAAAAGGCTGCCATGTGGAAATGCTTTCTGAGAAGCTGGGCGACGCATGAATGGAAGGATTTAACAAAACCGTTGACCGTGGTGCCATATCTCTTCACAAACCCTGTCAGGCTATGATAGTTCCATTTGAACAGACAGGTCCAGTTATTGAACTTTTATTGTTGTCCAAGTTCAGTCGGCAAAGTTTGGATTATCAATTGTTCACATTCATTGGATGTTTGGTTGAGGCAACTGAGCACGTGAACGATACAAGGATTCATAGAGCATTCCTACAAGATGTCCAATAACGATCGTTACCTAAAGAGTTCATGAATGAACAAAGGCCAAGGATCCTATAAAATACATAAATACATTTTTATTTAGAATTAATACCGAGTTCTAATTAGAACTGGATTAGAATGCTAAATCTCAGTCCTAATATGTAATGTTACACGTGTAATGAATACACTTGGAACCAGGAGGGCGGATCCAATCGCAGATTTGCGATATGTTTATTAGATACAGACAGGGAAAAGGCAATGAACGTGGTCAGGTAGGCGTGGGTCGAAACCGGGAGGTCAGAGTCCGAAGAAGGCACCGTGGGGCAAGGCGTGGAGCGTGGTCAAAGGAGCAGGCAATGGTCAAGGGCAGGAATCACTAGAAGGCACAAAAGGAATAGGCAAACTCGGAGTAATCACAGGACGAAAAACAAGGACTGGTACACGGGCAAACTTTCTAGGGAGATCTCGAAATAACGCTTAGTATGTCGGCAAAACAAACAATACCTCGCACTGGCTGAAGTTCTGAACACACCTAAATACCAGAATTGATTATCACCTCCAGGTGTGCTCAGAACTCAGGTGAAACAGATCTGGTCTGATGACTCCCCCTCTCTGTTGATCGGGGGAGTGTCAGACTCTGACTAGAGGAACCCAAACCCCTGTTTATCACAGTATCCCCCCCCCCAGGGGCGGCTCCTGAAGACCTTATCTTTCTTGTTGGTGGTCTTCCTCGTGGTCTCGGAGCTGGATAGTTTGGGTGTTCTGCATGGAACGTAGTCTTTAGGGCAGGGTCTAAAATGTCATTCGCCGGAACCCAAGACCTCTCCTCAGCCCCGTACCCCTCCCAGTCCACCAGATATTCTAACCCCCCTCGTCTTCGTCGTGACTCCAAGATCTCCTTGACCGTGTAGGTGACCTCCTCTTCTGCGTCCAAGGGGGGTGTCGTGGGTTGTTGTGTCACCGGAGGGTGCATGGGGCTGTAGTGTACCGGCTTTAACAGGGATACATGGAAGGTTGGGGCTATCCTATAATGACGGGGCAGCTGGAGACGGTAGGTCACCGGATTAATACGTCGGACAACTCTAAACGGACCGATGTACCTGGGCTTTAGCTTCTTGCAGGTCCGTCGGAGGCGCAGGTCACGTGTTGAAAGCCACACTCGTTGTCCCAGATGATATAGTGGCGTAGGTCGTCTCCGTCGATCAGCGTAGGTCTTTTGTTGCTGTGTAGCGTTCTCCAGATGTTGGTGTGCTGACTCCCAGACCCGCGCACTCCGGCGGAACCACTCATCGACTGCCGGTACCATACCCGGCTCCATGTCCCAGGGAAACAGCGGGGGTTGGTAACCTAACACACATTGGAAAGGGGTTAGGTGTAAAGAAGAATGGATCAGAGAGTTTTGGGCGTATTCGACCCAGGGAAGGTACCGGCTCCACTCATGGGGTTGTTTGGTGCACTGTTGCCTCAGATACTTCCCGATGTCCTGATTGAGTCTCTCTGTTTGGCCGTTGGACTGAGGGTGATATCCGGACGTCAGACTGACGGACACACCTAAGCGTTCGCAGAACGCCTTCCAGACTCTGGAAATGAACTGAGGACCCCTGTCTGACACGATGTCCTCGGGTATCCCAAACTGGCGGAAAACATGATGAAACATAGTCTCTGCCAACTGAGTGGCGTTAGGTAATGCATTCATGGACACCAGACGACACATCTTTGAAAACCTATCCACCACGACTAGAATTACCGTGTTCCCCTCGGATTCTGGCAGGTCCGTGATGAAATCTAGAGCAATGTGGGACCATGGCCTGTTTGGTGTGGGAAGAGGTAATAGCTTACCCTCGGGTAGGTTACGGGGGGTCTTTGATTGGGCGCAGACCGGGCATGAGATTACGAAATCTCTAACATCTTCCGCCAAGGACGACCACCAGTACTTCCTCCCAATGAGCTTCGTTGTCCGGGTTATCCCCGGATGACCAGAGCCTAGGGAGGTGTGACACCACTCCAGCAGTTGCGGTCTCATGGTCGCTGGTACAAACACCTTAGCCACGGGGGTTTCCGGAGGGGCTGGTTCCGTGCGTAAATGTTCCTGGATTACATCGTCGATGGTCCAACGTACCGGTCCGGCACGGCAAGCGGCCGGGAGAATGGTTTCGGTTGTCTCCCTCTTCTCTGACCGTTCGAATTGCCTGGACAAGGCATCAGCTTTTCCATTCTTCGATCCTGGAATATAGGACATGGTGAAACGAAATCTATTAAAGAATAAAGACCATCTGGCCTGTCTGGAATTAAGTCTTTTTGCCTCCTGCAGGTATTCGAGGTTACGATGATCCGTTCGTACGAGAAAGGGGTGCGTAGCTCCCTCGAGCCAGTGCCTCCATTCCTCCAAAGCCAACTTGACTGCCAGTAATTCCCGATTACCCACATCGTAATTTTGTTCCGCGGGACTCAGTTTCCTTGAAAAAAAAGCACAAGGTCTCAGTTTAGGAGGGTTACCTTGTCGCTGGGACAAAACGGCTCCGACACCAACCTCGGAGGCATCCACCTCCACTTCCAAGGGCAGAGTTGCATCCGGCTGGCCAAGTATGGGAACCGAGGTGAAACGATGTTGGAGGTCGTGGAAGGCCCTCCTCGCTGCGTCTGTCCACGTCAGGTTACGCCCCGTTTGGCTCGTCATGGCTGACAGCGGGGCCGCAGTTGTACTGAAGTTGCGGACGAACCTGCGGTAATAATTCGCGAAACCCAGGAAACGTTGCAACTCCTTTACTGTTTTCGGTTGAGGCCAATTACGTACCGCCAGGATCTTGGTGTCGTCTAGTTTCACTCCCTCTGGAGTGAGCACGGCTCCCAGGAACGAGATGGTTGAAACATGAAACTCGCTCTTCTCCAGTTTCACGTAGAGCTGGTGTTTCTGCAAGCGTTCCAACACCTGTTTAACATGACAGACATGCTCGACAAGAGAGTTAGAAAAAATGAGAATGTCGTCAATGTAGACGATAACAAATCTATCGATCATATCCCGAAAGATATCATTCATAAAGGCCTGAAAAACAGCAGGGGCATTGGTGAGTCCATACGGCATCACGCAGTACTCATAGTGTCCTCGGTGCGTAATAAAGGCCGTTTTCCATTCGTCCCCCTCTCGAATCCTGACCAGGTTGTAGGCACTGCGTAGGTCCAGCTTGCTGTAGATGGAAGCCTGTCCGACCTGTTCCAGTGCGGCTGGGATCAATGGTAACGGGTAACGATTCTTGACCGTAATGTCGTTAAGACCTCGATAGTCTATACAAGGACGTAATCCTCCATCCTTTTTTTTTACAAAAAAGAAGCTCGACGCAGCAGGAGAGGTTGATGGACGAATTGCTCCCTGTTGTAGAGCTTCATCAATGTATAGGCTCATGGACTCGTTCCGGTTGGGACAGAGGATAAATGCGCCCTCGAGGAGGAGTGACGCCGGACAGTAAATCAATGGCACAGTCCCAGGACCGGTGTGGTGGTAGAGTTGTCGCTCTCTCCTTCGAGAATACTTGCGCAAACCCCCTGTAGTATGGGGGAATGGTAGGAGAGTTAGTGCATTCTGCATCCTCTACAGTAGTGGTTCTACATGGTAAGCGGAGACACTCGTTCTGACATGACTGACTCCATGACACTATATTCCCCGATTTCCAAGATATGACCGGATCGTGTTGGACCAACCAGGGATGGCCGAGTACCAATGGTTCGTGTGGTGCGGTGATGACGAAGAGTGACATGGTTTCACTGTGGATAGCTCCCACCTTTAGCTGAATACCCTCCGTACGATGCGTAATGTACCCAGACCCCATAGGTTCTCCATTCAGTGCGTTGACTTGGAGTGGGGGTTCGATAGGAATTAGTTCAACTCCCAACTCTTCGGCCAGACCAATGTCCACAAAACTTCCGGCTGCTCCTGAGTCCACGAGCCCCTCTATCTCTCGTACTTGATTGCCTATGGACAACGTAACAGGTACATACATCTGTCTTGAGGTTATATTCAGAACGTTTCTTTCACTCACCGGCTTAATAGATCCCAGACGGTATTCCGTGACCCGGGACGGACGAACTGGGCATTGCCGTATGAAATGGCCCGACCGACCACAATATAGGCATAACCCGTCTCTTCGTCGTTGTTGCATGGGCTCATCAGCAGGAGAATCCCGTGTAGTAGATCCCCTGGCAGCAGACTCGTATGTAGCGGTCCGAGTTGGCCTCTCCTTGCCCTCGAGGAGCAGATTGTCAATGGCTATTGAGATGTTGATATAGCGATTGAGTTCGGAGATGTCACCTCGGCATGCCAGTTCAGCACGAACGTCTTTACGGAGTCCTCTGCGATATATAGTCAACAGCCCCGACTCACCCCATCCGCTGCCCGCAGCCAAAGTCCGAAACTCTAGCGCGTAATCCGCCACAGTACGTGTGCCTTGGGAGAGATCACACAATAAATCGCCGACGTTCCGTCCGGACACGGAATGATCAAAAACCTCCCGAAACAAACGGTTATACTGTGCCTCGGAGTTTAGTTCGGGTACATTAGCGGACCATAGTGCCGTGGCCCACTCGAGAGCTCTTCCAGTTAGTAGAGAGATGTTAAAATCTACCTTACTCCGCTCGTCAGGAAACAATGTACGATGATGAGAGATGTACAGGGCGACCTGGAGTAGGAACCCCTGGCATCCTCCAGGTTTCCCATCGTATTTGGTGGTGAGCGATATAGGAGGAGATGGTCGGGGAACAACCACACTCGTCGAAGGAGCTTCGGCGACGCCGGCCTGGAGTAGTTCCAGCATCTCCTGTTCATGGCGAGGTATTCTGTAATGAATACACTTGGAACCAGGAGGGCGGATCCAATCGCAGATTTGCGATATGTTTATTAGATACAGACAGGGAAAAGGCAATGAACGTGGTCAGGTAGGCGTGGGTCGAAACCGGGAGGTCAGAGTCCGAAGAAGGCACCGTGGGGCAAGGCGTGGAGCGTGGTCAAAGGAGCAGGCAATGGTCAAGGGCAGGAATCACTAGAAGGCACAAAAGGAATAGGCAAACTCGGAGTAATCACAGGACGAAAAACAAGGACTGGTACACGGGCAAACTTTCTAGGGAGATCTCGAAATAACGCTTAGTATGTCGGCAAAACAAACAATACCTCGCACTGGCTGAAGTTCTGAACACACCTAAATACCAGAATTGATTATCACCTCCAGGTGTGCTCAGAACTCAGGTGAAACAGATCTGGTCTGATGACTCCCCCTCTCTGTTGATCGGGGGAGTGTCAGACTCTGACTAGAGGAACCCAAACCCCTGTTTATCACAACACGTCCCAATGTTATGGTGTGCAAAGAGACTCAAAATAATTCTTTGACATTTTCAAACTGTCAAGTTTGTAGCTGTCAAAGGAGAATTGGGGTTCTATTAAATGACTGCATTTTATTTGAAAGTACAGTAAGTAATAAACGTTGACATTTCACACCCTTTAAAATAATGGCCAAATATGACATTTTACAGACTGTTCTGTGCAGTATGCATATCGCTATATCATTTTACATCAATAAATATCAGGTAAAAATGTCACAGATTACCGAGCAACTTCGCCTTTTTCATAAAGCCTGGCAGGCTTGGCTAACCAGGGTTTGTCATAGTACTACATTTGCCGTAAAGCGTTGAATATTAAATGCCAGGATTTGTAATAAAACCAATTTGTTCCCACAATTTTCACCGACATGCAACTACGCAAACATTTCTCATATATATTTAGTTCATAAAACATTCTATAAAGTCAACAAGACAAAATAGTAGGCAATATTCAACGGGCTCTGACTACTTTCTGAAAGACGTATACGATTCTTAAAGCATTGTGGATGACATTGAAAACAAGGTGCCGCTCATTACCTGACAAATACCATGCCTATGATGAATGACGGTGATGGAAGTGTCGTACTGTTGGAATGCTTCACAGCAGCTGAAACACTGGCCAGGATTGAGGGGACCATGAATAGAGCAAAATGCAGTGTGGCCCTTGAAGTAAACCTGAGTTACAGGACCTCAGACTGGGTGCTGTTTGTAATCGACCAGCACTGTAAGGACACGTCTGTATATATCTTTCAGTGGGGCTGGTTAAGACCCGGACTTGACCTTCACTGAATATCTGTGGGGAGATCGGGATATTGCACCAACATTCCCTATTCGATCTGATTGAGATTGAGATGATCTCGAATCCGAAGCTGGTAGAGGCATACCCCGAACAATCAAAGCTGTGATTGCTGCCTAACGCTCTTTGACAAAGTATTGAATAACAAGCCACAAGTCTGAATACAGACTTACTTAAGTACACTATTTTGTTTCTGTTTTTATTTCTTTTCAATAAAATGGCACATTTTCTATATTAAATTATTCAGTATTTTGTGTAGATTGATGGATAAAAAAGGGTAATCAATTATGAATTCATATCATAACACATCCACATGTGGTGAAGGGAATTATTTATGAAGGCACTGTAAATATTTAACATAATGTAAAAATGTCTGTTGTAAGGAACTTGTCTCTATTCCTAAAAACGCTGTTAGCTCTGGAAGCAACTGGGTTCACTGTACCACCTCTCTTACCTTCAAATATTGTCCACCGACTGCGTGGAGAAAATCATCACGGAGTTACCCTCAATTGAAACCTGTTATGGTAATTTCCTCTCCCTATCAGAGACGCAGACCCGTAATGGATAAACGTCCCCGTTCCGGGGTTATGGTTTGGCACAGTGCCGCGCCATTTCAGATACAAATGCGGCAGATCAACCTCTATTGCTGACTATTGCCTTGTGGAAGATTGACAAAAATGTTTTACCTCACATGGGTTTGCAGCTTCAGGGGAGCTGAGTGGTGGTTGAAAGGTGATGCATTACTGCTGTGTGTACCGAGGCCTCAGTCTCTGTCTCTTTCCTCACTGAAATAAGGATGTGTAATTAAAGTTTAAAACTCCCCCTGTCTCGTTCTCCCTCTCTTTTTCTCTCGATCACCGGTGTGCTTGCTGAGAGGGATAGAGGAGATTGGTCTGTATGGGAGAGAGATGGTTATATACTATTACCGGTTATATTTGTTTACGGTCACTAAGGACTTGTAGGTGGGATGTACGTTGCATCGCGCCGGCTGCCAGATTGGTGCTGGTTAGAATAGTCACTATACTTGTTATTGTGAAAAAGATTGTAGTTTGGCATTTGGCGCGATTGTTGGTCGTGATAGTATATATTCTGCTTTTAGGATGATAGAGATAGTTGAGAAGGGTGTGGTTTTGAAGGAAACCCTCAGATTGGTGTTTTCACTGAAGGGCCCGGCAAGGAAAGTAACAATTTCTAATGTCCCTCTGTTCGTTCAGAGAGAAATGTTGTGATGCGAGCTGGCGCTTTGTCGACAGCTTGTGTTGGCGATCAAAACGTTTCCACTGGGTTGTTAGACCCCTTTACATCACATTATTTCTGTTAGGAGTTTTAGAGTTCATATGATTTTGAAAAAGGCAGATAAAATCAACTTATTTTCAAGTTCAAGATCGATGATTTTTATTTTGAAACTTTTTGCTTTGACCAAGATTCCTGAAATTTACCGGTTGCGGAAGAGTGGGGCGTTTGTCCAGTCGTGTCCTGATAAAGTCCCTGAAACTGCACCACCACGGAGGCTGCTAGCTGATCATTGGTGCGACGGATATGGTGAGCAGATAGTGACCCAGGTTTAGACCCAGGTGCTGTCAAACCAGAGTTTGACACAAGGGGGCGTTAGGGGGGAAGGGCAGGTCGCTGGTGGTACTGCGGTGTCTGTCGCAGTGTCAGTGCCGCACAGGTAAGCTGAAGATGAGGGTGTGGTTGGACGGATTGAGAAAGTGGAGGAGTTGTGTGTGCGTGTTCATGATACAGAAGAGTAAGAGGAGGGTCTGCGTCCAGGAGAAGGGTGGAAAAGGAAGTTACAGTTGTAGACACAGGTGACATAGAAGAGACTGTAGGTGAGTTGCTCGGGTGATGAAGAAGACGATGAGTCTTCTGGACATGACACAGCAGTCCAATGAGAGTAGTGGCTTGGAACGGAGATATGATATTGTATTATGGTGACAGTTTTTTAAGGTTACTACAGGTTAAAAGTATCCGGGCAACATTGTTGCTAAGATTTTTCCTGATGTTGAATTGTTTGTAAATCAGTTACATTTCTCGTGTCTAAAGTAATGGAGGTTGGGCTATCCAGTCCCAAAGTCGCGGTACCAAAAAAAACGTTGTCACAAGAGTAATGGAGGGACAATGGAGGGTCACAGTCGCGGACACCCTTTGTATAGCCAGTCCTTCATTTTGTTTCTTCCGTGGTTTCTTTTTCCTTCACGAGTCCATTTAGGTTTTCTTCCTCGTACGTATCGGCCGGCTCAATGGAGCGAGGAACATCAGTAAAGGAGATGTGGTATTTGATCTAATTAAATGTAAGGGAGACGATATGATATTTCTAGGAGAGACTAACGGTGGTGATGATAATGGAGTAATGTGACAATGGGGGGTTTACCAGAGGACTGAGGCAGATGATCTCTGCTACTGGCGTCTAGCTGCCATGTTCTCTAAATGGTTTGTACCACTGTCGTGTGAGGTTGAAGAGGTGGTTTTAGAGGAGGTTGCTTGCCAGGTATGAGAACATCACTTTATGTTTGATTTATGTGTGTTCCGCAGTAGTGTCAGCTGACAGGCTGTGTTCGTTAGATAGGCTGTCTACAACCCTTGATGGGTGCAATGCTGGGGAATTATACTGTACAGTCCAGGATTGTGACTGTAACTGTAGGGAACCACACAACGCCTCAAGATAGTTTTAGAGTGCCTAGTTGTGACTCATAGAGGAAGGAGAACGGTTATGCAAGGTTGTACATATGGGCCCATGTAAGAGACATGACCAGGTTACACAGGTGTAGGAGACATGGCCAGGTTACACAGGTGTAGGAGACATGGCCAGGTTACACAGGTGTAGGAGACATGACCAGGTTACACAGGTGTAGGAGACATGGCCAGGTTACACAGGTGTAGGAGACATGACCAGGTTACACAGGTGTAGGAGACATGGCCAGGTTACACAGGTGTAGGAGACATGGCCAGGTTACAAAGGTGTAGAAGACATGGCCAGGTTACACAGGTGTAGGAGACATGACCAGGTTACACAGGTGTAGGAGACATGGCCAGGTTACACAGGTGTAGGAGACATGACCAGGTTACACAGGTGTAGGAGACATGGCCATGTTACACAGGTGTAGGAGACATGACCAGGTTACACAGGTGTAGGAGACATGGCCAGGTTACACAGGTGTAGGAGACATGACCAGGTTACACAGGTGTAGGAGACATGGCCAGGTTACACAGGTGTAGGAGACATGACCAGGTTACACAGGTGTAGGAGACATGGCCAGGTTACACAGGTGTAGGAGACATGGCCAGGTTACACAGGTGTAAGAGACATGGCCAGGTTACACAGGTGTAAGAGACATGGCCAGGTTACACAGGTGTTAGAGACATGGCCAGGTTACACAGGTGTTAGAGACTGCTACATCTCTCTGGCCAGTTTACACAGATGTTATAGACTGCTACGTCTCTCTGGCCAGGTAACCCATGTTTTATGTTTTATCGCCACATTCTCAGGTTACATCCAGTTGTTTTCTCTAATCATTATTTAATAATTGCGATGTTTACACTTGAGGTTTTTATTATTTATGTTAAACCCAACTGCTTACTGGAACTTTAATACTGCCTTGTAAAATGATGCCCACTATAGGTTATGTTTTTGTTTCATTTTGAGAGATATCGAGGTCTCCAGTGGGGACCACAGGAAATTAATACCATATCTAGGCCCTCAAACCTAAACGTACCACATTGGCCAACCTGTGGGGAATCAGAGAACACACGGGGCATCTGTGAGATCTAGGTTTCAGGGTGTCTTAAATATGGATGCCTCATCTGAGTCTTTCCTCATTTCTGAGAAAAATAATGTTCAGTAGAGATTGATCCATTGCTTTTGCTCAGTCAGCGGGCAAAAGCTCAAAACAGCGGTGGAATTTTATGTAGACCTCTAAAACTGCGGATATACAAAGGATGACACAGTGGCACGTCAGTTTTTACGAGGGCCTCCCACAGGTGGCTGAAACGGCTCAGATCGAGGCAGACATTGCAGGAACTGTGTGCTCCACCGCAGGCCATACGTAATGATAGGGCACCTGGCACAGATGGACTTCCTGGTTACTTTTTAAGTCATTTTGGGCCATGCTGTACGAGGTCTGGCTGGCAGTCACTAATGATAATTGGCTCTTGCCAACACGGGGGCGGTCCTAGGAAGGTAAGCAACTGGAGGCTGATGGCTAAACTGTGCACTGTTTACAACGTTGTGTCCAAGGCTTTGGCCGATTGAGTTAGGGAGGCGATGGGGCAGAAAATACATACCGACCAATCCTACTGTGTTCTCGGCAGGTTGATGGGAGATGATATACAGTATTTCTTATTCTTTTTTAATATCTCTAGGGCTACTGGCTTGGATGCAATTTTATTTCGGTTCTCCAGGAAAAGGCTTTTGATCAAGTTGAACAATAATTTTTACGACGCACTTTTGGGGCGTTTGGGTTCGGCTCGGGTTTCATCGCCATGGTGAGTGTTCTCTACTACAGTGACATTGAAAGTGTACTGAGAGTTAGCGGTAGCATGAATGCTCCTTCTCCGGTGTGTCAGGGAATAAGACAAAGGTGCATGTCGTTGGAAAGTTGCATGTTGTATTCAATGGACAATGTTCTTTTAGAAAAGAGTAAGATTGAAGGAGTTTGCCATGTCAAAAGATGCCCCTGCGGTTTGTCTCCCAGCGTATGCTGATGATAAACGTATCATTGTGAAAAATCAAGAGAAAGTCAACAATCTCGTTATGCTTGTTAATTAATTTCGAGGGTTATCTTTTGCAAAGGTGAACTGGGAGAGATGGTGTGCGTTACAAGTAGAGTCTTGGGTCCAGCGGATGATGTCTCTGCCAAGAGGGTCGTTATCGGTTAAGGGCGGGTTGAAGTATTTGGGAGTGTTTCTTAGAGGATGTGAAGACTATAGAATAAATGTGATGAGGTTTGGGAAATGGTGGAGGGGGGGGGGGAGGCTGAGTGCAGAAAGGGCTTTTACCTAGAACGTCTAATAGAGGGCGGACTATAATTATAAATTATTTGGTTGCCGCTGTGCCGAGGCATCACTTGACATGTTTAAAGCCGCCTTCTGGCCTTCTAGCTTAGATAAATGTGGTCTTTCTACACGATTCAGGTTTAAAATGTATTTTTCTTGTAAATTAATAGCAATATGATTTTATGAGAGGCCGTTTCTCAGTTTTCCAGAGGTCTGTGGAGTGTTTGGGGTGTTATAGGGTGTCTGTTGGCTCTCTCCATAAGGTCTGTTGTAGCTGATGTGTGGGGCTCAGCTGAGAGCTACTGCGGCCGGCCACTGCTCCTTAACATCTCCAAAGCGTTGATGAACTGGAACATCGCCAACACTCAGACATCTGGTGGAGCTGGCTGGACCAACATTACAGGGAGCAGACCGGGAATCTGGGGGGTGAGGACGGTCTGTATTGTTGGTCAGATGTTGGGGAGGTAACAGACAAGGCCTGTACATACAGGCGGTGGTGACGGATGAGGTGACTGAGAAGGTTTTGGTTCGGGGGGTGTGTTGAAGCACAAAACACGGATAAGTGTAGGGACAGGAAAGACAACCCATAGAGGGTGATATCAAGGTTGGGTGATACAAGCACTATACAAGCCACCAGTACGACACTGACGACATGCAATGGAGAGGGTTGCACGGCAGCTTTGCTGTAAATATATCGGTGTCCAATCTTAATCCTGGTTATTTGGGGGGATGCCCTTTTTGTGATATTAGGGGACATTTTTCAGCTGTTTTGTGTGACGCCTCACTTTGATGTTTTCTTTTAAATTCTTTTTTGTTTGCTGTTCTTGAGGTATTTACAACCACAGGTTTTATTCTTAGGCTACATTATTGTGAGCAACTGAAGATTAGATGTCTCCTTGCAAACTTTATTTCGGGTCAAGCTAAAATGACGATGTTTCTGAGTATGAAGTGCAAGTTGGACAATGGCCAAGGAGATGTTATAGGTGCTTTTAAGGGATTGATTAAAGCCAGGATTTAGCAATATTTTTATACTTCGCTGCGGTGAAAGATCCACCCAGGTTTGTGAAGATTTTAGATGTTTTTAGATGAGTGGTGCATTGTGTGGTGAAAAGGGAACTTTGTTTGTACATGTCATTAGTTGAATGTGAGTTCTTTCATTAATAGTTTTTGGCCTTTTTTATGTCACGGTAATTGTTGTTCTTTTTTAAATAATCCCAATATCTGTTGGTACATATATGGAAGATCATTATACCAATAAAGGTTTAAAAAATGCATGATACTTATGGCCAGTGAGGCCCCTGAGGGAGGGAAGCCTGTCTTATCTCTAGGCTTTAAAAGCATCACTGCTTTGCATATATGCAGAAGCTCCACACAGCTCTGACTCGCTGCAGCACTATTGGGTTTCACTGCTTCCCCTTCACCCACACACCCTCCACGCACACATCCTCCACGCACACACATCCTCCACGCACACACTCTCTACGCACACACTCTCCACAGACACACCATCCACGCACACACTCTCCACGGCCACGCACACACAACTAACGCACATACACTCCACGCACACATCCTCCACGCACACACCCTCCACGCACACACTCTCCACGCACACACCCTCCACGCACACACTCTCCACGCACACACCCTCCACGCACACACTCTCCACGGCCACGCACACACACCTCACGCACATACACTCCACGCACACATCCTCCACGCACACACCCTCCACAGACCCTCCACGCACACACCCTCCCCACACACACCTTCCACTCACACACTCCACGCACACACCTTCCACTCACACAAGTGTGTCAGGGGCCAGTGCTGGCAGTCTGTGTCACTTTCTGTAATAAATAGCTGGCAGCAGTCTGTGGTGGTGTAGTGGGAGCACTGAGCGTCTGCTGTCTCTTCCACTTAGCTGATTTATAAGGACAGGGGCTCATCTAAATTAAGCTGGGGAAAAACGGAATGAGGCAGTGTCAGGTGTTGGCTAATATTTCAAATGAGCCTGGACAAGAAGTACCGATGAGTACTGTGGGCCCAGTTTGTTATCTATATTCTACTTTAATAGCTTCATGTAACGGGTTTTATTGGTATAATGATCTTCCATTGCACTGATGCTTTTTTCTTTCTTGTGTACAACTGACTTTACACTTATGGGAAGTTTCAATTGTTAATGCATCCCGTTACATAAAGCTATTAAAGAAGAATATAGATAACAGACTTGGGCGACAGTATTCATTGGTACTTCTTGTCCAGGCTCATTCAATCAGCTCCAGACATTGATATTTTTATTAATGCCAGTATTTGCATCCTTCCAGCTTCATAAACAGCACCCCCATTAGAAAGCAACTCTAAATATCTTGCTGTGGCACCAAAACAACGATACTATAACCAACAACACTTGTTCAACAGAGAGTTCCATATAGTTTTAATCACAACAGCATTGTCAGGGAGTTACACAGTACACACAGTGGCTTGGTCATGGTGCTGTGTGTGTAATTGTTTCGCCATGTTTCAACATGTATGGTAGAGATTGGGGATTATCTCGATTATCTCGATTGTCTTTGTTTTCTTTTTTATTACTTTCGGGCCCAACAACAAATTTGGGAAAATATAATAAAACTATAAAGTAAGGGACATATGTGGTATCTTAATTTGCCACACTCCGTTCTAAGGTGGGCAAATTAATGTCTATATTTTATGACAAATGGAAAAGTCTTCAACTATGAGTTTATGTCCTGTCTTTGCCGTTGCGAAATCAGAGCAGAGACACTTGACAGATGTTGTTTTGTTTGATTTTACAACCCTCCTAACAGTCCCTGCCTATTCAAGCTTGGGGATTGCAATCTTACATCACTTTTATGAAATAAAGAAATCTTCGACTGTGACATGTTTTTGTTTCTCTGTGCTTTGCCACGTGAGGGATTCGTGAAAGCACGCTTGAATGTGATTGTTTTGCCATCAAACAATTACTGTTGTTGTTTACACAGTCCCATAATTACGAATTGCCATCTGGGTCAGACAGGAATCATTTGAAATCTTGTCCTTATTGACGATTGACTATGTAGGTTGCAAACTGTCATTGCATAGTGTTAACTTAGCAAAACAGAAATCAAAGAAAAAAAGAAGGCAGTTCTGATTTGCAGAAACGAAGTGATGTTAGCGTTGAGCTGTGTATAATGCCGTGACTACATCAACAACAAAAAATTATGATACGGAATTGAAATTGTGTGAAAAAAATTCCATTTCAAACCGTCTCTGAAAAACATTGAATTACGTTGATGAAGGTGACATTGCAAACATCAAAAGTGAAAAGGTGTCTCAGTAGTTCGTCAGTGTTGTTTTGTGAATGCAGTACACACACACATCCCAGCTGTGTGGAACATAAGGCAAACATCGGACAATACCAAAGCTAAAAATGGCTATCAGAATCTCATCAGGGGGTGTTAGGGATTCCAGACGGGAGACGGGGACCGCGTGTGGGAGACACCAAATGGAATAAGATCCTGTGAAATAGGGCTCCTTGGTCTCAGAGCTGTATTTGACGCCAGCCCGACGCCGCTCATCACTCTGAGAATAACAGGCCCACTGTGAATCGTTGTGGTGGCAGCGTCGTGCTGTGGGGATTTGTCTCTGTGTCAGGGCCCCGAAAAACGTGGAAAGGACAGAGGGCGAAAATGAATGCAGTCAAGTCGAGATCAAGCCTGGAAGAAAACCTGCTGAAAGATGCAAGCCCAGTCAAAATCCATAAAATCCATTCTGGCGTCTTGTTGTAACGTTGACACGTCCAGTGGGGTAAATACTTTTGAGAGCCACTGTGTTTATCTCATCTTCTCTTTTCATGCACAGCAAATCCTTCAGCAAGACATTTGAGAATGGCTGTTTGTCAAATCAGGAACTTTAAATTACAGAGCTAAGCTGAGTTCTGATGTCGTGTAGAGGCCATCATTACGCTGTTAGTGCGTTGGAATTTCAGTCCTTAATCTACTATTTTCAACCTACTGAAGATAAATAAGCTGCCGTGGTGGGGACGCGTACGACCATGTTGATATTCTTCCCAACCGTTTCCCCAGCCAGGGTCCTATTCAAACTAGCCTGTTGTGATGCCATTTGCAGAAAATAAAATCCACCTTGAACTCTCCTTGTGGCAGTTTCTGTTGAGTCATACCTGGATTTTGATTAATTGCTCCCCTGAGGGTGAACGGGGAGCTCATCTCAATATTCCCATATTATCATTCCATGCATACTGTGTGAACCATGTAATGTTAAGCCCTGGACACCAATTCAGTCTTTGGTCCTACACTTCGCAACAACTAACAGCATTTTCACACCCTCTAAGCGTAATCAATACTAGACACTTACTGTATTAATATGGTTGTACATAAATGTCCATCAATCCGAGAAGAAGTCCTTTGTCATTTGTACTAAAGTACCGATATCTGATCGTTGGACGAAAGGGAACATAAAGGTTGCAGCTATGTGGAAGGCAGGTGATTGCACATCACAGCTCCTGCGTGTGCACAGACATTTTTTCCCAACAGGTGGCAGAGAGGTGTGGTGGGTGGGGTCCAGACAGTTTCATCCTTCTGAGCTAGGTGGGAGTTCTGGGTAGTGCATACATTGGTTTCCAACTCTCCTGTTCCAGCTTTGCCAGTGACAAGTTTTCAAAGAACACAATTGTGACACTTGTACTGTCCGTCAGGAAGGGGACATATCAGAAATGTAAACATATTTCAAGTTCCTCTTATTGTAATTATAAATCAGTCAGTTGTTACGTATAGGGGGAATCCATTCTGAGTGGTCCATCTTTGCATTCGTAACATTGGGTAGCCATATTTGGTGTTAATTCATTAATTTAAATAATATTGGAGATAACTTTATTTATAATATTGGAGATAACAGATTTGATAATGCCTTTAATAGATGTCTGAGTACTCCACATTGCCAAGTCAGTCAAACCAGAGTAAGGTCATCCTTATCTAGGACACATTAATCTGTATTGTCATCATGACAATACATATTTAGTTCCAATTTCCTCCAAGTACAGTATGCAGTCAGATTGTTGGCACGCTGTGTAATATTTTGCTACAATATTGCAATGCAGTGGTACATCTTTCGTTTTGTCCCTGCCTGTAGACCTGTGTTGTTAGTGCACCTAGAAAGCTTATTCACACATCTGGGATTATGAAACGGAGTATTGAAATCAGTTGCACATAGCACAATTAGAATTTCTATTCATGTATTCATGTAGCAATAAGTTTGATACTTTTAACAACAAATTCACATGTTGATAAAGACTTAATCATTATTAGTCAAGTATTATTGTTACTGGAGGTTTGTTAACTTGAGCCTCAACAATCAGGAATGCATTTCTCATGTTGTTTGCTTACTTATTATGCTCAACATGTAAAGGAGCATCTACCACTGGTTTGGGGTAGATTTTCAATTGTTCTATTTTATAGATCTACGTATGTGGATTGGTAGTTTTCATTAAACGTACTAGCTTTTTGCAACCTATTGGTCAAACCATGGGTAATTTATCTATTTGGTGAGGCATTTTGATTGTTTTTTAATATTACATCGATTGTTTTTTAGTTAAAGCCACCCTGATGTGTACAAATGCACGTGAACCATGGAGGCTTAAGAACACAGGTGTCACAACTCCCTCCGAAGCCATTCTACCGCCATCTACTGGCAGGCCTCGGCGATCATCGCCATCGGCCTTCTAGAGCCCCCCTCATCACTACATTGTCATGTCCCGTCATTACACACACCTTGTGCTCGTTCCCTCATTAGTACTTGTATAAATATTGTTGCATGTATGTTCTGTGTGGTTGGCATTTGTTCTTAACTGGTGTTCAGTTATTTTGGCTCCGTTAGCGTAGCTTACTTTGCCCCCCTGTTGGAGTGTGGCAGTGTTTAGTGTT
This sequence comes from Dallia pectoralis, assembly GCA_029465975.1. Classification (NCBI taxonomy): domain Eukaryota; kingdom Metazoa; phylum Chordata; class Actinopteri; order Esociformes; family Umbridae; genus Dallia; species Dallia pectoralis. Next base: position 17,067,061 of record CM055729.1, on the reverse strand, counting down.
AATATGCTGCAATGGTTTATGTCAAGTGCTACTGTTGGACTTCATATATTAGTTGGTTGCAGAGAACTCTGATATTAAAAGCAACTCAACTCATCCGTTCCTGTATTGGATCCTCCTTTGACACACCCACACTACAGGACTCATTACAACATGAACCAACGCAACCAGCCTGAAAATAACCAAAAGAAACAAATACATTAGTAACAATACCAAGCCCTGTTGCCCCAAAACATAACATAGCAGCAAATCTTGAACGGACTTATTCCAAAAAGGGAACATAATTTGCGTGGTCATCTGTCAGCTAGGCTAAGCAACAGCTAGGTCTTTTCTAGCTAATACTATTATGTAATGTCGTTTTCCTGTAACAATCCCAATCTTGTGCGGATAACGACCTGAAAACATTGCAAAAACACATTGTCACACTGTGTCCCTCACTAGCAATATATGCCTATACAGCTATTTCACCGAATAACAAGTACAATTGAATAAGGTTTTGAACTGTATTCATTGTAGGATATTGTGGAGCAAACACCACCACACTCGAATTAGCGTTTCCCCACCAATGCCCCAAAGGAAAAAGCTGTCAGGTTCGGGAACAATCTGGAAACTATTTGAAGTCACCATTCCCCCCGGCTCTTCTAAATCCTGGGTTGCTTGAGTTGCGGTGCAGTTGGAGTTGCAGTTGGAGATGTTTGCTGCTCACGGCTACTGCGGTGACATGCCTTCAAGGCTCCACAAGCGAGAACCATTTGACAGCGATGAAGCTCCGTAAAGCACGGGAAGCGCTTGCCAGTCAACCAATGAGAAATGGCAAGGCGGCGATGAAAACACAGAAGCACACACAGGGTTCGCTTAGAGTAGCCACATCGGCTTTAATGTCATCTGCCTGGGAAAAATGTCTGCATGAAAATTCTGAGTAGTCTTCATTTTTGTGTACCGGCACAAAGTATTTAGGACTTTTTAATCGCTAGAATCGCTGGCTGTCTTGTCCAGCTATGGAAGCGTCTATGTTAGTGCCAACACACTAAATAAAATCAAAACCATAACTAATAGATCCCGGGCACAATATAAACAACCATATGGTCCCAAAGCGTATGTTAGCTACAATGCCGGATAAACGTTTAACATAAATAAAATACAAAATGAAGTAGTATTGATTTGGAGTAAACATGCAAAAAAGCCTGTTTTGACTAACGATATCTAGGAAGTGATTGTTGCACAATGGAGAAAAGGTAATCTAATGGAACATAAATCTTTCTGATCTTTATGAATCTCCATAATAAGAAAAATACTAAATGGTAATAGCATTTTAAACGCACCACCATCAACAAGCCTACTCTTACTGTGTCCATTAAAACGTGTACAAAACAACATGACCGTCACAGGTAAAACTATTAACATTGATCATCTCATAACAAGGGCAAATGTAAGACATTTGTGGGTAGATTAGATGGTAAGGGAACAGTTAGTTCGTGTAGACAACGTGTTGGATGCAGGTGAAATGGCGAGGAAGGCTTCATATTCTGCCTCATCAGTGGCATGTAATAGAAATACATGAGAGAAATAGAGAAATAGTTAATTGCACATGCCTTCGAGTCAGTATTGTTGCCCCACACAGGCTACTCTTTTGAAGTTTTATCTAGCCGCTGGAGTGAAATTCAAAGACAAATCAATTATATCTTTTTTGAACATATTGATAGGGGATCTACAGACACAAGTATAATCAAAGGCCTTGTGATGCTTTATAAAACACCAGATTGTTGCAGATGTCCTACAGAACATAACAGCATAATTTGCTAAATCAACCGTATGATTTGAGTGAGGATATCGTACAATTCAACGATCGAACCACTGTCAATCACCTGCAGCATCCTGCATATGACTGATGGGTAGGGAATGTTGGTTATTGAGACATGGGTAATTGGAACAAACAACTTGGTTATGGACGCAACAAGAACAAAATATAACAACTTAGATGTTTTCATAAATGTTCAAGATGCATAGCATAAATGAATGGTGCTACACATGCAAAACACACCATTCTGATAATTCTGGAAGGGAGCAAGGTATGAGTGATTTTTACAAACAAAAATTCTTAATTATACTCACTGAGCTTGTTCAAATTCTGCTCACTTCAGGCAAATGTTTTCAACCGATCGTGGCGCAATCCGCTGCAAAAAGATTAAGAGTTTGCACAACACGTATATAGCTCAACAAATATGCAGTGTTGCTTTACAAAAGCAAACGTTTTATGCAACTCAAGGTAAGTTAAAACATTTAGCTTGTTATGAGCAACTGAGATATAGTGAAGAAACATTTATAAACTAAGGTGTGTCACGGTAGGTTGAAAAATATAATGTTTTTCACCCCGTGTTTCCCGGTAACTTTTGCATAATGAACGCATCCCATGATTTTGGCATTTGTCTTGTCATTACTCACACCAGGTCCCAATTACTAATTACTATGTGTATTTAAGTTTGCTCCTCTGCCTTCAGTGTTGCTGTTCATTGTTATGTGTCATGTTGGTGAGTGTTCCGCGTTCCGCGTAGATTTTTGTAAGTCGCTTCAGTGTTTGTTTATAATATATCCATTGGAAGTTATATGCTTGCGTTTGGATCCTGCCACAACATTTGACACCAGGGATCTTGTCATACTAAAATCCATGGAGCTCACAATCACACAGCTTAAGCACTGTAACTTGTTAATTTATCTTTAACAGTTCACTTATTCAGGCTATTCCCGTCCTACTCTGACCCTTTGTAAGTATCTTCAGGGATATTACTTTATTTTATGTGCTGATATAATAACCATCTGTCCCATTATTCTGGATATCCAGTGTAACACAGGTGGATTTTAGAGTCTTCCTATTCCTTAAGTTTTGATATCTGTCGGGAAAGATATTGTAAGTGGGACCAGTCTTTCAAGCTACTAGGTTACACTGTAGGGGTGAGGAGGTGGAATAAGGAAATAACGGGCGAATCCTGCTCTCTAATTCCCCTCCGTTCTGACAGTGATAATGGTCTGAAATGACCAGTTTCTAAAACCGTGGCTGCCAGCAAGCCCTCCCCCAACCCCATTTGCTTCACAGTTTCACTCATTCCTCTCTCAGGCTAGGGACCGCAGCACAGAGCAGCCATGTACAAATGTCAGGTAACTGTCATGCCGTGAGTGGCTGTGTGTGACAGGAAGCGGTGGTGTAGGAAACTCACGGTACACCATAATGAATGTGGGAAGGCTGACCGAGGGATTGGGTGAAGAAGTAATGTATTAAAACATAACCCTTAAGTCACTTGTGAACTGTTCCATCACATCCGTTATTATGACACATCGAACAACGTGCGTTTACTCGATGGATCGTAGTTCGGGAATTGCAGAGGCAGGTTGCATCGCCATGTCACGTTATCTCTAAAACTACAATTACAAGCTAAGTCCATGCCAACAGGCCATGAAATCTGTATTCTTGACAAACAGAACCAGATGCATTTATTAACACACGCATTCACATAAGGTTCACACAGCGTTGTTATTAGTATGTGTCTAGAAACTACATTCATAAATAATAATAATAATAATAACAAATAAAATGGAGGCCATCTGTAATTTCTGATTCGTACAGAAATCCACGTTCATTTTTACCGATAAGCACAAGGTCTCTCCTTTTTTAGTTCAAATTTAGAAGCTTAATACATGACTGCTTTTGTCCAGATCCTACAAGAATCTATCTGAAATGTATTATAGCAGTGGCTATAATTCCCGGACACAATGAAATATGGACCGGCCTCCTGTCCGTCTGTGTGTGTGCAGGGAATGCACTATACAGGTCCGTTTTGTACAGAACATAGGTGAATGATGTGTCTAATAGAGATCACGCATTTACAATATAACACTGCACTACCAGTTTCGTGGCAATTTATTCTCCTCCTCACAGTACCATTGTGGCAAAGAGTTTGAACACCAGTCGCAGGAATTGATTCAGGCTGGATAATGAACAGGACAGCTTTGTCTCATTGTGCTGTACTGACTCCTTGCAGTTGTTGGCCAGGAAATGTGCTCCCTTTGAGCGCATCTGTTCTAGAAGGTTAGCTTGATTAAATTTGGCACACATGCTCAGAGAGTGAAATGTCAATGTTGATCGCTTTATACATTTTAACATTGTTTTAGGATATATCACACCTATATATGCACCGTACGCACCAAATCTATGGTATAATGTAACTCTAAACTGACATTATTATATAACCATTTATGCAAAGCTGTCATACCATTGACCTGCGTTCATAAATATTGTTTCCTCTTTTCCATCTCTATGTGACCTCATAGATAACAACAGCCATTCGAGATATAAGAAACCAAAGCGGAACTTTTATTTCTACTTGTGGATCTATTTCACATATACTACTTCACACACATCTTTTTTTTTATCGTGCGGAATAATGAAACAACTCTTCTTTTTTGAAGATCAGAGCAATTGTGCTTTTATTTATTAGCACATCCACTGCATATCTCTCCAATGCAATTTTAAGTGCCGTATTAAAACGCTTCAGTCCATGCGTGTGCATAAACCAAGTGTTAAATGACTCTCCCACTCCTGGAAAACAATAGCTTTTCCGTCGTCTTACCTTCAGTCGTCTTTCGAGCCAGGAAAAGCACTTTACTGAAGTCTTCTCTCATTAATTGGCTAATTTGTTCTGTGCAATATACCAGGCTTCACTTTCCACAAATGAAGTTTAATGCTACACAACACCATCCTCATTGTCCTCTTATCACTTCTCATGGAGTGAAACCGATGACTATCAAGTCGTTGAATAGGTTTTAGAGGGAGTTGTGATTTAGAGGGAGTTGTGACGTCCCTTGTTTAATTATATGAATGCTATTGATCTCCTAACATAAAATGCATTGGGCCACTGATGTTGCCAGAGCCAGCATTGTCCTTTTCGATAGATTTTTCTAAACTCTGTGGCTTACTAAATATACCCTCTTATTTCTCTTTCCCCAACTGACAGTTATTTATCAAAGGAGAAGTGCAGCACACAATGAATTATGTTATGATATATAACCTTCAAGGATATCCCAGGAAGTTGGCTAGCGACTGCACCCATTTGTCCCATAATCATATTTGACCATGAGAAAAGTTATGAACTTGCATAATTTGTTGCGTTTTGAGAGCTCTGGGGAGAGTGAATTTTATGACATCTGTAATTTGGTGAATGTGAATTTACATTTTGATAAGCCTTAATGTTCCTCCTGCGGGAACATACTGTGTTTATGGATGTATTTGGTTCTGAATTGTTACTTACTGGTTAATCTATAGCAGTCATTTAGTAAGCTCTTCACTGCAATTTTTAACTCTTAGGTATGTTGCAATATCATTGAAAATATCATTACAAATATTTAAATAATATAACATCTTAGATTAACAAAACATTTCAGAAGGTTTAAGTCAACATGTCTTTTTCCCAAGTGAAAGGCATGGACACATTTATAAATATGAGCTGTCATATACTAAATGATTAGTATTTATTTTTGTAAATGTATCACAACATCTTCTGTGGTAAATTGATTATTTCATATAAAGAAATACATTTATTTACTTAAAAATACTAGTGCATTTAGCAAATGGCATGTTTGCTTGAGTCTATAAGGTCTGAAAAGACACAAATACCCTCAACTAAGACATGTAAAACATGCTTTCATAATAACTGATGTTATAGAGTGTATAGAGCCAAAAGTATTAATAATTATTCTCTGTCCCAGTACTTATTTGATTTTTTAATTTGACCTGTATTTAACCAGATTGGCCAATTAAGAACAATTCTCATTTGCAATGGCGACCTGGCCAAGGTTACGTGAAAAACTTGCAAGACAACATACATTTACACAATGGGATTCTACATGGCAATACCGAATGAAGTACAGTCAATATACAGATAATACAGGGTGAGGTGTAAGAAGGTCAATTAACAACAATATAAAATACATAGGAGTGTCTATATACAGAGTGAACAGTGGTTAAAGTGCATCTAGCATGAAGGTCATTAGTGTGCACAAATTATATGACTGTGATTTTGGGCGGAAGAGCATTTTAGCATGCCTGAGCATAATGTAAAAAGTATGACAGAAGTTCTGGTAAGAAAGTTAACACGTACAGTGTTCAGACAGAAGTAGTTTGAAGGCAATGGATGAGATTCAAGTTTTAGGGTTCGATGTAATTCGTTCCAGTCATTGGCGGCTGAAAACTGGAAGGATTGGCTGCCAAATGATGTGCAGGCTTTCGGATTGACTAAGGCAATGTACCTGCTTGAGCGTAGACTGCGGGTGGGTAGAGCCATGGTGACTTGAGAGCTTAGGTACAGCGGGACTTTGCCTAGCAGAGACTTGTAAATGAGTTGGTACCAATGAGTTAAACGCTGAGTGGTTAACGACAGCTAGCTGACAAATGTGTAAATGTGGCAGAAAAGGAAAGAGATTCTGGACCTAGATTTCAGTTTGTGCAGGTGTTGGCAGCGATTGGTTGAAGTTTAGTTATAACTAGGTTTCAGAAGGAAGGCTGAATGGCATTAAAACTCTCCTGGAGATTTATGAGCACAGTATCTAACAGCGGTATACAGAATGGTATCATGAAGCTGATACAGCTCATACATAAAGCTGCATAACTACAGCATGCTGTCAGTTTATTTCCCTATCATAATCACCTTCTGTAATATACCACATGGTAACACGCAGCCAATTAAATGTGCACTTCATGATTTGACATAATAGTAGATATGAAGCTTTAGAATGGGGCTTTGACATTTTGCTCATGGTGCCAGGTCGATTTTTCAGCAATTTGAGCAAAGTGCATTTTGGGGGCCGGTAGAGCTGTCCGTCATCAGTGAACAGAGCCATGAGTTGGAATGTGGTTTTGCAATGAATTATCTTACAACAGGGTTTTTACCAGTCGCTGTGTGTTTCAATGACACATTTTTAATGACGTGGGCTTTAAGAATGCATTCTCTTCACATTCGCTTTAAGAATTCATTTTTCCAATTGGTTATTGTTTTCGTGCTAGAACAGAGAGCAGATCCTGATAAACTCTGACCTTTTCTTTTCACACTGTTTCAAAAATGTGCACTACCCTGTAGCGAGAGCAATGTCCATGTATATACACTTTAAAAATAAGATACTGGCTGAATTATTCTTTATTATAAATCCGGTAGGTTTAATCCAAATGCTTATTAGCTTAATAACCATGGTCTAAGTAAGCAATGCTGAGCCAGAAAGAGTGTTTGATATATACGGCCAAAAAAAGACGATGGAAAAAATAAGTTATTGTTGTAGATCAGCTTGATATTACACTTTAAGCCTGATCTAACCTTTAGTTAATGTAACATTTTTCATATCCTTCTCAAAGCACACATCACAATTATTATCAACTATAGAAATTGTCTTTTTGGACACTGGTTGTAGAAGTTGAGCCGACGAGAGGTCCTTGATATGTTGTATTATGTGGATATGTTCCCAATGTCATCAAAGGACTAACATTTAAACCTGAAAGCTAATTAAGATACAGTATGGTAGTGATTTTACATACATATGTAATGCACATATGAACAATTTATTACCCAACCAGAAAAAAATAAGCAGTTTCAATTGTTTTAAATGCTTACACATGACTTCCTGCTTCATTGGGGGTATAAATATGACGTTAAACAGATGCTAAATTATCTTATTTGTTCATCAAAATTGAATGTGTTCAATGTTTGTTGACCTTGATAAATTAGACAGTGTCTTGAATAAATTAGCATGTCATTACCTATTTGATACCAACATATTCCAGAAGTAATTTCAAACCTGTAGGCCCGCATAGACAGAGACTGCGCCATAATGAACCATTATTTTATCAAACATATGTAATAGCTTGCATCATAAATTAATTCATAGTTGTGATTATGGCGTCCCTGAGGAGAGGGTTGAATTACTCTGGAATAAACAATAGAATACAATCTAGTCGGTATATGAAAACAACAATACTATACATTATGCAAGTTCTTTTTTTATGTTCCACATGTTCCACATGTTTGTGTTTGGTTCCGCATTAACGCAGTACAAGCAACCTTCTGGCCCATCATCTAAGTCCAGTCCCCAGAAATGGAACCGGAGCTGGCAGAACTCACAACATCCCCCCTCATCGATGTCCTCCGAATTATTTCTTAGCCGAATATTGTGGCAGGTAACAGAGTGCCCCTAGAGAAGGACTGTCACCTCGGCCTAATGTTTTTTGTTGGCCTCCCTCTCCCTCCGCGGCTCGTCCTTTTGCCTCGGCACATCCTCTCTCTCCTCTCCGGCGCTTTCTGCCTCAAGTGCTGTGCTGGTTCCTTCAACATTTTCCGCTGTTTCTGACATCCCATTGAACTAATCCGAGGTGATGACCTGAACTGTCAGGGGAGGCAGCCATCTCACGGTCGTCTGTTGCCGTCTGTACCTGTTGGCCCAGATGGGAAGCGCCGGGACATACACGGGCGTAGCTGGGAGAGGGCATGTAGTGTTCTCCTCCACGATGAGGAGAAGGGGCCTCTCAGCGACGGCGTTCTTGACAAAGAAGACCAGCCACTTAACAAATAGCTCGCTGTCCATGTAGCTCCTGGGGAAACTCTATAGAGGGGGCGTCCATGGGACCCTTCCAGGGATTAACCAGTGCAAGTGAGATAGCGGGGGAAGATGACGCTCTGGTCACGCGAGCATGCACTGGGATGTTCCCTGTGGGCTGTTCTGACTCTGGTAGACATTTGTCTGCCTTTTTTGGGCCAGAACCCACTCTCTGGACGTGGTCTTGGGCCTGTCTCTTTAGTGTTTAACAAAAGATGGGTGTTGTCCTTAAAGCTATGCTCGTGGACGTTTTTTCATAGATGTTGAATGACCTGATGATGTGCCTGATCTTATTATAGGGTTAAGGGTGAGTATTCCTCAAGTTATTCCCTCCAAGTTAAAATGCTGTTGTATTCCATATTGTTTTTTTTAAGGAAAGAAGCTTTATTGCTTTGGAGGGGAAACATGGTCATTCATTCACCAGATGTGGCTCGCCAGCTACGCTACCTAACTTATAGTATTAGTGGCCCTACCTGCCTACTCTACTAACTTATATCATTAGTGGCCCTACCTGCCTACTCTACTAACTTATATCATTAGTGGCCCTACCTGCCTACTCTACTAACCTATATCATTAGTGGCCCTACCTGCCTACTCTACTAACTTATATCATTAGTGGCCCTACCTGTCTACTCTACCTAACTTATATCATTAGTGGCCCTACCTGCCTACTCTACTAACTTATATCATTAGTGGCCCTACCTGCCTACTCTACTAACTTATATCATTAGTGGCCCTACCTGCCTACTCTACTAACTTATATCATTAGTGGCCCTACCTGTCTACTCTACCTAACTTATATCATTAGTGGCCCTACCTGCCTACTCTACTAACTTATATCATTAGTGGCCCTACCTGCCTACTCTACTAACTTATATCATTAGTGGCCCTACCTGTCTACTCTACCTAACTTATATCATTAGTGGCCCTACCTGCCTACTCTACTAACTTATATCATTAGTGGCCCTACCTGCCTACTCTACTAACTTATATCATTAGTGGCCCTACCTGCCTACTCTACCTAACTTCTATCATTAGTGGCCCTACCTGCCTACTCTACTAACTTATATCATTAGTGGCCCTACCTGCCTACTCTACTAACTTATATCATTAGTGGCCCTACCTGTCTACTCTACTAACTTATATCATTAGTGGCCCTACCTGCCTACTCTACTAACTTATATCATTAGTGGCCCTACCTGCCTACTCTACTAACTTATATCATTAGTGGCCCTACCTGCCTACCCTACCTAACTTATATCATTAGTGGCCCTACCTGCCTACTCTACCTAACTTATATCATTAGTGGCCCTACCTGTCTACTCTACTAACTTATATCATTAGTGGCCCTACCTGCCTACTCTACTAACTTATATCATTAGTGGCCCTACCTGTCTACTCTACTAACTTATATCATTAGTGGCCCTACCTGCCTACTCTACTAACTTATATCATTAGTGGCCCTACCTGCCTACTCTACCTAACTTCTATCATTAGTGGCCCTACCTGCCTACTCTACCTAACTTATATCATTAGTGACCCTACCTGGCACCCAATCACCTGATTGTACCTGTAGGCATTTAAAACAAACATATCTATGAAGTCAGACTTAACGGCAATTTATTCAAACTCAAAGTGCAAGGGCCCCTAACACTCCCATCGCAGGTTTTAAAATCGACTAAGAGGCGAACAAGCAGATTTTGGGGGGCTCAAAATAACATGCATATCCTGGTAAAAGGAAAAGCAGCCCCAGATCTTGACATTACTCCACCATGTTTGACTGTTGAGGTTAGGTTCCTTTGGTGCTAGGCATGTGACAAAAAGAGGATACATTCCAGTAACCTTCAGGTTTGTCCAGGCCGTCTCTGGCCAAGTTAAGATGGACAGTACGGTTCTTTTTTAGGTCAGCAGGTCAGAGCAGGATTTTGCTCAAACATGGAACGTTGATTAGCTAGCTGAACACTACACCTCTTGACAACATTCAGGGTATATTTCTGCTATACCCCATTCTTCACATGTATTTGGAATTTGTGTTCATTCCCAATTGTAATATTTTCCCCACGAAAATAAGAAAGTCTTTGAAAAACCAGATCTTCTTATTATGCAAACAAACCCTAATACAGAAGCAGACATACATTAAAAATCCCATGATCGTAATTTGTGTATTGTAGTGATTTGTAATTTGTTAATGGTGTTTTTAATAAATAGGAGGGAAACTACAGCGTACAACATGTAGCTTCACCATTACTTGGGAATTAACGTTTGAGGTTTTAAGAGTTTGAACCCAAATGTAGTTAACACCTGACATATGTCAAACATTGTATCTGCACTGTACTGTGGTGGTATTTTAACTTGTCAAAAAAACAAACATGTGTCAATTGGAAATTATTGCTGTACACATATTCAGACACACTGAAGTCACTGTTCAGATGATTTGACATAGCCAACCATTTTGTGGAATGTCTGGTTCTGTCATTTGGTAAATTTGCTCAGTGAGCAAAGACTCATCTCCAATTTGCTGCAGCGTGAATCTCTGAAGGGAACCGGCGGCACTGATGAATAAAACAATATGAAGCTTTTCAAGTAAAGTAGCAGCACAGACAGTAAATAATTTCTCATTATACAGGCAAGCCACCTTTAGAATGAGGATTTGGACGGACCTGTTCTAAAGTTAAATCATCCTAAGTATTCTGGGATCGCCGGGAACGTCTGAACAGGAACCTAGTATGTTCATCATCTGCTCTTTTTATATGGGCCTGACAGACATTGATTAATTATGGGCAGAAGGCTTTTCTCATACACTAACCACCAACATCTAGGAAGAAAACGAAGGCAAAGGATGCCGCAGCTAGACATTACAGTAATGTGCATTTGGCTGATATGAAACTGCTTAAAACTGGAGAAGGCCGCTGCCAGAATCAATAAAAAAGAAAATGACATTGGAGGGAAAAATAATAATCCACTTCATTTAATAGTTTTTACTGATGGTAGGCATGAAATGTAATTCGCAAAACGGAGGACTCGTGAATATTGGTTGTTATTTTAGTATCAATGCAAGATGAAACCTGTTCTTTAAAGATTTGGTACCATGTAGCCTGAGGGAGTGGATATCAGATAGATAACATGTATAGTGATTCTACACCTCTGCCCAGTCTTCACATCTTGCTGCTCTATGAAAATGTTATTATTAATTTCATTGTGTTGCCATTTACACAACCTACACCACATTTAAAAAACTGGTGTATACCAGCATACCATCCTTACATAACACTGATATGTTTGTACTGTTGACTGTAACACAGGGGACAGGAGACCTCTATGCACCTCTATGGTAGCCTAGAGATCCTTTTAGGGATATGGAGGTTTCTAAGTGTTCTATGGCTCCCAGTTAGAGACAGCTGCACTGTTGTCTAATCGGGAGCCCTATTTAAGTTCACTGTACATAAGTAGGGGTGTGGTTCTTTGTTCCTGTTTGGTTGTTAAGTTATGTAGTTCACGCTGCAATTTGTTGTGTCTGTGTGGCGGTTTGTTGTCTCTTTGTTGCGGTTTGTTGTGTTTGCATGGCGGTTTGTTGTGTCTGCGTGGCGGTTTGTTGTGTCTGAATGGCGGGTTGTTGTGTCTGTATGGCGGTTTGTGGTGTTTGCATGGCGGTTTGTTGGTTTTGTGAGTTTGGAGTGGAAATTATAACAGCTTTGTTGCACCGATTCTATGCACCTGCGTCCTCCTTCCTCCAGCTCTGTGACGTTGACAAAAAAAACAGAACACATGCACAGGGAGAACAGAAGACAGAATAAACGAAACAGAACAGACAGCAACAAAATAAAACACAACCATGTTACATTTGGGTACAAACCAAAACAAACACAGACAGAAGCAGGAAGTTAAATGGTTTCTGTATGAGAGAAAACAGGTGCGGGCAATAATGAACAAAAACAGGTGTCCGTGATGAAGCAAGCGAGGGAGGGAGGGCGTTGATTTAGCCTTTTGATTCAGTCTTTTGTATCGAAATAATCATGATATTTACAGTTGTTCTCAATTGTCAATCATGTCAAACAAAATAAGAACATTTGGTCACAGCTGATAGCAACTATTTTTCTTGAATCAGGTCTCCTGCCGTGCTATGCCAAAACAACTTTGCACAATTCGTCATCTGCAATCAGTCTTTATTCAAAGACAAAAGAGGTTATTTTAGAGTTGTTATTTGAAAGAATGGACCAAGCAAGCGGAAGGGATGAGTGTTGTAGATAGGTGGTAGTACTAAGAATACAAATAACTTGTTTTAGTTTGTAGTATTTCTTGATTGATGAGATGTTTTTAATGAAACAGAAGTCCAGTTCTTCATTCTAACCTTGTCTTTTACTCTCTATACATACAGCAATTGGACAAAATAGGAGATAAATACTGTGAAGCCTTTATTTTTTCAATATTTATGCACTTGTGTGACAGGCTACATTGGTCATCTAAACAGCCCATGCTGTGATACTGTTATATATTTATTGCCATTTTATGGTACTCGCCTTATTTACAGTATCCACATGGCCTGGACATATAAATTGTTGTTAACCTTGCTAAGATATATCGATCATTGCAGTTAGTATATATTGGGTCATCTCATGTTTTGAGGGTCTTTGTGCGTTTTGCAAATAAAATGTGTCATTTTGTCAAGCAGTGTTTCAGTATTGTCCTGCATGTTTAAACGAAGCAATTGAGAAAAACCCTAACAAAGATTTTGACAAATACAATTTAATTTGGTTTGATTCATTGTGTTGTCAAATTCTTTGTGCCATGTACACTCTACTTTCATTAATTATATTGCTGCTCGCCCAAACCGACAAGTTATTGTCCTGCACATCATTACTGCTGTTTCTGTGCATTACAGAACCAAAACATCTCTTCAAATCCATGAAATCGTTCAATGTTCATTTGAAATTCCTGGTCTGCCTAAATCGCCGCGACAAGGGATGGGAATCGAGACCCGGTTCTATTAAGGAACCGTTCCAAATACACCCGCAACTACTAATGTTATCGACAGTCAGCTTGTTGCACACAGAAATATTATATAATGAAGGGACCAAACATTTTTCCGAACCTGCAGTGCATATACTTTACAATTGACATGTTTTAAAAGACACTACCATCTTAATGACACCAGCCAGTTAGATCTGAATATCAGAATTTTCGGTTTCACGTTGCATATGTTTTATTTAGCCTCTGATTCCATCACATACAGGCAAAACCATCCTGAGGCAAAAACATACGATGAAAACGTGCTCACGAACTGTTCTCGACTCCATTTGTCTTAGATGTCAGAGTTCTTTATATTTCCTTAATCGAATTGTCTTAGGTTCCAGCGAGCTCCTAGACATGGATCAAAGAAGGACTCCACTTAAATGAAAGTAAACATTTTCTCGGCTAGCAGAATGCTGCCCTTTAATTGCTTGTGTGCTCCCTGAGTGCCGGCCAGGTGGCTGCATATAATAAGTAGTTTGACAGCCAAGAAAATCCTCCCCCCAGTGGTGACTGGTGACGGCTCGATTCTTAATTGTCATGCAGCTGTCATTTTTCAATCCGTTTTGCTTCTCAAACCACAGCGTGGAGGAGGCAGAGAGCTGAATTTGAGATATTGCTGAGTACATTGCCTTTGGGCATATTCATCATGCCACTGCCAGAGCACCAGAATGCATTCGACCCTACTGACTAGCGGAATATTTATAGTATGTATGTGTGTGTCTGTGTGTGTGTATGTGTGTGTGTGTGTATATAGTACACACGGATGAACCAAAACATTATGCCTAATAGGATGTTGGTCTTCCAGGAATTTGGAAGCGATGGAAACACTTTAAACTCTTCATCATGTTCCTGAAACCATTATCCAACAATGTGTGTAGTCTTGCATGGAGCATTTTCCTGCTGAAAGAACCCACTGCCATCAGAAAATACCATCGCCATGAAGGGGTTTACCTGTTCTCAAACAATGTCAAGGTAGGAGGCACATGTCAAATTGAGGCTCACATGAATTCCCAGACCGGGTGTATCCTAGCAGAACATTGCAACACACTCCCTCGACCGGATTGTTGTCTTCCCACAGAACATCCTGGTTCTATTACTTCCCCGGGAATAAATACATACATGTAATGGGTCATTTATTGGGTACACATTTACAGTGCATTTGGAAAGTCTACATCTACATTTTGTTCTGTTGCAGCCTTATTGTTCTTATACAGCCTTATAATGTATTGAATTTATTGTTTTTCCTCAAAGTTCTACACACAATACCCCATAATGACACTGTGAAAAGTTTGTTGAATATTTTTAATAGATTTGCAAAGATTTTGAAAAACATTTTTCACGTAATCATTGGGGTTTCACGTTATCGTTATCATTGGGGTTTCCGTTATCATTGGGGTTTCACGTTACCGTTATCATTGGGGTTTCGCGCTATCATTGGGGTTTCGCGTTATCATTGGGGTATTGTGTAGAATTTTGTGTTAAATAATGAATTGAATCCATTTTGCAACAAAGCTGGAACATAAGACAATTTAGAGAAAGTGAAGCGCTGTGAATACCTTCTAGATGCACTGTACATAAGGTCGTAATTATTTTCTGTTTACATGATGTTAAAATAAAACAAGACTCATCGGACCAGGCTACCTTCTTCCACAGCTCCTAGGTCCAGTTCCGACGCCCGTGCCCATTGTAGACACATTCGACGTGAACAGAGGTCATCATGGGCAATCTGACCGATCTGCGGCTACACGGCCTCATACACACCAGGTTGAGATGCACCCGTCTGTTGTGACACACTCCTCCTAAAACTACCATTTAAAACTGTTAATTGTCACTTGTGCCATAGGTGACCTTCTGGCGGTTCGGATCAGACGGGATAGCCCTCACTGCCCGACGCCTCATTGAGCCTAGGACATCCAACACTCTGTCACTGGTTTGTGGATTGTCTCTCAGCCCTGCTGATTGGGAGCACCCCACAAGCCTTGCCGTTTCAGGGACGCTTTCACCCCAGTCGTTTAGCCACAATAAGGTCACTCAGCTCTTTACTCATGTCCATTTCTCCTGCATCTAACACGTTCTAAAAACTGATTGTTCGCTTACCATCTAATCTACACGTACCCTGCCATGATCCCTTGGTTTTACTTGTGAGTGGTCATCATGTTTTTGCTCATGAGTGTATGTGTTGTCATCCAAAAATATGTATTTTTTATTAGATTTATGTTTTAGATTTGAGAATATATATTTCAGAATGGGCCAAAAAGCTATTTTGTTTGACATCTCGATGCATAATGAAATATACAATGAAATATGAAATATTAGGAATACTCTGATTTCTACAAATTATCAGCCATTTTTGCATGTTTTTTTTTTTAAATATTACGGTTTGAAAATATTTCACTTCTTAAAGAAAGTACTATACTTCACACAAACCTAACATAATAATGAACATACAACTGTTATTTAAAATAATGTGTTATTGTCAAATGACAACAAAGACATTCAGAAACACAACCAGACAATTAGCATTTCAATAGCATATACAGTAAAATCTATTTTATACATTTTATAATAGAGAAATAGATGTAGGTGTTTTGTTATTCTCAGAGGACATTCTGTTACTGCTCACTTCAGTCAGACTTATTTGAACTGATGCCAGATAACTTTTTGTTAGTTGCTGTTCACTCGCGATTTTCTTGAAGTGAAACGCTGATCATATCAGTTTGATCAAAGGCCTACATTAAATATGCCATTATAGGTTCAGAAATTGGTTGGTCAAATGAAAGAGGTGAGAAGTATTTTTTGTGGCGTCACAGACGATGGCTGTTATGTGATACGCTAGCCTAGTTGGGAGATGTCGCATGTGTCAGTCAATGTGTTGTTTGAAGTGTGAGACGAGTGAAAGCAAGGTTTTTCCATGTATGTCCTCACATCTCTTCCTGAGACATGGTGTGTTACTGCGGATATATAGCTAACGCTGTCTGCTAAAATGTCTAAACGCGCTCTTACGGCCTCAGCACTCTGGGCAGTTTAATGGCAAATTAGAGATTCCACAAACCGCATGTTGCATGGAGACTTTCAAGCATCATTCAAGCTCTCACAACAATGTGAGTGGACTTTGTAAGAGATCTCCATATATCCATCTAAAGCACATTGTGGCATTAAAATGTGAATGTAACAAGGTAAATGTGGCAATATTCTGATCGGCATAATGTTGAATAATGCACCAAGAAAAAAATCTGTATACTCACTATACATTACCAAGTATACAGTATGTGAATTTGAGTTAATTTGAGATAACAGGTTAAAGCTGTAACTTACATCATCTGTGTTAGTTATTTAATAGGACATATGGATAAACAATCTATAAAATTATTGTCAGTTCAATGAAAATATACTGCAGTTACACTGCAAATACAGTATAAATGTTTTGTTTTATGCATAATGGAATTATAATTATTTCCCAGTCAGTCTATATTTATGGCTCAGACTCATTGGGCTTTATTTCCATCAAGAAAAATATTCAAATGGAATAAAACAAGGGTCTTAGGATATTAACACGTTGTCCTCTAGTCTAAAGCATATCCATAGAAACGTATTGGAAAAATAGTCAACTAAAACATTTAATCAGACAATAAACAGAAGGATAAGGGTTGAAGACATTACGAACTGATCACTATAATGAAGAAATGATGTCTGTTTACTATTTCATATTCTATTCCATATACTGTTCCATATACTATTCCATATACTGTTCCTGTTCCGTATACTGTTCCATGTATTATTCCATATACTGTTCCATATACTATTCCATATACTATTTCATAATATACTATTACATATATTATTCCATATACTATTCCATATATTATTCCATTTACTAGTTCATATACTATTCCATTATTCCATATACTGTTTCATATACTATTCCATATTATATTTCATATACTATTCCATATATTATTCCATTTACTATTTCATATACTAATCCATATGTTATTCCATATACTGTTTCATATACAATTCCATATACTATTCCATATATTATTCCATATATTATTCCATATATTATTCCATATACTATTCCATATACTATTCCATATATTATTCCATATACTATTCCATATACTATTCCATATACTATTCCATATATTATTCCATATATTATTCCATATACTATTTCATATATTATTCCATATATTATTCCATATACTATTCCATATATTATTCCATATATTATTCCATATACTATTTCATATACTATTCCATACTAAAGATGGATGCATAGAAGTGTATCTAAAGTGCATGTACATGGTGCTACTTCACCCTGGCTTGAGTGTTGGTGATTGCTCTTATTGATTTGCCATTTTACCTATTCTCTCTGGGTACTCTGTCATCTTTATGCAGCCCTTCGCAATACACTGGCCCACACACACATACACACACACTCACTCACACACACCTTCAACCTGGCCAGCTCTTACTGCAGCGAGCATCACTGCGGAAAACTAGAAAACAGTGGCACACATCTCATGGTTATTAAGATCCCTGCTGCTAAACACGGACTTCCGTTATGGATTTTATGTTTCAGACAAGGACATGCTTTAAGACCGCAGAAAAATGAGTAAATCATTTTACCTAATGAGCATATCCAACCAGATCATTTAACCATATCTTTTGGTTGACAGGAGGAAGAGCAAGGGGTTAAATGTAATCTCTCTCAACCCACAACTAACCATCTTAGCAGGCTGCTTAGCTTGAACACTCATCATTAGCTGAGATGACAGCGGCACAGACACTGACCAGTATGGACATTACAAGTGCGGGTGCTTAAGCAATGCGTGTGAGAGGGAACCTGGATGCAAATGAGCAGTGACATTTAGGCTTTACAGGGTCTCCCAGATACAGGGGGGGCATTCAGGCATGTCAGAAGTTTGACTTTCCTCTTATGTGTTCAGTGAGTTTGCTTTCCCCCTTTTTGTGTTTTATTGATCTTATTGATTTGTGTTGGCGGCACATTACTTTTAGCTTGTGCGCTCACTTTAGTCACTTGCTGTGTATGTTTAAAATGCTCTCTGTTTATTCTGGTTTGAGTCACTTTGTGTGTTGGGTCACTTGCTGTGTGTGTTTAAATTGCTCTCTGTTTATTCTGGTTTGAGTCATTTTGTGTGTTGGGTCACTTGCTGTGTGTTTGCCTTGCTCTCCATGTGGTGGCTCACTGCGTGTGTTCCTGGGCATGTTTGTTTATTTCTGTTAGTGTGTGTGTGTGAGAGTGCGCTTGTGTTGTGTCTGTGTGGAGGGTGTGATTGCACATTTGTGTGTGTACGTGTGTGTGCATGTGTCCAAGCAGCAGGCAGAGAAGGAATAGCGATGGCCAGAGGTGGAATATTGGGTGCAGTGATGCTAGCGCCGTGTGCTTCAAAAAGGACTCTACTGGCAATGAGAATGAAAGTAGTGTATTTTTAGAGAACAAAGACACCAAACAACGGGCTTGAAATGTTAATTTCACATCTTTGTTAGTCTTCCTTTCCCACATTGAAGACATGATTTCGGTTGTTGGTGGGTGGTACACGACTGTAGCGTTAGCCATTGTATTATCTCAAAGACAGCATGTAGCTGGTTATCAAAAGAAACGTCTCATCGTCCTGTACCCCGTAAATCAATGTTTCCTGCCTGTATTTATAATCATACATGAACCAGTCAGATTCTACAGCAACCCGTAGTTGATTCAATTACTTTGGGATGTGCTTTATCCAGTTTGATTTTGAGCGCTAATAAGTGCTGTGCAACTACTGCATATTTTTCACACGCGCAAAAGTTGAATATTAATAATGTGGCTTTTCTTCACTGACCCTTTGCAAATTGCCTCTTGAGTTTTCCTTAAAAAATAATGAAGTTCATCTAAGGTCATTGATGGGGTCGTATTTACACTGGCCTCTATTTTCACCTTACATTTTCAATTGTCCTTTGTCTTAATTGGTCAACATACTCTTTATAGTGGAAATCAAGCTGACGTTGTCGTTGCACCCAGCATGTCATCCACAGAGTGATGAAGTAAACAGTATTTTAATCAGAGTAGTCAAATGACTGCCGGAAGAGAAATGGCCTGTTTGTATCCTGTATTGTGAAGTCTTGTTCTGTTTCATATCAGACACTAAGGCAGGGTGAGACAGAAAACCGGCATCATCCACTACATCCAGTGTATGTGTGGTAAATAGCATATCCTTTCTTCTTAAAATGAAAACTAAAATGGAATTTGAAATATATTCTGGGTTTGTTGTTCAGAATTCCTGTTAACATTATTTTTTTCTCATAGGTCCTACTGCTCTTTTTCACAATACAAAATGATCTAGTCAAAATATACCTTAAATTAATTACACATGTTAACGTTGCGCCCACAGAATGTAGTGCCTTGGATCTGTGTGTGTATGAGTTAAGGGAACACACCAGGCAAAATATTAAAGAAGTGCAGAGGCCAGTGTAGATTATTGCTTCCAGGTCGCTTGAATAACATTCCCCAATAATAACTCCAAGTTCTGCAGGGGTTTGAGTACACAGGGATTAGTGACTGCAACAATAGAGAGCTCTGCTTTATACCCACTCTATCTTCAGCCTGTATTGTTGATATGGATTCTGGATATCCTCAGTATGAAACATGCACCAACCCGTGACCTTCCAGATAGCAGACACACAGCACCGTCTCTATTTGCCGTATTCATCTGCAGCGATTTGTCCGGCGCTAATTTCCATAATAAATTGTGTTTTGCCAAACAGCGTTAATATATTAACTGTGAGCCGTTGGCACGGAGATCAAGTGTGAAACTCTCCTTGCTCTTTCTTTCCTGTCTACAGTAACGCTGCTATTGGACACATTCCTATATTTAATCAGTGGGTCATCATCAGGTCAGATGAATCCTCTACAGGGAGAAGTTTCACATCACGCCGTTCTAATGTAACCTAAATTCTGTGTTTGTCTATGTCGGGTGTTACTCTGAAGGCGGACGTTCTCTATTCGTAGGTGTGTATTGTTATGTATGAAGAGACGCCCAAGAAAACCCGAGTACGACTGATACGTTTATATATATTTAGATCATAAATATTGAATGATGATGGCTCACTTCTGAGCACAAGACTTAGACTGCACACAGCTCAAAAGTCCGGCACAGAGGATTCTGATACTTAACTTGGCGTGTCTCTCATAATGCTTCCTTGCAGAAAAAAATGTGTCCTTTACAAGGACATCGTCACCATTTTTAGAATTGCACAGACAGCAAAACAGAAGTAGCTCCTGTGAATTGTGCTGGACCTTTTTCTTTGTATGCATCAAAGACAGATGGAGTTCACTTGTCAACGCAAATACAATCATGCTAGCCTTGCAGAATAAGAGCTTATAGCTGATGCTAACGTAAAGCAAAGGCAATAAAATGACATCCTGTTACACTAAATAAGAATTGGTGAATGGCAGATTGAAGTTGAAAGGTGTGAATGCGGGCACTTACATTTCGTGACAAAAGATAAATGACCGAACATTTGCAGAAAAGGTCACTGTCAGGAATGCTTTCACTGCGGTCGCTCAAGTGTTCTGCCTTCTATGGTCCTTAAGAGTGGTGTGTTTTTTACAGTTAGAAACTATCAGACCCAACACCAGGTTAGATCGATCTTCACGTATTCTCAGACTTTCAGACAGAACCGCTTCAATGTAATTTCATGTCACCTTCAAACTTTATCAAGTACATATTGATGTAATAGGATTAAAATCTGAACGTAACCTTTAGCGTGACACTTTACTCTTGGTAGACTGATATTTTCCTACTTATTATTAAAGAGCTACCAAAAGGCACATTAAATACTCCCACATTCACGTAAGACTACAATCCTGCAGTCTAGTGATGCATGTACATTGACTTCTGAAAATATTCAAACCCCTGACCAATTCGCTTGTATTCCAGAACTACAAATGCTATATCTAAATTCTGTTGTGATCGATATTTAATTCTTAAAAACCGACACTCGCAATCGATTACTGTACGGTGACATTGGTTTTGTCGAGGCGAATGGAAACTCAAACGATGCCTGCGTGAGAACTATTGCACAATAACCTCATGACAGGCTTCCATCTGTGAACCATTAAAGTTGCATTTTCTAGATGAAAAACCCACCGTTGACGGATCGTCTGTCTGACTTTGAATTTTGAATGAAAACGAACACCAAAGAGCTGTCTGTATACACGACAGATGAACTAACACAAAGACGCGCAGAAGTTTGTGCGACGTCAAATGTGCCGAAACTTTTCACTAGTACTTTAGATTATGAAAAGCGTGTAACGAACTAATATCCCGGTGTTCGGATATCCCTGTGAGCACGATTGGATAAGGAATCTGAGAGTGTATGCTGCAGCATGCCACCCTGCCGCTGCCACAATAAGACTGTCCCTCAAAAGTAATGGTGCGCTGATCAATCATAATAGCTTGAATAAATCAGCCCGCTTTGGAGGGTGGCAAGACAAAATACATTAAACTGCCATCTGAAGACGCAATGAGGAAAAAAGTATTTCGCTCAGGCGAGACCGAATTAGAGCTTTTCGGCCAAAACACGAAGCGTCATGCCGCCACCCCTCAACACACACACACACAGACAGACAGCCCCCACAGTGAAGCATGATGGTGGGATCATTATGTGTAGATGAATGCTTCTCATCAGCGGGGATCGTAAATATTGTTAAAACTTAAGAGTGGATCGAGCGAAAAAAACTGGTAAATACAAGGGAACCCGCTTCAGTCACCACCGAAAAGTGGAAATGTATCAGTGGAATGCAGTGCCCAAGCACAAGGCACAAGCACCCCAGGAGTGAATGAAGAACACAATGTGCAATGCTATTGTAATGTACCCCCTCAGGGCTGGGGAACCATAACATTCCATTATACCCGTACACATCAGCTTGTTGTTGGGGATGTGAAATTGAGGACCAGCAGGGACAACAGACACCCGGTGTACCGAGTTAAACAGAGGTTTATTTTATAACACGCATGGCAATATGGGAAAAGAGGCTGAGCGGGACCAAAGCAAAGAAAGTAAAGTGAAAAGTCCCTGTAACTGAGCTAACCAACGGCTACTACCCAAAACGGAGAGATAGGTCTGCCCAGAACCTTACCTACTGTAAACTGACGGGTGAATTACAGGTAACTGACAGGTAACTGACAGGTAACTTACTACATCTAGATTGTAAGCTCATTGGTCGCTTGCCTGTATGCAGTCCCCTTCCCCCAGGAGAAACAAAGAAAAGTGACCGTAAAAATAATAATAATACCTCTCGAAAGGTAAACACAGAGTGGTGACTAAACAACAAGTACATATAATACCAGTAAACATGGGGTGGCAGTAACACAGAGACCACACATATAGCATACCCACTCGAAACACAGAACTTACTCTCCCTGCTGAGTGAGTTAAAATGTCAAACGTCTCTGTCGTCTAAATGTTTGCGGATCAGAAGGTTTCCAGAAAATAGCACTTTTGAAAATGTCTGCATAAACGTCAAAGCCACAATCTCTAGAAGGGTAAGAAGAGGAGGAAGAGGAGTAGGAAAAAGGTTGGCTGTTAAACAGGGAAATGTGTTGTGATTGGCTATCGATAACAGGAACAGATGTGTATAATTACAGGTAGTGGGGCCTCTGAGCTGACCACTTCTGCCCAGGAACAAACTGACTAATGAAGACGGATAGGGGAAGGATCCAATCGCAGGGATCAAAAATAAAAAGCATATTGAAGGAAGAAAAGAAATAGAAAAAAAACCAAATACAAACACAGGAGTCTGGATGAGTAATAAGCACATTATACAATTTTACTGCCTTTACGATCCTTTCTTTACGATCGTTACGATCCTTTCACATGACACATTTCCATTTCAAATCTAAATGGTTGAATTGTATTGTATCTAAAAGTATGGTATGTGTGTTACTCTTCACCTCTCTTACAACCAACATATACAACTATTTTAAAAGTAGTTCTCCAGAGCAGTGCAAAAAAAAAACTTTAGTAAAAAAATGACACAGTTATTGTAAATAAATGTATCTATACCTCTGTTATTTACACTTCTCCAAGCAGGAAATAAGATGATTTTTAAATGTCTTAGACGTTATAGAATTATACAATTCAATATAAATCTTAGCAGGAGCCTCTGGAGCACTAGTTGAAAACACACTGGGTTAGGATTCATTATTGTATATTTTGCTGTGAGCATTAAGTACTTGCTTTGTATCCACCCCCTTTTGTCTCCAAACATGCCATGTTTGATGTGACAAAAAGTTCAATATGTGTCTCATTTGACCAAAACGCACAATTCTAATTATTGTTCCAATAATTCTTGGCTACGTTAAGACACTAACATGTCTGGGTTGGGCTCAGTAAAGGGCTGGTTGAGATGGAATGGAATTCTAAGCGGGATGTGTAGTTCAGAAATCCTCAGTCCCCATTCAAATGAAAGCACTTTAAATGTTGATGAAAAAATAAACTGATTTTATTTTATTTTACAGGTAAAAGGCATCCATACAGTTCCTTGAGACTGAGACCAACTAAAAAAGCATAGAATTTCATGACAGAAGCCACCTTGTATTATTTTGTATTATTAAACACCTGGTGTTGTAACATATTCCTTCCGTAAACGCCATTCTCATTTGCTCTAACTTGTCCCACAGCAGATCTTTTGTTGGTTCATCCTATGTTGTCCTATGTTGCCCTCGTGCATTGATAAGATTGGAAGCCCAGCACCTTGTTGCAGGCTTGTGGTTTGTCCCTCCTCGGACCAGTGTTGAATGTCATCAGCCCATAACAATTAGGCTCTTGTCAAAGTTGCTCAGGTCTTTACCCCTGACAATTTCTCCGGCCTTCAACATGTTCATTAGGAAACTTCCCGCTTTCTACCATCTAATCAACCCTTGTGCCCTTGTTACGAGATCAACGTTATTTACTTGACCAATAATAAGAATGATATGCATGTCTAACACCTGAGTGCATATAGATGCCTCTATGACATACTCATACATCAGAACATTGGTTACCTAAAGCTGGATACAAAACACATTTGGTGCTTATTGTTATGTGCACAGGGTGATTTACAAGATTTTATAGTGTAACGTTTCTCTCCTGCTTTTCCTTCACAATCAGTCGGGGCATTTGGAGTGTGAAAACATGCAGATGTAAACCGTCTCCCTGTCAGCCATCAATAAACACCATAGGCCTTTTTGCATTAGATGTCCGAAATAATACGTGTTTACATTAATCAGAACGAATCTGACGAACAACCGAGTTGAATGTTGAATTCTGTCTATGCCATCTTTTCAATTTAACATCAATTGATTGAACCATTGATTAACAATTCTTTCTTACAATGACGACCTTGACTAACGAATTACAATTGCAAGACAAGAAACACCATCAAAGTCAATTACGCAATATTATTTTCACAATTGAGTAAGCAGGATGGTGTTTTGTTCCCCCGAATAAGATGGTCATACTGTCCAGGAAAGAAAACCAAGCAATTTTGGTACGTACTGGAACAGCGGGAGGCGAGTACAGTTTGTTCAAACAGCAGTTTCAGATGGCAATTGGTTCCTTTTAGAAACGACGTTACATCATTAGCATATAGAATGCAACTCCACAGAATCCCTTATGTATTTTATCAAAACTTATAAAGCAGAAAGTGACTACTGTTAAGCATGTTTTACAGCGGTTTTGCAGGTCCTAATTTATTTGATCCTTCCCCTATCCTGTTTTAGGGTCGTTCCATTTATTGGAGCAATATTGGAATTATCTGAGCTGTAGTCAGCAGTTTTAACTTTTTATGAATGTCCAGGTAGAAATACGTATTGAACAAGCACACTTTTCAATAATAATTTATTTCGCTACATGAGAACATTGTGCTACTGAACTGCATTCCATCCTTGCTCCCAAAAAAGGTATTATTTGATCCAAATCGTTTTGTGCTTGGTTAGGTTACATGTACTTTACAGTATGACCCCCAACTGTTTGGCTCAATCATCCAAATTGCTTGTTAATTTTATTTTTTATTTATAGCTGCACCATGTCGACATTTCTTTCTTTTGCTATTTTCTATATCTAGTTGATCTGGGAATATGTGTCTCTTTTTCGAACTGATAGGTTTTTAAACCCATGAACTAGCCTACTTCAGCTAACAAGGAATGCTACGTGTGTTTTGTAGCAGAGGATCACTTATTGATCCATACAGGGCACTTACTAGAAAAGGCTCACCATCGCAATCAAGTTCAAGCATGGAGTAGGAAAAGAACTGAAAGAATCGAAAAAGAACCCAATCCAAAACAAGTCTTTTTGGGAAAAAAAACACAAAAGCATGTTCCATTTCCACTGCACTGGAATTCTTAATAATACAAACACAAAAACAAATAAACCAGGACTTTGTAATACTGAAAATAACGTTGTCTATCCTGCGAGCCGTTTTTTGTCTGGCAGTCTCTCACCTTCCACTGGTATCTTTTCTCTAGCCGTTTGGGGGAGGAGTCTCTGGCTTACTTGTGTGACCTAATGCTGACCCCATCGCTCATGCAATGGGAGGGAATATTGTGGGCTATTCTCAGCTCGTTATGACAGTGCATTCAGGTTGGTTGGTGTCCCTTTGGCGCTCTGGCGCTTGGCCAAATTGGGAAAACCCATTTCCTGCCCAGGTGGTACAGTCCAGGGCTATTATCAGTGCGTTACAAAGTGTCTCTGGACCACCTCGCCTCATTCCGTAGTTTCATGCTGCAATACTTCCTGTGATGGGGGACTGGGGAATGTCTGAATTATATGATGTGGTACCCCATCCAAGAAATGCTTTTTTCTATGCTGTACAATCTAAACAGGTTCGTTGGACTGCTCAGCATTGAGGCTCCTCTTTGTCCCTGTCCAAAGTCCTTGTGGTCATATTTCAGATGTAGTTTCTGCTTGATGATTTCTGTTGTCACTGTGCAACGCCCACCTGGTTGTCCCTGTCCTTTTCCACCATGTTGTGCAGCTAATCTATTCTTCGCAATGATTCTGGACACAGCCCGTCAGTGTTTATGGCACATTAGTCATCTGCACGTGCAAAAATATTGATGTGGCCCAGAACGCTAATGAACTCTTATCTTGGCCCGGCACAGTCAGAAGACGAATGAGCAGTATTTGTGTAAAACATCATGCCAAAGTACGCTGCACCTACAGAGAATCGTTTATATTACTTCACAATTATAATGACACAGATCGACCTGAATGAAAGCACGGTGGCATCGGTTTCTACACTGCTGATTTATTGTAATACTATATTCAGAACTCTGGCTCTGTCTTTAAATGGGGGTTCAAGCTAATATTTTGTTAACCTTACTGTTATTTTATTAGGCTGTGTAATAATGATGATACATTTTGAAATACAATCCTCTTGAAGTCTTCTTACAGCCGAATATAATTAGCTGCTCTACCTCAAACAAGTGAAGCTCCACAACTTCTCGAAGGCTGACGATGTAGCCATGAGCAAAAAACGTTGTGCTACATTTTTTATTATGTCAGCCAGGTGTTTTCTCGCTCCATAGCCGTAGTAGGGAGAACGTTGAAAAGCCCTTTAGTCAGAGAAACTTGGCAGCAAAATATACTGTGTCCTACCATAGTGAAGCAATCTACTGTGTTGTTTCTACGAAATGTGCAAGCTTCGGTTTATTTCACAGATAAAAGTACAATGAAGTCTCTTACTGTTGATTTACTCACATGCCTGAATAAATTGGTGCTTCTGACAGAGCACGCCAGCAGAATACGATAATCTACGGAGTTTATTTAGTTTTTAATTGCTAAATAATTTAAATAAATCAATATTTTGATGTTCTGAACACTGACCTCGCCATGATCAAATGTTTAAACGGTGCTGTATTTAAAGACTGATTACTGTAGTGGTATACCTAAAATACACATATAGCAAACCGTAGGAGAGACTGCTGTAGAAGAATAAGGCAATCTCAGCCAGAACCCTCAACAACGGTGAGACAGGAACAGAATTAAGACAGGAAACACTATTAAATTACACCCAGGGCCCGCCACTATCTAGTAAGCATATTTCTAAACAGCTCCCAGAACACCTTTAATGCCATCTTCCTACGAAACGGCCGTGTTTAAAGCCATCTTTAAATTGCATCGACAATAAACCTTCAGGTGGCACATTTATCTTTAGGGACAAAGACCCGAGCAGCCTTTGACATCCATCAGATAAAGCCTCCGTATACCTCATAACCCAGAGGACTTGCAACAGAAAATTGATTTGTCTGAGAATTCTCTCAGAAAGGTTAATCACAAGAGCGAGAGGAAAAGAAGCTGAGGAAACACAGTGAACGGGGGGGAATGTTGACAGGGAACGAGGGTTGGATTCGAAAATAACCACAGTTCCACATAGCAACGTGTTGTTCCGGAGAATTAGTGACGTTTTATGTTGTTTTGGTGAAAGTCGGAATCCTGATCGCATGTATAAAAGAGCTTTTCATTTGGTTTACTGTCATGCATATTGCTACTTCTACTTTTTGAGCCAGAAAAGCCAGTGTCTGTAGATGAATTGCAAAAACAGTCTTTGAAGATCGTCATTCCCTGCTAAAGGAATCGTAGTTAATGAGAAGAGAGACACGTTCTGGTCCACACTAACCTTTCGAAAGGTGTCAAAAATAAGAACAGCTTTTTGCTTTTGAATGGTAAATGTATTACAAACTTTTTGCGTTCAAAATCGAATAGCTTTAGTTGCTCTTTTAGTCACAAGGGTAAAATAAAACAAGTTCTGTGTTTTTTTAGACACCGTTAGCTTTCTTTAATTTCATACTGATATATATTCAGTTACAGTCACACAATATCATAATTGATTCGATTGTTGATTTGGTTTTCTGTAATTGTCAAAAATGATTTACACAATCTGCCCTTAACTTTGAATAGGTCACTGGACAATGCATTAGTGTCTACACAATAACTTTCAGGCATGTACTGTACATATGGGAAATCTTACATGTTCATGTTGTCATCATATTGAAGGGCTTCAAAGCGCGCCTGTGTCTGTATGTGTTTGTGTGTTTCTCCATGTCAGTGTGTCTGGACTGCATCTCTCCAGAGTAATCAGGATTCCCTGACCATGTGGAACGAGAGCTGATCCAGGTGGATAACTGACTGATTGATACCACAGTTATTGAGATGGAGGCCCCCACAGTACATTTCCTGGGCAGTAAATCCCATGGCTAGGCCTCTAAGAGCAATGTGAGTCCGAGTAAATAGGCCTTCAGCCTACGGCATCCTGGCTATTCTAGATGTAGCGCTAAAGGCTGGGTAAGGTCATTATATGCAGGTTAGCTACTGACCAATATTAACATAGGGACATGCATGGAATATTTGTATGCTGTTGATGCAGAAGATCTTTCGAATCTCTGAAAACTTGTCAGCAGCTATTCAAATCTGAACGCATTCCACTTCAACTACAGCATTTGCATTGTCAACCTTGTCAGCACTTCAATTGGAACTCACCGTACTATAAAATAGCATGTTATATAAAGTCGAGGAGATTAAAAGCAAACGTCAACACATTATTGAAATGTTTGTGTGGGTTCAACATAAATGATTAATTCCTCCACTATTACATTGTTTTTGCTGGTTTCATTGTCATGGTCATATGGTGATCATATTGTAATATTATATCCAGTCATACTATCTGTTCTAAAGCTGTGGTATGTGGAACCACTTCCTTTCCTCTCTAATAAGGAAGTATATGCTGCGTCACCCCCCAACCTCGACAAAATCCTATCCTCAGAATTCAGTGCTAGAACAAGGAGACGTGTGAGAAGCCACGCAGAGAACCTGTGGCCCGAGTGGACTACTAGTGCAATCATGTAAAGAACTCTGTATAGCAGAGCCTGTATTGGAAGGTGTCAAGAAGTCATTATTGAAACGAGAACCATCTGAAAGCATTAGAGGGATCCAGCTGTGATGTGGATAACGTTTTTTTGGCAACAATCTGGAGCGTTATGTGTGGTGCAAACCTAAGTGTGGGGCAAACCTAAGTGTGGGGCAAACCTAAGTGTGGGGCAAACCTATGTGTGGTGCAAACCTATGTGTGGTGCAAAGAGTGAGGTATGAGGATGGCAGCATTATGCTCTGGGAATGCATGTCAGCTGCTGGGAGGTGACAACATTGGAGTAGTTTAATAACAAAACTTCAATGTCCAAGAAATCCCAAAATGAAACCGTTACCATAGAATACTTTATGTTGGGTGTCAGTGGTTTACAATAAAATATCAAACACAACATGTGAATGTACAATTTGTAATTTCGAGAAAAGTTGGTCAGGGGGTTGAATACATTTGTAACGCATTTTGTATTGTGTTGCAAATCTGGCTCAAGTTGAAACCAGATCATTTCTAATAAAATAAGTTCTTTAAAAAGTTTGTTGAATGTTTTTATAATAGTGTCTGGTATCATAGTAACTAGTGCAGGCCAGCAAAACAAGATCAATAAATCAATCAAAAATAATTCAGAAAGCCATTCAATCACAAAAAAAGTTTATTACTTGAAACAACTGGCTGTGTTGAGGGAAACACATGAAGAAAATCAATGTGGTCCTGTCGCCTTCACTGCAACTCTTTTCCGACATACAGGGATTGAGTTGACATACCATGGACAAGCTTGTCAAATACCCTCCACACAAACTACAGCAGTTGAATATCTCAAATCCTCCCTCCTCCTCTCTCTCTCTCTCTCTCTCTCTCTCTCTCTCTTTATCTCTCTCATGCGCCCCATGGCCACCCAGAACACCAGGGTACACACTCTGAGTCTGCTGACTGGTTCTTTATCCAGCTTTAGAAGTGCACACTGGGTTATATTAATGCATGGAATAAAATGTGATTAATGCGCATCCAGCAACAATTCTGAGGAAATTGATGTTCTTTTCTAACGCCATATCTAGAAGCCAATGTCTTAAACTGAAGGTTTTTAATTATTAGAGGCCATAACTGTGTGTGTGCTATATTGAATAAAACATGGACCCTAGAGGTGTTGTATAGAGGACAACATGAAACAGATACCCTAGAAAGTGTTGTTTTTCCTAATGACAAATGTACCGTTAAAATGACTGAAATATTATACCGAAAAGTAGCATAGTCGGAAAACCACAGTCAAATGTCAGCAAATATATTCAACTAATAATGATTGTTTTGTACGTTATAATTCACATATCTTCTATCTGGTCTATACTTTTACATTGGGCTACTGAAATGTTGCTTGTACTGTATTGCATGCATTGGTAACTATGTCATTGTAAGAAGCAGAGGTTTGTCCTCCTCTATGCCGGGTCTGACAGCTCCCCAATCATCAGGAAGAAATCAGTCCCGATCTAACTCACCTGAGTTTTGATCACACCTGCGAGCAATCAGGCAGGGTATATAGGGGTTTCCCTCCCATTAGCCTGTGCGAGGTATTGTTCGTTCATCCGACCCACTGAGCGTTTACTAGAGATAACTTAAGAAGATTTCCCGTGTACCAGACCCTGGCCTGTTGTGTTACTTACGTCTCTGCCTAACCCTGTTCTGTATATCCCAGTGATTCCCGTGGACCGTTCCCGTGCCAGCCTTACCGACGTCGCTCTCGCCTGATCCTCCTGTACCTTCTACCTCTGATATCCCGCTGCCGACCCACGCCTGCCTGACTATTCTACTGCCTTACGTTCTGTTTATTAATAAAACACATCGCGTTCCGCGATTGGATTCTCACACCTGACCCTCTGAGTATTCATTACAGTCATTGTGGTTTAAAATGAGTAAGTAGTGACGTCCTGGCCCGTTCCACAAGAACCCATGGTTAAAACTAATTACATAGAATCTAGTAGTGTTCACAGATATCTATTTTAGGTCTCTGTTAAATGTCTGGATTTCATTTTGGGCTTTGCCTAATGTTGTCACATTTTTTTCTTGTCACCATGCCCTTGCAGAATGGATTTTGCACGGCAGTTGAGTAACACGCTGTGATCGAACAAGTAGCCAGAATCCAGTAAGGCAATTATTAAGCTCCCGTTTGAAATGCACGACAGAGAAGGCAATCATACAGATTATAAGCAGAGTTTAATCTGATATGAACGACACTGTCCCAAATTTTTTTCCTATGCTTCATTGGAATTATAATTAAATGAAGCTTCGATTGATCAGTTTATCAGATTATTAATGTTGATAGACCTAAAAATATTGGTTCTTAACTTCTGTAGAAGGCTGTCTTAAACTTAGTATAAAGGTAAAGTCAAGACTATTTTTGTTAATGTTAAAAATTGTAGCAGAAAATGGTGGATTTTCAATGGAACGTCTTCATAGGCATCTCATTATTAGCAACCATTACCCCTGTGTTCCAATGGACGGTTTTGTTTTGTATCCAAGGTTTTTAATTTCATAAGGCTAATTGATTATTAGAAAATAATTTTGGAATTATGTTAGCACAGATAAAAATTGTTAAAGAAGCAAATTAACTGGCCTTCTAGTTTAGTATCTGGAGCATCAGCATTTGTGGTTTTGTCTACAGACTCAAAATGACCTTAATCAAAGAACTTCCTCTGAAACTTGTCAGTCTATACTGGTTCTTACAAAAACAAGGCTATTCCATGCAATTAATTGCCCCAAAAACTACATATCCGATGCACTGATATAATTACTCCTTTCACAGAACAGCACAAACTGGTTCTAATCAGAATAAAACGAGGCACAGGTGCATAAATGAGCAAGAGGACAAATACATTAGAGTGTTTAGTTTGATAAACAGACTCCTCACATGTCCTTAACTGACACCTTAAGTAGTTCTTGCAAAACACCAGACTCAACCTGAAGACATGTCTGTCACTTGAACTTTGTGGAGCATATATTCGAGGTGCAATAAATTGCCGATATCATAGGTTGTTAACTCTAATGATCCAATTCTCTTCAGAACTGGTAACCCTCGGTCTTCCGGTCCTTTGGCAGTCCTTATGAGAGCCAGTTTCATCATAGCGCTTGATAATCTATATGAATTCACTTCAAGATATGTTCATACTTCTTGACATTTACTGGACATTGTCATTCTGTGTGTCTCAAATCATTGTTTTAATATTTTCACAATGATTCTGCAATGTGTAAAATAGAGGAAATAACACAATTATAAAATTAAAGTCGATGTGTCCAAACGGTTTACTGGTACTGTACGTGCTACATGTTTACATTCCGCAAAAATAATTAATTAAAAAGGTGAATCAAACAGTATTGCACAGTTTCTAAACAATTAGTAAGCTTTGTAATATATTTTAATCTTTTGTTTGACAAGTTACCTAAAGTATTCCTTCAAGTCACCGGGCAGAGATGATTATATGGTTTCATTGTGCGCAGGGCGAAGGTGCAGCAGGCAATCAAACCGATATCTGGTCTGCTTCTATGCTGCCGTGACACAGAGCTAAACGGAGCTGCAGACACGGAGACATGCTTGTATTCTCCCTCTAATTAAGGCACTATCTGCAGTGAACCTCTGCATCCGCCTCATCCACATATCATCGGTATTCTCATCCCGCTAGTGTGCCACAGATCCACAGCCAATTAACGCTAACGACGCCAGTGAGAAAGGAGCCTCATAACTGGGTCCCAAGTTGTTGGGTACTAAATGAAAGGGGCCTGGAAGCTGGGGGAAAAGTTTCTGCCGGTTTACTGGAAAAGAGCTGAGGGAGAAAAAAGTGAGAGGAGAAAGTGTGTTTTGAAAGTGTCCTGTTCACTAATCACAAGCAAACCTCGGCGGGGGGAGCTGTGGATGGCCAATGGTGTGATGTAACACAATGAAACTACCTCTGATCCAGTTCTGTTGCAGATGGTCCACCTCCAGCTGAAATGGAAGAGAAAAAGTACACACTGTTTGAGGGTGGATCCTTAGAGGGCTGTATTCCATTCAGTCCTCAGGACGAGCCCCCAAAAACCCAATTAAAAAGCGCCACAACCGGGGCGGTGAATGTCTGGTCTGGATATTTCAGCACTTGAAGCAGCTGTAAAGTGCTGGCAGGAACTGTACCTCAATTGTATTGAAGATTCCTGCTCCAGTCATTTCTGACAAAATGCCCACCATCTATTCTTTACCCGGCTATAGACCATCCAGGTATTGATGCACACAGTCCGGTTGAAAGTGTCATTTTGGTGAATGGGTAGCATGTCCTTTAATAAAAGTGTTTTTGTGATGGAGAAAAGATGCTCACAATCTTGCATGCATTCTGCCACAGGCTGCGGACGTGAAATCGTTTTTTTTATTAGCGCACAATGCTTAATTACATGACTTAATTCATAGTCACAAAATAAATATATAAAGTCTACATATATTGCTAAATCGTGCAGGTTTTAAATTGTTCCCTTATTGAAAAATGAATATGCATGGATGAATTGATACAGATTTTTTCCACATTATTTTATGCATATGCAAATGTGTTGATATAATAGTAATATTATTCAATCAGCATTAAAGAAAAATGTGTTTAACAGCCATTATGTGATAAAAAAACAATGGAACGGATCATTTCGAAGAACAACATTTTTCATATAACATTTTTCGACAAGATCAATGACAGACAATCCTGAACCTCCCAAATTCTACTGCTGAGTTGCTGCTATAGTCTATAATTACATATTGGACAAAACTGTTACAAATACTTATTCATTAGGTGAATTAACTGAATTTGTATAATTTTTTTTTCTAGGATGGCTATCAAATTGATGAAAAACATTGAGTTAAACTAAAAGAGAACATTATCTTTGCATTTTTCTTAACAAGACAGGATATCTTGCTTCTTTTATCTTAGATAATCAGAGCACTTGCATCTTTAATTGAATGAATGTTAATGTATATTAATTGTAATGCTATATATTGTTTTCATGAGCAAAACAAAACATTTTCTGGAGAAAGTACTACAGAATACATACATGAGCCAAAACATTATTACCACTCACAGCTCAAGCGAATAACGTTAATCATCTAATAGCAAAGGCACATGTCAAGGTCTCGGTAGATCAGGAGAAATGGGCAGGGTAAAGACCTAAGCGACGTAGACACGGGCCAAACGATTATATCTTGACAACTGGGTCAGACGATCAGTGAAACATCATGGCTTGTGTGGTGCTCCCGGTCAGCAGTGGTGAGTACCAACTGTTTGGTCTTGAGGAGGTAGAAACCACAAACCGGCGACAGAAAGACCCACAGCATATTAGGGGTGTGGTCCTTATCAGTACGTTCATCACGTGCCCTTGTTTGAAAAATCAATCTCAGTTTATGTCACATCCAGAGCTTTGCACATATCCACTACGGTCATAAACATCGAATCAAGGACATGTTTACAGCAATATGAGGTAAACCGGAACATAATTCCTGCACCATATTCAATAATATGAGTTTAAATTATGACACCACACGCGAGTGAATTTACTCACAAATACTCAAATACATTCAGAATGCCAACTCATGTAACTGGACGCATATATCAGGGAATATGGTGTGCCAGCAGTTGAGAAGACTGATAGAAAAAAAAAACGATATTTCATTGTTTTAGTTTTCTTCTTGTGTTAATATACAAGTGAAAAGCTACTAGCTATGTTAAATGTAATGAGCGCTTTATTCAATGGCTTTGTATATACCGGTAGTTTATGTTTTTGTCTATGATCGCCCGTTTACTTGGTTCTGTTTGGATCTTCACAGTTCCATGCAATCCTATGAGAGACTTTTAAATGATACCAGGATGTGTCCGTGGAGTCAATACTCTAAAGACTAGTGTATTTGATAGCATGGACCAGGGGACTTATTCATAGGGACGTGACCTGCAGAGTCAATACTCTAAGGACTAGTGTATTTGATAGCATGGACCTTGGGAGTTATTCATAGGGACGTGACCTGAAGAGTCAATACTCTAAGGACTAGTGTATTTGATAGCATGGACCAGGGGACTTATTCATAGGGACGTGACCTGCAGAGTCAATACTCTAAGGACTAGTGTATTTGATAGCATGGACCTTGGGAGTTATTCATAGGGACGTGTCATCGCTGTCACAAAATGTAACCCATAGCAAATCAATAGCAATATGTGAGCAGCAGATCATTCATATCACTTGACTCCTTCTGCGTACTGCATGAAAATGAAAACCTTACTAGAGTATGTTGCTATGCGGCAAACAATATGCACATCCATCAACGTAACTGACTTCGCCAATTAACAATTTAATAACCCCAACCCATTAGGCAGGTACGGAATGTGTGATTTAATTAGTTCACCAGATAACTGGGACTGAATCTGGCTCGTGCGAACCCGCTAACAGTTAGATGATGAACAGTATTTAGAGTCATCTAATTAGTGTATCATTTAGATAAGAAGAAAAATGGACGCTCAGTGCTGTCCTCTTTTATGTTGATTAGTAGGTATATCATGCTGATTCTGATGCGATAAGACACTCAGCGTGTTATTGGGCCTGGTTGATGTGATTTAACGACACTATTATGAACAGTGTTTATTCTCACATTGACATCCGTCAGACTCATATGGACATCCGTCAGACTCATACGGTCATCTGTCAGACTCATATGGACATCGGTCAGACTCATATGGACATGCGTCAGACTCATATGGACATCCGTCAGACTCATATGGACATCCGTCAGACTCATATGGACATCGGTCAGACTCATATGGACATCGGTCAGACTCATATGGACATGCGTCAGACTCATATGGACATCGGTCAGACTCATATGGACATCGGTCAGACTCATATGGACATCGGTCAGACTCATATGGACATCGGTCAGACTCATATGGACATGCGTCAGACTCATATGGACATCCGTCAGACTCATGTGGACATCGGTCAGACTCATATGGACATCGGTCAGACTCATATGGACATGCGT
The DNA here is from genome assembly GCA_029465975.1 of Dallia pectoralis. Taxonomy (NCBI): domain Eukaryota; kingdom Metazoa; phylum Chordata; class Actinopteri; order Esociformes; family Umbridae; genus Dallia; species Dallia pectoralis. The sequence goes on along the minus strand of CM055729.1, from coordinate 17,030,498 downwards.
CAGACTCATATGGACATCCGTCAGACTCAGGTGGACATCCGTCAGACTCATGTGGACATCTGTCAGACTCATATAGACATCCTTCAGACTCATATGGACATCCGTCAGACTCATACGGTCATCCGTCAGACTCATACGGTCATCCGTCAGACTCATATGGACATCCGTCAGACTCATATGGACATCCGTCAGACTCATATGGACATATGGATCACTCTCTAACACTGTTCATGTTGAGTTCATGAGCCTCAGTCTTTATGCACTTTGACAAGGCACAGGCTTGACAACCGCACTTAAATCCAGTTTGCATTCTGGCCTCTCAAGGAGCCTTTGAAAACGAGTGAAATAGAGCAGCGACTTTTACCTAATCCGGCGCAACGGGAAGACTGCTGACAACTATATGATGTTAGGCCTTGAAGAGCAGCATGTCTCCTGGTGCGATATCCAGTGGCACTATGTATCTATGCCATCGAGCACTTATGGGTTCCTGACATCAATTCCTTTTTCTGGATTTGGGATGATGGAGTAATTACCGTTTGTTAAAAGCGAATCAGACATGAAATATTGACAAGATTGTCTGGAAATCTGACAATATACATGGTTTTGCCGCAGAATTCATGAAAATCCATTTCAAGTTCATCAGCCTTTCCTTTGGAGGACAAACTTATTTACCAATTGATTAAAAGGATCAGACAAAAACAGGGCCCTCCACCCAGAACTCAGTGTCCATTGTCCACTAAAGCACACAGTGCCTGAGCATTACAAATGATTCACTATGTATTCAAGAGCGAGAGTACTGTGCACACATTATTTAAAGTCATTTATAACGCACAAAAGCTCTGTTTACTGCATCGTTTTCCAAATAGATTTAAATTCCTAGTTGATTGAATCCGTTTCTAATGGCTGTCCATCTAGTTTAAATGAGATCAATAATTCCAATCAACTGTAACCCTGCTAATGTTTACCGTTTCCACTTAATAAATTATTATGTTGGTATTTTCAGCTTCAAATGTGTACATGTGAATAGCAATGCATTTTAAAATGACAATTTAATGTCAACGTTTGGCACAAAGTAAAGTAATTTAAATGGTCCCTTTCAACACCTGATGGAATTTTACATCACATGTTAGATAAGCATTTCCTTTTATTCATTTTCACTGCATGAAGGGCTGTTTTTGAGGTATGTGCGGTATTTGGCATTCCTGCCTCAACTTCTATCTCCGTCCCACAGACAGCGGAGATGTTTAACGCATTATACTGTCACGCCTGCCCGTTCGACACCGCCATGTGAGAACTAACACTGTTGACTCGCACTTCTACTGCACGGCCAAAATCCCCAAAAATGTGTTGCAGAGTATTACAATGGACATCCAGGTTTTTCCCTAAAGGGCCTGAGTCAAGGCAGTTTTAGACTGGCGGCAGTGTGAAAGGACCTGTAAACCAAGAGGTTCGACAGTAGAGAAAACCTGCTTCAGCAGCGGCGGTGCGGTTATAGAGGTTAGACGGCCTGAAGCTGGGGGTGGAGGCAGAGATAGTGAGAGGAAGGTTCTAGAAGGATGTATAATGGTGTCGTCGAGTGCATTGGCCCTTCGGCGTTCCCGTCTGCTGCAGATACAGTCAGTCCAGCTTTACCCTGATTCTCCCCCAACCCCCATTCAACCCCAATTATCAGACCCAAGGTGATTGGTGCCGCTGTTGGGCTTCTCTCTTCACCACAGGGGGCCGAGCATTCGGAGAGAGCTCTCTCATTCTCGTATTCTCGTATTGCTCCGCACTACTTTCCCTCCAGAAATCTCCATCTCTACACGGAACTCACAGTGCAGAAGGTTAGATCAAACGACGACGTGAACAGTTTGACTTTTTGATAATAACAGTTCTACAATGTGGACCAAATGGTACGTACCCAGCGTACCCAGTGTATTAATTAGGTAAAATGTTACTTAGGATATTGGCTGCCACAGCACACTAGTATGTGGATATACTGGAAAAAAACCCAGATACAAGCCTACCAGACAAGCGGCTCCTGGCACCTTCCCTACCTAGAAACATTATGCTTGGACAGATGGCACCATTTACAAAGCTTTCATCCACATTAGACATGCTATACCTTTTTCATTATCTCCTGCCTAACTGGAATCAATCCCAACTCTGCAATCTGCTCCCTTAAAACCTGAACAGACCTCAAATATCTGACCTCGCGTCAATAAATGTCTAGTTTAATTTCAGTTGAGATCCCACACTTTGTGTGGGTCTACTTTTTCTTTTGATCCAAATAAAGATGAAGGGAGTGCGTGACGGTTCTGTTGGGGCTTTTTGAAGCCTGCATGAGTGGTGAGTTGGAGTGACTCTGTGCGCATTGTGCACACAGGAAGCACTGGTCCGTGGGAGTTTTTCAGGCATCAATAGATGCTTTCCACTGGGCTCTGGACCGCGGCCAGCCACGGAGACTGGACGGACGCTGGAGGCACAAAGTCACTACCTCCTCGCAGTTCCCGGGAGACACATTATGAATAACGATGTATTATGGGAGAATGAAGAGAGAGACATTGAATCTGTTCACACATTAATAGCATTTTAGATACTGAAATAAGAGACGTAACTTCCAGATAATATCCGGGATACAAGAGCTCAATTGCACGGACATATCCAGGTAATCGTTAAGTTGTAGAAGCGTATCTAAGAAGTCAAATTTCTGAAAGTTTCAAGAAACAACACCATTTTTTTGTGTGTTTCAGTGCAATATACCTATTCCTATATATCTATTATTTCTGTTTTTCACCATTGTTTCTAAGAATCATCCGGTTTAGTTTCATTCGACCTTCTTTATAAAGTATTGGCATATGTATTCTGATATTTATTTGTATCCAATGGGGTCCCAAAGCCCCTGGTTCCAACAGCTCCATGTTCTTCAATCCCCAGGTTTCATCAGCTCCTTGTTCTCTCAGTCCCATATCTTCTCAGCTCCATGTTCTCTCAGTCTCATATCTTCTCAGCTCCTTGTTCTCTCAGTCCCATATCTTCTCAGCTCCATGTTCTCACAGTCCCATATCTTCTCAGCTCCTTGTTCTCTCAGTCCCATATCTTCTCAGCTCCTTGTTCTCTCAGTCCCATATCTTCTCAGCTCCTAGTTCTCTCAGTCCTATATCTTCTCAGCTCCTTGTTCTCTCAGTCCCATATCTTCTCAGCTCCTTGTTCTCTCAGTCCCATATCTTCTCAGCTCCTTGTTCTCTCAGTCCCATATCTTCTCAGCTCCTAGTTCTCTCAGTCCCATATCTTCTCAGCTCCTTGTTCTCTCAGTCCCATATCTTCTCAGCTCCTTGTTCTCTCAGTCCCATATCTTCTCAGCTCCTTGTTCTCTCAGTCCCATATCTTCTCAGCTCCTAGTTCTCTCAGTCCCATATCTTCTCAGCTCCTTGTTCTCTCAGTCCCATATCTTCTCAGCTCCTTGTTCTCTCAGTCCCATATCTTCTCAGCTCTTTGTTCTCTCAGTCCCATATCTTCTCAGCTCCTTGTTCTCTCAGTCCCATATCTTCTCAGCTCCATGTTCTCTCAGCTCATGATCCCTCAATTCCTTGTTGCCTCAGCTTTATGTTCCCTCAGTTCCTTGTTCCTTCAACCCCATGTTCCCTTAATTCCAAGTGTCGGATGATTTCTGAGCCGTTTGTTTCCTAAGCATTATGTTCCCGGTTGAGCAAACATAGGGTTGATGGAAAACAGGGCCCAGGGAAGTGAAGGGAAACATCAAAATCTAAGTGACGGGAATCAAAGTCAGAAAAAAAGCCCAAATAAGGATAAAAGAAAACAATGTGCAGGCTGCATTTGAACACAGAGTAGATGGGGGCAATTTATTGTATCATAGTTTGCTAATCCATCTGAAACGTGTTAGCCGAGGGTGTGTTCACATATTGGTATTTCTCACGTGTGCAAACAGCCACAATAAGGATTATCCACAATAATGAGATTTACATTTTGCTTTCAAAATAAAGGTTTATCATTGCATGCGTCTATTGTCAGGAATTAGGATTTTGTGACTGTAGTAGATAAAGAATGCATTTGCTTGCATACTCACTGTTTTGATGTAAATCTGGCTGTACAAATCCAATACGCAGGCAATTAAAAGAAAAACTATTAATTTACATGATAACAAGGAAACCCGAGATTTGCTTTACAGTAGAGTGTAAAGAACTCATAGATTAGCAGAAACCGAATCCCGATACAGGACACTGTATAACTATGTTACAGAATATAAAGTAATAGTAATTTGCATCACAGCTTTGTTTTTGAATACACTGCCAAGAAAATAGATGGAAAATAAACGGAAAACAGAAACGTCATCAGAAACCATGTAGAGTAAAATAGATTTACAAGATTGAACGGAGACACATCCCAGCTTTGAACCATCTACAGTGGATATTAAATGTCTCTCACATTATAGGTCACATTAAAGGTGGAAAAAGTGGATTTATCGTTTATTTTATTAGGGGTGTGTAGACTTTTTCTATCCACTGTATGTTGTGGCCCGGATATAGTACAAGCATTTTTACTCTCTCAAGAAGTTCTCTTAAAAAAAAAAAGTATTTCTAGAACTTTCAAGTACATTATTGATTGATAAGAAACAGTTCAGTCTATACCTTGATATTTAGCAGCAAATAAATCTGCTTTCTCATTACTCTGTGGACGTTACGATATGCCATTTCATACTTCCTGGGGACCGAAGGCTCCCCCCACTACCTCAGGTAGGAGGACAATATCAGAGCAATCATTAAGATGGCACACCAGTGGATGAACCATTTGCAGCCAGTCAATCTTGATCCAGCATGACGTATCAATCATGGAATCGATCGGCTGCTACCTGCCTTCCATCAAGGTCTTACATGACTCAAGGGCAAAGAAGTGTTCAGCGAAGATTAATGCTGACCCCCCCCACACACACCTCAGTCACTCACTGTTACAAATATGATCCACCAGCAGGCAGAGGGCAGGCCGGCTTTACAGGTCAATCATGACTCAAATATCCTGCAACCTGAGGATTTTTTCCCCTCAACATGCAGTTGCCTCATTGAGACAGCCATTTGTCCCACAGACACCATGTATACGTATTGCTTAAAGCTACATCCAAACTGTTGACTAAATAGCTGCACTAAACTACCGTAATTTGCGGACTATTGAGCACACCTAAATATAAGCCGCACCTACTGAATTAAAAAAAAAAAATTATTTTGAACATAAATAAGGTGCACACGTCTATAAGCCGCAGGTGCCTACCGGTACATTGAAACAAATTAACTTAACACAGGCTTTAACGAAACACGGCTTGTAACAAACATAATTAGGCTTTAACGAAACACGGCTTGTTACAAAAATAATTAGGCTTTAACGAAACATGGGTTGTAACAAAATAATTAGGCTTTAACGAAACACGGCTTGTAACAAAAAATATCCAACAGCCAAATCAATCTCCTTCAACTTGAAAGCTGAATCATTTGCATTTCTCCGTGTCTTTGTCATGATGAGGGTGACAAAATAACTACCGTAATCAGAATAAAAGGAAGTTTGAGTGCGCTTGATTTAATCTAAACAATTTCATTCGTCTAATGAAAGCTTCATGCCGGCAAAAAACTGAGCACGTCACAGAATGTGTTTTTAAAAAAAAAAAAATTAAAGTGGGAAAAATCCATATATTAGCCGCGTCGTTGTTTAAGCAGCAAGGTTCAAAGCGTGGGAAAAAAGTTGCGGCTTATAGTCCGGAAATTACGGTAAGTGAGTATGTACAATGGAGAGACGTGGCTAGCAGCATGTCTGAACAACAAATCAGAGCTAATCCTTACTGGAAATATATACGCCATCCAAAATATTATCTTCAAATAAATTTAGAACATTTTGAAGGAAAAATAACAAACAGGGAACACCATAAACGCCATGGATCCTAGTACTCCTCAGAGTAAATTTAAAAAGTAAATGTACCCATTCATTTTGTAGCGCAAAACGTTGCCCTGCTCATATCGTAAAGACAAATGTGAACCAGAGGGGTCGGTGATGGAGGGAAAGGAGAAAATGTTTAGATAAACGCGTATAGAGGTAACTGCAACCAGTCAGTAAAACTATTAGCAGCTCTACTATGGACACATTAACAATACTGTCACAATACCTGCTAACCCCGAAGGCTTCAATAAAGACCGCAGAGCCTCTGGTGACACCACGTAATTACCCTGTGGGACGTAGCTGTTCCCGGGCCCTCCCGTCTCCGTCACCCCCACACGACTCCCCCACGCACATCGCACACCACGTCTGAAGGACCATGTTGCTCTGGGCGGCCTCATTATACGGGACACTGCAATACTGCACTGGTACCGTGCTCACAGAACCAAGTCTGTTAGAGCTGGCCTTTAACACTTCATTACTCTGCCGTTTAATCAGCAGTTTCGCATTCAACCAAATGTGACATTACTGTACTGCTATTTTTACATGCAAGCATAATGTAGGCTTCCCATCCCAATATATCTGCCGGTTACTTCTGCGTTCTTGTGGTTTGTTCTATTTTGAGACTGCTTACTTCAGCAGACAAGAAAGCTCACAGGCAGGCGAACAAACATCTACTGTGCCTGGAATAAGATTGTGCAATAGCAGCTTTTGATTGAGTTCATTACACTTCCAGCCATCTCTGTTGTCATGAATTCAAAATGTTTGCCTGTCTTGACATTAATTGATCTTGAAACCGTGCATTCAGTGATCACAGTTGATTACTGTCCAATGCAGAATTGATGTGTAATGACTTCATGAAATATTCCATTTTCAATGTCAGGGAGCCATACTTTAGTAAAATAGAAAAATAAGGATTGATACTAGCCATTTTGATTTGATGGAGAATCCTCCACATGTTTGAGCCTGTTGTCATTTAGGTCGGTCACAATCCTGCAGTCATCGCTTGTGTCTAATGGTAGATAATCTTCCTTACTTCCTTCTCCCTCTGCTTTTTGAAGTAAAGCTTGTCCTAAAATAATATTCAGTTTTAAAGGAGCATCGTAAATCTAATCTTGGATTCCGTTCCGAGAATGTATTTTCAGTGTTTTATCCAGAGATGCTGTGTAATAACTTAGAAGTTACTCACATTCCGGAAAGAAATGAAGCAATATGCTAGGTTGCATCTTAAATGAGGTATGCATGAAAGAACATTTGATGGGAATAAAGAGCAGGTTATTTACATAAGCGTGATTACAGTTCGCATATATTTGATCAGGTTCTGTCCCTCTATATTGTAGAAAGTGAAACCGAGGCACTCCGGCTTGTACCATAACGCAGCGAGTGCCTGTGTGTTTGTACGGATTTGGAGCAGAACCTCCGCATGTCACAGGACTCTCCCCTAAGCTCAGCAAGCTGCGGTGTCAGATTTACTCGTGCCCATGAATTGTGCATGATGACTTAGCTCTGCGGTAAGTGCACCAGCAGAAACTCAACCTGCCATATTCATTAATGTTCCATGTTGAAAAAGAATATCTGGGGATCTTTTGCAGTGCAAGAGATTTCAGGGGAAATGATCACTGAAACAACCAGACAGTCAGACGAGGTAGGGTCTAATAAATAGGTTTCATGTAACCTTTAGCACAAATTATTATGCAAGGTATATTTATCGGAGCCTTTGGGGGACTGGTAATGACTGATTGCATGGGTTGATATTGTTGTGATGATACATTTTTATTATTTCACCAGGTTTGGTATTACATAAAACACAACTCTTATTTTCCTCAATCCCCTTGAAGCCACACAATCTCACATTCAACCCTCCTGCGAATGTAACAGAACTGTACTGTCATTTCTACATGGGGATAAACAGTGATCATAAACTATCCCACCAAAAAAAGGCTAATTTTTCTTCTGGCTTTTTAGTTCATTCTATTTCGGTAATGCTTACTTCAGCAGACAGCACACATGGCGACGTTCATTCATCTTCTGTGCCCGGAATAAGGTCGTGTAATACTTTTTTGTTGAGTTCATTGTACATCCAGCTAGCTCTGTGGCTAGAAAGTCAAAATGTTCGCTTTGACATTAATTGATCCTGAGATTTTTGCATTCAGTGACATGACTAACAATGTTGAAGTAACAAGGTATGACTTGGGAATAGCTCATCATCCTTTTGATACTGTCAAACTGGCACAATTTAAATAAGTCATCAGAAAATATACATTGTTCATTTTCTATTTTGAAATTAATCTGTGTATTCAACTTTTAATTAAAGCTCTACATTACAACAGGAATAGGTTCTAACCCAGTCTTTGAATAATTGCCCATTAGGGATCAGGAAATGTGATTAATACTGCATACAAAGGTGGAGGCGCCGTGTCTGCGTTCATGCATCTCTGAACTCTTCCTCCCAACCATTCAAATCGCTGTAAACAGCATCCTTCTTGACAACAAGATGATTATGTACGCATATGTTTAGATTTGTTTTCTGTGCTGTCATGAGTAACAGAAAATGTGTCTGACGAATAGCAAAGATTCCGCTTGCCATTGTTCTTAAAAGATATCTGCTAGTTTAATGCCCTGATAATTGCCTGAATAAATGCATTGTCTGCTATGTTTCTGCTGTGTCATCATTAGAATAAACCATGCATATTATGAATATAGAAGTGGATGGGTGATGTATATGTCTGAATCTAAATCTGTATGTCTAAAAGTGGTGTGTATGTATGCAAATATAATTATTACCAATGTAGTGTAATTTTTAAAAGTATATATCATATGTGAGCTACATGAGACAATTGAAACATTATAAAAACGTCATTTGGCTTGATCAAAACATTATCACACATAATCATTTCACTTACAGTTGCCAAGCAAGAATAAATAAAAACTAGTAGGCATACATTCAAATAATAGGGAATAAGGACAAGAACACTTTTGATATTTCAAATGCAGTCATTGACTAACCACAGACCCAAAGCCAGATATCCAATGGGTTTTAACCAGCTATTTAAACACTCTCAACAATGGGAGTCATATCCTGGTATCACATCACCAAAGAAGATCACATCACCAATTGTTTCCTGTAGATAGAGAACTGTGTTCACGAGTGGTGAGTTTTGTTTCACGCGGGGAGTTGTGTGGCGTGCATTTCCTGTTTTGCAGTGGTTTGTTTTGGAATTGAGCACAGCTGACTTTGGTTAGCGTTTAGCTAGGAGTATTTAAGTCACTGGGGAATGTCACCACTTTGTCGGATATTATTTGAAGTTACGGTTTAAGCAGTGTTTTTAAATGTGGCTGTGTTTGGTATTATAGGAGTCGCTAGTTATGCGCAAAATTTTAAGTTATGCGTAACCTTTAAAGACAGTGTACATGTGTTCCGTTTGGTGTTTGTTTCATTTTTAATAAATAACAAACTAACGTGCTAGAGCTGCTACCCCCGCGACCCGACCCCGGATAAGCGGTTGAAGATGAGATGAACAAACTAACTTTAAGAGAAGCTTTGCATCGTGCTCATTACCCTGTACTTCACCCTAAGTTTGTGACAACTGACGTGGATGCACCAATGCTTGCCAAACACACATTCCAAAGGTGTATCAACTGGATAAAGTAGAAAAATACATTCTGTCCTCTGAAAAATGGAAAGCGTCTATTTTCTTGTATGTGTGTTTGTCCAAATGCAATGCATTTCAGAAATGTCAATTCGATCTGTGAGATCAAAACCAGAAAACAAGTGGTTAGACAGGTCATTTAGTTAAGTTCACACATTATGCTCCTTGCATGACTTTTCTACACACCATATTGTTTTGACTGAAAGCAGCTATCCATATTGCTAAATCCAGTCATCAGAGAACATGGGCAGTGGATTTGAGTTACTGACAACAATTCAGATGACCTAAAAAACTGCGTGAATGTCAAAGAAAATTCAGCATATTTCATTTTTGTGACCTGAAGTCTAAACACAAATGCAAGAAAAGCCCTGTCAACATAATACATGATGAGTAAGACAATTCTTTGTGAAAACCAGTTTTGTAAGCTAATGGGACCTTCAGAAAACACATTGAATGACACGTTCTGTGTTTTGCGGTGCAATGCAACAACCATGTTCATATTTTGTGGTCCACCCTGGACCACAGCACCACAGTACACAGTATACTGGGTGCATTTCTATATTGGCCTTTGAAAATTAAGCATGCAATGTGTTGTTTTGTATTGGTGTCGTGTCTTGAAATCGGTCATAAACAAATGTACATTTTAGATAATTGTTCAGGTCTATTCATTCATTTAGTGTTATTTTATGAATATAAAATACATTTGGTACATTCAAAATCAAGTAATCTTCACGATATTATGGACAATTCAGGGAAACAGGTATCATGTATGTTTGACCAGCCCCTTAATGGCCCTTCAAGTATTACTGGAAGCAATTATAGTAAGCAAGTTACATCAAATTAAGATATTTTATGAATGGTGAGAATTGCTGGGGCAGATCATCCACGTCAAAACAAATGCAATTTTCATTATACTGTAAAACATGTGCACTAGGGATACCATTTACTTAAAACCACAGGGATGTTTGTTGTGAGCCCAAATTGTGTTAGTGGATCAAAAGAAAATCATATATATATATATATATATATATATATATATATATATATATATATATATATATACATACTGTATGTATATATAAAGGAACCGCTGAAGTAATAAATGCTTCACTTATCATGAACAAGGCGAGCAATTTATAGGAGAGGTAATCCTTGGTGCCAGGAGATCTGTGAAGACAATATAAATCTCCCAGAATCAATTTAAATGTTTATCACGTTAATTAAAATTGTTGAAATAATTGTTGCTTGAGCTACACAGAATGATTACACTTCTTCTAATTAGAATTATTCCATGCTTCATTTACAATTGACTGTCCCTCCAATTTCAATGCTAATGAGGGTATAGTGATTGACTAGCCAAGCACTGAATGTCAGCCACTGACCACAGAGTATTAGTCAAAGGCCAAGCTTTTAAACAGGGCTGAACAGCAAAATTTTTTCAATGATTTGAATATTCAAGCCATGATGTGAATTTTCATGCACAGCATTTCTTAGATCATTTTAAAATGTTTGTATTTAAATAGCTATTATGTTGCCTACAGACAATGAACCAAAAATTCTAAACGGCTCGGCTTTAGGCACTTTTTCGGCATTTGTATACGTCTAGATTGAGTACATTAAATTTGAATGTCCCAATTACATGGCATCTAGCAATGTTTTGACGTTTACAAGTTTTTGCCTGCACTTGTTTACGTGGTGTTATATGTGAAGTACATGAAAACAGAATGAATATGTAAAAATCTAAGGGACAGCTTTGGCACAGACATGTCAAAGTTGTATATTTTACATGCTTTACTGTTTCCATTCATGCAATATCTGCACTCTCTTTCCTTTCTTTGTTTAACATCTATTTGACCATAAGATTTTTTCCACAAAAAACTTGCAAAGCAATAATGGTACCACTGTCTAACCCCAGGCCCCATGCTGACCCAGTTTGAGCAGGTCTGAAAATAATCCTCCCTAATATGACTGTGCTGAAAAAGCAATCCAGCATGTCACATTATTATGGAACTAGTTACGCAACTCAATACATATTTCTATTGGATTTACTATTATTAGCTTTCATTTTTGGTTACATTTTTGGGTTTTCTTCTGTTCTCTTTTGTTCTCCTTCAACGAACAGCTTGGTTGACGGTTGTAGACGCTGTACCCCAACTTGAACCTCCTTCAATCTATGCTCTTCTGCAGGTCCATTATGGGAAAATTGGTTTGGGAATAGTATTATGTAGAACACCCCCCTGTCCTTGTGATTTTGCTTTGATGAGTGTGTGATTATGTATGCCTGTGCTCTTTCAACAACTACCCTTGTTTAAGTCAAATACAATCCCTGCCATTCAATGTAATGTTTAAACGTTTAAAAACACATTTTGTGGAACCGCAAAATAATCGAACGTGTCTTTTATCAATCTAAGTGAATATAAGTGTATTGTAACAGAGTATATTGTTTTTGGACTCAATGCTTATTATCAACATCTTTGATCTTTACATTTCATCAAAAAAATTGTGAATTTGGGTCAAATTAATTTAGAGGTCAATTAAATGACTGGTCCTTATATTACTTCAGAGAAACACTGTCTTGGACAGATATCAAGCAATTGCTGCTCTCCTTATTAGAGCAGCGCCATCGTCGTCTGGGTTAAAGGCAGATTTAAAAGAATTGTGTAAGCTGAGCTTAAAAGGAAAGTCCACTGGTGTTTCTTTGTTTCCTTACACTTCTTTATGTGGCTAGATGTGTTTAAAATTCTCGACCACACTAGTGGAAGATAGATATGGTTGTCATTTTGCAGTAGAGTCATTCCGAAAAGCCACAACATGCAGGATAGCACGCTTTTTCTGGCTTTGTAAAGACTATATCCTGAAGCGAGCCATGTCCCATCCTGACAATTAGGTTGTACTAACTAGGGGTTGTATTAACAAATGCTAAAAAACAACTTTTGGCCATCAACAAAGGTATTTAAGGACAGAAAACAACAGCCTTTCATGAAAATTACACTTTGCCAACTGTTAAGCTTGTGTGTCGATCTAACGTGCTTTGGGGTTGGGTTGCAGCAAATACCTGCAAATTCTGGAAGGAAACATTACACAGTCTATAAAAAATCTGAAGATGAAAATAAGACGGCTTCACCAAACGAATTATGACTCTCAACACACCTTGAAATCCACCGCAAGCTGAATGTTTCAGAATGGTCTTCACAGTCCCCTGGTCTAAACATCAACATGATTCTGGATGAGAGTACTTGTAGAATCTTGCATTAATTTCATTATATAAGGTATTATGTAAAGATAATTTTCCAAAAGAGAGTGGATAGTAATGTGAGTATCCTATTCACACAGCCAGACTAATTGCTTGTATTTGTCTGGAGGCTATTGAGAACATGAAGCACACTGGAGTTACGGTTATTATTACTGATGAGCCTTACTGCTCAATTGACAAGAAATATACAGAATGGTTTAATGTTTGAAAAAATGCCTTGGGGAACTAGTACACAGCATGTTTTATTTATGAACTAATAAAACATGGAGTACTTTTTGGGAATGGATGTTCTATTTCATTTTTAATCTAAAGGATAGCATATTTGCATCTATTAATTTGCAGCAAGGACAGGACAATACTGCATTTCACTACGTGATCATAATATTCATAGCAGTATACTGTTTATGTGCAAAAACCTGTCACTCCCAAAGATGATCATTATTGATCTAAGCTGTTTATAAAGCTACTAGATGACATCATAGGCCCTGGTCCTTTATGGTGAACTCTAAAAACAATGTCCAAAGAAAATGTCACAATGATAAACTCCTAATATTCTTGCCAAAGAAACCTCCATCTGTTTATTTAAATGACTGTAATTAATTGTCACCTCACATTAGAAACCTGGTTAGTCATACAATAAAACAAAGTTCTAGGATGGTGGTAAAGATAAATCAAAGCTTTCTCTCAGAATGTGTGCTGCAAAATTTTGCAAGTCTAATGTAAACAGAATAATTGTAACGTGTGGTGATTGTTGGGTACTGCACCGTCTGGTTTCGGGTGTTCCACTTCCTGGTTTCTAGTTCACAGCTGGGTGTAATGTTTTCATTAGTTCGGGCTATAAAGGTTTTCAAGGAAGTCACCTCGGTGCTTATCATTGTTTGTTCTACGTCTCGTTGGTTTAGAGGTGAGTGTGAGGTTACACGGTTATACTGTTTTAGTTGTGATTGAGAGGGTTTTGTTTAAAGTCGCTATATGCGCACCTTTCTTTTATAATGAGCCCTGGAGCTACAGCCAACATCCCAGCTCCAGCTGGATGAGGACCCATTTCGGCCACCTACCTCTGGGACAGAGAAATCCCCGGAGGGGTTACATGAGCAGCCCCCGGCTGTGATTAGGGCGTGGTGGAGGGCATGGCTGGACTTTCAAGATCTGACGCCAGAGATCGCCGCCGCCACGCCAGCGCCCGAGATGGCCGCCGCCGCCACGCCAGCGCCCGAGATGGCCGCCGCCGCCACGCCAGCGCCCGAGATGGCCGCCGCCGCCACGCCAGTGCCCGAGATGGCCGCCGCCGCCACGCCAGCGCCCAAGATGGCCGCCGCCGCCACGCCAGCGCCCGAGATGGCCGCCACCGCCACACCAGCGCCCGAGATGGCCGCCGCCGCCACGCCAGCGCCCGAAATGGCCGCCGCCGCCACGCCAGCGCCCGAAATGGCCGCCGCCGCCACGCCAGGCCCGAAATGGCCGCCGCCGCCACGCCAGCGCCCGAGATGGCCGCCGCCGCCACGCCAGCACCCGAGATGGCCTCAGCTACGCCTGCGCCCGAGATGGCCTCAGCTACGCCTGCGCCCGAGATGGCCTCAGCTACGCCTGCGCCCGTGATGGCCTCAGCTACGCCCGAGATGGCCTCAGCTACGCACGAGATGGCCTCAGCTACGCCCGAGATGGCCTCAGCTACGCCCGAGATGGCCTCAGCTACGCATGCGCCCGTGATGGCCTCAGCTACGCCCGAGATGGCCTCAGCTACGCCCGAGATGGCCTCAGCTACGCCAGAGATGGCCGCAGCGACGCCCCAGATGGCCTCAGCGACGCCCCAGAGGGCCGCAGCGACGCCCCAGATGGCCGCAGCGACGCCCCAGATGGCCGCAGCGACGCCCCAGATGGCCGCAGCGAAGCCCCAGATGGCCGCAGCGACGCCCCAGATGGCCGCAGCGACGCCCCAGATGGCCGCAGCGACGCCCCAGATGGCCGCAGCGACACCCCAGATGGCCGCAGCGACGCTGACGCCCCTCCTTCCTCCGCCTGGCCTCCCGGAGTGTCCCCTCCTTCCTACGCCTGGTCTCCCGGAGTCTCCCCTCCTTCCTCCGCCTGGCCTCCCGGAGTGTTCCCTCCTTCCTCCGCCTGGTCTCCCGGAGTGTTCCCTTCCCCGGGCGACAGAGAGCCCAGACGAGCGGCTCCTCCCCCTCAGTATGAGGTCCTGGCGGGTGACCTCCTTCCCACGTCGCCCCCGATGGCATCCGCCATGTCGCCCCCGATGGCATCCGCCATGTCGCCCACGATGGCCGCCGCCACGTCGCCCACGATGGCCGCCGCCACGTCGCCCACGATGGCCGCCGCCACGTCGCCCACGATTCCCGCCCCCACGATGGCCGCCGCCACGTCGCCCACGATGGCCGCCGCCACGTCACCCACGATGGCCGCCGCCACGTCACCAACGATGGCCGCCGCCCACGTCGCCAACGATGGCCTCCGCCAAGTCGCCCACGATGGCCGCCGCCACGTCGCCAACGATGGCCTCCGCCACGTCGCCAACGATGGCCTCCGCCACGTCGCCAACGATGGCCTCCGCCACGTCGCCAACGATGGCCTCCGCCACGTCGCCAACGATGGCCTCCGCCACGTCGCCAACGATGGTCTCCGCCACGTCGCCAAAGATGGCCTCCGCCACGTCGCCAAAGATGGCCTCCGCCACGTCGCCCACGATGGCCGCCGCCACGACGCACCCTCAGCCGCTCAAACTGGCGGCCTCTCAGCCGCTCAAGATGGCGGTCGGCTACCGAGGCCTATTCATGGCTGGACCGGTGGTCCTGGACTGACCCTTTGGGTTTGACTGTGGGTCCTCTCCTGTTGCTCCCTTGTGTTCTTTTATGTTAGTTTGGCTATCTGGGAGCTAGCCGTTAAATGGGGGGTACTGTAACGTGTGGTGATTGTTGGGTACTGCACCGTCTGGTTTCGGGTGTTCCCACGACTCTGCAATGGCTTTCACCGCACTACGCCGCTCCATTCGTGACAATAATGATTATTGAACAAACTGTAAAAAGGGTAAACAAGAGTTTAAATAACTGTCTCTCATATATTTGCCCACTAATTAGTAAGACTTTTTTTACTTTGAAAAACGACAGATACAATCTTATTATGAGTAGAATCATATATCTGTCACGTTTGTGGTGAGCTTTGTTGCACACAGGGAGTTTAGTGGGGTGCACTTCCTGTTTTATGGTGGTTGTTTGGAATTACACGGCTGTTCTGAGTTTAGCAATTATTGAAGTTTTTTAAGTGTCTGGGGTAACTAGTTGCTGGTTATTGTTTGTATGTCAAATCAGTAATTAGGTGATGGTTTGTTGTTTGGGATGGTATCGCTGTGTTTGATGTTTTTTGATAAGTCGCTGGGTATGCACAATCTATTTCCATCCACAGTGTGTTGTTTTGCTGTTCGTTATTTTCGTGTTTGCATTATATTTTTTTAATAAATACCATGAACGCTTTACAAGTGGCTATTATCCTGCACTTAACCCACATGGCTCGTGACAATATCACACATAATGTGACCAAACATCCAACCATGGCATTGATTGTAATGAATGAATATGAATGAATTCATGAATATATAATTAGGTTCTCTTTTGCCTAAGGTTGGGGTATAGCCATAGCCAGGCTAACACTTCTACTACATTATTTAATTCTAGGAGCTTATTTGTGTAGTCTGCTGTATATCCACCAGCCATGTGAAATAGTCAGTCCAGCTGTCCACACACTGGACCTTGTCAAACCCCCAACTGTGCCAAAATTATGTACCAAATGATGTTGTTTATTATTGCATTTTAGCATATGACAGGTCACAAATCAAGTGTGAAGTGGTTGGGTTGCAGGGGTCTGCATTCTGACATCAGTGTGCCCCTACATGTAACCATGGATCGTCAAATCAAGATGACTTGATGACAAAACTTGACAACCTTCACATGGGACGTATCAGAAAGGTCAAGACCGTGCTAGGTTGACATGATAAGCGCAACATGCACAAGCACAAACGCCCACACACGCACACACACACACACACACACACACACACACACAAACACAGTGTAATGCTTACTTACTGTACATGGTGTGGAGTGTCCGCTCAGCTTTAAACTGATAGCATGATAAGTCATGAGTGAAGATGCTGTAGCTGAAGGGTTAACCTGGTTGCTAAGCTGCGTAAATACATGCCCCGAGTCTACATGAATCAGAATGGCCTGCTTTTAAAGCTCGGTGCAGCTGTGACAGTGTCTGGCCTCACATTAATTAGTTGTCACTGCCTCTTCTCTCGCCCGTAGCCAGGATCCAGTGTGCTGCCAGAGTACATAGCTTGCACAGCTCTCTGTGGCTTGAAGCAGTACAAGCCACAGAGAGCAAACATGAGCATTTGAACACTAGTCTAAAGTTGTTGTATGAATAGGGACATAAAAATTGTTTTGTGTTTTCAAAAATTCCATGCCTCACTTAATGCTAATTATTTAGCCTAACACCGATTCTTGTGTTTACCCTAAACCTAAACAATTAAACAAAGCCTTTTTTTAAAATGGAGACTGCGAAAATGTACCCATTAATGACATTTTCTTAGGTTCACTATAAGATATTTTTCTGATGCTTTTTAAGGAAAATGTTGTCATAAGGTTACAGTAGTTAAGCACAAGTGAATACTATAAATTCTGTAAATAATCAGGTTATACCATTGTGATCCTGGTATAGTTCTTATCACAGCCAGCGTACTGAAAGCAAATTAAAAATCTATAGTCTGACACATTTGACTTCAAAAAGTTTACTCGAAAGATTCTCCATAGGCTGTGACTATAATAGGATGTCTTACTGTATGTATGTATGTATTTGTGTACAAATACTTACATACAGTATGTATATATTATCTTCCACCATAATTTGCAAATAAACTCTAATTTTGTCTCTCATAGTTTAAGTGTACCTATGATGAACATTACAGGCCTCTCACATCTTTTTAGGTGGGAGGACTTGCACAATTGGTGGCTGACAAAATACTTTTGACTAAATACCTCAATTACAATATGTTATGCATTTTTGGTTGAAAAGTTGAGTTTGAACTATTGGTTATGTAAGTATATTAAGAAACAATTTGAATTATGACTCATTTTAAACCGACCTTCCCACAGACCTACCCATTGTCATCTGTGCTTTTCACATGCAAAGAGAACTTATCACTGATCTCTGTCACATACTGTTTTCAATCTGTTAATTATATTCATTTTCCCTTTGGTTCAATTCAGAAGCTGGAGAAGGATAAGAAAATTAAGGTTGTGTGTATGTTTGTGTGGTAAAGGGGCTTTTATAAAATTTGGAAGGCTAAATAACCTTTTGGCAATAAGACACCATTTTGGAAGATTCATAGGTACTGACACATGACTGGATTATTGATAGACACGAAACAAACTCAAACTATTTTGTCATTTTTTTCTGTATTTATACATGGCAAATAATATATATATATATATATATATATACAAAGTCTTCAAACCAATCATAGAGACATTATACACCCTTCAAAAGCCCTTCACAAATTCTTGTAAATGGTTAAATAAGCTTCTCTCATGGCAGCTTTTTCGTTCAAACTCGGCACAAGGTTTTATTGTATAATATATTTATTTGGTTTAGCTACAACATGTGCAACCAACTATTTATTCACATTATTAAAACAGCAATGTAGACATGGTCGTGGCTACACGTGAATGTTCCAAATTGACACAGGTCTAAACACTTTGAATTTAATTCATATTTTGTTTTAAATTTGTTTATGTTTGTTGCTAAACGGTCAACTAATAATAATAATATCCATCCAGAATTCAGCCCTCCATCCATGCACACTTTGCATTACAGTGGTGATCAGATTTTAAAGTATCTCCACAAACTACTGCGATAGAGATTCTTTATCCAGTTGCAGTACCCTAACAATTATTAAGGACTACTTAATCGCCACGGATTTCTTCGCCCCATCGTCCCCCTTCGGTTTTCAACAAACGATCCTGAGGGGAGGCTGGACCATCCAATTTTGAATTTGATTAGTTGGAAAAGAAGTAAGCTTAAATGGAGTATCAAAATGAGTCCTAGTAGACTCGTGCACCACGTGTGCATGGTGATGTTACACACAACAAGTGTTGCCTCGTACACCATGTGTGCATTGTGATGTCACACAAACCAAGTGTTGCCTTGTACACCACGTGTGCATGGTGATGTCACACACACCAAGTGTTACCTCGTACACCACCTGTGCATGGTGATGTCACACACACCAAGTGTTGCCTCGTACACCACGTGTGCATGGTGATTTCACACACATCAAGTGTTGCCTCGTACACCACATGTGCATGGTGATGTCACACACACCAAGTTCTGCCTTGTACACCATGTGTGCATGGTGATGTCACACACACCATGTGTTGACTCGTACACCACGTGTGCATGGTGATGTCACACACACACCAAGTGTTGCCTCGTACACCATGTGTGCATAGTGATGTCACACACACCAAGAGTTGCCTCGTACACCATGTGTGCATGGTGATGTCACACACACCAAGTGTTGACTCGTACACCACGTGTGCATGGTGATGTCACACACACACCAAGTGTTGCCTCGTACACCATGTGTGCATAGTGATGTCACACACACCAAGAGTTGCCTCGTACACCATGTGTGCATGGTGATGTCACACACACCAAGTGTTGCCTCGTACACCACGTGTGCATGGTGATGTCACACACACACCAAGTGTTGCCTCGTACACCATGTGTGCATAGTGATGTCACACACACCAAGAGTTGCCTCGTACACCACGTGTGCATGGTGATGTCACACACACCAAGTGTTACCTCGTACACCACCTGTGCATGGTGATGTCACACACACCAAGTGTTGCCTCGTACACCACGTGTGCATGGTGATTTCACACACATCAAGTGTTGCCTCGTACACCACATGTGCATGGTGATGTCACACACACCAAGTTCTGCCTTGTACACCATGTGTGCATGGTGATGTCACAAACACCAAGTGTTGCCTCGTACACCATGTGTGCATTGTGATGTAGTGTTGCTCAGACCGTGACCTTTACTGGCCGCATTTATCTCACTTGTAGAGCGACGATCAGAGCTCCCCAGGCTCTGACACTGAATGTTATCATAACATTCACTTCAAAGTTGTGTTGTGTTATTTTGTGCAAGTGAACGTGCATGTGCACAGAGGTAAGGGTAGCAGTGGGTAGATAATAAATGTGTGAAGTGTTTGTGTTGAGCGAGTGTATGTATGACTGTATGCATGTGTGGGTAGAGTTTTATGTGGGTGCCTTTAGTCAAAGCTAAAGAATAGCCATTTCATAGCTATTTAGTCTATCGTTGGGATTACGTTACAACCGCTGAAAACAGTTGTGCTGATTAAAGAAGCAATAAAACTGGCGTTCTTTAGACTACTTCATTAAAAAGTACCCGCAAGACACCAGTCTCAATGTCAACAGTGAAGATGCGACTCCGGATGCTGGCCTTCTAGGCGAAGTTGCAAAGACAAAGCCATATCTCAGACAGCCCAATAAAAAAAAAACATTAACATGGGCAAAAGAACACAGACACAGAAAAATGAAGAACTCTGCCTAGAAGGCCAGTATCCCGAAGCTGCCAATTGAGGACCTGTGAGGCGTCTGTTTTCCAAACTGGACACTAATGTATTTGTCCTCTAGTTCATTTGTGCACCAGGGCCTCCCACTCCTCTTTCTCATCTGTTTAGAGCCAGTTTGTGCTGTTCTTTTGAAGAGAGTAGTGGACATCGAAGATCCTGAGTTTCTTTGCAATTCACTCGTGTGAAATAGCCTTTATTTCCTCAAAGCAAGACTTGACTTTCAGTAGAAATGTAGAAGAATTTTAAGAATGATTTTAAGCCTAAAATTGAACTCACAAACTCTGTTGCTCCAGAAACTGAAAAAAGTCAGAAGGCCAGTCTTTTCTTTAATCAGAACAACTGTTTTTTTAGCCATGCTAACATAACTGCTAAAGGCTTCACTAAAGATTATTATGCCTTTTAAATGGATTAGCAAACAAAATGTACCACAGGGATGAGTTTTGCTGAAACTAGGTCTACTGTATGCCTATGTACACATTTAATTTAAAATCTGCCGTTTCCAGCTACAAGAGTAATATACAACATCAACAATGTCTACACTATATTTTTGAATAATTTCATTGCCAAAAAATTGCCAGAGACATTTCTATGTGACCCTTAACCCTGGAACAATAGTGTACTTCTCAAAGTAGGTATCACACTCAAAAGTCAATTCCTCTTCAACTGTTCTTTGTTAAGGTACAATACATCTCCACACCAATGGAGGTAAGTAGTTAAATTACTTCTGATATATTCATATAGCCATATAAAAATGGATCAGGATAGAGAATATAACTGTCAGCCATGTAAGAACAACAACAATGCCACTAATTACAGCTTACTTCACACTTCATTTTGCCTGCATGGCCAACCGTAGAATGAACTAACGTCCCAATTGGTGTTCAGAGTTTGGTATGCCATTTAGGAGGATGAGTTTGGTATGCCAATTAGGAGGATGAGTTTGGTATGCCATTTAGGAGGATGGATTTGGTATGCCATTTAGGAGGATGACTTTGGTATGCCATTTAGGAGGATGACTTTGGTATGCCATTTAGGAGGTTGAGTTTGGTATGCCATTCAGGAGGATGAGTTTGGTATGCCATTTAGGAGGATGACTTTGGTATGCCATTTAGGAGGATGACTTTGGTATGCCATTTAGGAGGTTGAGTTTGGTATGCCATTCAGGAGGATGAGTTTGGTATGCCATTTAGGAGGTTGAGTTTGGTATGCCATTTAGGAGGTTGAGTTTGGTATGCCATTTAGGAGGATGACTTTGGTATGCCATTCAGGAGGTTGAGTTTGGTATGCCATTTAGGAGGATGAGGCAGAACACTATTATCCGTCTTCCGTGCTCCAGCAGTTCGAGTCTCAATAAGCCACATATTTTGGGTTTCCTCGTACAGTGACATATTACTCACGTAGGTGACAGTATCATCACTAACTACATGAACTGTTTATTCATCGTATCCGGTGCTTGAGCGTGTTGTGGCTCCACAGCGGCTGGTCCCAGGTGGGCCCGTCCCAATCCTCCCAGGATTCCCCCCGTCGTCCCAGCAGTCACTCTGCATTAGATTCACAACGACGGGCACATCCCGTATGCGGAAGTGACACTTTGAAGATTATTATCGGCGCGTACGCCACTCGGTGTGTTGCACGGAGGCTGACAAACTGTCAGTGTGATTACTTGTTGATGAAAACGTAGATGCATGTTCTTCCTTCTCGTTCCCCGTCAACAGTCTCTGAGCTCCCATCTCTCGTTACCGCAACTCAAGCCAATCACGACCGAGGAACATGAAGAGATTGGTTGCAGTATTTACGGGCATGTCTTGCGTCACAGGTATTTTCTTTTTAGAATGTTTTTACCGAACTGGAGTTAGAAGAACGTAACCTCTCTCAAACATGTTCAAGTTAACATTGGTTTTCAAATGGCTGTTCACTCCTACTTCATTAAACCTTAACATACCAGGTATGTATGACGGCAATGACTCGGGAGTAATTCGCTCGAACCATTAGTCTACTCCGACGGCCCCTCATAATTAACAACCTGGCTGAATGTGTATGAATCTCCCTCCAGTCCAGATGTCAGGCTAACACATGGTTCTATGTAGGTCATATTGGGTTGCTCTGCTACATGGTAGCATGCTAGTGACCTAGCAAAAACACTCATTATCTGCAAACGGACATGGTTGTCGTCAGTGTTTCTGGTTTAGCCATATACCATATGGCATGAAATAAACAACAACACAGTATTTCTCAGAATATCTTTTTTAATTTAACATGTTTCCTTCCATTAGAGTGTGCATTTGAAGTGGACTACCATATAAAAAATTCTAGTTCAGCCCAAAAGTAACTCCTGTATATCATGTAGTGAGACTATTTCTTAATTTACGTTACAGCTGTCTGGGTTTATGACTCTCTTCCTTTGGCCTGAGATCAATGGCAGAATAACGTTTTAGGCTTCCAGTGTTCACCACACAGAGGGTGGGTGTTGGCACACAGTTGATTTAAAATAATGTGTTAGCGAGCATATGACCACAAATGACAACAGAGTTTCTATATCCCACGAACGTTCACATTAAAGCAGAACCTGACAAGTAATGCTTGAGAGGATGTTTCCTTTTAGAAGATGCCCACAAACCATCAGCATAGCGAATGTGTTCTGACACATTTTTGCATTTCCTAGAGTTAGAACAAATGTGAATATGAACGTAAGGCATAAATAGGTGTTGCCTCGTAGGCATATGTTACACCCTGAAAAGAGGGGGCAATGAATAAAACGACTCGGACACGATGTTCAGTGTTGAGTAGCTTCATTTAGAATCAATAACAAAAAATATATATAAACAGTATTGTACATATATACTAGGGATGCACCGAAATTAAAATTCTTGGCCGAAACCGAAAACCGAAAACCAAGACCGAAAACCGAAACACCGAAATAAATTATGCCAATTATTAGTACCATTGCATTTATGGATATGAGGCACCAATATGAAGGTAAAACAGCGACATAAGTTTTTTTCTTGTAATCGTTTTTTTTCTTTTGAAACTCGTTTTGTACCAAAGTTTCTTTCTTGTAATTCGTTTTTTTCTTTTGAAACTCGTTTTGTACAAAAGGTTTTCTTTCTTGTAATAGGTTTTGTACAAAAAACCAACGCGCAGAGTTTTGTCACTAATATTCCACCAGCACTGTGACAAAAGTTTTTCTTTCTTGTAAATCAGTCTGTGCCCAAACGTTTCACTGCGTTTCCAAACAGAAAACCCAAACGTATTCTGACCAATGAACGGATAGCCATCTTATCGTGGCACTTTGAACTTCAACCAATCGTTACTCCTTACAAAGAGGAAAAAAGCCATGGCTCGGCATGGTCAGCATCTGTTACCTCAAGTAAAACTTATTTTCATGTCCATGCAGTATTAAATAAAATAATATTTTAATTACTACTGCATGGACATGAAAATACGATTATGTAAAACGTATTTTCATGTCCATGCAATATTAAATAAAATAATATAAAATAATATTTTAATTACTACTGCATGGACATGAAAATACATTTTACATAATCGAAAACTTGAGGTAACAGATGCTGACCATGCCGAGCCATGGCTTTTCTTCTACCCTTTGCAAGGAGTAACGATTGGTTGAAGTTCAAAGTGCCACGCTAAGATAGCTATCCGTTCATTGGTCAGAATACGTTTGGGGTTTCTGTTTGGAAACGCAGTGAAACGTTTGGGCACAGACTGATTTACAAGAAAGAAAAACTTTTGTCACAGTGCTGGTGGAATATTAGTGACAAAACTCTGCGCGTTGGTTTTTTGTACAAAACATATTACAAGAAAGAAAAACGTTTGTACAAAACGAGTTTCAAAAGAAAAAAAACGAATTACAAGAAAGAAAAACTTTTGTACAAAACGAGTTTCAAAAGAAAAAAACCAATTACAAGAAAGAAAACCTAAGTACAAAACGAGTTTCAAAAGGAAAAAAACAATTACAAGAAAAAAACTTATGTCGCTGTTTTACCTTCATACACCAAGGGCGTAGGTTTGGTCTCAGCTTCGGTGGGGACATCTCTCCCCCTCCGGCAAGTGAACTTTTACTGAGAATAATTGTCCCGCCCACTGCGAGTACGGAGCTGAACCAACAGAATCATTAGAATTGTCACCATTCAAAGAAAAGTTTCATAACATTACAGTTCCTGCATTAACCTATAAACAAACTTTAACAGACCATTCAACAAATGTATTTCTCCATTAACAAATAACATAAAATAACATATCGAACCTGAAAAGAGGGGGCAATGAATAAAACGACTCGGACACGATGTTCAGTGTTGAGTAGCTTCATTTAGAATGAAGTTTTCTTTCTTGTAATAGGTTTTGTACAAAAACCAACGCGCAGAGTTTTGTCACTAATATTCCACCAGCACTGTGACAAAAGTTTTCTTTCTTGTAAATCAGTCTGTGCCCAAACGTTTCACTGCGTTTCCAAACAGAAAACCCAAACGTATTCTGACCAATGAACGGATAGCCATCTTATCGTGGCACTTTGAACTTCAACCAATCGTTACTCCTTACAAGAGGAAAAAAGCCATGGCTCGGCATGGTCAGCATCTGTTACCTCAAGTAAAACTTATTTTCTGTCCATGCAGTATTAAATAAAATAATATTTTAATTACTACTGCATGGACATGAAAATACGATTATGTAAAACGTATTTTCATGTCCATGCAATATTAAATAAAATAATATAAAATAATATTTTAATTACTACTGCATGGACATGAAAATACATTTTACATAATCGAAAACTTGAGGTAACAGATGCTGACCATGCCGAGCCATGGCTTTTCTTCTACCCTTTGCAAGGAGTAACGATTGGTTGAAGTTCAAAGTGCCACGCTAAGATAGCTATCCGTTCATTGGTCAGAATACGTTTGGGGTTTCTGTTTGGAAACGCAGTGAAACGTTTGGGCACAGACTGATTTACAAGAAAGAAAACTTTGTCACAGTGCTGGTGGAATATTAGTGACAAAACTCTGCGCGTTGGTTTTTTGTACAAAACATATTACAAGAAAGAAAAACGTTTGTACAAAACGAGTTTCAAAAGAAAAAACGAATTACAAGAAAGAAAACTTTTGTACAAAACGAGTTTCAAAAGAAAAAAACCAATTACAAGAAAGAAAACCTAAGTACAAAACGAGTTTCAAAAGAAAAAAAACAATTACAAGAAAAAAACTTATGTCGCTGTTTTACCTTCATACACCAAGGGCGTAGGTTTGGTCTCAGCTTCGGTGGGGACATCTCTCCCCCCCCCCCCTCCGGCAAGTGAACTTTTACTGAGAATAATTGTCCCGCCCACTGCGAGTACGGAGCTGAACCAACAGAATCATTAGAATTGTCACCATTCAAAGAAAAGTTTCATAACATTACAGTTCCTGCATTAACCTATAAACAAACTTTAACAGACCATTCAACAAATGTATTTCTCCATTAACAAATAACATAAAATAACATATCGAACCTGAAAAGAGGGGGCAATGAATAAAACGACTCGGACACGATGTTCAGTGTTGAGTAGCTTCATTTAGAATGAAGTATCGTGGCCGAGAGCCACTCCTCTTCCGGCAACGCAGACAAGACTAATCAATCATTATCTCAGACTGAACTAGCAGATCACACATCATTTACTCATACAATTATACTTTCCAATAATATTATTATTATTAGATTTTACACTTTTTTGTGTATTTATTCCCTACTTAATTTTATATTGCCAATTGAATTTATCCTGTGTTAAAAACCAACCTATTACACTTACACTTGTATTTTTCTATTTAAGATGTGTATAATAACTTATTATACACATGATTTTATGCAGTGGACCAAATGTTCAGATTTTATAAGCATTTAATACGAATCCACTTCCTTGTTTTGTAAAACACAGTTCATGATCTCCACAGTCATTAGTGGCAGTCATCTTTTCAATTTGTAAATTGTTCATACGGTGTATCGTGAGTCCATTTGACTGTTAACCATCATCATTTACTCTGCTTTCCTAACTCTAAACTGAACCTCCTGCTTCAAGATGTGTTGACTTACGATCTGCTTCAGGGCATAATGACTTCTACATTTGACTTACCAGGATGAATAACAGAAGGGGATGTGACTTTCAAAATTGGCTATGTTTGTTTTATGTTCTGACAAGATTAAGACATGATCGGGGAATGTGTTTAAAAATCCCTGGTATTTGAATATATTTAATATGTTTTCATCTCATTTAACGTTTATGATTTAAAGGATGTGATTCAGCGTGGGGATTAATGAAGTCTACACAGTATGCATACAGTTGAGATTTTGTATAGTTGAACCCAATTTTAATCAAATACATCATACTAAAATTGTATTTGTGTAAGGCAGTCGCATATCCTCTGCTTTGAAATCTTCCTTGGACTCCTCTCATTCCCTGACGAGTATAATCACAAACCTTCCCGTGTTCGGATTGGTAAAATCCAGCCAGAATATATGCACAACCTCATTAGCCTTGGCCTGTCAGATATTAATATTAATGCATGACTTAGCAATTCCTGAATGGAACTTAGCCACTTCCCCTTTCGAGACCTCACTTGGCATATCTTACAGCAGTTGGTTGACTGTAATAAAGGCCAAGCCGACAAGGTGAAAAGTCTGTCCATGCCCTTTTGCAAGGCACTTAACCCTAATTGCTCCCATAAGTAGCTCTGCGTAAGAACGTCTGCTAAATGAAATGCAAATGTAATGTTAATGTGATAATGTATAGTCCTTGAAAGGGAGGCTTTTTAATTGTAAAATGTGTTAAGCGTGTAACACAGTGTGTTACACAAGTAACAGACTAGTGTCAAGTCCTGGGACCAGTTTACAACAATGTCTACTGAACATATACACACCCACTTGTAAAGATTATTATTAAGTAAAAACGATTAGCTGCACGGTATTGAATTTTGAATGGCATGAATAATTGTGACAAAGGGATCCTAATCTAATAATGTGCTTCATTAAAAGGATTTCTATTGTCGAAATAACTTTAAATTGTATACCAAGCATATGATCCAGTAACAAACTATAAGATATAGTAATTCCCACTGATGTGCAGGGGAGTTTCAAGCATTTCTACAAGGTGACATGTGATGGTTCTCACATCCAGATCGAATTAGTTGTTATTGGAAGGAACACTAAAGATCATTTATAATGACATGCAGGGTCAAAATGAGCTTGTTGCCTTACCAGCTGGTAGATGAAAAAATGTAATAGCCAGACAGATTTAGTACTAGCCAGAAAAGGACATTGTGTTTTATGGCGCTTTTCCACTACAAAGAACCAGCTCAACTCGACTTGGCCCGACTCGGCTCTGCTCGCTTTCGCTCGGTTCTCCATTGCAGATAGTACCTGCGCAATAGTACCCGGTCGTCTCAGGAAACTGCTGTGACGTAATCTTCTACGCGACGCGGTGACACACGGGCTGCGTCCGAAATCGCGTACTATGTTGAGTATGTACTACATTTAAATAAGAACGTACTTTGCGACCGTTAAAAAGTACGTTCTATATAGTATGAATCCGGGTAGTATGAATGGCGTCCGGACGTACTACATGCGCCGTGTTAGAATGCTCTACTTGTATAATCTACCGGGCAAGAGAAGCGTGTTTCATTCAGGTCCGCGTCCTCCAACCAACACTCGCTACCCACACACACATAAGACAATGGAGGAAATCGAGTGTATGCTGTGTTTGATCCGCGAGATATGGCTGTTTCTCACGGCGCGTTCTTTCGGTTTGCCATAGCATTCGTAATGGATAATATGTACAGCTCTCACGCAATCTCTGGCCAAACTATTTTAAAATGTTGGGATTAATCCGGATACTACATCTGGCGCGTGCAATGATGACGCAGTGAATAGTGACGATTCTCTGACCAATCAGCAGTCTGCCTTGTTTACACGTCACATTTTAGTATCGACTCAGCTCGCTCAGAACCTCACCTGAGGTGGTACGAAAAAAGTATCTGGAAGCAGGTACAGGTACAACTTTTACCCAGAGGAAAACCAAAAAAGCAGAGTCGAGTCGAGCTGAGGCGAGCTGGTTCTGTGTAGTGGAAAAGCGCCATTACAATCACAATTTGCTATTAGTAGTATACGTGATATATATCTTGGTCTCGTATGCGATTCTCAATCAATATTATGTAGTGTTCACTATTAACGTTAGTAACATGAAATGTATGTTGAAAATTAATCAAAGTATTTTAACACTAAAGTGTAACACATTAGAATAAATACAGTCTGTGGTATTTACCAATAAGTGCAAGAAGGATAATTTATTACGAACCTAATATATTAAATAATATAAAATATATTGTAGTGACAGCAAACCATCAACATTCTCTAGCACGTGTAGGAAATGATGTGTGTGTAGTCTCCATAATTACATAATTTACTTGCCAAAGACAACATTTTACCATTATTTGGCAACTGGCAAATGCATATTTTTGGAATCTATGTTTCTCTATTCCCCACAGGAATGTATTTAAGTGATAAACTCAGCTAAAGGTCATTTGAAACCAGGGATACCTCATGCTATCGTTAGGAGGGAACTAACTAACACAGGACTGCTGTATTTGGAAAGTCATCAGTGGCAATCATCTTTAATGTTTTGCAAAAGCTCAGCTTTACTGAAAAAGAACAGTTAAAATGGTACTGTTTTGGTACCCTCATCCAATTTTGAGGGTCAAACTCTGTAGAAACTTATATTGATCTAACGTCTTTAGCAGTTGACAATGACAAGTATTGACTGAGTTATGCTTTAACTTTTCTAATGTTTTGGTGTGTTAGACCATTGGTGCAAACCAGCAAGCTAGCTATGCTATCGTACCATCAAAATGCAAAAAAGTGCACCCCAAAGTTATTTAGTTTCCCATTATCTCTCAGTAAACAGTTTCAGGATGTATCCATGAAGTGGACTGCCTGGATTATTACTTTATTGTTGAATATAATAATTATTTCATAACAAAGGGAGATATATGACTTTAACCCAGTGGCTTCTTTGGTGAGCTTGTTTACCAGCTTATTTAATGGTCATTCATATTATTCACAAAGCTTCAATGACACCAGTCACCTATGCCCACTGAGTCTCTAACCTCAGAGCTGATTTCTGAGACGGCGACCGATGGGATGACACCTGAGAATGTCGAGTTCTCTAATGTGTGCCGACTTGCTAACGTAAAAACGATTGTATTAATTAGCTCTATTGATTTGATTTGTTTTCTATCAAGAAAAAGCTTATCTGGCAGATCCTGGAAGAAAAGTACAGTAAATGCTTCATTCCGGTTCCTTATTGACTTTAAACGCAGTGGTGTGACAATAAACTACCTACAGGAGATTGTTGAGTGGCTGGCACTGGTCTCCAATGAGGTTGACACCCCTGCGCTGTCTGTTCACCAGACCTCAGTCCAGGAGGGGCTGTACCCCTCGAGCATGCCTGACACAGTCAAGGAGCTCCAGCCTTCAGTAGATATGTCTCCGGGTAATGTCCTGAGGAATGCCCAAAAGAAGCCCTACTTCTCTGGTGAGCATGATCTGAAGAACACCAATCCAGCCGCGACAGGATGACAGCCAGAGGTGCTAGGGGACAGTGGCCAGGAGAATCCCAGAACTCCCGTTCTAGACAAAGCAGCAGCAGAAGCCGCCGGACCCCGAGGCCCCTCCCCCCCATCTACTGGCACGTGTCAGAACTCACCGCCAGCCGGATCTTTGATGCCATTCGGTCTCATATTCCATTCATGACATGCTCGGATATGGATTCTAACAGGGTCCCCAGGGAGAAGATCCAGTGCTTGAGGATTGAGCTCATCCACCAGGTGTACAACATGCTTCGAGACAGTACCATCGAGAGGTGGAAACTGTCACGCAACAGCAAGTCCGAGCCCACCTG
The DNA here is from genome assembly GCA_029465975.1 of Dallia pectoralis. Classification (NCBI taxonomy): domain Eukaryota; kingdom Metazoa; phylum Chordata; class Actinopteri; order Esociformes; family Umbridae; genus Dallia; species Dallia pectoralis. The sequence goes on along the minus strand of CM055729.1, from coordinate 17,000,061 downwards.
GAAACACCTGTGTACCATCCACACAGATATTGACTCTTTGTTAGAGGGGGAGCTTTTGTTCTTTGAGAGGGTCATTGAACATTGACTGACTGACTGAATCGGATACTCCCAAACCCCTACATCCCTCTCCAAGGATGACAAGGAGGCCCTGAGTGATATTATATAAAAGCATTCATATTTGTACTGTAATTGTATTATAATTGGAACAAAATCCTTTATGTTTTTGGTGACAAGTTGTGTGTGTAATAACAGTTGAACTAAATGTTGTGACGACTAGGGGCCATTGGTGATGAGCTGTACGCACGGACGATCGACACCTTGCAGAGGACCAGTGACAACATGGTCATCATAAATATAATGTGGCCTTGGTTGGTTAAGCCTTGTGGACCTCTGCCTCTAAGGCATTAAACACACTGCTCCTTTAGCAGAATCTCTCCGTGTCCTTCCACACGCTGCTGTCAAATCAGGAATAAAAAACACATATCGTATACATCTATTTTATTCTTAACCAATAACGATATTGGCCATGAAATAATCAATGTATAATCATTATAGCAAATGTACTAGATGGTGTGAAGCACTATTGATGTGGCTTCCAATTAGTTTGAGGATAATGTTGTCTTCTTAGGTGTGTATTCCGATGCCAGGAACATGTTTCATAACCCTCCAGAGGTTTTAGAACATACCTGTGTAGCCAGCGATTGTTCCCTGACATCTGTTGAATGCCTACTGATGCGTCCCGAAACCCTGCAGGTCATTATTCAGGGTGTTCTGCGCCAACTCAAGGCCTCCGAGTCCCTGTAGGTCACGGGAGCCAATGACCCCTTCAAGTTGACGACGGAGCTCTTCAGGGAGGTCAAGCGTGCCCTGAATTGTTCCGGCATCTCTGTCCTTTTTTATGAGGGGGAAAGCGTCCAGTTCTGTGGGGAGGATGCAGTAAATTGTAAAGTCCTGCCTCTGAGATCTTGTCCTTGAGTTCAGCGTCCGAACAGGATCAATGATTTGCGTCATGTTGCGGTGGCCCTTCATCCATCTTGGCGATGGGAGACACCATCACGGGCTGCAGTTTTGACGACGACATTGAAGACCGGAGCAGTGTTGACAGTGAGAGGTCATGGTACTTCTCAAATAGAGATGTCACCCTCCCAGAGGAGCTCCTGACTCAGAACGAGGCCCTGGAGGAGGATGGAGAATAGGTGTCTGTCTGCCGGCCTGAGACAGCTCAGAGAAACACACAGATATGGGACTCTGTTGACTCTGTTGGGGTTGGCGGCATGACCTCCCTGTCTGGACTGCACCTCCACACAAGTTAGTAATGTACCAATAACATATAACATTTGTCTTCAGGATAAAGATGGTAAAGGACCAAGGAGACAGGAAAGCATTAATCGACATTTCTGGATACAGGAAGTCCGGAAAGTGGAAACTAGGAAACTTCCTGATCAGGAAGAAGAACAAGGGGGTCCTCGTCGATGCGGAAGGTAAAGCTATATTTCTGTCAGCGCTGATGTCCATCTGTCCCTACGGCCCATTCCTGTTAAACATTCATTTTTTTATTTCCACTGACTGGGCTGTCATGTAGTAACATTATTTTTCTGTACTGTTTCTGTCCTAATGTAAAATGTTCTCATGTTGGGCTGTCTCAGTTTCTATATTGTTTCTGTCCTAATGTAAAATGTTCTCATGTTGGGCTGTCTCAGTTTCTGTACTGTTTCTTCCTAATGTAAAATGTTCTCATGTTGGGCTGTCTCAGTTTCTGTACTGTTTCTTCCTAATGTAAAATGTTCTCATGTTGGGCTGTCTCAGTTTCTGTACTGTTTCTTCCTAATGTAAAATGTTCTCATGTTGGGCTGTCTCAGTTTTATTTCCCCTGTCGATGGGTGCAGCATGTTCCTCCATAGCCATTGTTATGTGTAAAAAGTGATGTTCATGTGGGCTGCCTCAGTTCCTGTCTTTCTACAAAGGTTCGTATGTGCAGCCTGTTCCTCCTTAGCCATTGTTAAGTGATTATTCACACTATCAATAAAAGTGGATGTCATTTTCCGTTCTCTGTCATCGGATAGGTCCCGGAAATGAGCCTGAGACATAATTGTCTCTTCTAAGGAGGATCTCAGCTGGACTGGGAAAGCTATTTTGTTTCCCCTGCATGAAATGTTATACAATGTAACTGGCCCCCCATTCTACCGCTACATGACCCTACCAGGGAGTTTATTCCTTGCCGCTGTGCATCAAATTCATGTTGTTGCTTTCTATTTGGTGTTTTTGGCTGGGTGCATGTTTTTTAGCACTTTTTGACAGTTGCTTACATAAAATATATATTTTGCTAGTTTGAGTAAGCATTCCATATGTGCTCTGCTTGCATCGTGTTTCTTGACTGAAAAATCATTTTGAACAACATATATTTTGGCTTAGTCAAATATGCACACATTCTGAGCACTTGTGAAAATGTTGAACTTGATCCATTTTATAGCCCATGTCATAGTAGGTGGCTGTCATCACTAATTTAAACCAAAACAATTAAAACAACCAGAGCAAAAACAAAGCCCCTTACTATCATCGGATGAAAGCAGAAAACAGAAATACACATAATCTGAGTTAAAATACATACAAGTAGCATTTGTATGGTTTTAAGAGCACATTTGGGTCTGCTTATAAGGATAATTTATTAAGGGCTTAATGATAATATACTTTTAAAATTTGAATATATAAAACAACTTGAATATTTTTAGTGAGATGATAAGGCGACGCTCGCCTATAGCTTTCTCTAGCGCCTCCTACTGGTGTTTACGACTGGCATGTGCCAATCAGGGACCCTGATGACATGTTATGCATGTGTTGCATCAGATAAATGACAGTCAGCAGCTGCTATTGGTCAAAACAATGTCGACATATTTAGGAATAACTAAGTAACAGCATGCTGCAACATATTGTACACTGCATTCTAAACAGTTGTC